>CM052143.1:5398217-5998217 GCA_028454255.1 Halictus ligatus
GTCTGTCTGTCTGTCTGTCTGTCTGTCTGTCTGTCTGTCTGTCTGTCTGTCTGTCAGGTCTGTCTGTCTGTCGAATGTCGGCCCCCTATTGTCGACGCAAACCGTGATAATAACGTTAACTCGTTGAGAGCGTCCGCCGTTATTTCTGATTCCCCGGCACAATGGTCTCGTGACATCATTCTTCTTGTTAATGTCCGGCTCGACCTGCGTTTCCGGCTTGTAATCACCCTTCCTTTCCGTATAATAAACGCATCTCCTATCGCACTACACCGTTAAATATGGCTATTTATTACATGCCAACAGACGGGCCATCTTTGGGCGAAACCAACATTTTCTGCTACGAGGTAGCCACTTAGAAACTTGTCTTTAACCATATTCCACTTTAGAAACGCATAACTATTGAACTACTAATGTCCAAGAATTAAAACTTGGATTTTTGGCATTCTCTCGCGAAAATCTACAGGATAACATAAAAGAAAGTTTAAAATTTCTGGTTCCCTGAATTAAAGTTTAGCCCTAATGGTCAAACATCGATAATAATGAAACAGAATTTTATATAAATATAGAGGCCAAAGGATTAATAAAGCTAGAGGTCGAAAGCAATACTTTCAAACTTTCTACTGTTTCAAACTGCGGCCACCCATTTTTTGATGGCTCAACTTTTTGCAAGTGGAACTGAAGTTTCTCTTTTATCATTGTTCGGAGAGCCACGTCATTTATATTCGCTGTTTGAAACTCAATCGAATCAACGAAAGAAATTCAAAAACGTTTTATCAAAAAGTGAAAAACAAATTAATCGTTTCGTGTTCTAGTAAAACAAAATTTCTGCTCTGGGCGAAACACGTAAAATAATAGACAACAATTTTGCCTGAAAAGCGGAGCAGATATTTTTCAATCACCATCCTGACACGTGCAGTGAAACGAACCTCTGCAGTTCTACATTCTGAACCACCTGTAAAAATTACATCGACTTCCTAAAATCGATTTCTAAAACTACTCAAACTACGATATAGATTACACAATTTTTCAGCTCCCACTATCGACATAGATCTCGTTATCTTCCACGGAACTGCAGGAATTATCTTCTGACGGCTCTCTTGAATATTTGACACAGTTAAAAATGGAAGCGTTGGTATCAGATCATTTTTTACCGGAATAATTCACAGGGTCAGGGGATTTCGCAGACGTTTACGTATGGTCGTTATCGAGTGCGATGAAAGTTTGATTAGGGACATCGTGGATTAAAATGAGCCGCTAATCGTTTTAGAAAATCGAGCAGCTTTCTCACTGTACGGTATAATAGTGTCTGCTAGTAGAACGCGGGGATGATATAGTAGACAAAGTGTTAAAGGAGTTCAGAAAATTAGTGCTCGAGTAGAGCTAAAGTCTGCAAGGGGGATGGGCTCTCATCAACGACTTTGAACGAGCCATTCACTTTGTCTCGGCAACGTTGAAGAAGACCACGGAATTCCTTGCCGAGCTCTTTCGTCGGATATTCTAGCTCTCACTGGGCTACTCTATGTTCTTACCAGCCACTGTGCTGCAACTTGAACTTGCTGCGTTACCTTGCTCTCTGCTAATGGCAGTCGGCGAAGGGCACCGATGATACTGAACAGAGAGGCTGCGAAATGGAGACGACATAGCAGAATCATTTTCTCAATTAATATTCTCAATTTTAACGCTGCAACTACCGAGCACCGAATGTGACTGATGAATATTGCTTTAGAGCATAGACCAGGTTGCATTTGTTCAGATATCCTGCGACTTCTCCTATATGTGTTTGAAAGAAAATTATTATTAAAAAACTTCTCAGGAAAACATTTCCATAATTTTAACCAGAATGAAACAAGTCATTTTGACTGGACATTAAATAGTATTTTTAAATTCTCCTAATGTTTTTACGGTTAAATTACACCTAGTCGTGCTTGTCATAAATGCATAAAATATGCTTGTATATATTGAATTTTATATGAATATTATGAAACGTGTACATTTTTATTTGGATCTGACGTTTTTATTCTCTTCTTTCATCGCCTGCGGTAGAAATCAAAAAAGACCAACATTGGTGGGTTCACTTTCCCAAGAAGATTTTTTTTCTCAGCGAGAAAAAAAAACACCAATTCTTCTGTTTCACGCTTCCACGCGAGGGAGGAAGCGCGCAACGCGCCGGAGCTTTTCGAATTTTATTTTATTTTTTCGCCAACTACTTTTTGCAAGAGGAAAACCCGGTTCCCAGCGTCGGATTATTTTGCAGCGCTCGTTTGCCATTTAGCGGTACCGGAGCTCCGGGCTTAATCAATATTTATAAACTATTCAAAAAAGCTCCCACGCGTACGTAACACTTGCTGCCTGCCTCGACGAAGGTACAATCGGTGTCGATTTAAAATTTAAACTCGTAGAACCGAGGCTGAGTGACAGCGTTCAAAGGGAAGACAATTTTCGAGAGAAAGAGAGAGAGAGAGAGAATAAAGTTTGAAAACTGTCTGAAGAGGCGTGTTTTTCAATTTTTAATGATTAATGCAGATGCGTTCAGCTCTTTCCACCCTCTCCACAATTTTTAGTGGTTTTCGTTGTACGCTGTTTACCCGGTTGTTCAACGTCTAAATTACCCTCCGCTGGAACTGTAAACACAGCTTGTTTGAGTTTGGCTATCTACAGAAATTGAGTTTCTGCCTTGTAGACCGTTTCGGCTGACGATTCGATCGATTCCGATCCAGATCACCTATTCCGGAACGATTTCTACCGCTTCTGGGTCTCTGAGATGAATTTTCTATTGTTACTGAGCAGACTATCTTCTGTGGTACCTGTCACTATGATTTTCATTTAATCTTCATATATATAAAATAAGAATACCATTGATTAAAGAGATGTCTCTTTGTACCGCATACATTTTCTTGTATCATAAAGTCTTCTATTATTTTTTTGAAGTCCATATTTCTTCGTGAATATACATGCCACATTGATTTTTAGCAATAACATTTTATTCTTCTCCATTTCATAAATTTTCTCATGCCACATGCATTTTATATGCTGTGCATACTGCACAAGTATTGTTTCCTTTAAGTTCCTGAAGAGAACAATTCTTTATACATACATTTTCAAAATTAATTTCTATTAATTCTATTTCGTCTCACTGCATAAACATGTTGTGCTCCATGCATGAGCAACAGTATTGTTTCTGTTACCTTCCTCAATCCAAATATTCTAATGAATTCCTTCTAATAAAATTAATTCTATTTCATTTCTGTGTGTTTTATAAATTTTCCCATGCCACAGATTCATAAATATTCACAGTCTCTCTGTACAAGCAGAAAGACCATTTGCTTGGTTTCCCCGAAAGTAAATATTGCTTGTTGAATATACTTGCAAAATTAAATTCTTGATACACGATCCACTATTTTTGCAATTTTCCTGACCGCCGGCAGCTCCGATTATTATAATTTCTATTGGACCGGTTCGGATAGCTGTTCATTATGCAGATTTTCTTGACATGGTTATTGTATCGCGTTTCTCACGGTCAGGCTGAATTTATCCGGCTATCGCTGGAATCGCGAAAGATTTCCATTAAGATAGCAACGATACATAATATCGCGGCCCCGATTGAATCGCATCGAGGAAAATTTGGCCGGGCACGGTCTATAATAATAAAAATTTCGTTCCGGCGGATGGAAAATGATACGCGAAATTGGCTAGCTAGTCAGCACGTTGATAAATCCGACCCGTTCTGGCAAATACCCTTACCGTTACCTAAATCACAGCCCTCGGAACATGATCCGAGACTTAACTACCATTTCAATCGCCTAAATAAAGAACACGGCAACTCGTGGCCTTCCTCACTAGACTGCTTATGATTGCTCGGTGGATGAACAACTGTTGATACCGATCTATGGAATAAGGAATTCGACTGATTCTGTATGGCAGTTACCAATATAAAATTTTAAGTCAATACATCTAAGCCATACTTTTTCGGAATGTAATAATTAATAGAGATGGAAATATCCCTTAAAGGAAACTCTTTTTGTGCGAAAACAGGGCATATATTTGTTACGTAGCCCTACGAGGTAACACCATGTGGTGCAAAAATGAAGCTCTCGTAATCAGAAATAATTTTGTTGATGCAATTCAAACCAGATGCACTCGAACTGCATACAAGCCTTGCAGAATCAAAAGAAATGCACAACCGGCGATTCAACCGGTCCGGTTGGAAGGACACGATAAAATATTCACGGTTTATTGGCGGATTGGTAAATAGTGGACATCATGGGAGAGGGCGGGTTTGTTGAGTTTTCCCATTAATCTCCAAGTCAAACGACCCTAACCGAAGTAACTGCTCCGCGATTAAACTGAACGGGTACCGTGCCTTAAGCTAGCCGGAATTGTGCAAACTTAGTTCGCGCACAATAACATCGGTAATCTTGTCCTATGTCCGTGTACATACGTATCGGTAGGTACGTGACGTATAACTTCCGGCCTTGTTTGAATTCGATTCCCGTCGCGGCGCCTGCGCGCAAAAATTAAACGATGTTTGCTGAGCTCCAATTCCGGGAACGTCTGCGAGTTGCCGCGTGGTTTGAATTGATAGCGCGCATCCCCTGTTCTCATGTCACATTTCCAAAATCGAAGTGATCAAAGCGCGTCGAATGCTTGTCGAGACTAATTTCTTTTAATGTCGATTATCGCTCGAAACGTTTAAGTACACACGGGTAGGGTGCAAAATCGGCGAAAGATGAGATTGTTTGCCCTTCATTTTTTATCCATGAAAACGAGAGTCTCGGGGGTACGCGTTCACTCGAAGCCGATAGAACGTTGCTGTCTGCGAGCTGACAAAGCGGAAAGTGGAAACTGTGACTCGAATGAGGGGAGAAGAGTGAGTGGACAGGGGAGGGATATGAAAGCCAAAAAGAATGGTGGCTCGAGGATGGACAGCAAGGACCGGAGGGTTGAAAAGGAGCTGGAGACTGCTCGAAGATATCTCGAATGCAACAGAGGGTTGAGAAGGGAGGGTGGGTAGTTGGAAAACGGCTGTCGATTCGGGGATATCGTCCAGATCGAGAGAAGCTGACGCTTTTCGTTTTGCGAACAAGTCGGAGAACGAAGATACCGAACGAGGATGGAAGGGGTTGAAATATTTTTCACCTGGCAAAATAACCT
Organism: Halictus ligatus; assembly: GCA_028454255.1. Taxonomy (NCBI): domain Eukaryota; kingdom Metazoa; phylum Arthropoda; class Insecta; order Hymenoptera; family Halictidae; genus Halictus; species Halictus ligatus. The sequence continues at coordinate 5,403,369 of CM052143.1, forward strand.
TGCAGTAATTTCAATTTTATCTCCGCGGAAATCGACTTTGCTGGTCCTTCTTCCCCTTCGTTTGACTGGTACCCAACTGATGTAGTAAATACATTTATTTTAATGTAAAATGTAAATTTGTTCAGTGTAATGTATTATAGAAGTTTGGTTTAGTGCTTTATATTTACAACATTTATAAAAAATATATAAAAAATACGACACAGTTAAAGTCCTTCTTTTATCTTCTTCAATATATTCTCAATTAACTTCAAAAATAAAAATTAATGTTATTTGACTAAATATAAAGGGAAAACTGGTTCCAGAAATCCTAAGTGAATCGTTGAATTGGAGTATTTAGGGAGACCGTCTCCGATCTGACCACGGCAATCCATTTCTACTGGCGGGAATCTATAGCCTTGCGGCGGCCGCAGTAGAAGCGGTCGGTGCCTGGGCAGACACGGTCACCGAACCGTGTCAAAGACTTCTCGACCTGCTCGGCGCTATTTGCACGGTATCCATTACGGCGCGGCGGGGGGATGGGAACAGTCCAGCGGGACCACTTTGAAAAAACAGTGGCCCACCGGTGGATCTACATGGCTCAATTAAACAAACAACATTGTGTATTCTCACACCTGAATCTGGTCAACCACGAAGCAGCCGGTGGTGCATCGATCGGTCGCTACATTAATAATACCACCTGTTACGATGTCTGCTCGGTTTCGGGGGGAACAGAGACTCGATCAGACAAGTTTCGAGAGCGATCTCGACGAGGTTCGCGAGAGCAGCGGTATCCTCTTAGGTTCTCCTCTGCATCGAATCTCCGAGACTGAAAATATTTGTTGATCGATCGCGTCTATCGAGAAAACAGCGAACCGTTCGCGTAGCCGTACCGATACTCTCTTACGAAAATGTGCTATAGTTTGGTTACATGTGCGGCGACAAAAATGGGTCGAAAGGGCCGTTTCCATGGGCACGACACTCGCTATAATCACGGCTATCTCGCGTAAGGAGACCTTGAGGAGGGGGAAAAAAAAACAGCCGAGGCCAGCCCACGCGAAAATAAATTTCTGACTTTTCGCCGGGGAAGATGAAAGGAATCCGCGAAAAAAGGTGAAATGGTGAAATATTTGTGTCTGACCTAGGACGACCGCGACCCCTTTGCCTATCATCGTAGAAGAAATCGGTGAGCGCGGCGCGTCGATCGTCGGGCTTTTATTAGACCTGAAAATCAAAAGGACTCGCCGCGCCGGCGCTTCAAAGACGTTTCAAAGAGTAATATTTTTAATGTCTCCTTTGTGACCCCGCGCCGCGAGTAGAGCGAGAACTTCAGCTCTGTGGATTCACAATTCTCCGTTTTGCAAGCTTACAACACCGGATCAGCGTTATTACAAGACCTCTGGCACAGAGAAGTCTGCCGTTCGGGACGAAAACGATCGCGGACTCTTGACAATGGGACTTTCCTTCCATCAAATCCACAAACAGATCACTTATTCTTCCTCACATTTATTCTTCACACTCCAGTAATGTGTCTTGGAGATTTTCTGAGGTGTACGATTTCATTCTTTGCTGTACGTATTTGTTAGAAGTTCTTCAATATTTTTTCAACGTTATATCTGAACATAATTGTTCAAAGCTGCAACTGATCCTGTTTGATATCTTTGAAAAAAATTCTGAGACTGAGTCTTACCATCTTCCATTGAAAAACAGTATTTTCTTCCAATATTACGAAAGACTTAACAAATAGGTAACACGAGACAAAGGATAATAAGCAATCTCACGTATCGTTTCTCGAGCATCATGATTCAGGATTAAGCGAGCCTTGGGATCCACTCTGAGACTTCATCGGATCTCAATATTAATTCGATTAGATCGAGGTTTGTTCTTCATCAACTCCTGCAATACTGCTCCCCAAGACCTGCGAATAATTAATAACAAACACCAGTCGGATTAACACTGTGCTCCACGTTGTTGCTTCGCGAAAAGTTCGCCAGATCATGAGATAAGCGTTCTTGAAGGCGTCGCCATGCTCCGTCAGGAAAATGCTAACAACAAAAGCAACGAAGGCGAGAATAAAACCTAAATTCAGCCGCGGGAAACGCGGAAACGAGCGTGTATTTAACGGCGGCGTAATCCCTCGCGTTTTATGCACCTGTACGAAAATTTCCAGCGGATTTTCGGCCCCAGCCCGGCGTTTCATATTCCGCGACTATGCCGAGGCACGTACAACTTCCCTGCCCGTTGCATCGTCGAAAAACGGTTCTCCTTTATTTTGCATACGTTTCGCTCGCTCGTGGTCCGCGCCGTGGAACCCCCGTGGAACACTGAACAAAGGTTGCAAAATTATCTATGAACGCTACGCCGAAAGGTCTCATAGCGGTTTTTAAAATGCAAAAGCGAGACGTTGCGCCGGGACTGCCACGACTATTACGAGCCTTCACCTTTCCCATTAATTATAAATTGTATAATTTAATGAACCCGACGGCTTCTGCCGTTCTTATCTCACGGTAAAATATACTCCTCGTGTTGTTCAGCAAGTATTCCACTCTACTTACGACGATTAAAGTACACAAAGTCCGAAAGGATTAGTTTAATTAGATTTATAATTTATTCCGACCTTCTCTGGACTGTCAGGACATTTTTAATAACGATAGGAGTTAAGGCACGTAGCAGTTGAAGCTCAAGTGAAAAAATGACTTTTATTAGAATCGATTTAACAACATAATTTTTATCCTATTCGAGTAGGTGCCATGTCTGACCATGACTAACGATTTCTACTCACAATATATCCAACTGCCGCGATCGATCCTCAAGTGGAATAAAAATTGGAAGCATTTCCACATTACTTTTATATCCTGGAAATAATTATGAATGTTGGAGAAACTGTGCCATCATGTCACCACGACAAACATTATTATCCTGGGAAACGTGTTAGAACGGCCCCACCCGTTCTCTGGCGTTGATACTCAAAAAATTTCAAAGGAAAATTGAATAAGCTCCGTTTCGGCGACAAAAGACCGAAATTTTCCGGGATATAAAAGCGTCCGCCCGTAAATCAACTCAGAAATGAGCTCTCGCGTGAGTCGGGACGCCGCCAGCTAGTGCAACGCAACGCGTTTTTACGCGTCCCCCGAAAAAGGTGAAACAAGACCGAAAAGCTCTTACGTTACGCAATCTTCAAGCAGAAACGGTCGGCTTTTTCAGCGAGGAGCTTGGCTGGTCGAATAATCACAGATAAAAGCTCGTCGCGGCACCGACCGCCGAAAAAACACTGAATTTCGGTTATCCTCGCCGTTTTTTTTTTTTCCCCTTATTGTCCCCACGGAGATCGGACCATCCAGTTCGCCAGAGAGAGGGGGGGTGAGGGAGAGAGAGGGAGAGGGAGACTGGATATTCGAGGTTGGATCCGGGACAGCGATTCACGTTGCAGCCGGGAAACATCTGCCCAGGGAGCTTTAAGGCGGGTGACGTTCTTCCAGGGAAGCTTTCGAGCAGCAAACGAACCCCGAAGTGGGAGCCGCTGGGGATAAAACTCTTGATCAGATTAGAATTTTCTTTGTGCGATTTGTTCCGCTGGAATTTGAAGGAATTAGGGGTTGTCTGACTCTTCGCCGACCCACGTCACTCGGAATCCTTTAAGTAGTTTTACATAGAGCCCCCACGGAGATGCTCTATCTACTTTGTCAAACAAAATACTTTTACAGCGAGGCTCACCGTAATATATTAGATCCGAGATCTTCGATGCTATCAGAATCCATTCTGTCATGGAAAGGTAACACGTCAGCGTCTGATTTGTGACGGACCCTCGTCACTGAAACTTCTCCAGTTTCGTACAATGTCTAGAAATTTTATTTCCTCCGAAAATGATGTTTGTTTTCGCTTCATTGAAGAAAAATTCAAGCTTTATTCGAGAAAAGTACTGGAAAAATTTTGAAAAGAAATTGAAGGTGGGTTACCCCGGTGTCCGGTTAGTGGAATAGGGGTTAAAGTGCAAACGGGGTTGGCGTAAGGGGAAGCGCTTAAAATCTAAAACAATTTCAACAGATTGTTAACTGTTTTCCGCTTCGGAGTGCCCGGTATCGTGCTGTGGCTGATGAAATTCAAACTTGACTTAGTTCACGAAGCAATGCAAGACTTTCGGCGAAACGATTCGCAACTACGGAGCATATATTCACGGCGCAGTGACGCCGGACATTGTCCAATTCGAGTGAGAGCTCGAGCAAGTTGGTCCAGTGCGGGTCAAGTCGGCGTCCGTGACGTTGCATCCGAACAATTCTCCAAGCACTCCACAAAGAGAACGGTATATTTTAGCGTGTGCCGGCCACACGCGCGTTTACAAGCGATACACGTGTCCCGGGATGGGGGCCCGCGGCGTGGGCGGCCTGTTCACTTCATGAAACATTTCAGTCGGGCGAACAATGCTCGGTAACGAAGGGCTGCTCATCGCGTGCGTTCACCCGCGCTCCAGCCTCGCTTTTCATAAAACATCGGGGTTCACTTATTGCGTTCGCCGAGCCGCCGCGCCGGTTAAGCCAATTATTTAGCTCGTTAAATGGATACCGAATCCTCCCCACCGAACCAGCTGTTTTCATCGGGCAAAAGAAAAATTCGGCCAATAGAAATACCCAGCGATATCGTACTTTGTTAAGGACGAAAGGGTCGAGATTATATCGTGGAGGATGTAATGGAAAAAACTTGGTTTATTTACACAGTGAATACGTCAACTGCTCACAAGGTAATTAACCCGCCTGACCATTCCTGAATGCTTCCACTTGCGCTTCGATTTCATAGGGCTGCTTTCTGTTTCAAGTTGTTGTACTAATTGCATCACAGCCCATTAACACTCTACATTCAAATTGTGAACAAAGTTGTCGGTGTTTCGCACTATTGTCGACTAAATTTGCTTCCAATTAGTCCACCCTTGGTTTCCAACGTTCGACCCTACCGTGTAATCTACACATAAACACTCTGCTATTACCTGCAAACAAATTAGCCATAGGATTTTACCATTAACATCTGTTGTTAAAGATGTTCTTTAACAGGAAGCAGGAGTCAATGAACGGCAGAAAACACGGAACGTCCTCCCGTTTCAATTTCGATATAAATCCGAAGTAGTAATATCCCGAAATAGTCGGGCATCCAGCAAATCGAATCTCACTTAATCGCGCGCGGAACGAACTTCGACTCACATTTTTCATTTTCTACTCGCAGCACCATTTGCTCCTGTGCTCGTTCTCGAGCTCTCCATGTTTGATCGAGGATATTTGATCAAGAAAACGTTGGAGCCGGTTTTAGCGAGACAAAGCAACAGACAAAGCTGTGCGTTACGCGGAAAATGGAACGTGAAGAATGTTTAATTGGACACGTTTGAATCGACCGGATCTGAATCAAGGACGCGTGAAAATTCTTCGGAGCGGCGGGAACACTGACGTATCCGCTGAACGAGTATTATCTTGGCCAGCGAATCGAATCCAATAATTACACGGACGAGAGTATAGGTCATATTTCACGCTGTCCATCACATCGATGATCCGGCTCATTAGGCGTTCGAACAGAGATTTTTCGACATTGCTTGTCCGCATTTCGAACTAATGATGTCGAATTCGATCCAGCAGTAATTTCAAATAATGCGTGAGAGTTTCACGGTTTTCTGACCATTTGTATCGACAGCAAATCTATAGCGCTTCCATCTATAAAAAGATATTCGACGAACTGGTGTCCTGAGAATTAAAGTCCATCGCGTATTACCTAGATGGAGATAAAAAAAATAGACTATACGAAATATCTTATAGCGTTCATGTTTCAGTCGTCGGAACACATTCTCCTTTCAATTATAGTTTTACCGTCCACGCCTCACATCCCCTCGAATAGTCCCTTTATTGATCTTCATTTACATTTTTACAACGCGCCGGAATAAAACGACGCTCGCGAACGAGGAAAAACCTGACCGACGGCGATTTCAACAGCCATTAACTTAACACATTATCGTCCATGTCCGCGCATTCGCGTGCTTCATTAAAATCAATGCGAAGCCCGTGTGCACGATTCACGCGCTTTGTTAAGCGCATCGATTTTCCGTGCACAGTTTCTCGCGCGATGTTTTGCGCGGAATTTCTTTATCCATTCGCTGGAAGAATCTTATGTCCTTAGTTCGCTCTGGAGAAATTTATTTCACAGAATGTCCGTTCTGTAAGTGGAAACTGTGGGTAATGGTCAGACAGGATTTCGACCAAAGTTTCAAATTACATTTCCACAAATTCGAGGCGTTATTTGAAAGAATTTTCGGAGCAGCGAATGGGAATACAGAACCGGAATTTCTCTGAGAAGTTGCAGACATTCTTGACGTTACCTCAGTCTTCGTTCTCTTGTCTTTAACTTCAAGTTTCCTGTTCTTGCGGACTTTACTTGTTGGAAATCTCGGTTATTGTTAGTTGAAGTGTTGGAATGGAACGAAATCCATAGCGAACGAAACGAACCTTTCGGTCCGAATTTTTCGGTTGTGCAGGCTCGCTAAACAATCCGAAAATAAACTCGCTATCGTTTTTCCAGCTACGCGATCACGAATATTCGGTTGAATCGCGTTACACGGTGGCGGCGAGCGTTTGAACGGGCGGACAATATAGATGGAAATCGGTGTATCCCGGTGACCCGGAGACTCGCAGTCCGCGAGGGACCCGCAGGGCAGGGTCGCGGCACCGTGTCGACGGTTTTTCGAGGCGTTCCCGTGCACTTGACAGCGCTTGGCGCGCTCAAGAGTCGCCGCGGACCGCTTCAAGCGGGCCAATTCCGCGCGGCCGGCCGTGAAACGTTTATCGATCCGCGGCTCGGATGGATCGGCCCACCAAATTGCTTGTTTTCCGGACGAAATAGCCGGCAGAAGTATTAATTTGGCTCCCGCGGGACCGTCGCCGGGGAAAAACCCAACGTTCCCCGTGTATCCGGCGAAGATGACCATTTAATTGCGTCCGCCGTAAAAAGTTGACCGGGAAGAACTAGACTCAGGTTTTGGACCCTCTGGATGCCATTTGCGCGATCGTTTGTTCCATCAGAGGTCCAATGATGCCCCTCTCAATCCGTTTTTCTCGCATAATGGGTGGCAAACGAGTCAGAAGAAATTCGACTGATATTCGTAATATTTAAGGAATTATACTGTACAGAAACAGAGAATAATACTCTGAAGATTCAAGGCTCATGGTTTGCTGATTATTTAGGAGGATAGTCTTTGTTGGAGATCCAATATCAGAAGGTTCTCGAATAAAACTCGATTTTCGAGTTGGTATTGAATTAAGGAACGAAATTTTCCTGTAACTAGGTTCCAGGATGGTCCAGCTGGATGAGTTCAATAATCCATATGGCAGAAAGTGGCCTCGAGCGAAATTTCTTGCTGTTGCTGGAGCAGAGACAACCGAAAATCATGTGTGATGTAGAATCCGTAAAATTTAACTCGTCACTTTGCTGATTTCGAAATTGTTCATAAAATACAGACGTTCGAATCCCTCAGTCACATGTAACTACAGATCCTTCAGCTCACTCCTTCTATTTTATTCTTCTTCTTTTATCTCACACACTGTCTTCTCCTTTCATCACTTTCTTTCTCGCTCCTACCCTTTCTCGAACTTCCTCTTCTTCCAGCTTTCCTTCGCTGTCTTTCCATCTCTCCTACTTTTAACTATTTCTCTGTCCCTCCTCTCGTTAATCATCTTTTTTGCTCAGTACATTGTTTGCTATTCTTCCCAAAGCATTTCGTTTCTTCTTTTTTTTTCGAGTGCTTTCTGTTCCGTGCAAAAAGCAGAAGCTTCCCTATTCGCCGAGTGATATCGCACGGTGGAATGGCGTACAGAAAAGAAACCCGCCGCGATTGATCATTCACGCGAAGCCCCTTGGATCTTCCGCGGAAACAAAAATTGTCCCGCGGTCTAATTAACCGAGCGACTCCGCCGACCGCTTCGATTTGCATGGGAACGAGCGCAGAATGGAAGCCCCTGCCCGGTTTGAATATCGTTAATGAAACTCATCAGTTCGCCCCCACCCCTTCTGCCCGCTGTTCTCGCAGCTTTCTTAATATTCCGCGAGTCGGCAACGTTCGCGAAAACACTAGGCTGGTCGGCCGCGTTCAACGCGATTCGAAATCCAATCGCGTCCCCGCTTTATTTAATGAGATGCAAATTCGGGGAACTTCGAGAATTTTCTCTTTACCGCTAACGCACGAACGTGGCGCATTAACAGGGAGCAGTATTAATTATAGGGCGGAATTCCCGCAAACTGAAGTCGTAGCGGTATTAATATTGATATAGTTAAGCTTGACAATAAGAGAAGTCAACTTTTTTAATACTCTACTATTATTTTCTTAACGCCCTTTTTCTTTTCAGTAATACCACTTTCAACTTATCTAGTGCAGCTCCTTTTATTGTCGATTTTTTATTGAAACGCTACCATTACCTTTTTAATGCCCTTTTTATTATTACAGATATCACGTGCAATTGATTTATTTAAGTTAACGTTATGGATTCGAACATTTGTCCACAGAAATTTATTATAGTTGTGAAATAATTGATAAAAGTAGAACATCTGGGTAACCGAAAGTGGTTATATTTGAAGAGGAAAATATGGTCTTGAGTAGTCTCGTTTTTTAGGAGAATGGGCTGCAATTTGCGTCGAGCGTACGTGGTCTCGTTTACGGCTGCCTAATAGGTCTGACCATGGCTGGCGTTTTCTACTTGCGCCAAACATCGACAGAGCTACGTTATTATTTATAACTTTATTTATACTTTCAAGAATCGTACTCACATATGTAGCATAACAATACTGTATTTATTATCAGATTTTGTGCATTTATAACAAAAATGAGCAGGAAACAGTGGAAACACCAAAGGAAAACAGGAAATTTCTGCTGGGCTGCATTCATATTATTTTTAAAATTCATATTATAATTAAAATTTATATTATGTTTTAATGGAACGATTACCATAGGAAATAAAATTTCATTTGTAATTAGTCGGGTTTAAGCAGCGTTGTGCAATTTCCTTGGCAAAAATTCGCGGGGCAACAGAAATTCTAGATTACTGAATGTGTTACCGCGACCCGGCGAGGAGCTTTCGCCTGTCCAGGGTTAAAATAATATTCCCGGCGACCTGGGTCAGCGTACACATCTCACGGAGGATTTTAATACCGCAATTTGTACAGCAAACACCGTGTCGACGGGTGCGCCTGTTCGCTCGGCGAACTTACACCGCTGAAAACAGTGTATAACCGTTAATACAGTCGCTCGTTAAATATTGTTTTATTCATCCTGGTGCAGCGACGGCATGTTTCCGCTGCTACAGCGGTGAAATAACAATTTCACAGCACAGTGGAGACTTTTAGGTTCGGGCATTGAAGGTTTCCGCAAGACATTGGATCCCCCGGGTGATCCTGTGCGAATCGATGGTGTCTGATTTCCATCGCGTCCCAGAAATGAATTTCTTCGCGTCTCCATTAGAGGCGTCGTCGCCTCGTCGAAACCACAATGGCCAACGGCGGCAAAGGGAATGCCAATCGGGTCGTCAAAGGAACGGACATCTTCGAAGACGATGGGGAAAATCCATCCTGATGAATTTCGGATCTTTAACGTTCCCCGCAGCGGCGCCGGAAGCCGCAGCCCGGTGTATACTTATCCTTCGAGAGCCTGACACATTCTTATTGGAAAGAATCCAGCCTGGATTTCGGTAACCAATACCCGGGTCTCGCTTCGCCGCGGAAATAATCCCGACTCTTCTACTACTTCTACTCTCTCTCCCCACCTTCTTCCTCTTTCTTCGTCGCTTTTTGCCCCATTTTCTTTCTGCCGCCGCTCGATTCCCAGTCGGAGTTATTAGCATCGCTCGGGAAGCATGGGACGCCGGCCCATTCATTCGGCCGTGGACAATGAGACGCTTAGAGTTGTCGGATCGAGAATGTACCACTAATTTGTTACACTACGGGTACAATCTTCATAAGCTGAAAACAATCTGCCAGTGTTTCTAAATTATCGATATATCTTGACAGAAATTTTTAGCTCATTGCGACACGATTTTATATCCCAGATGATTGTGCTGAATAAATTATAAGTGTAACTTCTTGTACTTAAACTGCGCATGCAGAGAATGATGTCAGACGATTGTTTAATTTCCTACCTACGGCCTCATTATATAAAAATAGACAGAACCGTGTTGCTTATCTCCGACAAGGTTTCATTAATCAAAAAATCGTGGTTGAATAATTTAAAGCGTCCGGCTAATAATACTTGCCGTGTCCACTTAACATGAAATACGTAACCATTAGACGATTACACGACCACCCATCCCCCGATTCGCATCAAATTAGCGTAGAAAATTAAAAATATACGAGCCCGTGTACGAACGTACGTAAACATTCAGATAAGTGGAAACAGTCGGTAACGGTCAGACACGCGAAAAAAAGGAGTTCTACTGTTCTCGCGTGTCGAATGACCATTGAAACGAAATTCCCCGACGCGAGGAACTTTACGAGAGCCAGTTTCACTTGCCATTTTATTACGGACCGCGCTCGGTATTTTGTTTTACGTGGGGAGGGGCGGTATCAGATATTTTGTAGTCAATTAAAAATATTTCAGGGTACGTTGTTTCCGTTTTTTCTTTTTTTTTTGCGGAGGCCTCTACGAGAGCCAGCGAGGATCGCGCGGCTCGTTGCCGTGCCGGTCGGAATGCAATTATATCGTGTGCACGAGATATAATCGTTCCCTCTCGGGTTTACGCTGACGCCGCGGTTAAAGAGCATGATTTCCCCGAATCTAGATGAAAAGAAGCAGCGGAACAGCCGGCAGAAAGAAATTTAATTGGGTCGGGCAAAACGTGGCCGGGGGCATTCGGTGTACGGGCGAGAGACGTGGCCAGCTTGCATCTGCTTTTTTCGGCTTCGTTGAACTTAATTGAAGCGATTCTACGGATCCCGTCGGCGGCGTTACACTCGTCACGCTCTACGAAGCAAAGCTACAATACCCGAATTCCAGGTGGCTCCGTCGAACAACATCCGCGACACAGGGATTTCTTGCGCAGAAATCGCTTTGTGGCCGGCTATCCATCCCCTGCTGTTCAGGGATGCGTAAGTCACAGGACACCAGCATTTCCAACGGGGAAAATTTTGAATGGGATCCGATTCTTGCTGCGAAGCAGTCTTCCATTCAATTCTAGCAGGTCGATTTTTAAAATGGATCGTCAACATTTGAAAATATTTTATTCATTACACCGCCGGCTTTTATGCAAAATAAAAATTTGTTTGTCCGAAATACAAGCAAGAGGAGCCGAGTAAAAATTTCTTTCTACATTTAATAATGTTAACAAACTGATACCGATACATTAATATTTTTAAATAATTTTCATCTGTCCGCTGCTTTAAATTTCATCTGCTCATTTCAGTCATAAATTCAGCAGATCCACAGTGTGCTCATACATACTTCAATTTCTATATTTAGAAGGGTTAAAGGAATTCATTTCTATAGAAAAGTTTTGATTAAAGAGAGGGTTCTAATCAATGCGATGAAAATTGCGGCTCGGTTAACATTTAATCGACTATTTAATTGAATTGTATTTAATTCTAAGTGAATTTCGTTCCATTAGAATGTAATTGATTATTCCATTCCATTTCAATCAATTGTAACTACATTTATATATATACTAGAGTAAGTTAAATTATAATTTCATTGAATCGGAACTAAATTGATTTTCTGTGACAGTGGAAAGGGAAGGTCAAGGGTCAAGACATTCGCCCGAGCAGCTTCACAGCACCCAGATATCATTCATCTTGCTTCTCACACGCTCGTAAAGGCAATGATCGAAGGAAACGCAGCAGAGAACATAACAAACAATTCGATCTTTGTAAAATCGAATTTCTAGACAGCATTGAGGCCACAGACTACTATCGAGTATAATGAGAATTCCTGTAGAATAGCTTCCTTGATACCTTCGCCGAACACCCAGTACGTAGCCAGAACATTTCCATAGCAGGAATTCAGTGGAATCGTCGCGAGATCTGTCGTAAGCCCGATAAAATTACAAAAAGAATATCGAAGTCTAACAGCCCCGATAAAAAAGGCTATCACATTTCCATAAAGAATAAGAAAAGGAAATTCTCTCTCTGGAAAGAGAGAGATGAGGGAGCCCGATAAGCCCTCGGTAGGGTGGAAACCCTATTACAAAAAGGTGGGAGAGTACCTTGGAATCGGTGGTTATTCAACCATTCCTCCGTTGCCGGGGCCAATGACACGATCGGGCGTCATTTATCAGCATAATTGAAATTGCTGGCAAGCGTCGGACGGCGTTTTCAGGCGAGAAAACGGATCCGGGAGCACTATGGCGTCGTTCGGTCGAGAGTAGAAGTACTTCTACCCTGTTATTTGGTGGATGTCTTCTCCTCGGTCTCTTTCGGACTCCCTCGAACTTGTTTCTGTGCCGATAGACTCAATTTCAACCGTGCGATTGGTAAACTTCTCTCTCGAAATTGGCGAAATCATTCGGATGGGTTGCGTTAGGTTTCTGCTGAGTCTGGGCTGGGATTAGGCCAGCTATTAGTTAAATCTTGGTCTGGATTAGGTCAGGATCGAGTAAGATTTCGATTCAACTGGAAACAGAATTGTTTCTCGGTCGCTGGACAGAATTTTTGTCTCGCGATTGCTAAACTTTGATTGCTTAACGATTGCTAAGTTGATTCTCGTTAGGTTCCAGCTAAATCATTGCTAAATTTTCGAGAGATCTTGATCAAAGTTCAGTTCACAGGAGCTCAGATTGTTTCCTCGCTGATACATTCAATTTTACTTGGAATACGAGCTGAACTCGGGTTAGTATTCAGTTAGGTTCGGGTCCGGAACGCCAGACTGGACATAAGCGCGAGTTCCCGCTCGCGTACGAGCGTTATTATTCATGATTTCATGAATTTTCATCCGCGGCACTCGAGATTGCTCGTTACTTCGCGCGTACACGCGTTCGTGCTCTCGCGCGGCCCGTCGGGCTTGTTCTTCCGTTGCCTTTCTTCTCTCTCTTCCTCGCGTCCGTGGAAGGAGACGAAGAAGCGAAATGAATTTTTCATTAAGAAAGAAAGCCGCGGGTGTAAGTAAACGCGGGATCGCGAGGAGGATAAGGGGGGCTGGAAATTCCGCAGCCGCGAACCGTGCAACTTCTCGACGGGAGGACAGACTGCAATGGGCGGTGGTCGACCGACGCTTGACGTCACCATCCGAGCAGGTTGTTCTTGCCCTCCTCCGACGACCCGGGGAAGAAACCGGGCCGAGGAACATGACTGATGGAACCGAGAATTGAAACGCCGTGGAAGCATATGTTCGCATGAACCCTCTCCCTCGTTCTTACCCGCCCTTTCGTCCTTCCTCAATGTCACTTAAACCGTTACTTTCTCGCCGTATCGTCACTCAGTCCTTCACTTTATTCCTCTCACACTTTCTTGGTTAATTTTTCTCTCCGTCCCACACTGCCTTGGCTGAACTCTTTTTCTCTTTATTAAATTTATTCAAGAAAAAATGAGATTTCTACCTGGTCCCTGATTCTTGAAACGTTAAGGTCCTATTTGTTCGAAATTCCTTGTCACGAATCTGACTTGGTATTACAGAGCATATGGTTAATTGTACCTTCTAAACGAACTTATAAACTACAGCCATTTAATTCGTGTGCGTAACATCCACTTTTGTCGAATTGAAGAATGAATAAACTGGGTGGATGAACATATAAATCTTCCATTCCAGTATCCAGTGCATACACGAACAATAAAACTGTATCTAAATCCTCAAAACGTCACGCGAATGCGCACCGTAAATCACGAATATAAATTTAAATAAAACCGCAGCAGCCTGAATAATCCACTGAAGGGTTAATACGAGGCTTAAAGTGCCAGAAATACTTATCCATAAGTCGGAAAATGTCCCGGCTTCGTTAAAAGCAGCCGGAGAGCTGAATCTCGTGGCCGAGCTACGGGTGCACTACATTTTCATGAAAACCCGACCTCGAACAGCTCGTTATTACGCGTGTCTGTACGGTAAGGGCACACACCTGCTGCCGGTCCGTCGGAAAACCGTCTCGTACCCTTCGCCCTTTTTCAATCTTCTTGGTCCGGCACAGGCTGAGAAAAAGCGGTCCGGCGGCCGGATGCCACGTTTATGAGATCAGCGGACGATATGAAAGGCGAAAAAGACGGGCGGCAGTAGGAAAAAAAAAAGGGGGGGAGATTAAACGTCCACCGTGGAGAGATGAAATTTTTCTACACGTTAATCGTTTTACGAGGGACTTGAGGGAAACTCCTAAAAGCACCTGCGCGAAGTCACTCGACGGTTTTAAGGCTCGAAGCGGATGAAAACCGTGCTGTCTGACCTTTCTATCCGCCGGATGTACAAGGTTTGTTGATTCCCGGCAAAGGAACGAGAATACGAGCGCTGAAGTTCCGCCGATGAAACTTCGTTATCATAATTTTACGTTGTTCTTAAATTGGCTACGCGAGACTTTTCTTTCGCGTGGTTTAATTAGCTCGGCCAGACGATCCTTTCTTTTTTCCGAGGAAGTTTAGTAATGAGTTTCAATTTACTTCGGGAAACATTGTTAAATTATGCGTTGGGCAATTTTCGGTCGACATTTCATGTTGTGGTTTGCGCTGTTCCATTATGATGGTTTTAAAACGAATCTTACTTCGCTTTAAGAGGAACGTGTTTCCAGAAGAGTCACCGGTTTGAGGAGAGCAGCAAGCTACAAATTTGTTCAGCTTCTAAAGGTTCGATTTGTTGTTTCAAAATTAAATTTATTATATTGGTAGATAAACACTCTGTTGCAAACAACAGAACGTTGTGGAAGAGTTTTCAAGACTGTCCTGGAAGTGTTTCACATACGGCTGATCTGTACTACTTACTACCGAGACGCCTGTTGTGAACACTTCCAGTAGAATAAATCGACATTTGTCAGAAATCTGAAATGTTTTAATTCATTAATTTCACAGATTAAACGCAACACCATGCAAATTGTGATGCGGTTCTTCAATTTATAAAGACGAAAATGAAAATGTAATGCTTCCTTCCACCCACAAACACTGTACTCAAACAAGAATGTACATCCCCTGTTAATGATTTCAACACATCAACCCAACAACATACTTAACTCGATCATGCTTAAAGCTTCACTCGCCTTCTTCCACGCACGTTCCACGTAGATACACCATCAAACAACAGCGAAGGCAACCAACAACGCAACTTTCACGTCTCATATTTTTAAAAAACGTACAACAAACACGCTACGTCGCGATTCTATCAAGGCCATACTCGAGGAAGTAGGGTGGCATTACAGAACGGCATAGATATTGATAATCTCTGTGAAGCCGAAGAACTCACGTCTCCGCCATAAACCCAATCCAACCGCGTCTCCTCAACGCCGTTTGCTTCCCCCGCGAGGATTCATTATTTCTCCGTGAGAGAGACGTTCCGGAGGCGTCGCAAACACCACCCGCTGAAATCGAGGGCAACGCTATGTAACGCGATACCGGGGATTATGGCTGGTTACCGTGGAACCAGGAGATACACTCCCAACAATGGTCACCGGGAATCCGTTGTAACAGCAGACTGCTCGCAGCTCCGAGCCTTGCTCTCCACCATTTTCACCGACGAAATTAGGATAGAACGCGGTCGCGATCGTTGTCGAAACAGGAAGGCCAGTTGAGACGTCGACGACGAGCTTTCACCGGCTATAGTCAGCGACCATCGTGTTGTTCCAACCCTTTCTAGTTCATGGTACACATAGTATTCCTGTAGCATCGCGAGGTCGTTCTGTTACGATGTTAGCGAGCGAATGGGATATGGCGATGGTTATATTTGCGGTACGGGAGCTCGCGGATGGATGCATATTTCAGTTTATGTAGCATTATACGGGGAGTTCAGGGATTAGCGAATTGTGCTTGTTCCGGCTCAGATGTTATTACTGTAACCTCAGTACGTTATTAGATTATGAATCTTGGAAGTTTAATTATGGAAGAATTGTCGGTACATCTGCGAAGAGCTGTACCTTTTCATTCCAAGTAGAATAATTTCGCGAAAATCTCAGGGAGAAAACAAAATAGAGGAGAATGCCCTTTTAAAATAGCATTAGAGCCATCCTGCAAAAAATTCGTTATAACACTTCAAAGATCAAGCAGTTCCCTCGATAGACGATTTTTGACTGAGAGCGTAGAGAACGGCAAGAAACCATATTTCGTGGAATTATTTGTGACGTCAGCCAACAACAAGACCATACTAAAACTTGACTATACGATAGATAACATTATCAGCTCCAAGTCTCAATCGCAGAAAGAGACTTGGCGTCGCCGATTCACCAAGGAAAAAATTATTGCACGATCTCAGGCGTGAGTATCGGAACAAATCGGAGATGCATATTCGCGCGCCCGAGCGATCGCGATGTGCATCGACCAAGAAACGCGCCGAGTCGAATGAGTCACAGCTTCGGTACGCATAATAAATAAACGAAACGTCGTCGTCGTTTCGTTAACGCGGCCGTTAACGTCGCGACGGCGCCGTTAATAATTCGTATGCAAATGGACCGTGAAACGCGCGCGCTGGGAAGGAGTTATTACGCGAAATCAAACGTCCTGTGTTAGGGGGGAATTCTCTCTGCCTAGCCGTAAATTAAATTGCATTAAACGGCAATGCGCTCTCCTGGTGCACGCCTTTCGGGAAATCTCGTTCTCTCTGTTTCACGTGTACAGGGGCCGCAACGTAACTCGGTTCTCCCTCGGACTATGTGTATCGTATTCGTTTTCGCCCGCCTGACCATAAAAATATCCTCTGTGTCTTTCTCTCTTCCCCTCTCTCGCCGGGTGCCTACACGACGAGAACTATCGGGCCAACGCAATCGCTGTTCATTCAAAAATCAGTCGCAACTGCTCCAGTGATTGCTGTGAACCGGTCGAACAAGCTCCCGGGGAAAATTGGAAAGTCGAAGCATTTTTTTCGTTTGCGGCACCCACCGAGTGTTCCGCAAACGTCGGGCCAAAGTGAAGGGCGCGTTTTTACGGGGGTGGAAAATAAGTCGACGTTTTTCGTATTTCCATTCGGCAAACTTCCCGGCTTTTTTCACCGAACCGCCAGCGCGTTTTATGGACCATTCCCGGTATTCGGGGACCGGCTCTGTTATTCGAATTTTTCCGCTGTTCGCGCGCGATTCGACGCGCTAAACTTTCGTCAATCGAATTCTTTGTTTTCGTAACCGTTACGGTTTCGGGGTTTTTCATTTTTTCCCGAGAGCCGAGTTAATCGAAATCGTCGTTATACGAACACTCTCCTGTTTCTGGATTCTTTATTTATTGAGAGTTTTTGCGCGGCGAATTGGGAATTGCTTTCGGGACCTGTCCGTTATCGAATTCTACGTTCAAGTTTTGTTACTTTGGATTGGTTTTAATCGTATCGATTGATTATCGAAACACTTCTTTCGCACGACTCTGCACTGCTCGATATTTTCGTCGAGTTGGTTCTTTTGGGGGACAAATTGAATTCACTCGATATTCAATTTAGATCCGGATCCGGAAACCTGGAGGTGTAAGCTCGGGTACTCATTATGGATAACATATGGAGGTGTAAGATGCGTACTCATTATGGATAACATATTGACATTTTTCTGAAGCCTGAAACGTGTTCCTAAACTTCATACAATTCTACAATGTTTTCAGAATAATCTCAGACATTCTACCACACCTGGAGAATTTTCTACAATTTCGTCACGAACTAAAATAATCTCACTCGAACAATGAATCCATAATTGCAAACCTTCGTAGCAAGAATTTTTCATGACTCACCCTATGAAAACCATGCTGCCCAGCTAAAAGGTTGATCATCGAAGTGTCCGGACCAAAAATCGCATGCAATAAATCTCGCAAGGATCGCGTGGACTCGATAATATATCAGACGATAAATTAGTTCGATCTCGCAGTCTCGCCGCGTCGGTAACGTGGACAAAGCGTCGGTTCCGACAATGGGGCCATTCAACGGTTGTTCATTTCTGTTTCCAGCTTTCAGAGGACATCGGCTACGTCCTTTATTCGGCTCTAGGTAGCTTCTACATCCCGTCGTGCATCATGGTGTTCGTGTACATACGTATATACTTCGCGGCGAAGGCACGCGCGCGTCGCGGCATCCGGAAGCAGCCGCGTCGACGGCCACCGATGCAGCCGGCATCGCCGGACGTCAGACAGACCAGCTTCACGCAGACCACGCCGGCCACCGAGACCAAGAAACCGCCCTGCTCCGTCATGGAGAACGTCGCCACCATCGAGAACCAACCAGTTCAGATACCGATCGTCACGTGCGACTGCGCCAGCGACGTCAGCACCTCCGAGGCCGACCCTGGGGGAGGAAACAGCATACCCATGGAGGAGAAGGACACGTTGAAGGTTCGCTCTAATATATCCCCTTAGCAGCCAATTCTTCACAAGCACATAAAAATTTTTTCATTTTTATCAAATATCCTTCCCATACGGTACAAAACATTCAAAGATTCACTGTCTAATCAGAATCACAAAGCCCACAAAATTAGTGTCAGAAACAAAGGAAAGCAGTCCAAGTGATTTTAAGACTGAGTGCCTGACACATGCCTGATCTGGACTACTTACTACTGCACCGCGCCTGTCATACGAACACTTGCAGTAGAACAAATCGAAATTGCCGAGACACCGGAAATATTTTCCATTAATTCCACGGATTAACAAGAACTTGTCGCTTGGGAATTTAGTGTTTTGCGACATCTTGTTTATAATAAGACACTACGTACAAACCCGGAAGATGCGCAATCTAATAGCATTCTTAGTAAGCAGACTCCACTCGATATCAGTCAGAGGGTGCCCTGTGCATCTCGTGCTTATTCGGATCGAAGACAGAACAGCATCGGTTTCCCCCGGTCCGGAATTAGAATGGATCTTCGGATCCCGTCCATTCTCAGTAGGGATCCACGGGTCTCGTTGGTCGCGCGTCGCATAAAAATGGAACCGGTAACTCAACGAAACCAGAAACTCGCTATTGGATTTCAGTTTCTCTCCCCTCCCATCCCCCCGCCCCCTCCGGGTTTCCAAGCACAAATGGAATCGAATAAAGGCGACGGCGGATTCGAGTGCTCGCGATACAACGAGCGCCGCGCGCCGTTTCCGCTGGTCTCGCAGCTCGTGTATCGAGGATCGAATCGATCATACATCTCCCCGGCGACGTTCCCACTGAAATTGCTGCTCCTGATCGTTCCTCATAAACTACCCCGTCCGACGCGGCTCCCCCGGATAAAATTAGAGTTACACACCGCGCACGCCGGTTTCTGCCGAGGAAACGCGTATTACAGTCGCGCGACGTAATCGAGTGGACAAGTAGAGGGAATCGATATTAATCAGCTTTCGATGAATTAACTTGTATATAGATTGTGGATTGATGCGTGTGGACTGCGAATTTCCACGCGGAATTAAGATCTTCTGCAAAATATCGTCCTGCAAATTTGTTAATGGCAAGTTTCCTCCTGAATCGGTGATAGTCAGTAAAAAGTCTATATATACGTTCTCTTCAGCTTGAATCTTTAAATCAATCAGCTGTGTGCATTTTAAGATCATTAATTTGCCTGAAATGAACTTCTCTATCAGAATAAAAAAATAATGCAATCTCTTTATTCGATTTATCAACGAACATTTGGCCCGCAATATTAATTCGATAAAGTTGGATCGATAGCGATTTCCACGATCCCGTTCACTTAATTCTGTCCCCGGGACTGTGTATCCCAGAAAGCATCGCGGAAGTGGTCACGCTCCGGACGTGCAGCGCGGGAATTTCTCCTCGTAAATGAACATTTATGAGATCCCATTCCCGGGCACGTGATTCTTTATGAAATCATACGGATCGCCGGCGAATACGGGCTCCGCGAATCACCGGGTGAAATGTATCCCCCGTCTCCGCGGGTTTCTTTAAAACATCCCGGAGCTCCGTCTGCGGTTGCCGCTGGACAAAGCTCCTTTATTTCCGGCACGTAACGTTGTTGCGCGATGGTATTCCACGGAACACCGGGAACGTGAGCTATCACGAATGCGTTTTGATGAAGCCTCGGAACACGGCTCTGTTGTAAATGGACTGTGGATGTTCATGGAATTTCTGGATTCGCGAAATAGATTCGCCGAAACCTCGATTTCCACGGAAATTTAATCAATGCATTCATATGCTCGAGTTTGGCGTGACGAAATCCCGTAAAATTTTCAAACATAAACACAAATTTGATCATGCACAACAGGGAGTTGCTGCCCTGCTTCTTTAACGGTGTAAATTCACCCTATTATACATTTATACGCTGGATCACTTCTTCCATCAAAATATGTCCGAAATAAAACAGCATCCTCCCGAATCAAGCAATTATCAACTAATTCAAATTATTAATGGCAGAATCAATTTTTTATTTCGTACCAGTACCCTATGATTAATACAGAAAATTTTCATTTCGCGTAAAGATCCTCAGTCTACTAATGTGTACAAACGTATGAGAGCTTGATAAGAATTTCAGTTGCAAACTTGTAAACTTGTAAAAATCAATGGAAAAGGAAATACATTGCATATTTGATCATGTACAACAGGGAGTTGCTGCCCTGCTTCTTTAACGGTGTAAATTCACCCTCTTATACATTTATACACTGGATCACTTCTTCGAACAAAATATGTCCGAAATAAAACAGCATCCTCCCGAATCAAGCAACTATCAACTGATTCAAATTATTAATGGCAGAATCAATTTTTCATTTCGTACCAGTACCCTATAATTAATACAGAAAATTTTTATTTCGCGTAAAGATCCTCAGTCTACTAATGTGTACAAACGTATGAGAGCTTGGTAAGAATTTCAGTTGCAAACTTGTAAACATGTAAAAATCAAAGGAAAAGGAAATACATTGCATATTTGATCATGTACAACAGGGAGTTGCTGCCCTGCTTCTTTAACGGTGTAAATTCACCCTCTTATACATTTATACACTGGATCACTTCTTCGAACAAAATATGTCCGAAATAAAACAGCATCCTCCCGAATCTAGCAACTATCATCTGATTCAAATTATTAATGGCAGAATCAATTTTTCATTTCGTACCAGTACCCTATGATTAATACAGAAAATTTTCGGTTCGCGTGAAGATCCTCAGTCTACTAATGTGTACAAACGTATGAGAGCTTGCTAAGAATTTCAGTTGCAAACTTGTAAACTTGTAAAAATCAATGGGAAAGGAAATACATTTTCAATTAACTCCCGCGAATCGTAACCTTTCGGTGAAGCCGAAAACTCTGTGAACCCCCCGAACACAAAAATGTCAGACAAATCTGGGCCTCACTAAAAGACTGTCTCTCACATACTGTCAACAGGTGACGCTCCCAGTGCACATGCAGAAGAGCACGCTGAAGGCGACGCTGTCAGTGAACGGTGACGGTCAATCGAGCGTGCCATCCCGATGTCGAGCACCTAGCGTTGGCATCGACGTCGACATGGTGTCGGAGTTTGACCCGTCGTCGTCGGACAGCGGCGTGGTGTCGAGGTGCGCTGTGGTGAAGCCGCTGAAGCTTCGTCTCTGTCAGCCGATTTTTGGCCGACGGAACCTCGGCAAGCTGCGACGGGAGCACGGCGACGTCGGTCGTCCGTCGGCGAAGGACGAGGTCGGCGTCGTCGAGTCGAAATCCTCGAAATCGCGGGACCCAGAGAGAGAGAAGAAGAGACTGGCTCGTAAGAAGGAGAAACGCGCGACGCTGATACTCGGCTTCATCATGGGCAGCTTCATCGCCTGCTGGCTGCCGTTCTTCGTCCTCTACATCGTCAAACCGTTGTTCCCGGACATCGACATACCCTCGCAGGCGTTCGTCATCGCGTTCTGGCTCGGATACATGAACTCTGCCCTGAACCCGTTCATCTACACCGTCTTCAACAAGGACTTCCGGCGCGCGTTCCGCAGGATACTGTTCAAATGAGCCCTGGGGCTCCGTTCCCCGGTGAGAAAACGATCCGGGACACGGTACACAGAAGATCGATCGCCGCGGGTCACCTTCCGACAGTGAACCGATCCGTCGATTCGAGAAAAATCCAGAGACTCGAGGGAACAATCGTTTTCAGTGAACAAATTCGGTCGAACGTTCCACGGCGATCGCGATTCTTTCGTTTCGAGCTGGAAAATATTGAGAAGTGTAACGGCAAGTCTGTGAGCGGTTAAACGAGGATCTAGGTTAAGCTTAATCAAATTTCACGTTGGTACAACTTCTACACGCGATAACAGTGAGGTCAAGCTCTGTGGTAATCCAAGGTCGACATTTTTAAGCACTGAACAACGGAAACGCGATCGTCCGACACTCGAACGGTTCAGCTGTGTCTACATTCGTCACCATTCGTTGCAGTAAAATTTATTCTGAGCTTTTTCGCGACTGAACACTTCACAATTCTTTCAATCTTTATCTACAATGCGGATTAAACGACCGTAGGCAATTTTGACACAGGGCTCAATTTGTTAGAAACGTTACCAATTTGTTGCCAATATCTCTCACTTCCAAAAACACTGTGCAACGAATGACAGCCTGCGATGACGTGTCATCTAACTCATCTGAAAGTATAATTATTTAAACAACATCCTAAGAGAACGAGGAGCATAAACGAATAGGCGCACTGCCTCAAAATCAATTGTTCCACCATCAATGTAAATTTATCATTACCTGGACAACATTCAAACACAACGAGGTGCATAAATGAATGTGGACACAGTTTCAGGTTACAGCGACAAAATCGTCGTTGTCGAATCAAACGTTCTGCCGGGCTATCTTTATTTCTTGTCCTGTTGGTCGATCGGTTCGACAGTAACGATTTTATCAATGTACGACGTTCAATCGGAACGTAGGGGCCGATTCTGCCGACCATAAACTGAGTTTTGGCAATCTCGGACGGTTTTTGCCGGAAACGGCGACGTCCTTCGTTCAACGACCGATAACTGCGCGCGGATCGTTAAAGTTTCGATGTTGAAACTCGACGAGTGACGATCGTAAATTGTTGTAGAGGTCTCAGCTGCCAGCGTTCCCTCGATTAGATGCAAGGTCGGTCATCGAAGGGAGGTATGTAAACAAATGGGGTTCCACGGGACCGGGGGGCGAGCTCGTCTCCGATTTGGCCGAGGAAAATTTGCTTGGAACGTCGCTGGACTCTCCGTTTCCGGCGAGACACAGCCCCTAACTATCGCCTCTGTCTCTCGAGTCTCGTTGTCGATCGGTTCGAGGTGAAATCGAGATATCGAAGCGTACTCGCGGCCTTCTTCCTTCGTAGAGTTCCTTGGACGGACGGCGCACGGTCCGATTGTATATTAAACGTCGCGACAATCCATTATTATCGATGTACGTGATTGTAGATATGTATAGCAATGTGCGTGCCTGCGTGAGTGCGTGTACGTGTACATGACTGGATGTTCGTGCGAGTGTGCGTATGTGTGTGCGCGCGTGTGTGTGTGTGTATAAAAAAAAGAGCGGAGATATCGGTCGGAAGAGTTTTTGTTCGCGGAATACGCGACACGCTCGAGGCGGGAAATCTCGTTTCCGGTGGATTCGAGAACACCGAGGGCTGCCGGAAGTTTGGAGGCTCGGATGAAGTTTCGTCGCGGAGAGCCAGTCTCCGTGGATTCGAGACACGGGAATGTCCTGGGAAAAAATAAATCGAGGACCCCGCGAAGTCCCAAGGATTCCGAGAGGAAAAACTTTCGGGACGGATCGCGCACAGGTACCGGTAAGTCACCTGAGGTTGCAAGTTGAAGTACCTCCGTTGCTTCGGACCACATGCCGAAATAGTTTCCTCGGAAAGATGCTGTTTCCAACCACTGTTTCCTCAGACTCGCAAAATGTTATCTCGGAAAGTTTGTTTGGGTCCTTGTGTTTTACAGGAGGCTTGGAACAGATTTCCTAACATCGGATTTTATCAGTATATGCATTAACAATGCATTTTTAAAGAGGACCATTTTTGTCGAAACACTCTGACGGGTCGAGTCAGAATAGATCTTTTAAAAATTGCATTTCATTGATGTTGATTCGAGTATTGGTACAGTGGAAGTACATGATTCAATTCAACCCTTAAATAATACACCCTACTTCACCTATTTTCCCATTGTGCACTTTAGATTAACAAACTTTTAATTCGATAGTCTGAAGAACCACATCTCATAAAATAAGAAAAAAATGGATGAATCTTCATACTGAGTGACTTATAACGGTTGAAAAAGAATGCTCTCAGCTTTAGAAATCCAGAAAATGAACCCTTCTTCAAAAAAGACTATTAGAACCAAAATTGTCAGAAAATGAATACAAAATGATTCCTGAAAAACTGTTCAAATATCGATGTAACTGAACCAAATTTTCATTAAGTATCAGCCTCTCACTTTTCCTTCAATTCTTTTCTTGTCACTTTCTTCTCGCAGAAAGCAACGAAGACACTCCATCCGAAAAATGATGTTAAGTGACTCACCTTGTACCGCAATGCAATATAAAAATTGCACGCTAATAAAGGGGCAGGAATAATAATGTACACCCACCGGAAACGAGCTCGAGCGCACTATATCGGATCCTGCGAACGGAAACGAGATCGCGCGAGCCAGTCGAGTAATGTTTCCTATTAAATAGGCACAGTAGAATCGACACACCGTTAATCGTGTAACGTTTAATCTCGAGTTTCCAGATTCTATGATGGGGGTGCGATTTACACGATACGTAATAGTAATAATACCAAACCAAAAAAATAAATAAATAAATAAATAAACTAATGAATACTAATAACATTACTAATAAATACCGTAGGAGTTTCTCGAGTCGGACGATGAATCGCGCGCGTTATCGTGAAATGGATACGCGCGCGATGATTATCGCGGCGGGTCACTTCGAGCGAGTCAAATCGCCAGGGTTTTCCACCCTGGCCGGGCTTAAATATTAAATTCGATCGCATCGTGTTTAACGGCACACGCCCCGGCTGTTTGATGTCGCCGCGTCGAAAACCCGAAACACGCCGCCGCCGCCCCCACCCCACCCCCGCGGATTCAATTATTACGCGCGTTACGCGATGTTTGCGCGGCGAGGCGCTAACTCGCGATCGGCCGCTTTATAATTCAACACAGCCAAGGCGCACGGCGAAACCGATCTCCTGATACTCATAAGTCCCCTACATACAACCTGCACCCATCCCTAATTGAATATCTCACCCTCGAATCATCCTTGCCTCCTGAAAAACGTCTCGAAACGCAATTTCTCTTTTCAGAACTAATGGCTAAGAAAATCTGAAAATATCGCACGTATACTGTTAACCCCACACTAGAACGCCATTACGTTTTTTAGTTGTTGACACATCCCATTTTCTTGCAACTCGTTCACTTTGACGAGGTATACTCTTAATTTATTTTATAGGCTACTCTAAGCGAGGGGGTGTACGGAGGTGTATTTTCTGAACGAGTAGTATTGTTTTATTTAAAGTTTCCAGTAAACTTTTTGGAAGGGTTATCGTGCATATATATCCTAGTATTTCTTATGGGATTCGTATCGTATGACTACGAGAGGCTGGTTCAGCCTTGTGATCCAAGTACACGAATAACTGACTAGGCTGATTTGAGTCAGCGTTTTCTCAAGGCCCGGGTGACTGGACATTGCCATAAGAAAGTCGTAATACAGGATTAATAGTACACGTGTCAATTTTTTCAGATTTTTTCTATGATTAGTTCAGAAGTTATGGCTCTTCTTACGAAGCTTTTAAAATTTCTTAAAGGACATGAATTGTTCTTTTTCACAAGGATCTGCGAATCCGAAAGATATTCTCAATGTTATTTCAAGCATCTGATCGCAAGCGTAAGCGTACTTACACGGAAACCGATCGGATAATGCCGTTTCGAGGTAAAAAGGTGCGCCGCAAGCGGAACTCGATGCCGCAACACGGTCGCGTTAGGATCAAACGTGTCACTCACCTAAAATCGCGCGATGGCTGCCAAATTCTCCGACGGACACGTTCCCAGGATGAAATCCCACCAGCACTGGTAACACCGGTCAGGATGTTTGACCGATGTTTGCTCTCCTGCGTCTAAACAAATCAAAGAGCGACGAAACAACGGCTCGTAAATCGCGAACGGAATCATCCTGCGGAATGAATTTCGGTCAAACAATTCTCCCTTCCCCTTCCCCCTTGCCCCTTCCCCCTTCCACGTACGTTTCCACATCGGGCGAATGTATTCAATTCGGCCCTGTCTATGACGTAGATTAGAGTTCATCCCTGTCGCTCGGACCGCGAGGAATTCGAATAAACAATTTCTACGGATTGTCGAAAACCTGATATTTTCGGGGAAAATGGTTATCCCGTTCGGTAACGGTTTTTTTTTCCTGACGAAATATTCTGCGATAACCTTGTCCGGCTCTTTACATGCTGACTTATTGCATGACTTCAATCGGCGAGACATTCTCTTGTTTGGATAGCTTGCACAATTTTTTTAAACGTTTGTGTGACGTGGTCAGATGAAATACCTACTGATATTTATTTAAAAGAAAACTGTTATATGATCTGTTGTTTTCTCATACATTTGTATCAAATTACATTTGCGTACAATTTAATAAGTATTCTTCCTTCGTTGTGTAATCGATTTCATTTTTACGCAATACGTACTTTATTGGATAATCGAGGACGTATTTTCGATTTCATGGGTGCATAAATTGGAATTTTATAATGGCGCTCTCGTGATTATTAATGAATTGTACAATGTCCATTTTATGAAGCTTGTTAATTCCGTACCAACTATTCAACAAGTCATCATCATTTCGGCACCTTCTATCATTTCCGCCCATCAATTCCCATTATACGCATATTCATAACTGTAGTGCCTCGTTAAAAACAAGCTTGCTAACGTCGACGAGCCGAGTGCACGTTCCATCGACGAAAAACCTGCATCGTTTCTTGGTAAAACAAAGAGGCGCAGAGTAATTAGCGGAGAGTATAGAAATTAACTGGAAGTTAATGCAAATTTGCGGGTTCAATCGATACTTTATTCCTCCAGCGAGAAGGTAATCAAGCCTCCGCTTCGAGGCAGGCTCTCGAGCGGAGCGTGCACGAGCTCGCGGGACCGTTGTCAATCATTTATTCATACGTCAACGGGTTTTTTCGGGGAGCGAGAGAGAAAGAGAGAGGATTGATTAAAGCTTGCCATTACGACGTGAACAGGCATCGAAACAATTTTTTCTTTGTTTTTTTTTTTGTAGAGCGTTTCGGGCCTCACCAAAACACACATGCCGAAAACGTTTTCGGATCGCATGCACCGGCCGTTCACGCGCGCACAGCGCATCGTTGCATCGTGTGCATGCATGCATGCGTCACGCGGCTACGTGACACGCGACGCGCCACAACGATAAATCAATAAGCCGGTGCGTGTACGAGTTTGTGTGTGTGTGCGTGTGGAATGTGTGCGTGTGCGCGCGCGTGTGTGTCTCTCTGGCTTTGCAACCTCCTATTTTACCACCCCTTTCGGTGTCTCTGTCTCTGGCCGACCGCGCGTTACATCGTTAACTAGGGCAAAAGTGTCGAGGGAATAGACGAACGAGACGGTTCCATAGTCCACGGAACCGATACACGAGCAGCCGCACCGCTGATAAGATTGCCAAGATTATTAGCGTGCTCGAGATCGATGCGACACGCGCATCATCGTACTTCTGCACCCCTAGCGTCGATGCTCCGTCGCAGCAACGGCATCTGTACCACTGAAAACGAAATTTCCCTCGATTCTTCATTTGTTTCCTTCTGATGTGGTTTTGCTATTGAACGTTTTACCACTTTTTACTCTGGCAATGTCACATTGCTGATTGATATGACGACTTTTATTTAACAAATAATTTCTGGCCATATTTTCCGGAGCAATGACGTCATCTGTGCCATTAAACACGAGAACTTCTTTCGATTCTATATTTATTTACCTTCGCTTCGTTTATTCGTGTCACAGTGATTATTTATTTTCCTTCAATTTTCAGTGTAATTTTTAAAGATTCGGAAAAATTTAATGGATGTTTTGATAATGGAGATCGTTTATCCTAAGGGAGCGGTGGATTAATAAAAGTTTTTTAAAATGTGCCACTTCTTCGAAGATTGGTTAAAATAATCAAGCAGCATTTGGACAAACTGTTTCAAGTATACATTTAAATTACAAATTCGGAAATTTTGATTGATACCATTTTTTTCCCCCGGCATTGTATACGATAATTTCGAGGCATTCAGTCGCTCGGGGATGTACATGTTTTAACTGAAAGCCCGGCGTTCACTTTTGCGTTAAGTACACGCGTGATCAAATATTTTTCAGCAGTAATATAAACGGACAGAAATGACCCCGCAGCAAGTGTTAGCGACGTATGTATGCTTTTACATGTACGTTCCAAATGGAGTGAACGCAGCGAACGCGGCGTATTTGAATAAAAATGGCCAGCATCCGGCATAATGTATGCTATCGCTCAAAAATATCGCTTGTTTCAAAAGCGTTTTTGCGGAATGAAACGCGAGTGGACGTTACAAATTTCGTTATTGCCGGAGCGAACGCACGTGTTGCCATTATAACATGCAAATTCTTTCGCCTTTATGGTATGTGTAAACAGCTGAATCATTAAAAAAGAAATACGTCGGTGAAATTTTATCAAGGTATTTTTAGATCATGCGTTATATCTCAACCGAGGAAAGAAATTTCTCTCTTGAAACGTTTCCCTCGCTCTTTATTTATGATAAATGAAAATGGGGCTCGCACCGATACGTCGGTGTATATGCAACAGAAGAAAAATGCAAGCACTCGCTGTAACGACTTCCATTTTTTCCTGTTCACTCTATTATCTCGGAACGTTAGTTTATGCAATATCCAGTACTTAACAGTCCCTCGACTAAATTTATTCAACAGTATTTCTGTCGAAAGTTATTTTAGTACAGCCCTATATTTTTTAATCTTGAGTTCTTTCAAAAGAGTAGAACTTCAAGAATATAATCTCAATAATCTCCTTTCAAAGGAAAAGGAAATTGCTAGTATTTTCTAGGAGAATCTAAATTTTCTTTCGACGTTTAAATATTAACCGGAGCATTTAAAATAAACGATTCGCATTCATCTTCGTGGTTAAAATCTTCACCGCGAGTCCGACTCTCGCTGTCATGCAACGAGGAATTAAACTGGCCAATTAGTCTACGGTTTAGTCGCTCTATCCTCTCCGGATTAACGTGAAGCACCGTATCCCGGTTAAAAACGAATCCCCACGAATTTCAATAAGGTCTCACCTGACCGTCTCCGAAAATGATGCTCCGGCACATTTCCCAATAAAATCTCGTTCGGAGCAGTGCGCAGCTCGCTAGAGGCTGTCGGGCGCGCTTATAGCGAGGGAATCCCGCGTTCTCTTTTCCTTATATTCGCGCCGCGAGGTCGAGCTTGGCTACCTCGAATACTTTTCGCCGGGCGGACATATTATGCCGCATACCTCGTAACATGGGATTCACTGTTATACGGTCGACCGGATTCCTGGAAATTTATCGTGCCTGAAATAAAAGGACTCCGGGAGCGAACGTCCCGCGATGCGTTATGTTCTCGAACGCATAAAACCGGAGCGGAATTTGCATCGTAACCGCGCGGAGCAACTCGCCGCGTGCAACACGCTCGCTCGATCGAGCATCCCTTATCTCCTGATCCCACCTCCCCTCAGGATTCGCCGTTTTCACCGGTCCCCGCGATCCATAGATCCCCCAATCCATCGGGGGTGAAATCGGATTTGCCACCGCGGCGCGACGCGACCCGGCGAATCGAACGGCTAAATAGTCAGGCGTCTGTCTTGAAAACAGGTGGCGATCGAGCAACGAAACGACCATAAACGCTCGGAGTCGACGAATCACAGCAATAGAGCGGTCTTCGGGAAACGTTTGTCCTCGTTGTTAGTTCCAGACATTAATTAGATCGATGTAAGCAGCGAGGCACTCGACCTTTTTCCTTGTACACGAGTAAGATACTGATATAAGCGGATCCGGTGGAACGCAAGATCACGATCTAACGAACAATGTAACACGAAGAGAGAAAGAATAAAATCGTGGGACGACGATTCACCGTTTAAACAATTGTTACCGAGACTTACGTGTGACCGTTGTCGAGAGCGTTAGGCGATCGACAAAGCGATTTTTCAAAGCAACCAAACTCTTTTTCCAAGAATCTGTGTACGTGTGCGAGAGCGTGAACCTGTGGATTACTCTAAATCCGAACACACACATGATGCTACTCGGAGCGTAAATATGGGAGAACGTACTGTGGAATGAATGCGACCGCCGAGAAGGAACCGGCACAATTATCCGTGGTCGATCCTCTCGTTTAAACGATCATTCTAATTAAATAAATATTAACACACGCTCGTACCGTCTCTCAGCCGACAAGCGTCACGACAAATTACCGATTGATTGGCCGAGGACACCGATATACTTTGTATCTATACACCGTTGTACACAGATATGTATATTATTACTGTTATTAATATTATTCTTATTGATTCATCCACAGATTATTCTTATTATCGCCGTTGTCATTCTCGTTCTGACCGCCGTTCATTCTTACACGTATTATTGTGCATACAGTCAGCCGAACGAACCCTCGATACACCCTTTAAGATGGAAAAACTTTTTCAACAATGGAGGAAATAATTCTGATCTTTTCTTTAGCGGGATTATTTTATTTTCTGTACCTGGGCTAGTAAACTCATTCTTACAACCAGGTTGCAGACAAAGTGTAATTTAAAGCAGTAAAAACGTTATCAAAATTTAGAAATATCGTTCTATTATTCTCAAACGATTGAACATAATAAAGAATATTAATTTCAACCCCGTATGTTGCATTTCAAAATTTTTACTTCACATAAAATCTTTTTCCCATAAATTTTGGAAAAAGTTCTTCCTTTTTGAAGGGTGCAGGGAGACTTTTTGGTCCGCTCGTATATAGATATAAAGTCATGGAATAATCAAACGTCGCAGTAGGGATCCAACGATGGACCTTAATCCTTATTTCGACTCAAGCGGTTGGCCACTCCCACGCACAAAAGGGACGCGAGATCGTCAGTAAAAATCGTATCGATTTCAAGGAATTTTGTCCAATGAATCGCGCGATCGTACGAATCGCAAATTCGTCCGATGAATTTCATCCGATCGTCGGGATTCGCCGATTTCCCGGCCTCGATTAATTAGGACGCGCCGGTCCAGCTTGTTCGACTGTTAATGAGTCTCGCAAAGTTCCACGGCGGATTGAGCGCTCGCGACTTATGCAGAACCGGCCCCCAGAAATCAAATTAACTATCTCGTTAGCTCCGATTGACCGTGATCCGACGTGTCTTCGTGTGGAATTTACGAGAACGCGTTCCCGCTCGGTGATCGACAATCTCCGAAATGATTCGACGCCGGGATAATTGGCAGAAGGCAGAATTAAAAGGGAACGCGACGAGAGATTCATCGACCGAACGCTGCGACCGGTTATTCGAATAATTTTTCATTAATTCGACTGCATTGTCCGGTCGTTACACATGAAACTTGACAATTTTATAACAACGATTACTCGGAGCCATAACGAATTCATCTTTATTCCTTATTTTTCTTAAAAGTGTTTTATATTGTACGTAATTGAACTCTTCTCAATAGGATTTATTTATCGAAAGCTGATTAGTTGTGCTCTTGAAACACTGGGTCCGAATGGACCCGAGCAACACCGTCCAAGGGTGAATGTACCTTTAATCTCAAAAGCAAAAAAATCTGGGGTATCAAAAACCGGAAAACCAATGGAGATGTATCGTTGAAAAAATTCGACACTTCGAAAAATCGAAATGTCGACGATAATTGAAGAAATCCTGATTTGTTGATATTTTCACGGCTATTAAAAATATTCTAATTTGCGGAGGCAAGTGTATAGATTGTTACAGTGTGTACTGCTATTAATAAATTTCATTTTGAACAAAGGCACGTCTGTTTAAAATTCGACACTTCATATGAACCTGATACCAAAAAATTACCTGCCACAGATTCTAACGTAAGAGACTGTGGAAAACTTGACGTCCGTACGATGATTCTAGTGAATATACAATGTATATTTTTTTCGATCACGTTGGCTGTCGACCAAGGTCCACAAAAAAAAAGCAATTTATTTAATGAAGCAGGAAGTCAAGGCTGGTCGCATCGAGCAAGCTTTTAACCTTGTTGCATCTCATAGATCCTAAAATTTAGGTTACTCGATAACACGAATATAAATTCTACAGCGTCTCTCAATTTTTCATCATTTTAGAGAGTCTCGTCCGGGCTCGTTGCAACGTTACACCGCAGCAGATGGGAAATCGGTTTAGAAACGTACGTGGCTTTTGACGAACGAAGTGATTTACCGAAATTGCTCGTTAAAATCGAGGAATGATTGAAGATCGGTAACGACCGATTCCGCGGTCGTTTATTTCCGCTTAAAATATTTGCTCCGTAAAATGCAACCATTTCGAGAATGACGATCTCGCGATGGTCACCGCGAAAACGATCTCTATCGATAATATTGGAGCAATGAAATCACTGTGATATCGCTAAAACGCTTTCAAGGTGTGTGTACCGGGATCGACGATGATCGCTGCGCCCGCGGGGCTGGGCGTGGCGGGTTTTCAAAATCGAAAAGGAAAATGGCTGAAACGGGACTAGATACTTCGACGTATGAATGGTCGAGAAAATGATTGCATGCCAGAATGAGAATGAAAGACAGAGAGAGAGAGAATCTATGGTATTGGTTATCGTAAATTACTGTAAATCATATTATATTGTATATACGTATACACATAAATATATGTACATATATATATACATATATATGTACGTATATATAAATCACGATATCGTATTATTAATCGGAGGAATCCAGATACACAGAGTGCTCCATCTGAAGGCAACTGTCCAAATATCTTCCTCACTTATGCTAATATAATCAATATTTTGAATGCGTGTGTGAGAAATGCGTCTCACATTCTACTTTAACATTTTGGAAGCCAAATCTTAATGTTAGGTACAAGAGAAATGAATACAATACAGTGAGTATTGAAATTATTAGAGCCACGACACGAAAAATATATTTATTAATGTACGTGTCCATTGTTGACGGACAATCTTATCTACAGGATTGCCAAATGTACCAGTTTTTCCAATTTGTAAACATCAATGGTTCAGCCAAGATGTAATAAAGCAGGTTTTACTTAAAAATTGACGGCTAAATTCTGTCTACCAATTTGTGATTTTAATAATTTAATCATTCCATGCACATGCGAAAATATATGTAGAGGACATCGATTGACCGTTTGTAAAAGTATAGTCACGTCATAAAAATATTCTTTGTGTCACGTTCGTCCATCAACATCATGGGAATTGCATACAAAATATTTTTAATATCCTCCCAACGGAAGAAGACGTTTCTGTGTTTGCCTTTAGTTGGACCACCCCGTATATGCATACGTATAGAACACTAATACCACGATAAATATTAATATCACTAAAGACTATTGTCATCGTATTACTGTCATTAGCACGGTCCGATCGAAACCGTTGGATTATTCAAGCCCAGGTGGTTCTGTCCCACAATTTCCCTCATCCGGCGATTTGATGAATCGATTCAACAAAAAAAAAGGAGATAAGCTTCAAGGCTGCTGGATCGATTTCGATCGGACCGGGATCATTACCGACGCAACAAGTCCTATTGTCTGTTAGCGTCGATTGTCGAATGCAGAGCGAACGAGAGAAAGAGAGAAAGAGCGAAAGAGAATGGATGGTGAAATGGATGGAGAAAAATTCTATTGACACACGTGGTGAACACCATGGTGTTCGCGAGTGGCGTTTTAGTGTACATATGGAGGGGGGCGTTCTCCAAGATGGAGGACGATCGGCCCCGGGCAGGTTCCAGCGTTTCCTTCGGCTAGTTTAGGCCATTTAGATATGTAAGCGATTAAAAAACGGTTCTCTCCGAGTTCGATATCACGAACGGAGAGAAAGAGAGAGAGGGGGAGAGAAAGAGGGAGAGAGAGAGAGAGAAAGAGAGAGAGAGTGAGAGAATGAGAGAGACGAGGACTCGAGAAGGTGGAGCGAGAGAAACAAATAAATAAACTAAAAATAAAGTAACGAATCTGTTAGAAGGCATTCTAATAGTCTATTAAAGCTGAGAATTCTATCTAGAGACAATAGCGGGAGAATGGGAGAAGCCTGTCAGCGCCGAGGACGATGTTTCGAGGTCTGTTTATGGGACGCAGAATGATGGGCTCTCATAGGCTTACACGATGATGGGCTCACACCTAGCCGACACCTCTGTTCGATTTGAAAATAAATGGCAACTGCTCGACACTCGATCTTCGTCCATTATTTTTCATCAACTTCTACTTCGACTTCTACGTCTTTTTCCTTGTTTAGCGATCGTTTTTGCGTCTCGTTCGCGAATAGCGATGCGATTTTATGTGACCCACCCTCGGATCTGTATGCAATACTTTTATTATTAAAGCAAGACTTTTTGTAATTAGTTGTCAGCATATTTTACTTTCACTGGAAAAACGTTTAACGTTCCTGTTCGGTGGCTGTTGTGCTTAGTACAACAATATGCAAGGGTATGGAAAATTTATGTTCCGATCGCCAGATGTTCGTTCACTTTGCTGAATATTCGGAGAATTAATTGGGAATTTTTTAATTGCGAAAATGATTTCTAAAGACGAATTATTCAGAACAAATCTTGAACGAAATGAGCGTTCAGAAATCCTGTTGAAGCTTATTCTAATTGTTTATGTTCAATGACGATTTTCCTTTTCGGACAAACCCGAATGAATTTTTCGATCCCGATCGAAAATTAGTCTGAATTTCCATCGAAGAGGACTCGCGAGGGAAAATATTTCGCGACTATAATGGAGTGTTTAATGTTTCAAACGGGACGATATTAAACGTTCACTTTGTTGAATTGCATTTCGCGTGGGCTCTCCCGGAAATTTGAATAAACAATCCACGGTGCTCGCTTCAATTTTCAAACAGCTTCCGGCCATTTCGCGATTTTCGTCGATTCTCGATTTTTCCATTACCGTGATTAATCGTTGTTGAAATGGCACGGCGATTGCGCTACTCATTGGTCGCGTTGATAGTACTTGTATAATTAAACTGAGAACAATCGTGAAAGCTCTTAATAAAATTGGCTAGATTATTTTTCACCATCTAAAATGGCACCTTGCGTTGTTCTCATTCGGACATGATTCTTATCATTCGACATTGGACATTTACATAAAGTTTTAGTATTTTTGGTAATTTTATAAATTCGTCTGTTCCATTTTAATAGAGTCACCGGGTACGACTTTCTTCAACTTTGCAAATTTTGTTTATGACGGAGCATGAAGTGTAATATATTCCGACGATAATATGTTGTAGGTAATTGCGCGTTTACATGATAATTTTTACGAAATGGCAGTTCACGGGTCGAAGGTTCCATTACGCGTTTGAGGGAATATAAAATGCTCGTTAAATTTTACGAAGATTTTCGCAGCCCGATTATTTTTCCATCAGTTTTGCAGGATACGCGATTTTACAGCTGGTTTAACAACTTCACGGATTTATGGAGTCCTATGTTACCTGACTGTCGTTCTAGGAAATATCAGACTTCAAGTAAACAATCCATCAGATGCGTGGGAGAATATTGCCCAGTCAGCAGCGAAGGAATATAAATTCTGACGGCGCCCGTTTAAAGTCAAACGTCCTTGTGAACGGACACATGCCAAGCCCTCGACTATAGCGTGCAGCTGCAAGGTTTAACTCCAAGATAACGGCCGCGTAAAATCGTCTATATAATTTCCGGATCACAAATTATTTATGTGGAAACAAATTTTTATGGACTGACGTGTAGTTAGACAGCTATGTAAAAGCATCGTGAAATTTTTCTCAATCTCTTCGCTATACTCGACTCTACATAACCGCACATGCTACGAAAGTTCGCATAAAATCTTCAGTCTGGTTACTGGAGCCATGCGAAGATCGATTCGACTGAACTAAAAATACAACAGACATCCTATAACCACGCGATCGACTTTGCGAAATCGATTATGCGCTTTCTGCCAGTCTACTGTTTATCCTTCGATGACGTCGTCTCCAGCAATAATTCGCAAAGCCCGCGATCAGAATGCTTTCAGACGAGTCCGCATTCGACGAATCGGTTTCGCGTCAGCGATCAATCGTTGACATCGGTTTCGCATTAGCTGCGATTCTGTCGCGCGAGGAATACATGAAAATCGAAACACTACTTCCATTCGAACACACCATTCCGTAACACGTTTCAATTTTAATTCAACCAATTTTTTAAACGGAACTACAATTCGCTCACTGCGCAAAAGTTCCTGAAACGGTCCACGAGTAAACGTTGCGCATATTATAATAATGGAACGCCACTCGAGGTAATTCAAACTTTGTAAACACGACGAGTTTATTTTCGAGACGGATAACGAATAGAGGTCGCTTGGCATTTTTTCAGTGTTTGTTTGTAAATTACATTACACTCCAAACGAAACACTGACGTCTGAATTAAACAAACAAAAAAATACTAACGGTGTGCTAGTCTAGATTTTCATTAAAAAATGTTCGTGAAATCCGCAATACAGCAATATACTGCTACCGTTCAGAATCGTTTACAAGTCACAGTTTATCGTACGTTGTGCAACAATGTTTCGTTCACCGTAATATAAAAACAAATTGTCGGTGCATAACTTTTGCGTGAAACTCCAAAAAACAAAAAAAAAAAGAAATCCGCGGGTCGACAAACAGAGCGTGTAGAACGGTTTCTGCTTTTTTAAATGAATCGATTCGACCGCACGCTCTCCATGCAGAACGCTTTTTGAATTCCGAATCTAAACGGAAACAGAGAAGCCACCGTATTGGAAATAATTACCATGAAATAATCCGAAAATCGCTAACGGGAAACCTTTTACAAAACATAGTGAACTTTGAAAATCACTTTTTTAAGTCGCCAGAAAATAGTCAGTAATTATAGAAAATTATTTGGCCAACAAATTTGCAATTCCAACTCGCAAATAGGCATTACAAACATATTTAAAATGTTAAGAAAAATGGGGGCTTAACTTTACCTCCAGAAACCAAATATTTTTAATTTTTTAAATTTTCATCGTTTATGACAGCTAAGGGCGCCGCCATGTTGGTATGTAGCGACCGTCGTGCGTCGCTGACATAGCGGAGCCGCTTCCAATCAAAAACATTTGGCTGTGCAACTAAATTTGCGTTAAAAAATTGATACCAATCCGAAAAAATTCTCGAACTCTATCCTCGCTGTCACGGTGCAGAACGGGTACGCAGAATTAATTCGTTTCCATATCAAGTTCAATCTATAAAAGTGTTCCATCCGTTTACGTGTGCTCAGCTGAAACACCATCGATATTCCTCTTTTGTTTTGCGGAAAACAAAAATTATGCTCGAACGATCTCCGGGCAAATGTTTGTTCTTTCAATTTAGCGGATCGTTGCGGGCGCGCCGGTCAATTTTCGACGCGAGCACGCCTCTAATGCAACCCGGTTTGCCGCGTGGAACGCGCAGTTTGCGCAGGTTAATTACATTTTCACGTTTAAATATTTTCACTCGTTAAACACGCGGGACACGGCCGCGCCGCCGCCTGGAAAACCGAGATTCCGACGATCGAATTCGCCGTTGAACCCTTAGTCCGCTCGAATAATTTCAGAGTGTCCTGGATATTGTCCGTACAAACCTCCGCCGTCTGTTAAAAACTTTGACGTTAACGTTAAAGTGGTTTACCAGAAGACTGCGAATTTTTTCGCGGACGTAGCCAACGTTCAGTGGCAAAATAAACCATTCTATTTGTGCTTCTTCTCAGATTTTTCTCTGCAAACGTGCCTCTTCAAACGTCCCTTCGAATTTCAACCTTTCCACCACTTCGTTCAGGAGAAATATTTCTTGAAGTTCGCGCAAAACGATAATTTCTATAAATATCCCCACTTTAAATGTCGTTCAATACGGAAGGTGTAAGAGGGAAGATTTTATCGAACTTTTTACCGAGCCCTGTTGCACTCTGCAGATTAAATCAGAGACTTCGTTGAATTGTTCATTTTGATGAAGTTTCTGAGTTTGAAAATTAACGTAAATCCATCCACAGATTGCGTATAAATTGGTGGGAAAAATTTGTTCATTTTTCTAATCTAATAATAATTAATTTCTGTAGTTTTGATTGAAACGAGGAATTTGTCCGCGAGGGGATGAAAAGTTAGATGAAAGCAAGGAGCCGGTGGGAATCGATTCGTTGCGATTTAATGGAATCATCGGCAACGAATTATGGAGATTCCGATGCGCCTCGATCCCCTGAATTCGAGTGACGAGGAAAACAATAACATCGCTGGGCTTGCAACGAGATTCGCAGGTAAGAAACTCGAAACTAGTTCGAGATCGTCGCGGAAACGGTCGGGGGAAGAATCTAGTTACCTGTCGGGAGACGTTCGTTGTACAGAGCACAGTCGTAATCCAAGGCGATGAAAAATCAACGAGAGAATCCTCCTCGAGGCTGGCCGCCGCCGAGGTCGACGGTAAACTGATTAAACGGAACCCCCGAGTTGCTATCGTTTACCGTTGGAGCGTGTTTCGCGTGCATTTTAATTGTACTTCGATCAACTTTCTACTGTTTATAATCGCTCCCCGTTCCATCGTTTGCGGATCTCACTGTGACGCTGTTCAGATAACGTTCTGTCCTTTCGACGAAACAACAAATCTTTATTGTTTCCTGAATTATAGAAAATTACAGTACGAGCTTCTTCGAATGTCACGCGAGCCTCGAGAAATGCACTGTGAAAATCGAATGGTGGAGATAATGATTGAGGATTGAGGTGATTAATAGTGAATATTTACTGGATGTTAAATTTATGTTAATATTTAAATAAAAAAGAAGCATAGCTTTTATTTTGGTAATATATATCATGTGAGACAGATTCAGATCTTATATTGAGTTGGCGTAAAATGATTGCAGTAATTTTGTATAAAGTGACCAATGTGAATGTGCTAAGTAATATAGTTTATGCTCCTCGAAATAAATTTTGAACATCATGCCTGAGGAAGCCAACCCCAACATTTAAATATTTCATGAATCATACAGGCTTGTAGGTCAAATATTTTTCATCGTCGAATCATTGTGTTCTTCGAGTGTTTGAAATTGTCTAAAATTGATTTTCACGTTTTAACGTAATTTTTACATGCCCGGTACATCGCCTCCTGTACAAGGAGTATCGTGCGTGTTTATTGTAATTCCCTCATTTTTTTTATGATCTCTTTCGTGGATTGGGACGACTCCAGGTGAAAATTTCAGCACGGGTGCAATTAAATTCGCGGGGAAGGAGAGCCGACAGGCGGCGTTCAAGTTTTTCGAGAACAAAGGCAACTTGTTGCGTCCGGTGTTCACGTTCCCGACGCACAAAGCAGTATAATAAAATTCCTGGCTGGAATTTGACGAGTCGACGCGTGAAATTTTCGCCATGTGTCGAGTATCCAAGTGGAGAATTACCTTTCGGAAATTCCTTGTGCGAAAGGTTCGCAATTACTCTATAATTAATCAAATGGAACGTGTCACTAGCTAGCCAGTGCGTTCGATAACGAGTCTGTTGCAGTTACGCTAATGATACTTCTTGAATGAAAATGAGGATACGCAAACACGACAGAAGAAACACTAACATTCTTATCGGTTTGCTCTGCCTCCCTATTCTGGAGAAAATGGGGACTTTAATCGCAAGTCTTTATCGACGTAAAATTATAAAACGAATTAAAATAAAATGACTCGGAAGCGACTGACAGGGAAATGTGAAAAGATTGTGGCACGATTGTGCTGGCAATAATAATTATCGTTCAAGTATGTTAACACCGATTTAATCGACCGAGTTCTATCCAGTCGATTTTAAAATGATTTCTGAAATGTTCGGCAGATTGTTCTTCATATCTCTATTAGAACCGATTGAATCTGTTAAGGGTTTCCAACATGTATAATAACTGGATTGTGGATCTTTATACACTTGTTCTTCATTTATTGAAACTTTTATTTCATATACGACAAATTTGCCTAAAGATCCTCACTCCTGGTTACACCACGTTATCGTTTTGAATGAACGTCTTGTCAAATTTTATGCGAGTTACGCGCGGTTGTCGAGAGTATAATTCTCGTTGAGATTCGATTCAGTGTATAGCGCGACGTTACCGGGAGTTGTAGTTGTAATTTGGTTTGTCGGTATCTCGGAGAAATAGTGGACGAGAGATCCGGAAAGAAAGCGATCCGTTTCTCGGATGTGGCACCGAGAAAACAGGTACTTCGTCGAGCACGAGTTTAACGAGACGCGGAAGAATAGTGGGAACACGGGACTGTCAGCGGAAGAGTTCGAAGAAAATAATTAAGAAAAAAAGAACAAGCTAGACAAAGAGGAACGAAATCACGAGACGAATGGAGACGGTTAAGCAGATTTGCACACGTCCGTTGCGGTGCTGTGCTCGAATTGCCTGTTTTTTACAGCAACCCCGGGACTCGATCTATCGATCGGGGCCGAGGGGATCGATCAGTCGTGAAACGGTTAGGATGGTCACGGAACACTACGATGTACACAGACATTTCTCGAAAGTGAAACTATCGGTACATTACGACTTTGTTTTATAAAAGATACTCGCAAAACGAACCGATGTGTTGTTATTCTTACCAACTGTCCCATTCATTAAACTTCCAGGAAATTTTAATTAATTTTTTTCTCGTTGAGAAGTAGTGAAACGTGTGTGAAAATTGGCGACAGTTAGCAGGCTGAAATTATTTATGCGATTGAAATTTCGACAGAACTTCGAATTGGGGAAATTATTGATGGTAGAAGAATTTTATTTCACTTTCGATTCCTTACACAGCCCTTTGTGCAATTAGAACTTCCATATACATTCCACAGTAGATGAAATGAGAAAATGGATGCTTCAACAGAATTTTATTCTTCATTGTAGTATTTTGTATCCCATTGTAATTCTGAATGTAAAGAAGAGAATTTTATTTCACCCTGGATTCTTTACGCAATTCTCTTGTGAAGCGAGAACTTCTACAGATGTTCAACAAAGG
Organism: Halictus ligatus; assembly: GCA_028454255.1. Classification (NCBI taxonomy): domain Eukaryota; kingdom Metazoa; phylum Arthropoda; class Insecta; order Hymenoptera; family Halictidae; genus Halictus; species Halictus ligatus. The sequence continues at coordinate 5,444,500 of CM052143.1, forward strand.
AAACATACTAAATTGCGCGCATGAATAGAATTTTATTCATTATTGCAGTCTTTACAATGTAATAAAACGGGTATGAAAGGGAATACCATTTTAGTTTGAATTCCCAATATTTGCTTACAAAATTGTCTTGAACTCACAAAAATTGAATTCGTATTTTTGCAACGCAGTTCTTTTATTTTTCACTTGTTTTCGAAACTTCTTCACACACTCGCTATCAGTCAACACAAGCACTGACATCTCATACAAAATGATTGATACATCCCTGGCTTAGAGAAATTGCCTATAACCTTTTATTTTTGGAACGAAGGTAAGGCGACGGCCTCAACACCTGTCACCCCACTTCGACTATGGTTGCCCCGAGTAATCGGTGGGGATTTGAGAAGGGCAATCGTCAGAAAGGACTTTAAGCGAACCCTCCGGGGAATATCAGTAATTCCGTAGTGACCTTCTGATACAAAGCAATTTTTCCGTGCGTTCAGCTTCCCAAGAAAGTCATATTATTATTCTTTCAAGAATTTTCTCTTTACCGTGTTTACCGAATATTTCTTCTCCCTATTTTCATCTCGGTCGTGACATATTTCGAAGTTCTGGGCCAACTCCTTTAGAAAAATGGTGAAAAGCGCGCGTCCTCGACGTAAGAAGAATTTTATATTGAATTTAAGGGAGGAATCGGCTGCTTTATGCAAAAACCGGCTTCTTTGCGACGAGCTCCCTCGGCCGAGTGTGAAATAAGTTGCTCACTAATTTAGAGAGGTGAGCAGTTTCGAAACAGGTAAGTGCTTACATTATCTCCCCCAACGTCGGTGTTTCCGTCCAAAGACGGGGTTCGGCGTCGAACAGTTGACCTTCCATACACGTCCGCTCCGAACGAGAACATTAAACTTAATACGACGCGGATTTATAAAAGCCTTCCGCAAAGCTGCTTATAGTAAATAACTTATAACAGAGTTCGAAGCCCGGCCGAACTTCCTAAGACGGACAGTTTCGTGCGACGAAATTTCGCTTAGAGGACCGCGCCGCGCCGAGCCAACACCCGCCAAGTTTTAAACAATAGTTCTCCCTCGCGAACTTGTTAATAGCCGTGTTTCTGATAAGCTATCGCTCCGCTCGCTGCCCGATTAGGGCTCCGGCTCCTTCCTCGAACTCCCGGGCCGAGTTACACTGCCCTACTCCTTGCGGATGCATAAATAGTCGTTGAGATAAAAATTCAGCTTCTTACGCCGACTTAACAGGGCTCCGGAGGAATCTTAATTGATTTTAAGGGGAGCTTAATTTTCTCCTCGAACGTACTTAAAATATAGACAGCAGTTGCGTATTTTTATTTCATTTACGTTTCTTCATAATTGTTCTTCATTACCAACGAACCTTTATTGTTTTGAATGCCTACGAGGATGTGCGTTTGGGAATTTTTTCTGCTCAACCAAATAATAGATCTTTGTGAAACTTGGCAGACATATTTATACGTATCTGGACTATGTCTGTAAATTATCGTACGTTATTATTCTTGAAACTATGGTAGTTACGTACCAAAGAAGCGGATTATCCGTTCAATGTTAAAAATTCGATACGATTCCACTCCATTGTGGGAGCACTCAAACGAAGAAGAAAATAATTTTTCACAAAATTCCACCAATCTGAAGATAATATACTTCACCGTTACTTCAACCCCATGACCATGCTAAAACTCATAAACCATGCTATATAAAATGTCCACACTTTCTGTCCTTTATATAGCGTGATTTTATGAGAAATTCCCAATAACTTTGTGAACTCCCGGTATTCGATGCGAGAATAAAATGCCAATACACCCGAATGGAATTCGCGACACTTCCATGGAGCTGGTGTGGCTGCAGGGTGCCGGAAGACCGCGCAGCTATCGAGGGGATACTGTAAACGACAAAAAGGGAAGCACGCCGGCGGCGGCGGCCCTATATGCTGTATATAAGGATCAGAGAATTGGAATGGCAAAGATACCCGAACGGTTCCCGCTCCGTACAGAATTCAATTCCGTCCTACGATTCCCGTAGAACCACCCATTGTGACGATGGTAACCGGGACCGATTTTCCAGCGGCGTAAGCGGGCATCAATCGGATTCGGCGCGGAATGAAAGTCTCGACTTAGTCGGCGATCTATCGCGGTATCTGTACGCGGGACACGAACCTCAAAAGTGCCTGCTGCACGAGTTCCTTGAGCTTAACAAGCCCGGAACTGTTTCGAATTAATCCTCTAAGCCCCGGGTACCTATCACGAAATTTAGAAATTTATCTAACGATTTTTGTACTATTTTTTGGTTTCTTGTTGGCGAATTCTTGGAACTACTAACTTGAGCTCGATTTTCTTGACATTTTTGTTTCATTCATACTTGGCGTTGCTCTGTAATACTACGATAATAGGAAGATAATAATCTACAATATTTTCTTTTAGCAAAAATTAATATTTACAGTTCGACGACTTGGCAGAAAAATCTTCTAAGAAAATCTATCGTTTCAGAATGTAAAATTAAAATGTTTAGAGTATCTCTGTGCGATCGACAGAGTCTTCAGAAATTGTTAACACAGTCGGAATAAAAAAACACTGACGGTTCTTTTCATTTCCGAAAAAAAGCCAATGTAATTGAAAAGAGTCAGATCTTTTTTCTCTGAAAAAAAGAATGATTAAATTTGATAAATATCATTGATCACTTGTTTGCACGTGTATAACAGAAACTTCAAAGCAACACTCATTTCCTTAATGAATATCGGACCGAACAGAAAATTCGTATCAATATTACGATCAAATTAAATAGCGAGGTTTTCCTGCACTGCGTAAAGAAATTTAATCTGGTAATCCATCTCCTGTTGATCTTGTTGATCTTAAGCTCAGTGTTGAAAAAAATTTCATTCCGGCAGAAGCATTCATATAAAAATATTGGTCAGTTTCCAAGTAATAAAACACGTATCAGCATTATCAAATATTACCTGTGGACTTTCAGAAAATCCGCCATAACTTTGTAACTGATAAACACTTGCAAATAAAAAAATTATGAGACATGCTCTAAACCACGCCCTTTCAAATGCAAACACGTTTTTCGTTCTCGGTCTCACAGTCTCTGAGAAATAATTTCCCAATAGTCACTTTTCTTTTCTGTGACTTACTGGCTGAGCACACCAGTCTGAAATTGTTTTAGGGCGATGCGAAGGTATTAATTAAAATTTGTTGACGTGGCTAGTGGAGTCGGAAGCTCCCGGGGACACATTTCTCGTATCGCCGATCCGCACATGTCGGTTTCTCAACGGGGAATTTCGCCTTAAATCGATTTGCGTCAGGTGCGCGACAACTCGGCCGCACCGATGCCTCGTGAATGCGCGGCAATGCCATTCGAGCAATAACAATTTGGTTCATGAAAGCCGAAACTACGATCTGCCGATATTCACTTCCGATTGATTCTCGGCCGCTTTGAGTCCTGCGTGTGCCACAGACGCGGCGTGATGTATCTGTCCTGGCGCGTACTGCACACGCACAGGTTCCGAATTAGGGCGGCGGAGGGTTGTGCGCATAGGCGGGGTTGATCGGTAGGATAGCAGCTGATAGGGATACCTTAGAGAGGGTTCATAATCGATATCGATCCACGGTCATTAACGACAACAGACCGCGCGTTCAAATCGGGAAGGGAAATGGACCGGGAATGATCGATGAAATCTTGCGTTTGACAAAAGTGAAATGCAGACGCTTCCTCGCTCAACCTACGTGAGAATCCTTCCGATCCGCTATGTATCCGACGACTGCGACATAAACGCACCTCGTGATCCCATCATGCAACAACAGAACTCTCGTTTCGCGACAAATCATTCCTACTAGTGGAGATATAACTTTTAACACAGAATTTTAGAAAACCGTTCCGACAAAAATTGTTCCAATCCTTCAAGGACTGTATAAATATGTAAACATGCTGTCGCAGAGGTTTCTCAAAATGGTTTTAACACCATTTTTTCTGGAACGGATCATGATTGTCAGAACGACTGGACTCGGGGGAGACGATCGAAGAAACAATTTCATTTCGCCGGGGAAGCGGCCCGGTTATCGGGCCTTGATCTCGATCAAAGTGTTCTCAAACGAGGGTGTCTGCCAATTAATTCGCGCCCGTGACAGCCCCTCGCTTCGTCGGCGGAACGGAATTTTTTCCCTCGCGCCGGACCGAGACTACTAATCGCCGGGGAACGCAACGCGGAATGTCGGACCTGCGGGAATTCCTACGTGCAAATGAGATTCTGACGCGAGTCCTGGAGAGGGCCGAACGTGTTACTGGAAAGGATTCTAACGACAGAGAATCGAAGGAATCCCGTTCGCGAATCGACGGCGCCGTTGAGCGGAATAGAGAAGGCGATACGGTTGCAATTCGCGAAAAATCCGAAGATCAACCCCGCGTTCAAATTTTGCTGGATCAGTAACAAAAATTTACATGAGAAATGCTCGGAAGAAAATTGATTTCACTCAAGGTTTAATATTTTTAATTTACGATCATCGAAATTGTAAAGATGCATCCACGAGGAACTATTCAACAAATTAATTCTTTGGGTATAGATTATGTACAAATTCTCGTTACGTTTGTAAAGTAATGTGAAATAATCACTTTTGGTGTTAGTGTAAAGGTTCGACGAAAATTCCCCAGTAAAGTGAAACGTAAAATTAGATTCGCGTTGCATCAGAGGTGTAGAGGCATGTTTTTGTATGGATTCATTAAGCTGATTTGCGGAGGATTTTAGCGAGATTGCGATGAAGTTCTCCGGTTCTTCGGTGCTACACTACAAAGGGGAGGGAACCTTCGTAGGTGACAGGAAATCTGTTCGAACCAAGTCGCAACCATCGGCGCCGGCTACGCTCGCCGCGAAAGTAACTAGTTCGGACGCGCGAAACGGGAATGGCGGACCAAACGACGCGAACGAAACGCTAATTAGCCGAGACGAGAACTCGCCAGGGACACCGAAACGGGAATGAAATTTACTCGAAAGTCGATGCAATCAGACCGGTTGGCGGACGGGAATCGAACGGGCTTGGAAACACTGCAGCCGCGATGGATGCTGGCCATTTTAAAATTCAACTTTCTCGACCATCGAGCAACAAACTTGCTTGAGGACTCTTCGTCGACCCACCGATATCTCTTCCCGCTGGTTGAGCATTAATTAGCACCCCAAAAAGTTCTCCCGTTCCTCCTTTCCCTGCAAATGTTTGGCTACAGAATAGTTCGTTTAAATTACTGTGGGCTGTTTGACTTGGTTTGAAAAACATTCTTCTTCAGTGCGAAACTTTCTTTAGGTTCAATATCGAACAATCTTTTTCTTTCCATCCGTGAGAATTTAACTTGGTTTCAAGACCAATTACCTTGAAACCGTGCCAAACTTCGGATTTCCGTTGAGAACCCCGTATCAAATTGAATGAAAATTTCGATCCCTTTAAATAGAAATCTAAAATCGATCGGCAGTAGTTCTTCCGCAATATTCTCTGTAATACATCGGCTGAAACATTTTTAGCGTAATTAGGTTGATGCCCGAAACTGAGAACACTAGGCAGTGACGCTGAAACTAACCTTCTACTTGCGATTTGCGAACGATGCGGCAATAGAAGCAAACTGCCGGTGAAAATTGACGCGAAGTGTCCCGGGGAATGTCGATAGATAGTCGAGGAGTACGGGAAGATCATTTTTCGTTAGGGAGGTGGGAGGGTAGTGTCTAGAAGGAGGCTAGAGCGTTCGCAGGAGGCGCCTGAAGAATAATAATCGCGAGGAGGGAAAACAAGCGGAGCGAGAACGTCGCGTTTACGAAGAAGGATTGAAGAGGAGCGGCTTGCGGCTCGAACCGGGGATGTGGAATGTTTGTAAAGTAAATTTCGCCCGGCACGAAAGAAGAGGACAACTCGATTTCGAGTTTTAATCCAATCCTCGGCTCCCCGGAGGGTCCCTGATCCATTTCTCTCTCTCTCTCTCCTTCGTTCGCTCCCTTTCTCTCTCGTTCGTCCGCGGATCGGTCCTTGTTGACAAGCCACGCCCGGCCTTATTCAGTCCTCCTTTCTGTTTTCTCCATTTCCTGTCCCGCCATTTCCCAGCATCTGTATTCCCGGCTCGGGGAAATATCCGTCCGGAAGAAGCACTGTCTCTCCAACGACTATAATTCTCCTGTATCCATGTTCCGAGTCGCTGACGCGAGCAAACAATGACACACCGAGCGCATACATGTATTACAGTGCCCGCTCTTACTACAAGTACTTACTGACGCTCCAAAACGACACTTCCGAGGACTAGTTCAGGTAAATTTGTGAACGCACCTTGCGTTGTTTGACGAGGTTTGTGCTGAATTTATTTCGACCAGCTTTAAGATTACAGGAAACGCGACACAAATTCTGTCAAACCTGACGGAAATCTTCAAACACAGATAACAAACAAATATATGTTTGCGCTCATCCTTTACAGTGAAGTCTGTTAGTAGTTACATCCGCACAAGCATCGCGGTAAATGCATAAGTAAAAGGAAAAAGAGGGAAGCCTTCGGTGGATATCGGTAGTTTCCAGACGCACAGGCGACAAGAACCGAAGACACAGTCAACAGAAGGAAAAGCGCGGTGCAAACGTCGTTAGCGACGAACGGAGGAGGATTACGGGGAAGGTGAGCAGCCATTTTCCTCGAGGAGCACGGGATTTGCGGGTGCAGCTAGCGCGGGATTTGCGCCGGCGGAAGAAGAATCGTTGCGATCGGGGAACGTCGAGGATAAAGAGAGCCTAGCTACGTACGAAGGAACTTTCGGAACACTCTGGAGCAAAGTGGTCGAGAACGAGAAAACCGGGGATGAATTGCCCACGGAGAATGTGCTACGTATTGGGGGATACACGTCCGGGAAAAAAAAATTAACCTTGTGAAACTCCGCCGTGCACACAGTTGGAAGGAAACGAAACAATGTCAATATCGCACCATGTACAGTATGAAGGTCTAGACCAGGTTCGTCTAAGTGCATTTTCAATTCAGCTTCTAATTTGCAAGGTATGAATAAAATTACTGAGATCGTTGCCCGGGACAGAAGTGTACTTCGAGGTTGTCGAAGGTGGCTCGAACTATGAAGGGAAAACTGAATTATTCGAACTGAAAGGGAATTTTGAAGGTTTGAATAAGGACCCAACATGTCTGTGGTGTCTCGTCGAGTGAAATATTGGTCGGGTCTATTTCTTTCGCAGTAATTCCGCATAATAATCGCGTCGCCCGTTAGCGATACAGGGGGATGGAAGTAATGGTGTGGGGAAGGGGGTAGCACGGCGACCAATACCCACCAATGTATCGTTGTCGTTGATTTATCGAATGGAGGGCGAGCGCAGCTCGTAAGTCGACATTCATAAGATCGTTCACTCCGAGAAAGGCGAGCCCGGCTTCGTTAATGTAATCGATGCTCGGGACTATAGTGATCGCGAGGCAGGTTCAACAGAGGTAGCATTGGTGTATCGCATCTCTGTCTCTCGATTCTTTTTAGACACGCGAGAAACCGTAAACGGATCTGCCGGAGACGATCGATGACGAGAACTACGTATGATCGTTCACGCGTGATTGGATGAAAGAATGGAATTATTCATGATGGTTTGATCAGCCATACGCGACGCACGCCTCGGATAAAATGACGTATTTCGTTATCGTCACGGTGCAACGCGAGGGTGGCTGCATTAAAAACGGGGCTCGGTGACAAGGAAGAAAATTGAGGCCGTCAGTCATTCTTCTCGTTGATTCTTTGTTCTTGCGGCACGTTGTTTCCAATATTGATCAATAGGTTTGTCGACGCAACTCTATATTTATACACAATGTTATTTTTGCTATTCATATTTTATCTTATTCGCTTATTTGTTCGCCAATTGTGAACCTCTTTGAAAATGGCTAATTAATCCTATTGGGAACCAAGCATAGGAAAATTTTATTTCACTGTCTATAGAATCCTTTATGGTGAAACTAAAATAGCAGGCAGACATCTTCTGTCGAATTGAAATATTTTTACGTTCACATGATCACATTTCTGTGAACTTTTTAATCCGCGATATCAGTCGACCATAATTGAGGACATCTCGTAGTTTATTTGTACCGTAGAGAATGTTTTAATCAACGCTCTCAATCGACAGTAATCATGAACGTTTCCAATTTATACTCACGGTAAGGAATTTTTTAATCAACGAGGCAAATCAATAATAAAAGAAATCATTTCCAATTAATTTTTATTCCGTGGAATTTTGTGATCGAGGTAGTCAATGAACAATACCTAATGACATACCCAATTAATTCAGCTCGTTAATTGCAAAACATGGTCGTTCAAAAAGAACGACAGTATTGGAAGGTAGCACTTAAGACGATTAAGTGCATCGTTGATAAAAAACGCAATTATCCCGAGTTTCTTTTACAAACAACTTAAAACCCAGTTAGTACTTCTTCTATTTTTCAAACTCTTTATCTCTCAGCAAAGCCTCAGATTGGTCGAGCATGCACCTAATCCTGCCATTAATCATTAAAATGAGTAACACCAGTATTCGGCACGAATTCCGCGGAGTTGCAATTAGCCTCGGAAAATAGAATTGGCATGATTAATTCGCGATCCAGTTTCGAAACGCGTCTGGAGCGAGGAGATCCTAACTTGAAGAGACACAAAATTATGATATCAGCGTTATTCTCCGATGCGTCTTGCACGGAGGTAAAACATTCGGATCGTAGGATAATAAGGAGCGCAATTAGGCGTCGGTAGACAATACCGTCGACGTAATTTAATTGGAATCACGTTCGCGCTGGGTCCCATTCGATAGGAGTCCCTGTAACTTCCGCGTAACAATTGTTACACCTGTAATGCGCGAGTTCATGCGTAATTGAATGAAAAGAGACCGCTTCGTGTATCCCCGAGCGACCCGTCTCTCTCATTCTCTCTCTCTCTCTCCCTCTCTCTCTCATCGTGACTCCGTTACGGCCCTTTATAGAGCGAGTTAGAGCGGCTACGATGTTTAATTAGTGTCAGTTTTCGAGCGCGTCTCCGAGGATTTCGGTCTCTCATTACCGGCAACGAGGCGATATTAGCCCCGGCTGTGTTCCCGCTAACTCGTTGATTAACGAAGCAACTCTGACCAAGAGTTTTCTATGGGAAACGGTAAATCAATTGCCCAGGACCCCAGGAGAACGCAGTCGAATGTGTTCCCCATAACGTAACAGCCGTTTTCGCCCGTGAACCGCAACCAAATTTCATATATGACCATTTTAGTCGCGTTGCGTCGACACTCGTTCAATTTGAATGCCCTTTGAACCCCTGCGGACCTCAAACGTGAAGAAACTGATAAGGACGAATGACCGTTACAGTTGCTATGAATATTCTGGAAGTTGCATATTTCCCCTGAAAAATTGCTTATCTTCTCAACACGACTATCTTCGTTCAAAATGTAACCATACCTTTCATGAGCAACTGCTAGACTATGAATCATATGCAAAATAAAGATAAGTATCGATGTATGCAAAATATTATCCCAAAAAAACTGTTTTCCGCGAATAGAGATAAGAAGCGACGCTTCATTTGCGGAACGACGTGCTAATAGCGCGTTAAAAAAATAATTGACACACGCCCGGTTAATTCGAGATCACGCCGTCGTAAACAGAGATCGTACAATCGATCTGGATTTCCATCCGTCACAATTTTCATCGGAAATCATGCAGATCTAATTACAGATTGCTGGAAGAAATCCGAGCCGGAACGGAAGATACCGCGGGGACTTTACGAGGTTGGCTCAGCGTTTCTCAGTTTCCCATAAAATTGAATCCATAGATTGCGGGGGCCGGCGAAGCTTAACTGTGTCCCTAGTATACCGGGAGTCTCAATATGGTCGAGAAGGAACTACACGTCGCCCTTTCTAGCGGGGACAATAAAGAAAAAGATTAGGAGTTGGCGAAGACGTTGGACTCTCGGTCGAAATGTTATCTTCGGGGCAGGATGACCACCTCTGCCGACGGTTTTATGGTGTGCGCACGGTGCTCACACGTGATTCCCTCGAATAATACACACCTCTACACAAAGAAGTACGAGGAAGTAGATCAATGTTTTCCCTGATTTAATCAACTATGAAATGAATTGAGTGCAAGTAGAGTAGATCATCGTATAATGCTACTGCGTGTAGTCATCGGAGGAGGATTCTACGTGATGAAATAAAAAGAGAAGATAGAGGGATGAAATTTTCGTAGACATTCTATTCTTGAGATATCAGATGTTGAAGTTATCCCTGAAGCAGAGCAACCCGCCAGCACCGGTGAATCTGTAGGTCTCTAGGCGCTCAATTTTTAAGGGTGTATAACGCGATAGAACATTTTTTTAAAAATGACTGTATACATGTATCTTTTGTTATAGAAAGTGCTCTGTGTTTTTAAACAATCCTTTACACTTATCGTGCACTTGTTGCCACTAGAGATATATGTATACACAGGTATGTGAGGGTCTACTGTAATGTTGAAATTGGAGTGAAGAATTTACACTTGAAGAAGTCTATATTTTAATTGAATATTTGGATTATTGGATATTCTGTTTATTTGTCTGTTTATTCTGTTATTTTTATTAGTCTGTCATAGTTTTAAATTCGGAATAAATCTGAATGATGAGAATCGAGTTCGTTGTTGGTCGCAGATAATTAGTGAACTTTTGAGAAACAAATCGAGCGTGTAACACGGTCGTAGCGAATTTTCACTCGTAATCGTCCGTGACAGGGTGGAAAAGGAATCCATACGTAATCGTGAGAAGTGATCGGAAATAACACACCGCTGCGGTTCGTTAAACCGGTTCGAACAACGGGAATGGTGCGTGGCCGAAGAGATACGCGAATTATCACGGTTTCCGGTTCATTCAATCGATGCGCGGAGGCAGCCTGCTCGAAACGTGTCCCGTTCGGTAATTGATTTTCAAGTAGCTCGCGTGTACAATAAGGGTCGCAGGAAAATTACTTGGAAACACCGTCGAACAATCGTATCGACGGCTGCTTTCCAATTGATGCGCTGCAAGAATACCGTTCTATTTCACTTCCTAAACCAATTCCTTCGCCCTGCGTTTCGCGAAATGCAAACATGATTCGACTGTAAAATCTTTCCACGTATTCCAACAATTGAATGCAGTTTGAACGTACCAGTGCAAAGTCGTGTGTGGAATTGACTTTTCGATCATAATAATTTTTAGAAAATTTGGGCGCACGACCAGAAGTTGTTTCGAGTATTTCGCCAGTGGAACGGTTCAACAACAGAGAAGCTGAGATTGTTAATAGTTGGTGGACGAAAGAACGTGAGCGAGGTGAACAATGCGAAAGTCGAACTTTGCGTGATAAATCGCGGAGCCTTCCGTGTAGTGGTTCTTCCGTTTCCTGTTCTGAATGACCTGTCCCCTTATCGGGCCGTGCCGCAACAATGCGAACTTGTTGTGGATAATATTGTGTGTAATGTTACTATAAAATTAATTGGCTTGTTTCTACAACAATTTTACCATGAAATTATCTTTTGCTCGCGCTCATTCGTCATGAAGTACACAGGAAATTAATTATTCTTCCTTAAACTCAAAATTCTCATAATTACTATACTTCGTTCGCAATTCATCAACATAATTGTCAGACAATTACACAATTCGACTGTAATGGATTTGACACTGTTATATATTGTAATCCAACGATACACCAGTTTATTTAATTCTTTGTCACGTAAATCATCAAATGGAGTGATCAATTTATCATTTTGACCGAGGTAATTGATTCGTCAGACGGTTCAGAATTAACCGCGTTGTATTACATCGAACGTTAATGAGTTCCATACTGTTGTACATTATACTACACCGGCAACTTCATTTAATTAATTGTTTCTATCCCGTGTGATCATACAAAATGAAAATCTCCACAAACTTTGTCATTGATCGATTTGTCAAGCTGTTAACAATTACCCGAGCCGTATCAAATTGAACGATCAAAATAATCGAGCCACAATCAATTCTATACTGTTACATAAACAATTTAATGGGATTAATTGTTTCCTTCTCGTTCGATCGTGTCCAATGAAGATCTCTAAAAGGGTTGACAGTGATTAAAATATAATCGATTCGCCGAGCGATTAACAATTGCTCGCGCCACCGAAATTAATCGGCCAATGGCAAATTCCCAGCTGTTTTACATCGCGGAACGAGCGCAGTCTTGATTCATTTAATTATCCCATCTTGATTTACTGCCGGTCGAATCCGTCAAACGGATCCATTTATTAATAAATCTAACTGGCGCGCTGTCGGTCACATTTCTCCGTATCGCGGATTCATAAATTATCGGTAATGATGCATCGGTCATTACACAGTTAAGTAATCGTAATCAAGTTGGTGGTCATTTGACAAATTGAATGCCCGCCATTAAAACGGCTCGGCGCGGAGCGGAGCGGCCACTCCAATAAACGTATTGCCCCGGCGTGTAATGTAATCTGCAAAGTAGAACCGTGCCGGTACAGTGGAGTCTAACGAGCCATGTTTTCTTGGCCCGCCACCCGGTGTATTCCTTAAATTAAATTGGAAAACTTCATCAACACTAAAACTGTTTGCCGTACCTCAAAATTGGCTTCCGCCGAACCAGGGGACAGGGGACTGACTGAGACATACTTACCAAATTAAACATCGGCCACGAAAAATGGAAATTCCAACCTGCTTGTCGCCCTTACTCCCTCGCCCTGCGAGTCCCTTCGTCACCACACTAATTACATATTCTCCATCGTTCTTAATTAAAAAGGTGCACTTTTTGCAATTTTCTTATAACGAAAGTACGACGTAGTTCTTCTTGAATAATTTTATAACGATTTATTTCATATCCATAGAACGTGAATCAATTTTTTACCAAATACGAATTAAATGTATATAAATATTTATGGGAGGCGTCATCACCAAAAATACAAATTGACCCTTCTGTCCTGTGCCAACGATAATCTAAAAAATCGCGCAAACGTTATCACCGACACGCTATTCCATATTTGATTACCGTATTCCCAGCGAAATGACTCTGTCTAATTGCTTGATTACCGTCTTTAGCATCCATTCATCTTCCGGCGGATTCGCTCGCTCCTAAATGGAATTTAGGGACGGAGGGAGGTTCATTTACGAGAATCGTAATCTCGATTCATTCTTCATCGATTATCAGCCTGACTACCCCGCCAGGAGACAGTGAATCAAACCCGAACAATTAGGTTTATCTGCCTTTACTATCGAGTGGCAGCCGGCGCAGCGCGGCGCGGCGTATTCGCCGTTGCATCTCTCGCTGCAGTTTACGACATCGGTTGCCACGTTCGTGTTCCCTCGAATCTGCTAAGGTAATTGCATCGTCCAACGGCACGAAAAAGTCTTAGTTCGGTAGCGCTATCTTCAGACTGCACATCCGGAAAATATCATTGAGAAAATCGAAAAAATAACTGAGTCATACATTTTTATAACTCCAAACAATTTTCGCACTGTTTCGATTTGTTTTCGCCGAGGGCCAAGTTCGCGAACTGCAGAAAGTCGTGAAGATGTCAAGTTTGAAATTTTTATTTTGCTCGAAAAATTCTATTCGGAACCTCGGGGAAAAATTCTATTCGACTCGGGTTAATTTACGTCAGATGGCGTTCGCAGAATTCATCCACAGGGCGGGGCACGTAAATGGGAACACCTAGAAACTGTTTACGACTACGTTAAACTTTCGAAGGGGCGAACAAAATGGCGGGCGGGAAACATTTCTTCGAGGCTCTCGAAGTGCTTAACTTTCCTACGAACTGCTCTTTTTATACATCTATAAGAAATATTTAGAAGTACGGGGGTGGGCCGCAAGTATGCCAGCCGTCTGAATCAACTCTAAAGCTCCGACAACAGAATATCTTGAACAATTGCATCGATTCGTTCATTCGTATTTCGTAGTTTCAGTTCAAGAGTATTTCAAATTTATTTCTTGGAATTTTCATGACGTAGAACACTTTGTTATTTTATTACAAAGTTTAGTATGCCCGAAGGATAACATCGGAATATTATATTCACCGTTACATTATTCATTTAATCAAGATACTTTCAAGACGATTTTTTTTTATGAAGTCCAAGCATAAAGTTTGATTAGGCTCCTCGTGATGCAAAAGGGTTTGTAGGATAGTGATTAGACCTTTGACGTTTATGCAATGTCGTTCTTTTACACAGTAATTTATGGAACGGAAAATATAGTGGAATTTTATCTCTCCTATCAAGAATATTAATATATTCATAGCAATACGCGAGTTGCATCAAACTTCATTAAAGTCTTCATTTCATCATATTTCGCTCAGAATAATTCTAATGAATATTAACATTCTTCTCAATTATTCTGCAGTGGTTGTTTTCGACATATGAAGTTGATTTTGTTGCTGATTTGTTAATGTACCTGTGTGATTTCTCCAATTCCTGTAAAATTCAGACATTATTGAAATCTCGACATTGTCGCGTTCTATTAGCAATAACTACGAACCTTTCTCAATTTTTGTGCCAATGAACAAATGGCTTCGATTTTCTGCAATTTTCATAACTAATCCACAATGATTATGTTCAACAACTAAGACAGCCGATTTTCCAGCGAATCAAGAGCATGTTGGACATGCTCTGCGAAATTCAGCAGGAAAATCGAGCTCGAATCGAGCCGTTTTATCATCCGCTAGCTCGACACGCGTTCGACTTTCGAAGCGGAATCGAGTAGCTCCCAATGAAATCCGACAGGGTCTGATGAATGAGTCCCGCGCCGATTTTAGATAATCTACGAAACGCTAACGATCGCCGTAACTGTAACAAGCGATCGCGACGGCCAGCCCCGGGCCTGATATCAATCCACTTTTCCAATTGAGCCGGCCGCTCGGCGAGCTTATCGCTCGTCCTTCATCTTCCCTCTCATTTTCCGCGTCTTGTATGCAACGACAGGAACCTTTCCTACGGCTCCGTATCGTTTCGCTCCACATCGATCGTTTCCAGTGCCATTCTATTAACATAAAACATTCACCGGGCGAGCGTATGGATACCTACGTTCCCCCGGCTGACTTAGATCCGCGAGTAAAACTAAAGGCTTCTGCGAGTGAAACTGTGAGCGAAAATCACGACTTTTTGTTCGTACGAGAGATGTAATACCGGGGAAAATCAATCTGAAAATTTCTACTCGCTTGAATACGTTTTTATTCGTTTGTTCTGACCAGTGATTGATGTTACTACTGAAAATTCGTTTATAGAGAAAACCCGGGGGGATTGCGTAAAATTTGGTTAGGAGGTAGATCGAATGTGGTCTGTTGTACTGTGTGATCATGTTTCAAAAGGTGAATACAGAGGTAATGCATAGAAATTTGGTAAAATAAAAATTGTTTGTATCTTGTTCTGCCCTGATCACGTTGATGACATATTATATCCATCAACTGTAGTCGAATCGATACTTTGAGATAGACTGATAGCTAAACGACTGCTAGAACTATTGAGAAAGAAAGAGTAAGGTGAACTTGTACCCAACGCAAGTAGTAGCAGCCAGCCTTGATCAGCCACGCAACAGAATATATCTGAAGCATGCGGAAGATTCCGGGTTGATTTTCCCAAGATTGGGATTCCTGGAGGGAACATTTGTCTCGGCATCTCATTTTGCGTCCGCGTGGGTGTCTCGTAGATTTATGGGACCGTGTTGCTGTACATTTCAAGCGGCACCATAAAAGAAATCGCGGGCAAAGGATCTCAGTAGTCTAATCGTTGCTATCGCGACCGTGAAAGTTCATCCGGCGAAATTTTTGTGAATGGCCGGAAACGATGAATAACGGGAGACCGAATCGGTTGATAAGCTTCTGCGTTTTCGCTTTAAATCTCCGCTCTGGATCAAGGGGAGACGGTCCCGGGGTTAAGCTTCCTGGATTCCAAGGAAATCTCGATCGGTGCTCCGGTAATTTATGGTCGAGGTCAGGTTTGATCAGTTAACCAGAAATGCAGAGGTCAACTGGCGAGCTAGTGGGCTGCCCATTCCCGGGGGAGATGCCGGGAATTTGCCTTCTGCTGGTTACCATTCCCGAACGAATACGACGAAACCATTCCGCGCAGTTTCGCAGCCGAAAAATGCGGTTCGCGGAGCACAGCCGGATACTTATTAGAGTAAGAGCATTGTCTTCGAACTGGAGATTCTCCGTTGCAAACAGTTTTCAAACGGTCGATTAATCAACGCAATTAATCGATAAATGAGTATTTTCTCATCGGGGAACGAGGCTTCGAGGACTCGCGCCAGAATTTCGAAACTTTTCAACCCTTATCTACGACGGCTCGTTTCGAATGAGAAAGGACTGGTCTCCTTTCACACGATAACGACTACTTTTTCCAGGGAGAATCGACTGGTCGGTTTTTAGGCGAGTTTGTCTCCCTTCGAAGCCACCGTCGAACCCATTTCGACTTTGTCTCTGTCGGCCGCGACCCGTCGATACAAAAGAAGTTCCGCGAGAAAGGAATGTTAATTCGCGTGGCTACACAGGAAACTCATTTTTCGTGCGGTTCGTACCTGGGGCTGAAGTCAACTTTGATTGTTCTTTCTACAGACCGAGCCTTCTGTTGCGATAGCAAAGATAAATTAACATTTTCTTGTTTGAATCCTTTGACTGACGGACATGGGCCCATTTATTTTCCTACCGGCCTAAATTATTAACAACTTTTCATCTTCTTTTTCAAGACAGTACTTATTGTAACTATACGTAGGTCATGCAAAAATCTGAAAAAATTGTTTTATCCTACAACCGCAACTGCTGGCACCCTGACAATAACTTGGAACTTTTTCTCACGGTATTCAATCGTTCACAGCGGCCACGATTTTTACTTTTTCTCAACCGCAAAAAATCCTGAAGGTTCCTGAAACGTGAACAATACCGTACATAAAAGACCAGCACAGTAAGGCTCGATACGTCTAATACAAAAAATTCCAAAGTTGGAGTTCCAGCGCAATGCGATTTCTCTGCGTCGAATTTTCTAAAGGAAAATCTTGCGGGGAAGGTTTTCTTGCAGCGACGGTCCCAAGGTTTTGCTTGGTCAAGAAACGTTGGCGTTAAACTCCGAAATGATACGGTTCCGCTCGTCGGAATAAAAATCGGAATCCGATAGCGGAAGTATGAGGCGCGTGTCGGCGTGGAAGGTCGGAGGAAACAAAGGAAGAAGGAGGGACAAAGTGGCGTGGATCCTCCGCAAAGTAACTTCTAAATGGCGGGTGTGAGGATGGTCGGAGGAGGATACGAGGGACTGGTAGGTTGCGCGGCGGGTGTATATCACAAAAGGAAGCTCGCTCGCCGCAGAAAATTAAAGCCACTCCTCGCTGAACCCGTCCATATGTTCGCGTTCGCTCGTCTTATTACAGGAGCGGAAATAGTAGCGGCGCGAGGCGATAGCGCCCGCGAGTTTATTGCACGAAAGAAGCTCCGAACTTCCTTCCTCCCCCGGTTTCCTCTCCCTGGAGAGGAGAGGAAAGAGAGAGAGAGAACGCCCGCGGGCCTTCTCCGCTCGGCGTGCATCGGGATTACTATGTTTTACGCTCCGCGGAGTTTCCTGTATTCGGCGAACTGGGCTGAATGGTATGCTGGCCGGTCGTTTCGCTGCTTACTCGGCTCGTAGGAAAGCTTCTTAACGCGACTTAGCTCGCCCGGTGCACGTCGGGCTTTTAATAGCGGATGGCTGACCCTGGTCTCGAATTCAAGACTCCGAGACACTCCCACAGCACGAGTCCGTAGCCAAACTGAGGCTCCGTGAACCTGGGAACGAGCACGAATCCCGGATACTGTTAGCTATTCACTGGTCTTTCGGTTGCATACATTTCTGGTCGTGAGATGAGCCTTGGGAAATCTGAT
Organism: Halictus ligatus; assembly: GCA_028454255.1. Lineage (NCBI taxonomy): Eukaryota > Metazoa > Arthropoda > Insecta > Hymenoptera > Halictidae > Halictus > Halictus ligatus. The sequence continues at coordinate 5,462,352 of CM052143.1, forward strand.
TTCGATGGTAGAAGTAGCACAAGACTGTCCGGTATCAGACGAGAACTGTGGTCAAGATTATGGACCGAGAAGTGCAAGCAGACAAGAAGAACGAGTAGTACAGGTCCCTTTATCGTCAGACAAGTGGTACAAGTTAGCATACAGAGAAGTTTTAAGTAAAATAAGTAGTAGAACACGTTTTGTAGTTATACAAGTAGCACAGATTAGTTTCAGACCGATTAGTCTGTGATGTGTCTAATAAAATGTCCATTGCCAGACAAGTAGAATAATACAACGTCTTATCAGAGACGTGAAATAACGATCTATGATTCGGGGAATAAAATAGGACACTCTGTGGCCGGACAAGTATTCTGTGAGCGAAGCTCAATGGTGAATAGATCCGGAGCATCTTTTTTCCTCGGCGTTCCGACAGCCAGATTCCGTGCGGAAGATCCTCGTCCCGGCTCGGTCCGGGATTTATGAAAGTTTCATTAAGGAAAGCATCGTTGCGTGAAAGAATATCGGGTCCCCGGCATTGTCGTGGGTCGTTTCTGTGAGAGGTGGCTCGATTGTCGGGATACTCGATGCCTTTTGTGAACCCGCCGACCACTTGAATTGCTTTATTTAGCGCAGACCGAGCGTTATTCGCCGAGGCGACCACCACCCGGAGAGGTCTGATTCGATTAATTTTTTAACCTGCTCGCGACGGACGCTGCTTCCCTCGCTGATACGCGTCTTCCCGTACCTCGCCCTGAGAAACCGAGTTAATGGGAGACATGGCGGAGCACCCGGGATAGCTCGAAATTTCTTGTATAATATATTATTCGCTTTCCCCCTCTTTTCGCTCGTACACCTTTTATCGTTGGTTCTCCTAATTTATATGCACCAGCTCAAGCGAAGCCGTTTAAACAAACGAACAATATTATATAAAAACTTGAACATCTTCTATGGCATTCCCCACCAAATGTAAATACTTGCTTAAGTCAACGGACACGAACTCACGAGACTACTACTAATACTACTAATACAGGTCCACCGTTCTCCGTGCCGTTTCTCGAAGTCATCACGCTCCCCAGGGAAATTATTACGTTTTTTCTTGCATCCCATTCGAATCTAATTACTGTAAGCAACGTTCCTTACGACCCACCAGGTTCCAGTTCAGGATCGATGCCGTTCAGTCGTCTGGAGACCGACTTCTATGTTCTTTACGAGGAAACTATTCGACAAATGCGTGTGCATAAATAGCCGGGTAAACCAATCGCCATTCTCTAAACTGAACGTATGATCAATTCTCTGAACGGCTAAGTAAAAGACAAGTATTGTAAGGTCAGTTTTTGGCCAGACAAGCATACAAGTGTAATAGCCCAGATAAGTGAAATACGTAGACAATACGGTCGGACAAGTAGAATATACGAGACGTTTACCATAAATCAGTGAAATAGGTACACGATACTGCCAGGCGGCACGTCCAATAATCGTGACATGTAAATGAAATAAGTGAAACAGGTCTGTACTATGGTTAGACTGAGCCTTCAAAACTAATAAAATAGAGTACTGCGTACTGTTAGATTGCATAAAAATTCGAATGTGGGTCAGAGGCGACCCGACCTCGCCGGTGTCCTGGCAGTCGAACGTTTAAAAAAGGCTCCCACAGCGCCAATATTGTCCGACCCGTATCTCGGCATCAGCTATGATCGGATTCGAAACAGCACGATCATCGTCGACAGGTAGCAATGTTCGCGGCGATGGTTCGCGCGTAACGAGAATCGAGGAATTCCGCGAGCGGGTTCAAAATAGGCCAGCAGAGAAAAGTGGGCCGTTAGCGCATACGTCGAGCCGACACCGGCCTCGATTAATTAGAAGGACCCGGCGAGGGGGGGGGGAGGGCGGCCGCGACTCTCGTCCGTAGAAACGCGTAATCGAATCTAACGGTGACCGTAAACCGATGCTAATCGATAGGCCAGCACCGCGACATCGGGAGAGAGGGCCATTATGCGCAAGCGATTTGCAATTGGATTTAACGCGGCGGCAACCAGGAACCGCGCTCATTCAAGAACCGAACGAGCCCGAATCCTTACTTGGCTGCCGACCGAAGTTCCGCGAGTAGGCTTCCGACTCGAACTCTGCGAAGTGGTTACGTTTCTCAATTGTCGGCCTGATGGGGTAATGCAGCCTGCGCCCCCGGGAGCTGTGCAACCGACCGGAATGTTGCGAATGCATAGAAGGTTCATATTCAATTAAAGTTTCGCACGGAGACTTGCCCCGAGACTTTCTCGGTCGAAGGCGCGGAGAAAGTCTATTATAAGAAAGAGCTGGGTCACTTTTGACCCATCTATTATTTTTCTCCGCCTTTTAAAACCGTTGAGTGTCCGATTAACGAAAAATGATTGACGTCGTTTTGCAGGGAGAATTTAATTCTTTCTGTAGAAAATGCGTAGCAGATGCTGGCTATCGATTTGTCCTGCTCCTTTCCCTGTTACACAGGCACCAACGAATCCAATGTGATAAAAATTACTCGGCAAGGTTTTCAGCGAGCTTTTCTCTTGAATATTGAAAGTGGATTAAAATTTAATAAAACAACGACCACTCATTTTCTTCACTCAACGTAAGCATTATGTATTGACTCAACAAGCTCCCGTGAGTTTTCCCAGTTTCATCTACAGTTTCTCTAGATCTCCAAACCGGAATTTGATTTTAAGCTCGCAGTCTAATAACAAGTATTGTTAGTAGACAGAATGGAGGAGCTTTTCAATTTATGAGCCCGATGAAGTGAATCATCGCCGAGTGATTCTGAAAGTATAATAATCGGTCTTGATTCGACTCGTTAGGGTTCGCGCAGCCGGCGTTAACGGTAATGCTAGATTCGCGTGCGCAATGCATCAATACGGTGGTGCGGCTGTCTTGGGTACAAATGAACTGAAATATGTTTGTACCTTAGAAACAGCACAATGATAAACGTTATTACTTCCGTACTTGAAAACATAATTTATACCTGAGAATGGAAGTGTACGCAGTTAAGTTAAATGCGTGCATTTCCTGAATGGGCCAAACAAAGCGAGCATAAATCTCCCGTGCTTGGCACAATTTTCTCGTTGAGCACGAGCCCCCACCCTTTCCCCCCTCCGATGCATTCGACGGCAATCTTCCCTTCATTCCGCACAGACGGCAACGTATTCTCGTGGTTACCATTCCTCCCCCGCGGAATGCTCTCCCGCGAGCCGGCTGACACAGCTTTTGCTCGGCGGAAGGTAAAGATTAATAATTGCGAATTAAGCCCGGCGACGAGCAAGAAGATTAGAGGGAACGGGGGACTGCTAGTGCTAGATCATGCAGGCCCCATTCCGTTAACGATCACCATAAAACTCGACGAAGAAAGGAGACTTCAAAATTGCGCTCCATCTACTCCAACAGTAATCTTCATTTTCTGGTGGACTGTCAAAAAGAACGTCCCGCGATGGTCCACTACTAAAAACTGCACTAGTTTATTGTGGATTTAAGTGCTTTTAATTCTGCCGCTCGATGATACATTTGGTACAATGTTTTTATTACAGGCTTATTAAATATAAAACCATCCTCAGCAAGATGAAGATATAATTTAGTCGAACATATTTGTACATCGATTTTCAACCGAAAAGCTGAAGAGAAATTTCTGTCTTCGCGTGGACAAGCAACAAAATGAAGTCTGACAATTAAACCGTTATTGCACATCCACGAAAATGTTGGGTGTTGACACACAAGGCTTCATACCTTTAACGAATTGAAAATAACATTTCTGAATTATTTTTTAAATAATATAACTGTTTTCTAATTGAGATTGTATTAAAGAAAGCAAAATGTGAACCGATTAAATGAGCCTTAAGGATACGCGAGTATCAATGCTCCTTTCAAATGAACCATCCTGTTTGCACTATCCGGCTTGGCAAGTATTAACGTTGAAGTTCACACTGCGACAATACTCGGCAAGAATCTCAGACATCTATGATCCCGAGACTTCTCGAGGTCAGAGCTCTCTCGATCCTGAGAGCCAGGATCTCGTAGCCTAAGTTCTGGCTCTCTGGCTGATCCTCTGCTGTGTAACTCCGCCCCGATAAACTCTCATGTTAAAGTCCATATGGCACCGTCCTCTTAGCTGTTTCTGCTAGGCATCTATGTACACACCAGTAAGATCAGGCTGGTGTCTATCCGATCGGAATATTCCCTACCGAAGAAATCGGCCCGTACAATGTCCTACAGCTGTTCGTTGTCTTCTCCGAGGATGGGCATCGCTAATGAAAATCCATACTGTCATCGAGTGTCATATGAAAAACGTTCTTGCGAATATGAAAGCTTCCTCTTCGAAATTTCTTCTTCCCGTTTTTGCGAGATGACAATTCTCTTTCCAGTGGTGGTATTCTCTTGTATGATGATACTGTATCTGGAGACTTACTTTGTACGGTAATACTTTATCTTAATATATTATACTTAATAGATACTTAATAGATACTTAATAGATACATAAAGTTTTAAGCGGATATCTTTATTAGTTTATTTTTAAAAAATTCTTGAATATATGATCTGATTATTGTTCACTGTTTCTTGTATTTTACTCTGATAAAATTGTTATAACTTTGGACCAGCTTAATATTTCTACTTGAAAGAAATACTGCGTATTCACCAAATGTATATTAGCAAATGCAGAAAGTTTAAAATTGATAAGTCTAATAGTTTCTCTTTCAAAAAATCTTGAATATGTGATCTGATTATTGTTCACTGTTTCTTGTATTTTACTGTGATAAAATTGTTATAACTTTGGACCAGCTTAATATTTCTACTTGAAAGAAATGCTGCGTATTCACCAAATGTATAGTAACAAATGCACAAAGTTTAAAATTGTTATGTACAATAGTTTCTCTTTAAAAAATTTATAAACGTCAAGGTAGTAGCAAGGTACGAATGTCTCTAGGTCTAAGGGACGAAAATGTTGATTTTGTGGAATCTCTAGGCTTCGAATTCGATTGGGGGACGTGCACCAGGTTGTATTCAGTGTTCAGTGGGCAGGGAAGACAAGTGGGAAGGCTCGAAGAAAATTAATTGACCGAACGGTAACACCTACGCGAGAGAACCGCCAGACAAGATACCACACCCGGGCCAGTTTCGAGATTACAATTATGAGTTTGAGAGTTACAGTTGTGCGCTTGGCAACGCGGGAGAATGAGAGGGCGGTCATGAAATATTCTCATCCCTCCCGCAGGAAGTTCCGTTCATGTCCGACAAAGAAATATTTAATGCGGGCATGGGCCACCCGCGGCGGAGCAACGGGAAACTTTAGCATCTGGCTTCACGGCGTGTTCACAAGCCTCGTTCGCCAGTGTCCTGCATCCCTGGCGCGATCGGCGTTCAAGCACGGTTTATAAACTATCTTCAAGAAACTTCACATTTTGTTCTAAACCATCGTCGCCGAACGTCGAACCATTATCATTCTTTCGACAGTCCGAAACGATAAAAGTACCGCCACTAGATTTGTTTATAATTTATGCTCACCCGACGAAGCTACAAATTATAAATCATGAGACAAGGTATTAATCCTGGTAATGCAAATGCGGAATTTGAATACAGTTGTAACTATTATATTCGTTCATTTATTTGCTTATAAGGTAATCTGTATTCATACATGCATATTGTGTTAACCAAGAGTATATTTTATCTTTTTTCCAACGTTGTGAAATTACGAATAATAATGAACAGGTAAATATTAAAAATAAGGCTGTCGTTTCATTCGTTTCGCAGTTTACATTTTTGTAATCATAACACGGTTCATCTGCTGCAAAAATAATAATCGTTTACAGTCTCTGAAAATATTTTCTCTTGAAACTCGGAGATTTCGCTCGCACGATTTGTGCCGCGACTATCTTTTGTAGGCAGGGTATTTCGAATATTTTCCCAGCGTCGGGACAAACGCTGCCAAAATCGGGCCGAGAAATCGTCCGATGGTTGACGATTCGGGCCACGTGCCCTGCCATTGAAATTCGCCGGACGTCCGGCAATAATTTTCAGTTAAGTAGTCGTTCTGAAAGGAGCAGCGTTGCCCGGTGGCCCGGTATCGGCCTGTCGGAAGAAACTCAGCTAATTGCAAATGATGTTTACAATCTCGCGGGTGTCCGAGGGTCCCTCGGTTGGACACGAGGGCCACTCGTGCGAGCTTCACGTGACTCGAATTCCTTGGGGGAGAGAGAAAGGGAGAGAGAAAGAGAGACAAGCGACCGGAAACCGATCGAAACGAGAGAGGAGACCGACCAAACCGAATCGGCGAACGGGCTGACGAATTTATGGGACGGTCCCGACGCGCGACGCGTAATAAAACCCATCTTACGTAAAACAATCTTCCGGTGAATCGCGTCTATTGATCCTCTCGGTGACCTCTGACCGGCTCCAATAAATCGGACCCCGTGTCTGCTCCCCGTGTAACGCAGGTCCGGCGAAACTATAGCGCGCCGTTTCGATCTTCGAAGCGAGGCACGAGTATCGCCGCAGTCGAACGTTCCTCGTTCTTGTCGAATCCCACTCGTGTAATTGGACTGCGACTGACAGAAATCCGGGAACGGGATTTTTTTTTTCAAAGAAGTGATTGGTTCGGTGACAAATTTACGAAATTCTAATCCTTACGTGTTCATTCGCTTTTATATGCTTCTTAAACTTCTTTGAAAGTTTCAGACGTGCTTTCGCACTTCTCTTGAAATCCAAGTGATTTTATCATAAAGTCCTCTCTTTCAGCTTTAATTCGAGCCCTTAAACATCGAAAAATCCTCACGGGAACATATTCTAAAATTGTGTCAAAGAAGCACTTCAAAATTGAGGAAATTTATCGAATTTTTAATGCGATTTGGCTACTATTTCTTAACGTAACGGCCCTTATTATGAAGTGCCCCCTATCCCCTTTAATTTAAGACCTCGAATAGAAAAAAATTCCTACAGGAACACATTCTAAAATTGACTCGAACACTCTCATTAGAATCGTATTAATTTTTACTAAGGTTGCGAGCTTGTCTTCTAAGTTCTTCATTACGGTTTGATATTTCTTTTCGAACAGTGAGAGCAGAATGATTCTCATACAATAACGAAGTGAACCGGCGGGAATAATAATTATGTGGTCGCATTAATTAACAGAGGGATATTCAATTAAGCATCCCCGACAGGCAGGGGGTATAGCGAGCTACATTTTCGCGGAGCCATAATTCTTCGCGGGGCTCTTAGAGGAAGTACCGAGGCCTATCCATCAATTCCGGCAACGGGCGCTGGAAACTGATGATTACGTGCGAGAGGTACGCTGAAAGGAAATCTGTGGAACGCGATATGCAAAAACTGTCCGGGATAAAAGGAACAGAGGATTTCCATTCGGTGTAAAACGCGGGTCGGCGGCCGCACGCCTCTTTTTACCTCGCTTTGCGTTCTCGTTTATGGATTACAACGTTACCACACCGCTGAGAATATATTCCGGCCGGCTTCTTTTTTTTTTCATTCTTTCTTCACAATATTTCCCCCCTCTCCCGCTCTCTTTCTACCCGGTTCTCTCTTCCCTCACGCGCCGCGCTTCGATCGGCCTGGATCGGAAGAGGATTAATCGCGCCCGTCTCTCTTATAGAGTAAGCTGATTTACATAACGTATTTTCACCTGAATTATGTCCTACAATTAACGCGAACGTGCACGTTTAAAAATTATTGGACGATCCACTCATAAATTCGACACACTTATCAGACGGTTCCAGGGGCAATTACAGTATCAAAAATTTAATATCGGAATTATCCTGTGCATCTTCGGACTATAAATCCCGGGACACCTGCGTTTTACTAAAAAGAATAACGCGTTTCTTGGAAGCCTCGTATCACGCTCGCTTGCTCATGGTAATGTAAACATAATCTATGCAGGCTTGACAGCCGCCGTACAGTATATCATCCTTAACAAATATATTTTCGCCGCTTGCCGCGATTTTGAAATCTTTAAATAAATCTTTCAGCTAAATTTTCTTTTTCGCCAATCTTCTTGTCAAATAATCCGATCCTTTTAACGCGTCACGTTCATTCCTAGATAACAGTTGACGGTTTTAAACTTTTCGTCAAGTCCTGAAATTACAAATTTTCCTTAAACATCGTTGACGGTTCCCTCTGTGTTTAAATGTTTAACAAGAGCTCAAATAAATCCTTCAGCATTGATAACACCAGTCGCTTTTGGTGGTTCAGAGCTGCAACGTGGACCGCACACGGCGGTTTAATAAAGGGCGAAGCGCAGAACCGAAATAAAAATATTGTACGCCTGATAGTGATTCCGCGAGCGCTCGTTATCGCAAGAATTCGCGTTAGCCAAGAGATATTTCATGCGTGGTCAGCGGCGCAATCAAAATCTTGGCAGCGCGGCGGGAATTTATGGGAGCCGGCGAATTTTCGAAATTACGCGGGGAAAAATATATCGGTGGCAATTAATCGAAAGCGACGGGCCCGGGCTAATATTCACGCATCGCCGCGTCACCGTGCCGACCGCGAAGAAGCCAACACGCAATGTTGCCGAGCTGCGTCGGCGAAGAAGGAGCCATTTACAGGACCGCGGCTGGTGTAATATCGACGCAGGGACCGAGCACGTTAAACATTGCCTGGCTGACGCGTGTCCAAATATAAACAAATTTCTAGGCAGCGCGTGTATCATATTAAACAGAAACGTCGAACGCGCGGGGGTGAGACGGGCATGACGCCATATATTTACAGTGGTGGGGCGAGTGGCACGGGCTTTTGATTTATTCGACGCCGGTTAAAAGCGACGACGCATCGCGCGACCCATATTCCAACCCCCCAAACGGCCTATTTCGCGGACCCGACGATTTCTCGTGCGATTTTCGACGTCAAAAGCCTTTAGGAATCAGTGGTGTAGAGTGTATCAATCACCTGATGTTCTTTGAAAAACGATTCACCTGTATGTCCATCCCTTTTGGTGGAGATTCGATCGCAAAAACGGAACGGCAGGGATCATTCGGGTTTTCAAGGTCGTTTAAGAAATTTTTTCAGAAAAAACATTCAGCCTTCTGCATTGGGATTTTTCGTGCGTATTTATTGGTATTTGGAGCAAATGTGTGAGTTCGTTTAAAGAAAAATAATCAGAACTGTACGAGTTATATATTTTTTTATACAGCGTGTTTCTGATTCCTGTCTTTCTACGAGGGGTGAAAAGGGAACTTAGGAAATGGAAGGAATGATGATAGGAAGGGAGGATCTAGGGGAGGTAAGGAAGGATCTAGGGATGGAGGGGAGGAGAACTATGGAGGATCGTTGATTGTTGCTCGAAGTAATGGGCTTGCTCGAGACGATCTGAGTTTGACCAGCCGCACCATATACATAGGAGAATGTTCGAGCCATCGGTGGTGCAGCGACGTCCTCGGGGTTGGCCGTACGAGGCGTCGAAGGGATGAGTCGGTAGATAGCAGGGAGGACGTACCCTCGGGATCGGCTTTGGATGAAACATGCCGGCCAGCTTTTGTTCCGTCGCCTAACCTTCCTTGATAAAACGGTGAATGCTCCGTTATTACCACGGACAAAGAAACGAGCGACACGATCGCATGGCCTCTCTTCCGCCTCTCAGCCCTGTGTGCCAATTAACCCCACGGACGACCCTCTCTCGCCGGCGAGGGATCGCGGCTAATTAAGAGATATCATTTTTACGACGGCTGCTTGATCGCCAGTTAATCGACAGTATCAAGCACGCCATTATGCCTTGATATACACTGGAGGGGGGATGATTCTACAAGGGTCGAAAGGTCCTCGCACGGTCGAGCCGGCTCCGAGCAGAACGTACATAGACGCTCCAAGCTAATATTTGTAAGACTCGAAGAAAAGGGGGCGTGCTCGAAATTAGTTCGGGAACGAGAGCGTTCCACAAACTTTCGTCACCGGTTATAGATCGCGGGGAAGGCGATCGACCGGCGCACAGAGTCTCTCAATTGAATGTCAGCGATTCAGGAGGCAAAGGGGCCACCCCTATAAGAACGATTATTTCCACGTACCAGAAGCAACAACATTTTGCTTATGAAGATTGTCGTTAAGATAACCTGCGGGCAGGAATATTTTTGTCAAGGGAGGATTAATTGTTTTCATTGCCGAGAAAAATGACGTGTGGTCGTACGTTTATGCGACGGTTGACAAGCATTGACAGGCAATTAAAAGTCCGCCCGTACGCGTTAAACGGTGTGGCTCGTTCTCGTGGACGTTGTAATGGACGAAGTCGCGGGAGTAGCTAGCAAAGTGCCGGGCCGTAAATCTGGCAGCAAACAAGCGACGTGTAAAGTATGCAAATCCTTAATAGGAAGTGGCCGTGGCAGGCCGAGGGTTAAATAACATCCCCGTCCCCGGGGCTAGAAAAACATTCTCCTTCATGCGGCCGGCCATTTGAATACATGGAACCGAATAATTTCATTCTAATCCCGGAAGAAGGCGTCCCTTTCTCTCTGTCTCCCTTAAACCGCGCCCCAATTTCCCACCCCCTCGAGCTACACCGAGAACGGCGAAGATCAAAGCCGGCGTATTCGTTTAAATAAATCTTCTTGGACGACGGCGCGCGTTCCTTTGCTCACTCCCATCAGAATGCATCCTGCATTCGGATGTTTTCTACGACGCCTCGAGTGGTTTCGGCGACTTTTTTTCAGTCACCTCCCGTGTCTCTGGCGAAAAGATTTTAGCTCACGGAAAAACCAGGATCCTACATAGGACACCACTGCTTTGACAATTTATTGCCTGATCATCTATTCTGCGGTGGACAAAATTGGTTGGTGGGAAGCAAAAGGATAAAGTGAAAGGAACTCAAAAAGCATTTGTGACAAAAATGAATAGATCGAGGGTAAAACTAACAAATTCTGATAATTTTGTGGATGAAACCAATTTTTAGTTCGCACAGGAATCCGACGGAAAATCTATTCTGTGAAAATTGATCTTCACTGTCCATCACTTTCAGAATTTATATTCTGGTTACTCGATTCTGCGGATGATAAATTTAATTGATCGTGGCATGATCAAGTATGGAACGCCTCGCGCAAACTAACAGGGTTGAACGACGTGAGCCTAACTCGGGCGGTCTCCTCTAGATCACTGGATCGTTCCTCCCCTCAATTTGCAGCTTGAAAACTTATGGAGCTTCCGATAGCCCCAACGGTCCGACAAATCGGTGCACGTGTGATTCGACGCGAATGCAACCCTAATCTCTGTCAGAATTTCTAAATACTCGGGAGGTAGCTCTGAAACAAGACTATGCATATATGAATTCATAATTTGCGGAATTTTTCTAAAATTGAGGTACAATTTCGCAAAACTTTATGCAGACTTGATTCCACGATATGAAAACATTTTCCTTTCTCTTATAACAAAAAAGTTTAATTTCGCCTTGGCAACCCAGAAATTTTTCATTTTTACTATATAATGCTGTACATCTTGGCGAAAAAATGTCGAAAATCCTGCAGGAAGGGGGCTCCTGCACTCGTTAACAAGAATTAGGTTAAAAAAGCAAAAGCTTGAGAACTAAATTGAATTTGAAGGGACAGGCCGAGCAACTTGGGGCAAAGATATTCAAACATTTGCGGGACCATTTTTCGCACACAGGTGAAACTTCCGCGGTGACAGAGTCCACGGTAGCATTATACTATCGTAGCAACGAGAATTAGTTAAAAGTGGTGCGTTCGCGACAACACAACGTTGCCAGCCGGCAGCAGCACAAAAGCTCTGTCGGAAAAAACGCTTCCGTCGCGCGACTGCCGGCCTACAGGCACACGTACACGTTCACGGAACTCATGCTCAGGACATTTATATTTTCGGTCGAGAACACCGGCCCCGGGAATGCCGGCGCCCTCGTAATTTGTTCATTCTCTTCCACGGAAAATTATTACCACGGATGCATATGCGTCCGCACTTTTCACGGCTACGGAATAAGTCACGGGGGAGGGGGTGCGGGGGTTAAGAAGGGAATGCTTCACGTCGAGGTCCTCGTTATTTTGCCGGTTTCAATTACGGCCGCCTGTTGTACGTTCCACGGCCACCATCGCGCGAAATTCCACCGAAAAATCCCGTTGCCAAAAAAGCACTGCGAAAACTATTCCAAAAATGGACTCCGGCATCTGGCGAATTTATGGCGCGACGCACAATCTGCGTGCCAACCTCTCTCCGCTAATGGAACCTGCTATTAGGCGATACCTTGCCGCCTTTCATTGATTTTCTTAACCTGATTCGATTTTTAAAGCACAGTCTTCGCCATCTAGTGACAGATTTGTATAGTGATTTTTAAGGATACAAATTTTTCAACTTTAGAAGTTTTAGGTTCGATAGGGTTGGAAGATCCACGTCTGCACGGCGGTCTACATTATTTCGCCGTATCCGATGGATTTACGGATAATTAACTTGAGAAATCCGCCAGCGAATATTTTTGCACGTCAGCTCTAAGCCCTGTTGGTCTTCAGTTTGGGATTACGGTCTCGCAAAAATTCGCGAATGACATTTCAAACGACGAGTACGGATTGCACGTATTCCCCGTGGCTCCTGGCAGCTAAAGTTTCTTTCCCCCGAAATTCCTCGGCGCGTTAAGGACCGTCATGCAGAAACATTTAACTGGGCTGCGTTTACCGTGAGTGTCGAAACGAAATAAAAACGAAACAACTGGAATAAGAGAAACTGAAATTGAAAGAAAAGCGGAATGAGACGGGGGAGAACGTTTTAAGCGACGCCGTTGACGATTCAGCGTCGAATGGCGACGAGGACTGCGGCCGACGTCGGGGAAGCACTTTCAGGAATATTCAGACTCGCGTTTTCTTGCGAGGAAAAAAAGAGTTCGTTGCTCAGACACTGGTTTCGCTTATCGCTAAGCTAACCAGGTTGCCGACTTCTCATCTCGGGAACATTTTATTCCCCGCTCTGATGGTTTTGACAGGCAAAACTAACACTGTATTAAATCCCTCTATTTAAATGTTAATGTAAATCCAGGTTCCCGGAACCATAAGGTACGAAAAATAAGTTCTGCTTGCGTCGAAAGTATTTTACAAGATTATTTGCCGCTTTCTAGCTTATACTAAAACTAAAAATATTAACATAAAAAAGCTAATGGTTAATTGGGAAAGACCATTTACAAGTACACTGTTTCGTGATTAAAACATTTGTGAAAACTCTTCATTGCTTTGAAGTTTACATCGTTACGACAGAAACACGGAGATTACGTTCGAAACAAACGTTCCTGTATGTAAATAAATTGCTCGTCGTTAAAGGTTTATTGGTTTAAGGAAATTACGTGTACGGTAATAGCCATATTCACGTTAAAAATCGTAAACGAAAAATCCCTCGAATTCGACTATTTTCTGAAATCTGTAGCGCGTCATAAAGATCTGCAATCCAGTTTCCAATGTTTGCGCGCCGTAGAGAGCGGCAAACAATTGCAATTTTCGGGAGCCTTTCCCGGCGTTTCAGGGCCGGTGTGCAAAAAAGCCAGGGGCTGGTGGATACGGTATCGCGCGGAAAAAAAGCGTGCAGAGTCGTGCAGCTCGCAGAGTGAGCTCGTTAGGCGAACCAGGGACCAAAGTGGATTCTGTTGGAGCAACAAGCGGGACACGTATCCGAGCCCGCTCGCGGGGAAACAGCGCCGATAAAATAATGAGAGAATGGCTAAATTCAATTCGCAGCGGAGCCCGCTGCTTCCAATCCACTTCTCCGATAAAATTCGGGGAGAGTGGTATCTTTTGTATATTTCTCTGGATGGGAACGTGGATTGTATACGGCGGTCTACTTTCTTTTCGTTGTTGAATAAAAGCTCCGGAGGAGAGTGAGAGAAGAGAAACACGGGGAGAATTGTTGCTGCTAAGTCGATGCTCGTTTCCGTAGACGAACCGTTGCGGGCCCTGCGGAAGGTACGCGTTTTGTTGTTGTCGTGTGTCCTCTCTGCTCGTCTTCGAGAGTGATCCGAAGGATTGCTAGATTGGCGGTTCAAAGGATACGCTGGTTGGAGAGAGCAGACGGAACGAATTTGGAAGAGGATTTCGCGGATGCAGTGGCGTGTCGTCGGCAGATGCTCTGCTGCCGCGTTGGGGAGAGACACGAGTGTCGCAAACTGCATTCTGTTGGAGATTGAATCTTATTTGGGGGAATTCCGGGTGTCAATTTTATTATCGGAATCCTCCTTGAGTACTTGGATTATTTGTTTTAATCGTGGCCCTTTGTATTTCTAGGATTCCTAGAGTATCTCTTTGTATCTTCAAAGGATCTTTGCAATTACTCGCTATGCCCTCAGAAATTTTTATCTATTTGAATCGCTAAACCCTCGATAATGTATTAAGGCCTTTCGTCGTATTCCTAATATTCTTCAAGTCGCAGAACTCTGTGTATTCCAAATAATAGCCGCAGAGTGGTGACCTCAGAATAATTTTGAAGGTGAATTGGCCCCGTTCACCTTTTACAAATACCCAAGGGTTCACCGTATTGAAGATTTAATTACATTACCCATTAATTCCGAATTAATTGGAAAGCTGAACTCTCGCGCACACGTTCACCCATCCCTGTTCAGTACTGCCACAACTGCTGCTTAACCTGCAATACCAGATGACTAAATACCTGCCAAGGTACCCACGGTTTCCCACGAGTATGCTGGAATAACATTGGATATACCTACAACTTTTCCTCCGCGAAACCTCAATATTCTCAGAAATTATTAACTGGTATTGTAGATTTTCTCCATTTCAATCTACTGTTTCCACAGAAATAATATTTTGAGGGCTCGACCTAAAGAATTGAAGATTAAAATTCCTCCAGATATTAATTAAAGTATAACACATTTCGCCATCAATTTCTTCCGCGTTCTTTAACCGATAATTTCCAATTTGTTTGTGCTTAAAAGACTGTCGTCTAAGAATTTTATATAAGAAGGTTCCCAAGAGATGAGCGAAACTTCTCCCACTTTTTGCACCTTTTCTCCCAATTAAAAAACTTAAGGAGGACCTTTTTACCTCGCTAGGGTTTCAAAGGAAAATTTATTATGCTCCAAATAATTCCCGTGACACTATTACATATTGCAATTAAAAAACCGTTCACAATTTAACATAGACGCTGACTCCACAATATTTCCCAACATTAAGAGAATTTAGTTGTTACAGGCACTGCAAATTCCTCAACCGCTCCTCCGCTTAATCATCAATTTATATTCAACCTAAAACCTCTTGATAGAAGAAAAACAATCCATTCATTAATACCACATGTAAAGCCTCTTTCCATAATGATTTTGTGCAGCCATAATAAAATCCTCTATTATCGCAACAGCCATTCAGACGGGTACACTTTGTCCAGCCGACAAACCTAAAATAATCTCACCTATAGACATTTCTCGAATAGGGTGCAACCATAGTAACCTTTGTAAACCATAGAGATCACAGAAAGGACACTCTATATTCTCATTGACAAAGATTGCAATTAATCGTTGCCGCCATTCAACCGATCAAGGCCAGCGTCTCAAACTTGCTGAAGCGATCGTCAGTGCTAAATAAAGGACAAGCTCCTGTGATTGCGGGGCACCCACGTCTCCTGGCCCTCGTTCCGTTCGTCTAACAACGTGATGAGGGATGCGTTGCGGGGGCGGCGATGCAAAGGAAGTGCATCAAAGCGGAAACATGCAGTCGGTGCATAAATAAAAATGCCTTTCGAAGCAGCCGAGTAGAAGCACAGGGATAAATAAGGAAGGCCCAAGGACGTTGGCGCGGAATTAGTTGACTGAAAGATCAGGCGAAATGGGTGGCTCCAGACAACTAGGAGAGCACTGCCGTAATCCCGGCGCCTAGCACAAGGGATCGAAGATCGGCTAACGACCGTCGGCGACCATTTACTCTTCGTAATCGAACGTTCACCGTTGCACACGTTGCAATTAATATCGCGCGGCGAATGATACCGGCAACGATCCCATTAATGCGATATAAATTCTCTAGCATCTGCGAATCGACGGATCGTAATTGGTATAGCGGTCGAATTAATTCACCAACGGTGCGCCGTGTGTGCTACGCCCCTGCCCCCCGCCCCCTTCGGAACCATGACGGGAATTACGCGAGCCATTGTAATCGATATCATAGCCGGAATTGCTTTTCTAATCGGGAAACGGCCGACGAAACGCCGCGCTTCCCTAGTTATTTCGAGTCCATCTTCCGTCGACTTTGGCATTTTTCCCCGGAACAATAATAAAAGTTAGATAATCAACAATATTTTTTATATTTTTGATGATCTTTTCCTTGTTTAAAACCATTGATAGAGAAACATTTCCCGTACATCCACATGTCGAGATGATGATGGCCTTTTCGGGTCACAGAAAAGTAATCGATTTTTCGGTCGGAAACAATCGAGCCAAGGATTTCTCTAATCCTTATTAGTGGCGCTATCATCCCGTGTCGGTGTTATTGATTCAAAAAATTTTCTTACAAAATGGCGATCACTAATCTGACAATACACGCGCCGGGACGGGGTCGTCGATTAGACCGAGCAGAATCGGCGGTAATGAAGTCGCCGGAGAGGATCGCGTGGGCGAAGGTAAAAGACACCGGCACCGATTCGGCGATATCAATTTCCGGTAATGCTCGGAGACATTTCCCTGCAGCGCCCCCTCGATAACACGTCCCCGCAATATATCGGCGGGGGTTAATCGAATCCGGTGGATATTCGGTCCAATTATGCGGCGGGCGGTGCACAGAGAGAAGTAAGAGAAGGAAAGGTCGAGGCCGAGGGTTCGGAGAAATTGATGAAGCCGGTTCGAGGTCGAAGGAAGTCGGCGTGCATCGCGGAGGAAAACAGATCCTTCGGAGAGCACTCGTAATCCTGGCTTGTAGCGGCAATCAGACTTGGCTCTGACGAATGGCGGGGCGAGACATTAACGGCCCGACCGGCGAAATAATGTCGCGATCGCTCGATGAAATCCTCTTCTAACGCGGGACTATAGTTTCCCCGTGAAAGAGACATAGGGTTCAGGGCGCATAGCCGGTCCCTGTTATTCGTACGAACATCCGATCCGTCGCTGTGCACCGCACACCTGTTCCCTCGGTGTATAGGCGCGCGGATCGCACGAAATTGCATGCACTCGCATCCCCAACGTAAACCAAATGCACGCCGGATTAGGGATTCATAACCTAACGGCGCAGAGCGCCCACCAGTTCGCGGACGAATCGAGACCAAGCCTAATCTGCACCGGAGACTCCTCGTTTATCTGCGTTCTATGGACACAGAGTCCGACGGGTTATCAGCCTCGCAGCCGCAAAACCAGCCAACCAAATAGATAGACCACGTCTGCTCCCTCGTCGAACGATGCTTGTTTGGCAACCTTCGCGTATGCTAAGTATCCGGAACCCTTATTCGCCTAATCCCTCGTCCGAAGGAATTGAACTCGTCAGTTTGTCGAAAATGATGATACATTGCTCCCCAAGCTAATGCACGACTTCCCATTTATTAGATTATGAAAAACTGCACGAACGTAGACGACCATCGGTCAGATAAGTAGATTTGTTTCGTGGTCAGACAAGAATGATAACGAAACAGCACAGAAATGGTCGGACAAGTGGTACAGGTATACCATATATTCGACTAAGTAGTTGAGGATCATTGCGTAGCCAGACAAGTAGAATAAAGAGTACATTCACATCAGTATAGCTCATTTCTATGGAACGAATTGATGCGGTTATTGAGTATACAAGTAGTAGAGGAGAAAATTTGTTCGGACAAAATAAAATTGAGAGAACACGATCGTCGGCACACGCTGATTTTTAAATTAGATGAAAACATTGTTGGAGAAGATCGTCGAGGCGTTCGCGGATTTGCGTAAGGACACCGTGCGGAACGAGGAAGGGATAATTCCGTGCGATGGCCTTTGCTCGCGTCTGCCTCTTCGTTTTGCAGCGGGGTTCCATTTTTCTTGACCCTCGCGGGCGTTACTCTTTCCACCGACGTCCGCGGAAATTGCATCGGCTAACCGTTGAATCGAGCCAGGCCGCACACGCCACGCCACCGAGGCGCGATAAAGCTCGCTCTCGAGAAACGCTCGGCAGAGTTAAGAGAAAACCAGGAATCACCGCTGACCTCCTTGAATTGTATTCCCGTGGGGTAGGAAACGGGCTCTCCGCCCTTGCGTTTCCTCGTCAGTGTCTGGATTTATTGTCGGAAAATACGAATCATCTGCGAGATTTCATAAAGCGTACGTTTCGACGGTTAGACACCCCCAGAAGGTGTTCGCTCCGATTTCCTAGCAGCCGCCCCTTGGAAAGTATTAATATCAGAGCTAAAGATAGATCTTCCGACTTCGGGAACGTCTCGCCTGCGAGCCGATTTGCTCGGACACTTATTTAACGCGATCCCGTTTAATTGCCTCTCTGGGATCGCTTGAACAACAGCTGGTCTCATTTGTTTGTAAAGGTGGGAATGCTGTGTGTCCTCGTACGAATTCACAATTATTAATTCTCATTGTTAAACACAGTGCTCGTTCGGAAACTGACTGTTCTGCAAACGCGAAGAACAAATAAAAATATTCTCGTGTCTCTTTTTAAATTTATTGACGATCTTTTATTTTGTAGGACCTTGTTTCCTGGAATATGCCACGCATAAAGTATCGGTCGGATTACAACAGTGACGTTCGAGAAGGCAAAAAAGGAATTGCAAAAGTGTTTCAATTGTGCTCCCGTTGGTTATTGGAAATTATGTTATTCTGCGACCGTTGCATAATCTAGCAAAACAGAGTGGATCCTCCTCCACCTCCTCCTCTCTCTCTCTCTCTCTCTCTCACTCTCTCTCTCTTTCTCTCCATCTGCAACCTCTCGTATATTCTCTGTCTCTGTCTCTCTTTATTGGCCATGCTCGCGTTTCCTCTCGCTATCGACTGACTCTTCCTAACCTCTATCTGTGTACCCTGCTATGCCAGACAATAGCATAACCAGTAGAGCGCGACGGCAGCCATGTTGCAAGTTTAGGATTACGTTATGCGAATTCGGGGAAGAGTCGTCGACGGCCCGGATATCATTGCGTTCGAAGATGCCCCGATTGGCTGACCCTTTTTCTCTCGAAATGTTAGTGGGTTCTTCTTCTCTTCGAATGTAACCTATTACCCACGTGATTTTGCAACAATCCTTAAAGTGATACAAAGTAGAAGCGAAGAGTGACCATTTCGGTCGACGACCATTGTGGATTGCTGATTTTTCTGCAAAATAAAATGAAAATAACAGCACCTTTCAATTCTTCAAATGTTTTTCCTATTTTGCAGTTGATCTAGGATCATACAAGTGGGCCTTTTAATGTAAATCGTTCTACAAGTAGTATAAGGACTGCCTTTGGTCAGACAAACGGGAGAAAAGTGTTATGATTAATATCTTGTGATTACCTAAGTAGTACATGATTATTCTGCGACTCGCCAAGTAGAATAGGACTGCCCTTGGTCAGACCGAAAAATTATATGAACGCTCTATTATCTGGCAAGTACAATAGCGGCAAACAAGTAAGAATGTGTTCGTGGTCGGACGGTGCCACCTACGGTCAGCCAGGTGAACGAAGAATTCTTGAGATGCGGAGAATAATTTTCCATTGGTGTCCAAGTCCGGTAACTTTTCGTAACAAGAAGAATAAAACTGTATAAACGGTACTCGGGGACGGTATTTACGAAGCAAACAGAAGCCAACAGCGATCTCGGCAGCGGGGTGAATATAATTTCTGTTTAGAAAGTCGGCCACTGCTCGCGGAAGTGTTAAGAGAAACCAAATTCACGACATACTGAGTCGAGTTTCTCCGGGGCACGCAAATTGCTAGCCGTATTCCACCCCCTTACTGGAATTTCATTCGAGAACGTACGACAAGGCTATTACACGCAGCCAGGGATTGTTAATTATAACGACACCGAGCCGAAGATCCGGGCGTATTATCGTCGAAATTCCAGCCTCGTGTCGGAAGCCTCGTCGCCGCCGCACCCCCTCCCCCTCCACCCCCTCTCGCACATCGCATCCCGAGTACGTGTAAATAGGTAATGTCGAAGGCGAGCACCGACAACAGCCAATCTCTTCTCATTTGCATTCACGAATCGATCTATCATCATCCCCATGTTACGCCATTTCTGCCGCGTGGGTTTCGTACGCAACTTTGCCTCAATGCTGATGCACGTGCAGAGGGAAGACGCGCGTCGCCGTCGTTGCGAAACTGAAGTTTCCGCCCGGAGAACCTGGCCGACCATAAACAAGAAAGCTCGCGTGAGCAAGCACGCTCCCACGTTTATTCTCCGTGGACTTAACACTGAACCTACCACCGTCGGTCAAAATTACCGTTCCAGATTTTTTATTTTACAATTACTAAAATTTTGAAAATCCTTGAGTGGGAAATGACGAAATGAATATATTTAGGAGAGCATATGTTATAATACGAAACGCACAAAATCCAAATAAATTCAATCTTGCCACTTTTATGAAACGTGTATTACTCACTTTTAAGGCTCGGTAGGTTTAGTGTTAATTGCTGACGAACTCCCCCAGGGCTGTCCGCAAGATGCCCTGCGGGCGACAAGCAACGCTATAATTCAACGTACACACACTGTTGTTGAATATTACAGCGGGCATACTGTTGCAATTATACGCGTGACTATTTACAGAAACATTCGTTGTTCACTCGTCTGATCAGTGTTCAACTTATATCATCAAAGATTCACTCTACGGTTGGTCATAGAATACTTCTGTATCACTTACAGCAGTGTGCGCTGCTTTAAATTTCACCTAAGCAGTTTTCCCATGAATACGTAAAATTCGCAGTCGTGTATTAAGTAATAGGAAGTAATCCTACTATAGCATAGTTAAAAGTCAACACTCCCCCCTCTCCCGACTCAACACGATCCCCTGAAACTCCATCTTCGTTCCAGTCATCGAATTTCACCCTGCAGCCAATGCAACAATATTTAATATTCGATTAGGTTTCCGCGGAACGTCGGATCAGGATCGAGAGCTGGTTACGTATTTATCGGTCGATCCTCCGGCGGAACAATCCCGCCTGGTCGTTGCAGGTGATCGCGCCGGTGTTATTTACAAGCAATTGCTGCCACTATTTGCAACGCGGGATCTTATCTGTAGGCACAGCCGCCGGGGAAATATTTCACGATGATTAATGATTCAGCTGCCGACAACACGCGGCCCCGCCGTCCATTTTTCTTCATTATCCCGACGATACTCGAGAACAAGGAAACGGAATTAGAAAGGGAACCTCGGGCCGTTTCGCTCCGCCCGTTCGGGGCTGGACGGCGTTAAGAAATCACCGGCCGCAGGATCCCTTTCGGTTTATTTGTCGGACTTTTCGGGCAACGGAGGGAAACCTGCCACACAGGTGATGTAGGTCGCGCGGCTGATCTATTCATTAAGCCACTAACGCTCGAGGAGAATGAATTATTCCGAGTTCGGTGGGAGTTTGCATCCGCGCGGAATCCGTCTAGTGCCGCGCGGAACGGTGAACTCGAAAACACATTCCCACTCACGGTAATGCTTCCCGACCTCCAACACTCGCTATATTTCCACCAACTTCGAAGGGGACGCGTACGTCTCGGAATCTTGCGCGCGCGCGAATTATTCCGCGTTGCGGACACCGACATAAAGTTTCCGGAAAGAATATCCCAACTTCTCCGGCCATTCTCATTTTCTTTCGCCCCTCCTGCTGATGCACGCGAGCTCGAATATGCGAACGTGTCGAGAAACGAAATGCAACGTGGTCAGTCGAGTTACAACATTTCTAAATCAGCGATTGATTGCCATAGTCTCATTTAAGCTAGACTCTTATTTAATCATTTTAATACAAGATCTCCACCAATCGGTGGAAGAACATTCTCTGCAATTTTCCCTTCTACAAATCGACCGACAAGAACAACCCTTTGCATAAATACTCCGCAGAACAGCTGCAATTAAAGTAACCGTACTTGATGTTTCTGTAAAAAGTCCGACAGCCCGGCAAAAATCCGAAATAACGTCTTCCAAGGAGCGAGTGCTATCGAGCCGCGGAGAATCCACCGAGTTAGATCGCGTTCGCGCGATAATCAGCACGAATCGTTCATCAGGATGGCGGAACGTGCAATCGGGGGCCTTGTAATATGAGTATTTCACCGCGGAAGGGTTGCTATCGAGTCGCGGCACGGTTAGATAAAAGGAAGAAAGGCTTGAACGAAGACTATGACGCGGGGGGCGGGGAGGGGTGGGCGGAGAGACGGGAAGAAGCGAGATTAAAAGGCAGATAAATCGTCGTACAAGAGATGGATGGATGTGGAAAAAGTGGGTGGGGGGAAAGGCAGGAAGGAGCACTGACTGTTGAAAAAGGTAAAACTGGAGAATACGAATTAAAGAAGGAAACGAGGAGTGGGTGGACAGGAGGAGGAGGCCGAGCGAAGAGGAAGCGGAAAAAACCGGTGGAAAATAGAGGGAGAAAGAGGCCGTGAAATCAGGCTACTTAGCGAATGCAATGGCAAGCTTTTATCGGCGATCGCTGCCAGCAATTTCCGCCCTTATCGCCTATCAAACTGCAAGAACCGGCCGGTGGGAGTCTCAGCCCGCCTCGGGGGGAGGGGGAGGCGAAACGTATCCTAATAGAACGTTCGTCGATGCATTCGCTTGCAGGGGAACGGGAAGAAAAGTTGCAGCACCGACACGATCCACCTTTCTCCCGAACGTCGCCGGGCTAACAACGTACGCCAGGCGCGTACCGTTTCCGGAAAAATTGAATTATTGGAAAACGTGCCGCGGAACGCGGCCGACAAGTTCTACGGGGAACCTGCAGAGCCCCATGGAAGTTATGTTACCGGATAATTACTGGAATTAATCGACGGGCTCCGAATCGGTGGGACAATTAGCCCGCGATGGTCTCTGACTGATTAATTCGGGATTTTGAACGAGGACAATTGCGATTCCGAGGAAAGAATTTGATTTTATTAATTACAAATATTGTCACTCCTTCACTGGACCGTATCGATTTTTCTTGTCACTTCGTCGTGTCCTGTTATTTACACCAAGTTCGTTAGACTACACACTGATTTCCTGAGTCTTCCTGGAGAAAATGTATGCAGGCAAGTTCCTTAGGAAGAAATACATAAGCATGAGGTGCGAAACGTAACTCAGTGTACTTTTATTTTCACCTTTTGTACAGAAAGTTTGACGGACTGCACTGATTCTTACTATACTCTTGGAACTCACGAAGAAAATTTATGTGTGCAGTGTCCATAGGAAGTAATACATAAGTTTGAAGCGTGAAAGATTTCTTTTGCTTGGAAATGTAACTTGGTTCCCTCTAATTTGCACCTTTTATGCAGAAAGTTTGATAGACTGCGCTGATTTTTACTGAACTCTGGAGACAAGTGAGGTTTTGCGATGAAAATTTGTATAGTTGAGTGCTTCAGGAACAGATACACAAATTTGAGGGTTGAAAGTGTATAAGAGACCGTAGACAACAGAACGTGGATAAAATTACAGATGTTCTTCGTCTGGCTGACCATAGGTCGACTTATTCTACTCGTTTGCTGCCTGATGGCAATACTGACTTCTGTCTGACGAAAGGCAAATTATATTAAGAGATATACCAGTCTATCGTACCCTTCGAATTTCAATCTATATTCCTCTACAATTCCATTTACCTAGCTATCAAATTGAAGTATGAAACGATGAAGTAGGAAAAATTGAATTGATTCTAAAGGTACTAAAAGGGAGTACTTGGAAGGTTCCAAAACAGATTTAAACGAAAATTTAATGGGTTTGGTTGACTGCCTGGTTGTCCACGCCTTGTACGTTTGTACCCGTATCTGCGCCTGACTATTTCGTTACTTTCTCCACCTAGAATTCCCGAAAAAAAAAAATTAACTAAAAGATTGCAGCAGCTCGATTACTCCGGTGTAATTACTTTTTTAAATCGTTTAGGATCAGCAGGGTAAGCGGGAACGCAATTTTCCCGAGCGACACTCGCCAGGGTCGGCGTTCCGAGGCACAAAGACCGTGCCGAACGATAATCGATTTGAAGTTCGACAGAGGCGTCGACGTAAACCTTCGGAGGATTGTAATTCCGGGAGCCGCCCATCCACGCCGCTTCAATTGCGACGGCACGAAGTTCGCGTGCACGGCCATTTGCGAGATTGCAGGCGAGAATTCCTCTACTCTCTCACTCTCCCTCTTTCCCTCTCTCTCTCTATCTCGCTCTCTTTCTCCCTCCTTTCCGAGGGATGCGTCGCGGATAACTCCGTCTCGCGCGAACGCAAGCGATCCCCGAGTTTTCTTCTCTGTGTACTTAGGCAAAAGGTTAGGGCGACTGCACGAACAATGGATTTTTTCCAGCTGCATTATTCATTCCTCGCCTTTCCCCGGTGTCTTAGCCGCGGCGCTCGAGCGTGCCTGAATTTTCGTGGCAATCCCGAGCAAGCCTCGCTGTTGATCGAGCCCCCTTTGTGCCGCAGACGTGTTTAGTCCCCGGTTTTTCACACGGATTCACGTCGGCGAACACGCGGAACTATACTCGAGAGACGCCAGCGCAATCGTATTCCGCGTTTCGCCGAGACTTCGGCCGATTTACCACGAAAAACTTTCTCTATCGCGCTCCTGCGAAATATACTATGCTCGGGAAACCGTTCGCGAAACGCCCGATCGATCATCTTTACGAGAAGTAGGCGGCGACGCCGCCGATTTGATTATGTTCAGAAGAAATCAGCTGAGACAACACTGATTCTATTATCTTAGCGAAAACTGCAAGAACAGCCAATTATCATGGCGATAAGAACTAGATTATTACTTCGTCATTACTCTAAAATTTCAGCAGGACAACTATCGATTTAATTTTCCTCCAGAAAGTGCAACAACATGTGCCATTAAATGTCTCAGGTAATTTAACTCCGTGGAAAAATTAATCGACGACGACCTATCTAAGCTCGTTTGAAAGAGTGAACTTTCTACTTTCAATCACCTAAGTTGACATTTTCTTTAAATAGCATGCTTTTCTACTACTGAATGTGTAAGGAAGTAGAACAGGCTATTTTCCCGGTACATTTTCATTTTCGACTTGCATGTTGAACCTTGCATGACTTCGTGCAAAAAAAATTGTACAGCATTGTGCTTGGGCTCATCTAAAAGGATGAAGTCTCTGCTTTCAATCCGCGTAGCTTTTCTTTATGAATATTTTTCTACTCGCGTGTATTTTCGTTAGAAGAAAATGAAGGTTGTACTTTTTCTCAAAAAAATGTTTACATCAAATTTGAACGTCGCTACGAACCCCAAGAAAAATTTTTAATCAAAAGAACCATGGATCCAAAAAATAAAGTCTTTCGTTTACAATAAGTTCTTAAAAATTTACGTACAATTTTTTCCCGGCATTTTACATCATCCTGGTCGAAAGGCGACACTCTACGATTCACAAAAACTGTAATTGACGACGGAGTCGAATTAACTGTTCAATTAGTGCTAAAGTGAATGGAACGCGGTTTAAGAATGTCGTAACGCTGGGAAATTCGCAATATATGCGTGCACACTCGGCGATTAAACGTCCATCGTTGGACGATTATTTTCACTCATTTCCATAGAATCGCTCCAGTTCCGTATTCCATTTTCCATTCGCGAATCTAAACAGAGCTTTCAAGGGGAAAATCGATGTTCGAAACGATCTGAAAGCATTTCTTCTTCGAAAATTTGTTCCGCGTTCTCCCCGTTGTTGCTGTAAACGTTTCGTTGAATTAGGTGCAATTTTATAATCTGCGCGGCCGGGATTTTAGCGGACTCGTAATAACGCGTACAGTGCCTGCCAACAGTACGAACTTTGATCGTTCGCACGGTAGGTTAGGTTGAAGCATACGGCGAGGAGCTTCAAATCTAAAAAGTCCGTGAAAATTTCGTGCGACAATTCTAAAAGAAACTTCATATTTGCAATTAATGCATCAGCGGGGAAGACAGTGAACAGAAAATTTCGCTGGGGTTATAAAAGACCCCGCGGTAGGATTCGAGAGTTAAAAGTGTCTTCCTCAGTTTCGCGAATCAACGATTTTCATAATTCGACGTCCGGGAACGGTGAAATAAGAAAGAGGCGAATCAGCAGGCAGGATGCCGGGAAAATTTGCCAAGGAGAGGAGAATGGTGAAATAATCTCATTCCAGTAGAGGTAACTCTTTATTCGCGACGCGGCCCTCGCGAAAATAGAATTGAGTGCTCGAAAAGAAAAAGTTTACAGCACGCGACCGCGTTACACGTCCCTTAGCTCGCCGGGAAACGGTGTTTTTATTTCGCGGGTTCGGCCGGAGCCAAGTTCCTTAACTCAGCTGGCGTGCTTAGTCAAGATACAGACGAGTTCCGTAACACTTCTTGCACGTAATAACAAAGTTTTGTTGGGCACACGCCGCGCGGATAAACGCTGTCCAAGTATTAAAGGAAGCCCAGCTGCTCGCAAAAAGAATCCAATTCGTGGTTCGATGTTTGTCACCGGGAAACCGGAAGTGGACGGCTAACGTTCTCTCCCTCTCTCTCTCTCTCGCCCTCTCGTTTCTCTTTTCGTGTTCTGACGTCGAGGCCCCACCGCGAAGTAGCTGTTAGCGCGACGGGAAAGCGGAACCAAGTTTTCCACGGAGGAAATCATTAAAAAGCGTAATGAAATCATGAAGATTCCCTGGGAGTGTAGCGCTTCTCTTCTTCCCGTTTAATTCAATTTCCCTGCCTGAGAATTGCTCATTTCACGCGGCCCGATTTAGTCGCTTCCTCGTAAATTAATCAGTTGTTTGGAAAATGATTGGCGCGGTTGTAAGACGCTCAGGTGAACGCCAATATGGCGGAACGTTGGCGAGCATACGTATACAGTAAAGTCTTGATCCAAGCCCAATTCTCGGGTCCGTGCTGTGACATAGATCGCGTGGGGCTATTGCTTTCTTGTGACCGCGAAAATTCGTCGTCCTATCACAGAATTGATGAAAATAATTGGATTTTAAGGACTTGCTTTAAATAGATGTAAAGTATTGTTCCATCGCAGATATCTTTTTGTTTTCATTTGATAAAAAAAATACGGGTCGAAACGCTTCTATTTACTCGGGCAGCGCTTCTATTATTTCGGAACGGGAAGTTCTTTATCTGTTAATGCGAATTCATACGGACGAAGTAATCAGGATCGTGTTTTCATGTCGGACTCCATGCAAATCCCGTGAAAAACCGGCGATCGTCGGGCGCATTCATTTCGTACACGCACCCGCAACGCTCCTGTCGGTACATTCTGCGACTGTGCTGATTCTGCGCGTTCCAACATGTTCGCGAAAATCCCGGACAGTCGTGTTAATATAAACAGTACACTCGATCGCGAACGACCATTATATGAGCGCTACTGTTGCCCGGGCACACGGTGCCCGACTGTCCCGTTTGTGATACCGATTCCCGGCGTTGAATTTATTAAATATTTCAACGGGAGCAAACTGACTTATTCACGCGAGAGCCGGGTTTACCGGGGAATTCATCGCCGACGGCAAATACCTATTATTCGGGGCCCCAAATTCGTCGCGCACAGGATCGACATCGCATACTTCAGAATAATCTGCAACCGTGACCCGAATTATATCGTTCATTCTCCCAACGATACTCGTTCGACCAATTCTGCAAAACAAACTTTACTTGTATTTTATTTCGGTCAACCGCGTTTTATTTTGCTTCATCCTCGTTCGCCAGACCTCAGTTTCGTTTTATTTTTATTTTGTTTTATTTCAATTCGTCATTCCTCTACTTCATTTTACTCTGTCGCACTTTACTACACCGTAGTTTACTATATCATACTTTACTTTAGTATACTTTGTTATGTTTTACGTCATTACGCTTCTTTAATTTACTACACTTTACTTTACCTCGTTATACCCACGCTGTGCTTTACTATTTCATACTTTACTTCGTTATACCGTGTCGTATTAGGCGTCCCCGTGCCTTTTTATGTGGCGGAGAACGTATTTAAAAAAATTAGATGATAGCGAGCGAAATGAATTGAAGCACGGTTTTAATGGGATATGCTCAAAAATATTGTAAAAGTAGACGGGTTGCCATGAAGCTCACAAAAGGCTCCATTTTGCAGCAGAGAAAATTTTATTCCTTCGCGAGAACTGCGTTTGTGGAAAGTTTTCAATTTTATCGAATTTTCCTACATAGAAATAATATTTGGAAGTTTTACTTTTTGCCGTATAGCCGACGAAAAGGGCTATTTTACGGCAGAAAAAGTTTCTTCCATCACATGCAGTACGTTAGCGGAAATTTTCGAATTTCGTTGAATTTTCCTTTGTACGTTTCTGTTTTGCCATATAGACCACGAAAAAGGCGATTTTTTAGCAGGGCAAAAATCCATTGCGTCACGGGAACTGCATTTATACAAAATTTCGAACTCCACTGAATTTCCCAAGCTCTATTGATTTATTCACATTTATTTTCGACGTTCTATGTGTTTCTTGAATTGTTACTGCGGTGAACTGCAACAACAGCAGTCAATAAAATGGATGCCCCCATCGTTGTCCCTCGCTATCAAACAGTTTAATAACGAAGACGCCCGATCGACACTCCCAATCTCAAAGTGCATGATCCCCCGGTGTGCACTCGGTCGCGATAAGGTCGTAAGCAACGGGAGCAGAGGGATAGCGGCGGGGTTAATTTTAACGAACGTGTAATCGCATCTTATGACAGGCCATTCGGCGGAATAGAAGGCCCGACAAGAGCAGCTTAATTACCGGAGCACGGTCTTACCGGCGTATCTTTAAACAGAACCGACAGGTGCCAAGAGTAATATCTCGACATTAAACTGAAATTTAAACGCAACATCGGTAAACGGGACTGTCTTCATGACACGGTTGATAGTGGGGCTCTAATTAACGCAATCTCTTATTCAAACCACTTTGTCGTCGAACCTTCGAAGAATGAGAAGGTACGTGGAGATTTAATGAACGAAAACCGATAATTGGGGAGTGTTGAATTCGCATTGATCTAAAACAGTGACTACATGAAATAAAAATTTTCTGATTCATTTGTAGGGTGTTCTTAAATCCTTCTGATACCTTGCGAGTTTTGAATTCCATCTATTCTTTTTTTTTTTTCATTAGTGCATAAAATCCAATTTCTTCTTTTTGTGAAAAATTCTATGATTATTCTTGTCGTGTTGTTTTGATATAATTTCACATGTGTCTACTTTTAGAGGTATATTCCTCTATTGTGGATCTCAATTGAGATTTCAATGAACTGACGTTTAAAAATGTTTTTAAATTGATCGCCGGTTGACTCCCGCTATTTCGATCGGTTCGCAACGTTCGTACGTCGGTCGGTAATCACGGGAAAATTATTTGCGCCCCGTAGAAATTCCCGATATCCCGTTTAATTGTTATTCCCCGGGATCCGCGTCGCAGCCGGAAGGACAGGAAAAGCAATTTCGTATTTACCGCGATGAAGTCCGCCCGCCGATGTGTATTCAATTAGTCCCCGCCGATTTATCTGCGATTCGCGATATGATTTCGCGCAAATGGCTCGAACACACCGTACCCCCTCAACCCCCCCTCCCCAAATGCGTCCGCTCTTGTTCAATATACTAATTACCAGTGAATTGGTGAAAATGTTATTCCGAAAGCGAGGTTTCAGATGCACTCCGAACTATATGTCCGATATTCGGTCGTAAGTAACCACCGTCGAGGATAATGCATTTTCAAAAATGATCGGCCGACAGACGCGTATCGACGCGATAAATTCGATAAGCGAAATAAATAAAACGCGTAATAAATGAAAAACATTTGTCATCGCGCCGGACGATCATTCGTATAAAACAATTCATTATTTTTCGATGTCTACGTCATGAATAAACTGTAGATTTTTTATGCAGCGACGTTTTTTATTTATCATTTTTATTGTATCCGGAAGGTTGATGTTCAATTTATTCCTGTGTTGCCAAAATCTGTCAAATGTGTGAATTTACATAAATATTCATCGTCCGAGGATGAATTAGTATCAGAACCGATGGGGGCTAATTAAAAGAATAAAATAACATTGCGACGTTAGTATTTTTACTTCGATGAAGGTTGATGGTCTCGGAATTTAACGATGGTTTCACATAATTTTTATTTCATCTGGGAACCAGGTGCTTAAAATTTAATGTCGGATCCGGTCTTCGGAGCCGTGCATAAAAATCTGCAGACTGACGAGAAATTAGTATTAATGGGCTCGGAGAAAATTAATGGGAGTTGTTTACCTGAGTCGGGCGATCCTGTTATCTCGATCTAAGCTCCCGGGCCCCAGAAATTTAACAAATTACCCTAATAAGTTACGCCACGGATAAATCAGAGATCTCTGTAGCCCAATTTTAGATCGTCTCGTTCCCCGACGATTCCAGTATGGTTTCCCCATAGAACAGGGGAATTCCATCACGGTGTGTTGCAACACCGATCCACGGTTGTTAATAAGCGGAATTCATAGTGAAAGTTTCGGAGCACGTTGTATCGGATTATCGATTGTAGGGGCGGCGCGGTGGAGGGTATACGCGTGATGTTTCCGCGTCGTCATTAGCAGTATCGACGTTACTAGTCATCTCCGATAATGCACAATACCGGTGATATCTACACTGACAACCGGAGCTTAGGATTATCTTCGTGTCACGATTAAACCTGTCCCTCACTTCGGGACGTATCCTTTGATAGCCGGAACAACGTGGCGCGGACATTGCGATAGATTTAGGGTTTATCGTTCGTGATAACCGTACTAATTACCAGTTAATTACAAATTCTGACTGACTCGAATATAAAGTGGATCGAGGCGCTTAAAAGCTACGAGCCCGCCAAGCCCGATTGCGTTCGACACCTGGGATTCGCATCGCCATTTCGCGCGCCTTCATCTGCGAAAATAATTGCCCGAGCTACGATCAAACGTATTTCCGCGGAGGCAGTACAGGAGATACCGGCTTCCCGAAGGTTGAGAACAAATACAATTTTTTAAACGACCATTCCAACTATTTTCTATAAATTTTTCGATTCGCAGTTATTACAGAAATCATGAAGGTACTTCTGTGGAAAAATTGATTGAGCTGACCTGACGGGGGAAGAAAGTAGTATTGAATCTGTTTGCAATTCCATGGGATCAAACTGATTTATTTCTGATTTTTTAGTTTAGGTTTATTACTCTAATTGTGCAAGCGCTTTTGTAGAAAGTAGGAAATATAAATAAGTTAGCAATTCAAAGTGTGATTCAAAACCGACATGCTCGTTAAGATTCGGACGTCTTCGATTTATAGAACTAATTCAGTGGAGAAGGAGCCGAGGTTGAAGCACAAAAATTTAGTTTTACGCGATCACCTCAAGCCAATAACTGAATCAACGGCAAGCAAATAATTTCATTAACTTCCAGGAGGTTTCCAGTAGATTTTCCAGAGAGAAGTAAGCTTCGAGAGACAGAAGATCCCCTCACGGCCTGTGGCAGAGTTCAAAGCCACAAAAATAAATCTTCGCGGATCTACATTGTAGTATTCACCGCGGAGAAGTATTCCCGTGGCATTGGTCCAAGCGGTAATACCATTAACAGGTCAACATCCGCGGGAACGGGCTCGAAACGTCCCCGGGATGACTTGGGAACGGTGGAGGGCTGTGCAATTCCGCGAGCAACTAAATCAGCATCGTGCAACGGCGCGTGTCCCGGAAGAAACCGTTCGCCGCTGCTATTTATCGCACAATACACTTAATTTTATTGGCCCCGGTTAGAATTTCCGATATTCTCGCGGTGTTCGATCGTCGAAACGACTCACGAACCCGTGGAACCGTAACCGGAAAACGGTTCGGACCGCGGGGCAAAAGGTTCCCGCAGTTCGATGCAATTCCCCGGCGCGGTGCAGTTGCCCGAAAAACTAGCACGATGGCGTTACGTCGATTCCTAAATCTTCTTAAGTTCAACGTAAGCGTCGCGACGCATCTGCAGGATGCTGAACTTCCGCGAAGTCCCGATACTCGAGCAAGTTTTTCCATAAAACAGATCCGGCGTTTCACCCCTCCGGAAAAACAGACGAACTCCTCTCGTGTCGTTCTCGTTTCCTCGTTTTCTTTTTCTTTTTTTTTTGGAGGTCTGACCCGTCTGGGACCGTTTAATTAAAAAGTAATTAGGGACGCGGCACTCTGCTCCGAATTTGGTAATGGAGGATGCACAGAGTCTCGGGGTAGTTTGGAGCTCGAGATTTGGTGATCAACCGTGTTGACGATTTGGAAATTTAAGTTTGAAGATCTGGAGCTGATCTGGCATCAAATTGCCCCCTGGGGCACTTCCATGGCCCATGGTAAATGTTTCATTCTGCGATAAGATTGTCGTTCATTAGGATGGAACTAATTACGTTCTCAGTGTTTACTAGTGATTTTGATGGTGCAATATATACGCTGAGAACCAGTTTGCAATATAAACTGTAAGATGCAATGCTAAGCTGTGCAAACTGCTTAAATATTCAAAGTTCAAAGTTCCGAAGCAGCTACGGACAGAAATTGCCCCCAACGGCATTGTTCTCGGCTTCGTCGAAAGCGGGAGCAACGAAACAACGCCCACCGTCGCCATTTTACGCAAAGAGAATAAGACGTTTGTTCTACAATAATATTCACTGTAGGTGAAGTTCCAGCATGCCTTGCGCACGCACAAAGCTCTGGTGCGCTCGGTTCAAAGTTCTTATTCAATCTGGACTGCTCAAAGCCCGAAGATAATCTTGTCTGGGCGAAGTTCTAGCTTCTACAACCGTGTTGGACAAAATCCTGCAGAACGATTATTAATAATAAATTTTTAAGAATGACAGGAGAGACGAATCACTGGTTCATCATTTTCCAATGGTTCAATAGAAATCGTTGTCTAAAAAATCTTTGAAGTCAAATTGACCAATCAATGTTTGAGAAATAGCAGTATGGTCTGACCAATACTAGACTTATTCTACTTATCATGATTTTCTCTTATATTTCCACGATTTTTTCAGACATTAATCGTTAAAAAAATGTCCACCATTTAATTCTCGAATAAATATTTTCAATAATATCAGAAAGGTATAATAATATCAGTTTGAGTAATATTCTTTTTTTTTCTTGATTTTTACACTTCCATTTTTCCTGGACGTCTTTTTCGAACGATCGCGAAATTGTTAAGGCGTTTCTAAAATTGAATTGGCTGGCGCATATTTAACGGTATATCGAACGATTCCCGACACCATGATCGTTATTGCACTTTTCGTGAGCATTTGATGTTTTTCCCTCGGCGATTTTTATCGGTGTTTGATACGGTCCGAATCGCGGCCGCCGAGTGTAAATTATTGCCGTATCGTCGCGTCGACGGACGCGTCTCGCCTCGCGTCCCCTCGAAACGAAATTGTTATCTCCATTAAATGCACGTCGACGCGGTGTATTAATTGAGTTTCATGCGCGCCGTTTGCACAACCGATATTCCTTTCCGTTATTTACACCGCGAGGCGAGCAGAACCGGATCGCCCACCGCGATGCTCCTTTCACATCGCGATTCGACGTTGGTGATATCGATCGAACTTGTTAACAATTACTTCTGCGGCAAGATGTTCTATCACCGCGACTGGTTTTTCTGCTAACTTTTTCCATCCCTCCGTTCGCACGGGAACGTCGAAATCATTTTAGTAGCGTCACACGTACAGGAAATATTGATTCGTGCAACGCAAAATATAAAGGGTATTTAGTAGAGGATTTTATGGATTTATAATGAAAATGTGCTGGCCAGATACAAAACAGTGCAAATATCGGAGGAAATAATGGATATTACATGTTATCGGCTACTTAGTGAAATTACGGGAGGCAGAAATTTATTTTTATTTACATTAATTAATTAGTATTACATGGTTTGTGTAATTGATGCACGCAGTTATTATTTCGCATAAATGTATTTTGCATTTACGACAAAATGGTGTGCATAAAATGCAGAATTGCGATACGATAAGAAAAATGTATATATTATTCATAGTAGAAATAAATTTATATGCTCGTGCTACTTCTCGGAATTTCTACAGACAGTAATCTTTCAGCAAAGCAATTTATCAATTTCCTCAAGCTTCGAATTGTTCCAATCGTGCTGGAACGTTAGCCTATTTTTAAGTTTCATCCTGCAAAAATTAAAACTTCGGATCAGAGACGATCACGCCAACAAACCCGCGCAAATCAGGATCGATTAAACAATCGTCAGATTCTCAGCGTTTCCATGGTCCGAAGTGTTATCGGGGCAACACGTACCCGATGGTGTAGGATTTACAGTGTCGACTATGGTTGTACGTTGGGTCCGGCAATTTATTAGGAAAAACGTCGAGCCCGCGGCTTTAACGATGATCGAGATACAAGGATTACGCGGCGTAATCTCGCGAAGGAGATAAACATTGTCCATTATTTATAACGGTATATCCCGGACAGGGGTCGCGCGGTCGAATAATCGATTTTACATAATAACAAAGCCCGGTGACCGATCGTCCATGTGTATATCATAGAAGTTGTCAGGCGTCCGAGACGCAAGGATATCCCCGGCAGATCACGTGCTCGTCCGGTGAACATAAATTACGGCGATGGTGCGAAACAACGCCGTCGATCAAACTGTCAATTTCGACGGGGAAACCCGTTAGGCATTCCTCTGGTAAAACGTTATCGTTTCTCGATAACAAGTAGGAGAACGCGGGCCGTTGCACAAGGAGAACGCGTCTTAACCTGATTCCCGAACCTCTGACGTTTAGCGTATCCGCGGCGTACTCGTGATTACCGGAGGCCCGCCGTTAATTACACGGCCCTCGCCCCGTCAGCGTTGCCGAACAACCTGCAATGTGGACCCGATTACTTACAAAGAACCTACTAAACCACCGCGGAGAACGCGTCATTACGCGATACCGATCGCCGCCGCTGCCAAGTGCTAATCGGAAATCGTAGCGATAGCGATCCGCAGTGGGCGTAACGTCGAATTAAATACTGGCCGCGGTAAGATCAATCGTGCCCAACCGAAGGGATCCAGGAGACAGAGGCGATTCTAAGAGGACCGAGTATCGTCCAAGGATGGTCCTTCAAAAACAATTTATTTCTCGAAGACTAAGATATGCTCTCGAGGGATTATACTTGAAATACCACTAGAACTTGGTCAATTTTCAATACTGTGTATTTCCTGCTGATGATCGATTCGTTGACGTCAATTTTCAATTTTCTTCTGAATCCAGGCAATTTCTCTGACTAATGACCAGCCGGCATCCACGTTGCCGGGAGCGTGTATTACAGGGACAAGATCGTCTATTGTTGCCGACTTTTCCAAAGAGAAACGGTGGCTATTAAGTATCCATCGGAGCTAGTACGTCCGGCCAATATCTCACGGTTACCTGTAACATTATTGTTTCTTTGTTGCTCGATGAAACCGATCGGAACGGTCCGAAGAATATTACTGTGCGCATCGGAGCGAAAATATGTCCCCGGCGAGGAGCCGAATGAAAATATGTTCGAGCACCGTGAAAACTTTCCTATTGTTGTGTTATTCTTTCATAACCCATCCCCGACGGCCGCGGGATGCAATAACCGAACCGGGAGTTCAATAAGAAGAGTTCACGAACGTATTCTTCTTCCCATAGTTGTTACGAGATTTATCTGTTGTACCGGGTTAATGTTTCTACTTTCGAGCGTTATTGCGACGAGAGCCCGGCCCAGCCCGCGACGACGACGACGACGACGACGACGACGACGACGGTTGCCATTTCTGAGTCGCTCGCGGATTAAACTTCCGACCCGGTCTGATTTCACCGGGTCGAAGGTCAGTTCTGATGCGACTCGAAACGGAAGGGAACAAAGGGCTACTGTTCGCGAGCCTCGCTTACAAGTTGTTAGTATCACGAACCCGCCGCCGCGCCTGATCAGCCACTTACCTATTCCACTTGCGGACGACCAGGCCGGAATATTTAACCGGTCATTAGGACTGTTGCGGCTAAACATTTTCGCAACAACGTAAACTGTTTGACATGATTTATATCAACCAATGGTAGCCGCGCTTGTTTTTCATTTTTACAATTTATTTGGAATTTTTTGTGAGATGATTCTCTGGGAAAATCTATGTGGTCCTATAAGGGCAATCTTTTCGATCAGGCTCGGACATTAATGGTTCTTCGAATTTTTGGGACCCGTATACCCTTCTAAGGACTATATTTCTATCCTGAGTGGTACATTGAGAATAATCCTGCCAGGAAATGAAATTGTCCGTGAATCTAAATGGTCGTCCCATTTTCAGGGCCAGCACAATTTTCCAAGTTCCATGTTCCATTTTTGATTACAGAAAAGAATCGTTCAAGGACGAACCATCACGAACAATCCTTGGACTTTCTTGTGTAATCTTCCTGCATATTTACTCCATATTTAGTGATCGTGTTGGAAGTGAAACTCTGCTCCACGAGGGAAAATCGCTCGTCGATCGGCGAAATTGTTGGTCCAACGTTAAATCCGTTTCGTGTCCGGTCGAGATGGTGGCTTTGATCTTTCTTACAACGTTCGCGGAGCCATTAATCAGACTCCGATCGCGTTACCAGGACCGAAATTCCGAAAGTTCGGTGGATCCATTAACGACCGGCCGCGGGAGCTCGAATCCTCCTCGACGGATGCACTAATTAAATCCGCGACAATTATGTGTAAACACGGCAGGACCGGCCGCATCTGCGGTCTCGCAAATCCTGCGTCATTTAGTGTACGCCTCGCGGTGATGCCACTGCATGCTGCGTAAATTGCTTGTCATAGCGAATGTTTTAGTAGTTTCGGCAAGAATTTCTGTATATTAATGCACGCGGTTTGTCGGGTCCTGTTGAACGCCCGGTGAATAATGTTGTTGCTAATGCTACGCTGACAGGCCGCCGACCGTCGGTCTTTGAAGGTTTGTTTTTGCTCGCTGGTCCTGAAATTACTAAACCTGGTCCAGGAGCAATTAATTCCATCGGGAATGTCAGCCAACGCGCTCGCGTCGGGTCGAACAGGCATGGCGACTTACATTGCAAAAATTCCACTGGACAATGGACTTCAAATTCTATCAATTACACTTGTCAATCTATATACGTACAATTTACCCGGTGGCGTTGTTAAATTCTGCCTGAATAACCGACTTCCTTTAAAAAGTTTTTCAACACGTCCAGATATTCATAATGTTGCAACAAATTATACCGATAGCGTACAGAATCGTTCTATGTAACGATCATTCGCCTATTTCTTGCGGGCTACAGTGAAAATTAACGATCGAAATAATTCGTCCCAGTGAAAGCCGTGCAAATTGTTCGAACGGTGCTTGTGCTATTAATGCAATTTTCGAATCGTACGTCTATAATAAATTCATAGAACAATAACGGTAGAAGGTAGCGATCGGCTCGGACGGAGTCTTCCGCCAGTGACAGCGGGTCATTTAAAAATCATTGCCCGGCAAAAGGTTCACGTGGCTCTCGGGTCAGACGGTTTCATAGCGTTGGCAGGAATTACTGCGTCGAAAATGGCATTGATACACGCCCGGCGAGTATATTACACGTCGAGGAATTTCCCGGTGTTTCGGCGGGTTGTTTTCGCGCGGCTCGGCCAGGAAACGCGTAATATCCATGATACGGTCAATACGACCGCTTAATTAACCTTTTTTTTTTCGCCGCAGTATTAAACGTTCATCTCCCCACTCCCCGGTCACGGTGTTCCGGTAATTGAAATCTCGCCAGCGAATTTCGACGTACGCCCGCGGGCGAACCCCGCGAAATTTTCGGGGGCCGGCTTTCATTATACGCGGGGGCCGGGTACTTGTTATATTAATGGGTGGAACTGCTACCGGCAGAGGGGAGGGGGCACCGAGAAGTGGGGGATCGGGTTGTTTAATTGCATGATGTGTTTTGCGGCCGTCGTTTAATTAACCTTTCGTCCCACGTCCGTCGAATCGGCCCCGTACGTAAATTCGCGGATTTCTCCCGGCGGGTTTTCCCATGAAACCGGGCTTGCGAACGAAGCTCCGGAGCGATCACGATTTCTTCGGACTGAAATGCTCAATATCGCCGCGATCATTCGATATACCCGGCGGGTCAATTAATTTTAATGTCCTGTTTAATGTTCTGTTACTTTCTAAACGAAGAAGTGACGAGAATTATGGATTGTTTGGAGTCGACACTGTTGGACCTTGCCACGTCTAGTTTGTGTGGCATCTGTTCTTCTGGTCGGGCAGATATTTAATTATTTGTTTGTCCACTTAGAATACCTATCCATTCGTTCACTCGTCGCTCCATGGAATCTCGGTTCCAGAAAATGTTCGACTCGCTGCCAGCAATCAATCCTTACACCCCATTGACCCGATATATGTTTGTATAAAATCACTTTTCCGTGGAAGTTGGTTATACATTTTTCTTAGGCTCCGTATCTTTCATAGAGCCCACACACTATACGTCTAACATTCCGATTGCATGAAATGACCGTGTGCAAGAGAAGCACCGATATCGAGGCGGAGCTATGAATATTCGTGCATCTTTAACCGACCAGTGAAACGAAGATACCTATGGAGAAACAGAAACTGCAATTGCACGGCGCAGACTGTTGCCCATAAATCCGCATTAATATTTCAGAACGAATAGACGTGTATCCTTAGTCTGTTCCGAACTAGTGTACACTTCAAATAAGGAATTTTTCATTGTGCAATGTTCCTTCGTGGTGCCAGCAAGTAAGAAAACTCCCTTTATTTCTTTCTGCCATTCAAATCTCAAGTGAGACCGTACTGACGGGCCCAGGGTTAAATTAATATCTGCTCTATCGTGAAAGCAATAATTAATATAATTATTATTCCTAATGGTGTTCTTTGTACAAATTTCGCTCGGACATTTAAAACCATGTATCTTATCTCCCACTGTCACGATTGTTAAAAATGCAAAATTTCCACGAACCTGCAAATCCGCAGGAACAAGGCCAGCCGTGTCCCCGATCGGAGGTCGACCGTGCTCAAAGTGTCATAAAAGAGTAGAGATCCTCGGAGACGAGAAGCTGTTAAAAACGCTCGATCAACATTGATCGCCGCGGTGCCAGAGTGAGAGCCAATGGAATCGGTAGCATTCGCTCCACTAAATTCCGTGAGCTGGCGTGGGATCGTTCGCGATCCACGGTCGATCGATTTCCCCCGATGAAATTCAGCCATTTCGCAAGACAAACGACTCACGTGTACCGTGTGGCGAGAAAGAGAGGAACGAGGACCGGCGACGTGCGAGTGAAAAGAGACGGGACTGTGAGGAAGTACGAGAACGTAAGAAGGAACGTTCCCCCTTCCAGGATCGTGTGTTACGTGTTCGCGTACGGGCTGGTGCGCACGGTGGATGGCGGGCAGAGTCGATATCCAATCTTCTCGCGGAGATGGAGAAACGATCGCGGCACTTTTGGAACAGAGAACGGGTCCGTGAGAATGGAAAAGAGGGTACGGAGCCGGAACGGTGGCGCGAAAACGATCGCCCGGCTCAATTTTTGCCATTGGAATTTAAAATGTTTTCATGAATAAAAGCGGTCCACAGGTTCCTTCCGGGCAGCAGCGCGCGGATCGTCCGCGAACGACCGACGATCGGAATCGCTCAGCGAGACGAACGGTAACCCGGTGCTCCGGTGCAAATCTGAGAGCAATGGGGCGGGCCCCACCTCGCGGGTTTCTACATCACGCCAACCTGATTGGCCGCAGCTGCCCGCCCAACATCCCCACCACTCCCTCGGGCGTTAGTATTCCTCAAACGCTTCCGGAACTGCTCGCGACAGGTGCTTCCGGCGTCCAGCCGCTCCGAAAATCGTAAAAAACCTCCCGGAACCGACCAAGGTGTTGTTTCTACCCGGTCGTTCGCACATGGGAGCAATGATCTATGGGATTGCTTACCCAGATCCGAGACGTTCTGCAGCCTCCAGTTGGAAAAGGATCGAGAGACGTTCATTCGTTTCCGTTGCATTCATAAATGCTGTCATAATTACGTAATTAGTTTGCCCTTACAGTCGGAACGGTTATCTGAAGGGTAAAAATTTAGAAAAATCGGGAGAATTTTGGGGGACGAAATTTTTCGAATTTTGATTTACGAGGGCGTGGAGTATCATGCAGGCCAATCGTTTCCGGTTTCCCGTTACGAAATTCGCCGGGGGCCGAAGACAAACGACTTTAATGCGAACTCGCGCGGGCCGGCACAGGTGCCGCGAACTGCGGCCACGGTATTTACCTGGAATCGTTATTCCGGATTTAACGCGTTATTGCGTAAATTGCGCAGGAAAGGCGCCCGATAAATAATCAACACATGGGACCGAAAGCGCGATTCCCGACGCGAGAGAGAAAGAGAGAGGGAGGGAGAGATTCACTGGGGAAGTTCCCCGTCAGTCGAACCAGTTCCGCTCTCGCGCCTTTCCAAACGCTCTGCAAGTTCAACAAATCCTCGTGACGACGCTAATCGCGCGACCACTATTCGGCCCCTATCACGCCCACGCGGTAAACATCGCGGGAGAAACCGCAACAAGAGATCCCCCGGCTAATTACGCCTGTTATTTGCGCACGACCGAGATATCGACGCGAATTTCGGAACGGCGCGGCGCTGCGAGAGATAAGAGCTGGTTGAACAAAACCGGGCTCGCTCCAAAAACCATCTGAACACGAATTTT
Organism: Halictus ligatus; assembly: GCA_028454255.1. Taxonomy (NCBI): domain Eukaryota; kingdom Metazoa; phylum Arthropoda; class Insecta; order Hymenoptera; family Halictidae; genus Halictus; species Halictus ligatus. The sequence goes on from CM052143.1 coordinate 5,502,940, forward strand.
TGAAAAATTGCAGACACTTACGCTGTTACCGTTTCGTAAAAAATAATTGCGCAAAGATAAACCCGGTCTCGTTACCTTCCGAAATGTTTTCGCTAGATATGCCAGCTGAAACATCTGACGATTTAAAAAAATCTTTTCAGCTGGCTGAATTTGCCATGGTTTTGAAGATTAAAGTCCTCGATTAGAGTCCTCGAAAATTTTTCCACTATTGGTCCATTATTCCGATTCATTTGCAGTGAGCATTCGTTAAATTGTATTTTGATATAGTCCCTGTGTACTTATCATTCAGGAAATAGAATTACAAATTTCAATTAACATTTCCTGCAACTGTCGGTACCGGAACTCTGCGAAAAAAATGCAAATTTGCATAACGTCGCACGCCGTTGATATATTACTTCTCCATTTTGTGCACGTATGCGTACGCAGTTGTTGAAATATTCGTAGTATACGTCGCTACTCGGGTTTTTGATGTAACATTAATTTTCTAGAAAATATTTGTTCGCTCGGAAAGTATTGCTATCTTTACTCACCATTTGTTCCCCGCGTTTTCAAAGTTCGACGTATTTCGCGTAACCGAATGTATCTTTTTGAAAAATCAATATATAAATTGGCAATCTCTCTCTCTCTCTTGCATGTTGTCTCTAATATAAATATTGTTTTATATTTCCTAAAGAGTGAACTGTAGAAGCAGGTTAATAACGATGGCACCTAACATTGGGGGTTGTGAATTTCCAAAAATCGAAAATTCACAAGAATGGGGTTGAAAAATGCGGTTACTGAGGAATTATGATCGCGTTCAGGATTCTGGCGGACGACGCAAACTACGTGTATGGGGAGAAAGGTGAGATTGTGGAGTTCTTGTGCTGTCGCACCTGTTCTTCCGGGCCATTTTCGGGACCAAACGGTGAGGCATCGATCTTCCCGGGCCATTTTGACTTACCGCGACAGAAATAATTTCCGTGGAACGTAGCCGGTTCGCGGGGTACCCTACGATAACTTTTATCGAGTCGGTCTATATTCCCAGGGCTGAGAGATAGCGTAACCAGCGCGTTGCGGCCTTCGAGACACTCACCGCAACTCGCTTGACGTCTTTATGGGAACTTTATCTTGCCCGTTTTATGGGGCGTCTTGTACGCGCGTTCTTGTCGTGATACGACCCGGGATATTAAACCGCCGCGCCGAAGCGAGAGAATTTGTTTCTCAAGACGGACAGGGCGTTGTAATTGTGGCCCTGCATCCATTAGGTGTGCACCTCTGCTGGATAGACTCCAATCATTTTGCATCAGCTCATCAAATGACCGAACTAAACATTTTTATTCCCGGAAAGTCGTATCTTCGAGCTTTTAATATATTCTCTCAATTGTTTCGATGGATTTACATGCAGCTGGTTCTGTCTGGCAATTTTTATTCTCTTTTGACCAGCACACAGTTTTTTTTTTAGGACTATAAAGTGTCACGCTGAGCCATTTTTTTAAATTTTGTATCAATTTGTTGGAATGTTTTCAGGTATGTAGATTGCTGCTGAAAAATTCAGATATTAAAAGACAGGCAAGGGAAATTTCTTTTTGCAATTATTATGTGATGCTGCAGCAAAAATCAATGTTCAGGAAATATATTTAAAGTCGCACGGAACCCTAGTGAGTCATAGAATTCATTTGAATTGATTTTGATAAAATAGTAATATCGACATAGGAGTGAAGAGAATATTCGAATAGAGAACAATTAAATTTTCACATATTTTTTATCAAGAAATGGTTCCAGCCGTCGCAATTTTGCTTTCAGTATTAATTCCGAGTTGTGAATTCCGTTTCACGATTAGCATCGCAGGTCGAATTACCTCGAGCTGCGAATTTTCAATGATAATTTTTCTCGAGCACTTAATGTCACGCTGCATCTGCATTTCACAACGACAGTGCTTATTTTCTTGCGAAGAAGTTCCTCCCTCGACTAGCGAAAAGCTGCGGGACTGAAAGGGAATCAAAGAGCAGGGAAACTTGTCCGAGGATGGTCCGTAACAAAAGGGAATAAAATATTTTACGCTTAAACGGGCTGAAAATGATTTTCCTGTCCTGAGGAGGGGGAGGAGGAGGATCACCGGCGGCGAAGAATTCCTCATTATCGATTCATGGGGTCTTTTAATCGGCAAGTCACAAAGCAACGAGAGCCGTTCAACAGCTGCGACCTTGGATCTAATCATTATTTTTTCTTGAAATACTCGCTTCGTTTTTGCTCCATTCACTTGTATTCTCCCGCGAACATAACGAGCAAACCCAAGGTATTGTTCATTGTTCGCATCAATCTTCATTGTTTTCTAATTGGGTGAAATATTAAGTCGTTCGTGAAGCTTTCTCCGACCTGAATAAGAAACCTCAAATTGTATTAATTACAATACGACTAGTATTGTATTAATATTAATTAGCAGCCTGTGGTAAGCATTTTATTTATTTTTATAATTTGTTTTGTAGAATACAGAATACGTGAAAAATATCTTTCATTCATCGGTAGCTTTCTTGAAGTCAAACGAAATAAATGTACCGAGCTTGCGAAGGATTTGTAAGAGGGTCCTGAAAAGGGATGAGCCCAAGCATTGCTGTCGACAGATATTGGCTAGGGATCACGCTGAACTGTCCAGCTATATGTTGTAGCGTGTATATTCGAAAGAAACGAGTGAAAAAGTTTGGGAAACAGGAAGTCACCCCACATTACATTGTCCCCAAAAATCGGGAACTTGTTTTTAGAGCTTTTGGGAATATGAGAAGAAATATACATGGGGGGAGAATTCCGAAATATAAGGTTATACATCCTGCAAGGACATTGCTCCCTACGCAATAGGGAAGTCGAGGGTGTCCTTTGATGAGGGGATTTTACCGGGCACCCTAAAAGCTTGAAAAGGCTAAAGATGATCTAAATATGCATCTTGAATACTTTTTCAGTCCTGCCAAAAATTCTTCAGGAATAAACGTCTATGTCAAAGAAGTTTAAATAATAAAAACACATATACAGCAAAGTCTGGATCCAAGCCCAATCCTCGGGTCCGTGACATAGATCGTGTAAGGCTGCAATTTCCAACCGAAATTTGTTTCTTTTTGGAAAAAGACAGTTCTCGGGTCTGAAAAGTGGATCCAGTGCAATTTATGTGGGCGCATAAGAGACAGCAGCAATATAATCTGCACTCAGGAACACGACTGATTCCTCGATCGTCCGAAGTAACTGCTCAACTATCTTCGGCGAGACGCAACTTTAAGTACCAATTTGATACCACTCACCGGCCAATTGAAATTGATCCGCCACACTGGCAAGGAGGCGCATTCCGGGCGTCTCGTTGCAGCGGTGCACTTGCGGCGCAGCCTCGCCGAATCGCACCCTCTTCCTTCGAAAATCGCTTTAACAGAGGCAGAGCCGTAGACTTCCGCCCCCGTCGCGGTGCTCGAACGTCGAAAATTGAACAATATTCCGGTTCCCCTCGGCTGCACCGCCGTTCCATACATTATGCACACAGCTCGCCGTGCAGACTAGCGATGGGATGGAGTGTCTTGCAAGCCGAGTCGAATCTTGACTGATTGCAGTCGAACCTTGTGCGAAACGCTGCATCCAAGCGTGCTCGAGACTAACGATAAGCCAGAAAATCTGCATGTTTCAATGTTTCCAAGTATGTTCTACTCGAAAATGTTCTGAAGTGCATTCTTAGCTGCATCAATGCCTCCTACGAACCTTGAATCAATTGAAATTGCCCTCCTTTCGATTTCCACATTTTGTTCTCCCGAATTTTATTGACACTTTTAACGCAGCCGAAGATATGCATTCTCCGTGAAACGCATTCGCAGCGGATGATTGAGTTTTCTACAATCTTCAGGAGACAGACACTTTCTTAGCGTGTTAAAATTGAAATCCGTTTGATTTGCGCACTCTTATCTCCGGGATTTTATTGGCGCTTTTAATGGCAATTGGAGATGTGCAATCTATTTGAAATGCATTCGCCACTTTCTGAATTTTATTGGCATTTTTACTGCGGCTAAAGTATTGGGAAAGTGCGCAAGTTTTTATGTGGGTTCCAGTAAACGAATGGATTTTATTGTCTCATTAAAAACAATTTATTTGACGCGTTTATTGCTTTCGACGACTATTTTTCTGTTTTCCTTTTTTTCTTTTTTTATCTATGATAGATCGCGGACTATTCATTCCCGCTTTAACAGGTCATATTTTCTTCCGCCAACCGGATTTTCGGTGTTCACGTTACAGCGCAGTGGACTGTAGCGATCCGATAACTTTTTTTGACTACGAATTTTGTCACCTTTTAAAGATTAACGTTTAATAAATTGCTTAGCACAATGCAACGTAGGGACTCGATAACGTTTTTGTTACTTTTCCCCGGAGTTAATATTCATTGGACAGTTGTGCATGCACGTAGGACGTATATACGGTTTTAAATTGCTATGAACCGACTATGAATAATTCTCCACTCTTTTATTTGGTTTATCCGATTGTTTGTTTGTTGTATAATTGACTCGTCGATTCCCGAACAAATGCAAATTCCCGAGGAACGATTAAAATAAGACGAAGGATTAAGATATAGAATTATCAATCTCTGTACTACCTGCCACGCCGAAACAACACGCGGATCATTAATAACAACAAAATAGTGGAAAGGCATGTTACAGCTGGAATGATGATGGCGCGGCACTTTCCACGGAACCAGTATTGCTCGACGAAATATTTCATCGTTCACAGCGCCGGGAAATGTCCAGAGGAAAGGGTGAGTTCATCAACGGGAGGAAACAAAAATGCGTATCGCGGATGTTAAAATATTAAAACCGATCCGCGTCGATTTCCCGCCTCGCGACCATTAAAAAATCGCGCCGTCGTTTGCCGGTTTAATTGCCGGGCCGCGGGCGTTGTTTCGCTTAATGGCGGAGGGAAGAATGGAAATTGGGTGATAATGTATCCGCGGTTTCAGCGAGCTTTCTAGCCGCAACGCGTTTGTTCTTACTACCTTCCCATTGCACGCCGCGTTCTCTAATTCACCGTGCAATTAATCAGCCTTCGATTTAAAATAAAAAATTGAAAGCCACTACCGAAATCTCAGGAATTATTGAAATTATTGAAAATGCGGATGGCATACGAGGATTGCGAAGTTATAGAGGCTTGGAAAGCTATTTTAACGTGGACAACAAAAATATTCAGTGTGCAGCACAATTCAATAAAAATTGAAATGTTTTGGACACCTGACGAACATTCACAAATTTTATCTATTATTTATTTAAATTTTATTTATTGTAGACTTTTAATTTAGATACTTTAGGGAAACCTTTAATCTATACTCTCTATGAATTAATGAATCTATTTTTAATCGCTTGGCTTCGTTACTTGCATTTCGCAAATTACAGGAACAAGGGTGTGCCCTGTAGTTTCCTCTACATCTGACGCAAATGTCAGAAAATAGAATCGTGCACTTTGTTGATCCTGATTAAAATGTTCCAATCACCTGGAGACATCCCCAAGACATCCGAGCATCTAGACAGCTCCGTTCCGAGCCGTTTAAAACCTAGATTCACGGGGTTTTTTTTCCCCCGAACGGAAATTCGCGAGTCGGACGATCGCTCGGTTTAATTGCGGCCGAGTAGTATTTAAACGAAACTACCGCGGAACTTCCCCGGGCTCTCTCATGGGGTTAAGCTCTCCCCGGGTCGATGTTATCTCGGGAACTGGTCGGGCGAACGGTAAGCATTCCGTTGAAGTATTTATTCTCCAAATTACCAGTCGTTGAGCGTTTAAAATTCCGCGAAGCTTTTGTTCCCTGACGCCTGTAACGAGCGTGGCCGTCGCAGAAACGAAAGAAGCTAGAAACGAAAGGAAAACCGAGGGACCGCCGGACGAAACGGAAGCGAGGCAGGAGCCGAGAAGCCATTTCGCTTTAAAAATTCGTCCGTCGAGATTTCACCGGGGATATCTGGCAAGAATGGTAACGGCATTAACGAACGGAAACAAGCTGACACGGCGATACGGTTTTCGCGTGGGTGCCGATATCGCCGGGATAGACGTACCGCTGAGAGCTTTCGACAGCTTTCACCCGATGCCTATGTGTGCCGGCAATCCGTATACCTGTGTCTGTACGTAGCCTTATATAAATAACACGGACGGCCATCAAGAACGTTGTTGCGGCACCAGGAATTTCCAGGCCATACGCCAGCAGCATGCATGCGGCCTCCATAACGTTTACTGCCTCTTATTTGTCAATGATATCGAGTTTCGGCCGTGATGCAACAATGATACGAACTAACTGGAACGACTCCCCCACAGTAAACCTGAATGCGACGCCGTTACTTGACTTGAATTGAAAACTTACACACCGGTCGTTCTTCTCCCTCTCTCTCTCTCTCTCCCTCTTTCTCTCTTCGTGTTTCCCACCTCGGTATCGGGAGACCGGTTTATTATTGTTTTACAGCGAGCCGTTCGCACATTCTGCCAACACTAAAAACCATTCCACCGCGCTCGGCAGACGTCGTTTTAACGACCCAACAATGGCCCGTCGACCACCGATCTCCGTGGAGAATTGCATGGGTTTACCGATAAAGGAAATGTACCGTTTCGCGAAATTCGGTGGCAAGAAAAATCGGTGGTCTTTGAATTTCCGTAGCTTGGTGTAGACAAATTTTAGAATGTTCTAAGTGGGCTCGTTTTAAAGAGTAAAGTATCTACGAACTGAATTCTTTTTTCTGCTGAGTGTTTCCTGTGTTGTGAAACACGTCGATCGAAGAAATGCTTGCCCGGGTCCATTGCAATCGACGAAAGAGAATTTTTAGGTTCGAGGAGTTGTTGTGAATAAAATTGCTCGCTTGCCAATTTATTTTGCGATGCATCGCGGCCGCCAATTAGACGAATCTTAGGGGCGCATCTCGGAGACGTTCCGAGCTGCTCGACGACGTTAACAGTGCCCGTTAACGACGAGCGAAATTAACGAGACGGGCACGGCGCGGAGGAAATAATCAAGCTCACGACGTTAAACGGTTTAACGTCGTTCGCGCTCTGTTTGCGTGTTCGCGAGCCAGCTTGAGGCAAACAATTTCCCCGGTGTTTTCTGCCGGTATGTTCTCCATAGCCCGGGCGAGGAGTGCCTCGCTCAAAGGGAAACCCGGGCCCTGGGTTTACAAATTTCCCGTGGATCGCCGAGAATCGAGGCTCCGGGCAATTATTTGCCGAGTTGCGCGCCGAGGACATCGGCTCTCTCTCTCTCTCTCTCTCTCTCTTCTATCTCCTCTCTATCTCTCTCTCTTTTATTAGTCCTTTGCAAACCGGGCTAGAAAAAAGTTTCACGAGGAACGATCCGCTTGTAAAATCGTCCAGCCCGCCCGTCCATTCAGAAGCGTTCCTCCTATCGGCTCGAACGATCTCCGGCGTTTAAGTTCCCCACGTGAAACCTGTTCCCGATTTCGATGGATTGTAAACAGAGATCGTGCTTCGATCCTCGATGCGTTATCGCTCTTTCGTTCTGAAATTCGAGATTGCATGTTTTTCAAGAAAGTTTCGCCGAGCGGAGGTCTTTGAAGTTGGAGAGCCCTCGGCGAGTGAGAAATATTTTGTAAAGTTCCCGGAGTCGTTCGAATCTGAAGCGTTTCAAGCGAGCGAAGTGTATCGATTCCGGACCTGCTCGAAAATTTCGTAAAGTTCGTAGGATTGTTTGAAAGCCGGCAAGGGGACCTAAAACGTTAATCCAACGGTTATGTCTGCGGTCTCTTATGCGACGGGGGAATATTTCAACGTTCTGCAACATTGCGATTCTTTATGATTCCCACGCGCGACCGAGCATTGCACGGAAAATTGATCGTTTCGTGCAGCGTGTTCCGGATATCGGTGCTATTTTTCCTTTTTTTTTTTTTTTTGTAATACGCGTTCCCCATTTTTAATGATCGATCGCATTTCCCGCCGGATATTACAATCGTATAGTCGCGACAAACAAACACGTCCGTGTGACTGGACGTGACCATAAAAATCCCCCGAATTCCTCGTGAAACGTGATATTCGAATGGCAGGAATATCCGGCTAATTAGTCGACCCACTTTGGGGGCGAAAGAGAGGGTTGAAGGGACGTTTGCAGCGCCTCGCCGGAGGCCAGGGGAAAGTGGCAGAAGGTGATATTACGCGATGAGATGGGACGAAGGGAAACGCGTAATTACCCTCGGTCTTCGGGCCATTAAGTCACCCCTTTCTTTTTCTTTTCTTCGTTTTCCCTCTGTTTTTTCCTCGGGCCTGGTGTTACTGTCCGCGGTCGAGTCACCTGCGCAGTTTTGCATGACAAGCTCGAGAACACGGTTCATTAAAACTACGAGGGTACAGATCGAGATACAGCGCCGGCCACCCTCGCTATAATCGCGCTCTCTGTACCTCGTTATAACCACGCCGACATCCCCGTGCCGTCTACCCTCTGCCACTGGCTGTCTGACAGCGCACGAATCCTCGGCTCTGCCTTCGCTGACAGCGAAACACAGATAACGGCGAGTGGATCGCTGAATACACGAATTTGTGCCGTACACGATGCACAGAAAATAGCGACGATGGTCGGTCAGGATTTTTCAATATTTTTGAGAAAAAGAACAGGTGTTACTGAAATTCATCTGTCCTCTTAGTTGTTATAATATTGTTTATGTTGTACGTTTATTAGACGTAACATTATCATTCGAATGGCAGGTTTTAAGGTTCTCGCACCCCCTTGAAAAATATGTTTCTATTTCTCCATTTAGAAAATTAAATCTAAAGAAAGATAATTTATTTATTGAAAAATAAATTTTCCATCGATGATTTAGAAGCGTCTCTCGCACCCCGGGTTAACAAGCACCGGTTAAGAGTGGAACAATAGCAAGATGTGTTCCCACGCTCGCCATAATCACGCTCTCCATACCCCGCTTTAGTCGTGTGGACAACCTCACTTCTTTCACTAGTTTTCCGACAGCACACGATTGTTGATAGCGAAAAACCAACTGTGAGTGGATTGCCGAATACACGAATTCGTGCAGCACACGGTGCAATAAAAATAGCGACACAGCTCGATCGGAACTTTTTAGTATTTTTTAAATGAAAAAGAAAAATAACCGATGGGATAGATTTCTTTTTGAAATGGAACAAAAGCTCCGGTCACAGGTTTTGACCATTTCCAAACAAATGGAGAATGTTGTACATGGAGTGGAGGTCTTTTTTTAATGTACTCGAAAGCTTTCGTGCTTTCCGGCTAGACTTTTTTCACGAATAAAATGAATATCATCCAAAAGCTCTTTTAACGTTATAAATTTTCTCGTTTCACAAATAGAATTGTATTGAGTGGTAACATAAATATGTTCGACTATCTTTAACATCCACCTCTAATTTATTTACAATTATAAAATCGTTACGTGCCATTGGGGAACCACAACCAAATCGCTGAAATTAGAATCTGCTTTATCCCGGCAACCGACCGTATTTATGTTACAACCAGATATATTCGCATCGCGAGCACGAAGTTCGGAATTCGCGCGATTCGGGGTGAAACGATCGCGAAATCGAATCCGGTGCTCGCCATAAACGCGCAGACAATCCGAAAAACGGGAACACCGAAAAAGGTAGGGACCGGATGAGCATGTTGCCGCAACGAAATTTTTCCGCGTTATCATTTTCGATATTGAATATTTTTGCCTCTCGAATTTCGCCCGAACAATTAGAAATCGCGCGCGGATTATCGAGCCCGCCCCTCGGCCCCCGCCCGTTGCATATTTCACCGGGAATATTTCCCCACGCGCCGTTAAGCTCTAATTCCGATCGGAAATTAACCAGCGATAACTAAAAACACCCGATGAATTAACGGCGCTCCTATTGAAATTGCCAAAGGATCCCCCCCCCCCCCCTCCCCGGACAGTGGTATTACGTTGATTCATTATATTCCCGATACGATTAAGTTACATTTATTTGGTGGCGGAGGCCCGCTTGCCGAGCCACGCGAAATTTCAATGCGGCTACATCAACAGCTACGTCAACATGGCGGTGTTAATATTTTGGGTCACTAATTCGCATTGTTCCCCCATTCTTGCGATGAACAATGCGAGCGAATATGTACTTCGGCGAGTGCGCCGCAAAACCCATTACTTCGGCTATGAAAATCATTATGATGTTTAAACAAACTTTACTACCCGAATGGACGCAAACAACTCGCCTAATCCGCCAAAGAACGATTTATTACGTTCCCGAACATTTTTGCTTTGTTCGTCGAGAGCCATTCGGGTGGCCCATCAAGCGTAATTGCAGCCACATAAATTACAAAACAAACCGGGGTATTGTGCTCTACAGTTTCGCGTACAGTGGGGCCTCGATTATCCGAACCCTCGATACCCTCATTTTATTAAGTGCTGGCAAAGGTTAAATAAAATTGCTTAATCCATGCACCGTTTATTAAAACGGAGATTTACTTACACCAAACAAAGTATCCTCTTACCACACAAAATTTAAAAAAAAGCAGAAATATTGGAGGTGCAGCAAAAATATTACCGGAGGCCAGAGTTCCATTATTCGGCCGTTTGCCGACATCGCCGATTTCGCCTGGATTCGAAATTATTTTTCGCGAGGAAATGAATCTCGCCGAGAGAAAAATTACCATTAGCGCATAAACGACGAGCGCTAAAATTTCAGTGCACCCGATGCTTTCGGTGCATTGTGCCGCGCAACTTTATACGGAACAACCGATGGTGTTATAAAGTTCCATTAGCCGTATTGCGCGATGCTCCCCGCGAAATATCTCCGAAAAGAATACATCACCAAAACTGGAAAACAAAATATTGAAAATAGAGCGAGAGGAGACGTCGAATTAAATTGCAAGCGCATTTTCGGCGTGACAGCGCGTGCACTCTAGTTTTCGATTCTTCGCGCGGCACGATCGGTGTTAATGCCGCTGTTTATCAACTGTGTGGATCTTGTTGGTGGCGAGCACACCATTGACATTACAGAAAATTCTTCGCTGCCGATCGATCGGCATTGTCAGAGCGCGGAAACGCGAGCAATGTTGACCGGTTCCGCGTAAACACGACGACTCGCTCTATAGCCCGGGGTTAATTCACCCCTCCGTGACAGAATTTAGATTATCCTACCAAGGGAGACCCAAAGAGAGAGAGAGAGAGCGGGGGAGAAAGACAGAGGGGGAGAGAGTAGATTCGGGCGTGAGGTCAATTTCGACGGCTGGTTAATTTGCTGGCCGAGGAACGGCACCACCCACAAGAACCCTTCCTCGTATTTTCCTGGCCCGACTTTCCGCACCCCATTGCCGCCCCATGTAATCCGCAACCGCTGCCGACGAAGTATCAAAATCAATTACACCGCTCATCACCGGCACCAGTGCGAATTAAAAGCCAAACAAGATTAATCTCCTTCCGACTCTCCGTCCAAATGCAAACTGCGCCGACGACTTTTTAAATTGTTGGAAAATATACATTATACAATATACATACAGTATAGAATACCTATTACTACCTTTAGAATTTGCGATTCCTTTCAGAATGTTTTCGGCGACGACTTTTTAAATTGTTGGAAAATATGCATCATACAATATACATACAATATAAAATACCAATTACTACCATTAGGATTTGCGATTCCTTTTAGAATGTTTTCGGCGACGACTTTTTAAATTGTTGGAAAATATGCATCATACAATATACATACAGTATAAAATACCAATTACTGCCTTTAGGATTTGCGATTCCTTTTAGAACGTTTTCAGGAAAGTAGAAGTTTCTGTTTTTAAATAATTAACGCCACTTCACGTAAGACTATCTGAATAATTTTTTGTCGAAACACACAGGGTGTCAAGAATGTGTCGAACCAACAACTGCCCCGAAGAGTTCACGGTTAGAAACCCCGGGGAAGCTAGTCTGTGAGGGAGAAGTTGGTGGCTCTAATCACTCTTCAATTTCAAGGTTTTCTCATCAAGCCGAGCCACGAAAGTCCCTAAGTTGTTAGATCTACTATCTCGTAGCTCGTCTGTGCTAGGGCGTAATCGCGTGGCCCCTGGCGCACGCCCAGGAACAGGAACAACCGGGCGTAAAAGTGGAAAGTGTTTCAACGGGGCCAGGTTCGAAGGCATTAAAGCACCGTTTCCCCGGCAACATCTTTGGTTATACGGGCTGCATACGTTATCGTCATTACCATACCACTCGAACGTAATTTATAGGCGCGCTTGTAACGCGGGCGCCCGGGAAAATATGGTTAAAGTACGTCGCCAAAGGAGGTTCTTGCCTCAAACGGAGTGTATCAACTGCCGCTAGGAGTTGATACTACCTCGTCGGTCGTGAATCATGTTCGTAAAGACTCTTCTTTGTTCTCGTTCCCGTCAAAATCGAGACTCGCGAAATTGCCCCGCTTGCGCTTCGAAACTCGTCCAACCCCTCATTAACGTGGGGAAGTTTTCCTCGAACAATGGTACATTAAAAATGTTTTTACGAATTTACCTGAACAGTGCAAATTGTTTTACGGTTGCCACTTCTTCCCAACGGCTGGAAGGCAACAATGCGATAGCTCGCAGTTCGACGGAATGTTTTTCTTCGCTCCGAGACAAAGATACAGCATGAAAGTGTTGGCGAAGAAAGAATCGTAAAATATGAAGAACAAAACGAACAGCACGAGAGAATAAAGATGTCGGCGAAGGACGCGATCCGGGACGAAATCCGGCAACAAATCGAAGTCAAAGGGAAGACGTCGGAGCCCTCGAAGGATGCATTTCCGTTAATGGAGACGGACGCAACTTCGCCGGAATGCAATTTCGTTTCGGAGCAAGCTCGCCGGGACTCGTTGGTAAAAGCACGGGCTGAAGTATGCGCCATTGTTTTCGGGTATCTCGTCTGCCAATTGTGTCCTCTAACAACCGAGAGTTTCGGCATATCTGAGAGCTCTATTACCGAAGTCGCGGCTGCCATCTTGGTGTGCGCGCATAAAAATTCCTTTTTCCTCTGCCCGTCACGTTCTTTCGGGGGATGCGTTCTTATCTCGCCTTAACAACCCCGACAATGGAACAATGTCGCCGTAACATAATTTAAGGTGTTCACGGTGATACGGTCTTCTTACGCCATGCCACCTAGGGGATCGTAAAATCCGAACGAGGATCGACAGAAGCTCGCCCCGTAGAACCGAAAATCATGAGGAACTGATGGGGACGATTTCGCGCCGCCATTACGCTGAATATTGCAGCACGGCTCGCGCGAATGCCACCATTTTCGCAATGCCTTCGACTTTATTCCTTCGATCCAATCTCTTTTATCTTCGAATCCCTCGCGCGGCAAATTATCGCATGATTATCGGCTCCACGGTCTTCTACACGCGATACCGTTAATTTTATGGTTTTTGTTGAAATCGTTGCAGCAAAATGGCGTTTTCAATTCGATCGACCGAGCGATCCGCTGTTCCTCCCGGAAGCTGGAAAACTGAACGGTAATCTTGAAACATTTCTTCAGTCGGGTTTCCCTCTTTTAAAAACATCTGAGGTTGTTAAAGAAAGGGAACGAACGTCGCTGAAGCAGCATAAGCTTGCCATTCCCCGGGAAATAAATACATTGAACAAAAGACCGTGGATTCGATCAACATTTCCTGCGATTTCTCAAGCGTGTAACGACGCGCATCAGGAACAGCTCGTGATTAAATTTGGAAACATATCAGCGTGAAATCAGCGCATGATGGCATTAACTCGGAAATTCCCGGCACAATTGTGTCCAACGGTCCAATCAATCAATAAACATTCCAAATATCTTCGCGAAATGGCCACGAAAGTTCCGCGAAATCGAATTTATTCGATTCGCCGAAACCTGTAAATCGAAAACGTATCATACCTTCTGTTAAACTGAAGCGTTTTCCAATATTCGCTTCTACAAAACGTATTAAACCGGCACTTCGGCTCGATCAACTATACTTTGTTCGTAGTTGTTGCGTGTTTGAACGCATTGAGGTCCAACTATATTCGAATATCAGTGTTAATATAATATAGTCTTGCTAATAACGAAGAAGATTTTTTGTTCATTCATATTACATTTGTGGATAATTCTTTCGTTCAACACTTTCGGACCGAGGATTCTTTTTAAACATTTTACTTGGCAGCGTTTCACGGAATAATTAACTAATTAGCCTCGTGGAAGTGGTTCGCTTAAAGGGTTGAGCGTGGTATCGAGTGCGGCCGGGTAAGAAAACTCGGCCATTTCGCCGGCAACAAACTAATAAGAAAATGCTCTTTTTCGGTGCCGGGGGCTGAAAAATGTTCCCCCTCGAGCAATTGCTCGCGGCGTCGCTTTTTCCCGGCGCGGTCTTTCACCGTGCGTCGCTTTTCCACCCCCGTTTACAGCGCGCCCCTTTTCATCGGCGCAACTGGACCAGGAACACCCGGGGCCGTGGTCCCGCATACCGTGAACGTGGCCCGCGTTCACCGTGCGCGGCACGAGAGAACGGGTTTTTAATTAAACCTTATGAATTTAATGGCACAAAAGCGGCCGCGACCGACCGAGACCGCGTAAACCGCGTTTTCCAATATTACGACGCGAAGACGTCCTCGAGAACGCCTCCACACGCCGAGATTTTCATATTAAGAATCTTTTTTCTGCTAGCTGTCGCATACTTCACGACGTCATTCTGCCAGGCGTCAAATTTTATTTTTATTCCACGGGGATGCAGGGAAGTTCATTTCAAAATACGGAAAAACAAGGTAGTGTCTGTAGATCAATCCTTGTGCAGTTTCTCAGGTAGTATTTATTTGATATAATCTCTGAAAATGAAGCGATTAAACGTCGACTTTGATACGGCGGGTTAAAATAGACCCTACTCCTTAGCTTCATACATTTTCAAAGAAATATTTACGTCAATCTATTCGTTTGATCAATTCTGGTCTACTTCTTTCGTTAATTTCAAAAAATTCTTGGGTATATTTCTGGATAAAAATGGGGTCGACGATTATTGACAGTTTTATGGAGCCCAGAAATGAATAGTAATCGATATTACTGCGTCGTTGCTTTTTCCAGCACAGTTTTAACCAGCGTGCTTTCCCCAACGGTATAGGTTTGTTAACCAAAATTTCCCGTTTTACCAAAAGCGTCCACGTATCGATTCGATTCGATGCAACGTTCGGCTAATTCTATTCGAACCGATGCTTGAGGTAAACATCAACACCTGCCAACAATTTTCACGTGAAAATCTACTGTCGATTGCACGGTATCGGCAGAATAATCGAAATCACTCTGGGGATTCGCGGAAATGGCGATATAATTTGTAAGGTCGTTGAAAATAATTTCTGAAACAAATAAAACACATTGGAGATCCATATTGTTGCTATCGTATAGCGCATAACTGAAAGTGCCATCAGAATTTCATTAAAAAATATCAAAAATATGAAATATTCACAAACGCGAAGGACCTTCGGGTCAGCTTTCCCGGGGGGAGGGAGGTCATGTTTTCGATTCTGGGAGCAGAAGGCGTCGAAAAACTGGCGTCGTCGATTACGTGGACGCCTTGCTCGGCTAGGAATTATAGGACGGCGCTATTGATTGCTCTGGCCAGTGCCGGTGCTCCGATATTGCATTACCGATAATACGCGTTCGATTTCGTGCGTGGCTATTATGGAATTTGTTGTAGCGGATACTTGGCACGGATTCCAAGCCGCGACGTTGACAAATGGACGCTACGTTTGCCACCGCGCCGCGGCCTCTACACGCGATAGAAATGATCCCGTGACGAAAAACACGGCACCGTGTCCGATTTTCTTGATGACTTGGGGGAGAAAAAAAAAGGACAACACCGGGCTCCGCCTTTCGCCGGAACCCGGCCGTTTCTTATGGCGGGAAACAGATTTATTGGTCTTTTTCAACGTCGTTAATTTACCCTGGTACCAGGCAACGAAAATCTAATCCATATTCCGATGTGCACACGCCCTGGCAAAATGGTGGCACTCCTATCTGCATTTGCATCATCGAAAATAGATGTAAAAGGGTGTGTACTTTATCGTTTTGTATGTGACCTATCGATATTTACAATTTCGCATGAGGTGCACTTTAAAACGGAAAAGAGGAATATATAGAATGTTCGTTTCTGTTCCCTTCTATTGTTTTCGCTAGATTTATTTGAAAAGTGCTTTGCATGTTGCAAAGTCATATAAAGTTCTCAACAAACGATTACCATAATATTCTACTTCTTTCGATTAGCAAAATTGACGATGCAAATTCAAATCGTGCACAACCATAATAGCTTGTTCGACGCAATTGTTGTTAAACATGAAAGTGACGTGTGGTTCTGGCTATGGTCTTAACACTAAAAGTATCGACAATAAAGTGACCAAAGGATGAGGGAATATTTTCAGACATAAAGTTCAGGTCCCTGTTTGTGGCAAAAGTTACCATTTTTAGCCATAATACGTGACGTATACTATTTGCAAAGGGAGGGGCGAAGAGGCGAACGGTTTTTGGCCACAAGGTTTATTTTATACAAATTCTTAGCAATATTAATGGTACAGGGGGTAGAATTACAAATGAAACATGTACATACAGAGAGTAATCTTCCTGCGGAATCGATCGTTGCGGCGTATGTATGTATGTATATCGGCCGCCAGAATTGAGCATTGGCACGTACTTAAATTCCTACCGTTCGCAATGACATAATCCGCGTGCACCGTTTACGGCGGCCTAT
Source organism: Halictus ligatus (assembly GCA_028454255.1). Taxonomy (NCBI): domain Eukaryota; kingdom Metazoa; phylum Arthropoda; class Insecta; order Hymenoptera; family Halictidae; genus Halictus; species Halictus ligatus. Next base: position 5,519,602 of record CM052143.1, read on the forward strand.
AAATTTCCATCGATCTCTACACCGCGATGTGTCGTTCAATCTCGACAAACGAGTCACCATTCGATACACACCCTAAAACGGAACGTTTCGACGGCTCGCAATTTGCAGTAGGATCTCGATTGACCGGCTCAACCCCCCTGGACTACCAGGCCGGACACAATTTTGCAACATAAAATTAAACCGCATTCACTGTTCCCTGGTTACGGTGAATATTACAATCGTCGCTGAAAAAGATACTAATTGCCAAACGCGCCCTCCTTTCCATAGAAGTGAAAAAATATAAATAATGTCGCTTATAGAACTTAATTGTAATATATTTTTTTCAACCCATTGAAGCTGTACACGTTTTATTCAGGCTTGACAAAAATTGGGTTAAAGTGGGTTAACGCTTGAATGAAAAATATGCAACAATATACAAACATTCGCTGACTTTTTAACACGTACATAATAGGAATAGAAAAATTGGAGGAAATAAATAAATGGTGGTCCGAGGGGGTTGATCGAGAAAGCAATAAATTAATTTGTCATTTCGCTTTGTACATGTAAGGCTATGAGGCAGAGAATGCTCTTAAATGTACAATTATGATCAGACTGTGGATCTTATGCGTCTACAATGAAGAAATGAATAGATGATATTTAAAGTAGTAAAAAGATGAAAACAATTTACAAATTTACTTCCGAAGAGAATTTTTGTTCTGTATAAAGATCCGCAGTCTAATTCAGATAATCGGTTGACGAATGTCCTGCTAAACGTTTGCACATTTTCCGGATTATCGAACGCGAGCCAAACGGTTTCGCTGCTCGTCCAGGAGCAGCGACGCCTCGCCCATGATTTTCGCGCTGGTTCGAACCAGGAACAATAGCTGGTACTCGTCCGTAACAGTCAGGGATGACCGGGTCCTGACCAGTGCATGCAGAACGTTCGCTCTCTCCAGATCGAGCCATCTTTGAAGGGTGACTTCCCTCTCGCGTGGTCCTCCTAGGGTCACGTCCGCCGGACCCCATAGAGAAAACTCGAGAACCGACTTCACCTGCACAAAGAACACGTTTCAGGATCTACCTTTCTACAAGAGAACCTCGGGGAGATGGATAAAAGCTTCGGACCCCTCTGCACCCTACAACCTCCGCTTGGAAACTTTATATTAAACTTTGCCAAAGGGGAGTCGCTCCCAAGTGAAGGTATTTAAATGAGGAATGTGCGGGGCTTCCTAAAATTAGTTTTCTTATTTACTGACGTTCCCCGATACCCTGGAACGTGTAGGGTCCAACCAAAAATTCTGGAGATTATCGGTTCCACGCCGAATTATTATAGCCTCCTTTGCAAGTTCATCAATAAACGACCATTATTCACTTCTTCTTCAATGAAATCTTTCGTAATCTCACTTTCAGCGAGAAACCGGCTAAAAGTATCGAGATATCGGGAAACGGATTGAACAGTTAATTTCGGGACGCACTTTAGCGATCATTAGCTGATGATGAACCGAATCTATTCGTCATTGTGTAAGCAGAGCCGCGAGCCGCGATTACGGGCGATTAGGTTCGTTGCGTTAATTCCTGATTAATTCTGCCGCGCTCGTTTCCTACCTGAGACAAGGTGACGGCTTTCTCCCTCATCAGCAATTCCTGAATCAAAGGCAGCCGGCTCGTTAAGTTCAGCTGCTGTAGCGCCAGGAGGGCGCAACGACACAAGGAGACCCTGTCCTCGTCCCTCTGCTCGTTCGTGTCTACGTTCAATCTGTCAGCCGTTACCGAACAATGAGTAAACCAATTTCGGGGGAACGTGATTTCTTCGGACCCGAGGTTTACCGACCCTTGAAGAAGATACAGCCTGCAGTAGGCGTCCTTGTCCTCCCTGCAGAGCACCACGTTGCTCAGGCTTCTCGCGGACTCCTCGATGCCCCGTGCTTGCAGGCTCTTCAACGCCGTCACGAATTGAAGCAGCACGAACGAGGCTTCGCGGATCGTTCCCTCGTCGTGCATCTCCTTTGCGGAGGCGCCGAACGACTGTATGGTGTTCACTTGCAGTCGAGGGAACACCGATATGGTCGCTGCAATGGAAACCCAGACGATCTTAGTCGGAATCGCTTGACAAACGCCTCTCGCCTCTCTGGTTGCTCCATGAACGGGACCGGGGAGCGACAAGTATCGAGGCAGACGGTGTAACGCTTTCTTTTGTTAACTCTCGCGTTACCGAAGGGGGAGGGACACTTTGCGCTCGTTACATCATATTTTCTTATTTTTCCAGCAGCCTTGGAGGTTCAATGACCATTCATCGTGCTCGATACATTAACGCAGAAATTTATTTATGGACAAATAATTTCGTCTCTCGTTTCTAAAACACGTGGCACTCAAAGTGTTAATATGCAATGAATGCAGTGGGATTTTATACTGTTTCGTTCAAGAACTATTGAAGTCTTTCTACTTATATTACATGTGGGAGCTCGCGATTAAAATTATCGAATATTCCACAAATCAGCGGGTACCATTAATTAGCGTAATCCAAAGCTAAAGCCGCGAATATCAAAACGGGGAAAAATGGCGGATACGCAGGGACAGTAGTGCTTACATATTAACGTCCCCAACTTTTGTAAATAAATGCCCGGAACGTACCGGAAGGAAGCGAAGAGAGTTCCGCTTCACGATCCTCGCGGTAATGAATATCGAGCGCCGGTAAAGAGGGATTATCACCTGCGCCGGGCGTCGGCTATTAGCTCGCATAAACTGGCGATTAATGAGTCCTATGTTTGCGAAACAGTGCGACGGTCTCGGAACCATTGGAAAACGGAAACCCTTTTGAATTTTTAACGAGGCTTTAAAGGAAGCAGAAATACGAAGGTATTGCCGGGGATAATGCGCGACCAGCGGAGCTTTCGAAAGCGTTTCGCGGGGCTGCGTTTGAAACCGATTAACCCGTTGGTGTAGGAGAAAGAGGGGATTATAATCATGATAAATAATCGGTGGAAGATTTCCTCGGGGTATCGACCGGTTATGATTATTGAGGGGGCCAATAGCGCGAAAGTATTTAGACCTCGGGAGAGCGTTTATCGGATGGAAGTTCAGAACATAGAGAGAGAGGGGGGGATAGAGAAGAAGAAAGAGATGGAGGGGGAAGGAGAAAGGGATAGAGGATATTGGAGAGGTTGCTAGGTTTACCTTCGAGCTGCTTGTTCCCCGGCAGACACGTCCCGCCAGTAATTTCCTTCGGTACGCTGTCTATAAACTCGATTATAGGTGCCAAATAAAATTCCTTTCTCGACACGTGTGTGGCCAGATCGAACGCGACGCACAGGCTGACGTTCAGCTCGTTCCACGTCGCCGAATAAAATATTCTTCTACCGACGGTGATCGACGTATTGGTATCGATGCTGAAGTGGCTCAGACGGGGATTCGTATTTTTCAGGGCACGCAGACCCGTCGACACTTGCGGAGTTTGGTTCAGCTGCAACAAATCGAAAACGGAGGTCTGCATTTCCCATGCATAGAGTCCCGTCCGACGCGGTTTAACAGGTCCGACGAACCGTCGACCTCCAAACATCGTGTGCTTCCAAACTAGCTCGAGATACTGGTCCGATAGACGCGAAGGTTCATTCGAATCGAAAATTTAAAACAGACTTTCTACTGTGAATATTATTCTAGCTGCTGTGGACTCCGTCTTGTTCAATTTTGTGTAAACTACTGTTCAGAATTACTTGAGTGTTTGTTGGAACGTAATTATTCGGTTGTCTCGCTCGCTAACCTCTGGTCCACAATTTATGCGAAATACAAATTTTCAAACTGAATTGCAACAAACTGGAGTGATATAGAAATTTGGGAACAACCTCAGAAGGGTTGAAAAACGTGAAGGATTGATGTATTTCGATGACAAGATTGGAGGTTCTTGAGACCTGAAAGAATGATGGATACCTGTTCGAGAAACTGGGCGAGTGCTTCGTGGTTCGCGACCACCACCGCTCCGTAATTATCCTCGAGGCTCCGATGAACTATGCTGCGACCTCTGCGTTGCCTCAATCGGCTTATCCTTAATTCGTCGTCCTTGCTCTTCCAGTCTTGATCCTCCTCCGGGCCCTGGATTTTAAAAATCCCATTATAAATTCCGGGCGAGCTATGGAACCGTCTACAGAGAAAAACTATATCGTAGCCGTCTTTATTAAAACGAAAATACTCGGCCGCCTCTCCTTAGTCACTTATCCTTACGCTTTCTAAGCGCGTCTAAACGTTTCCTGCGATTAACTTAAATTTTAAAAAAGCCTCAAATCGCGAGAAGAACGTTCGAAATGAAAGCCACGCCCACCGAGCACTAAAGTGGGCGTGTCAGCTCGCAGCCGGTGGTGGGGAGCCCGAAATTGATCCTGAGATCCAATCTATTCCAACTGTAGGTCACGATGCCCGTAAAACTCGATGTAACTTTATTATTCAGCAGCGTATGCATTTTTTCGGTCAATGTAGCAGCTGTCGGGATAGCTAGCGGTCATCTCTGAATTCTCACTCCGTTATACAACAGGAAAGAGACGTTACAAAATCAGACTTCAGGGACATGAAACTGAAAACGTCACCCTTTAAAACGAACCCAGTTAGATCACTCTAAGATCTTTCTACACTATCTTACAGAACATTAAAGATTGCCAATGTTTACGATTCACTGTTTCCTTAATTTCATTTCACAAAAGTTTCAGGAGCAACATTGAAGTGTATGATTAAGCGACTGTAGTCGAGGAAGTGTCTACATATTTTTGGGCGATAGTATTGTCCCATAGCAACGTTTTAGGCCACGTAACACGATCGGAATCGTACCTCATCGCCCGTATAAAAACCGTACGGCGCGTAGAGCTCGCTCTCGGTCTCGCTGCCGCAATACGGGAGCGAAGTCGATCTGACGAACGTCTGGTGATGAAATTTGAATTCTGCACCGGTCTCCATCGCGTTGCTGTCGGATTTCCTCTTGCTGCTGAGATGAGATCCGACCGCGTGTCGGAGCTCGAGGCTCGAGTCGCACTCCGGCGAGCTGGAAAGGCACTCGTATACATGACTGTCGTTCGACGTCTGGAACAGTCGGGGAATGTCGGTTAGGATTAGCTATTATCGCTTCCTTCTCGCGAGAAGCTCACCTATTCTACAAGAACATTGGCTGCGGGATTGCTGGACCACGGATCTTCACAGATGCTGAACAAATTCAGCACGGGCTGTCTACCGCCGCAAAAATAAATTCTTAAGATCAACGTGATAAAGTAAATATTCAACAAATTTTTTTTGGAAGCATATCCTATTTAAAAAATGGCTAAAAATTTACAGATATACTTTTGTCATTTTCTAAGTAATCTAAAATAGTAACTTTGGTACCCTCTTAGTTTTCAGGTATTTCTATGGGATTGCCAAAGCACCGACAAAGGCCAAGGCGATTATGTCCACCGTGAACATCCGTGGTCCAGCTAGGGTGCTTCTAAATTCTTAAACACCTTTTCCCGACGACCATAAAATTCGCAAAGAGCCCGTTAATAGCATGATTACCAGGGAATCGGACGCATTGGTGGCCGGGGCGACTACGCCCTCGTAATCCTGATTGAGGGCCGGGCTGGAAGATCCATGTTTCTTGAGGATCGGCTGCGAGATCGCTTGGTCCCTCATGCTGGCTGTTCTCTGGGGTTTCGAGGGTGCCAACGAGCTGCGCACCTCACCTGTAACATCCTCCGCTGCTGCAGGCACGTCCGCCATCGTCAAGCGCCACGGGTTAGTACCACAAGACACAAGGCATGTCACAAAACAGGCTAGCTAACGGTAACTAGCGGTAGGACGATATACGCTTCCAGCAATATACTCTGGGGACCCGCTAACGCGCTAGTACCCCAAGTTCAGCGGGTTGCTTTTTGCTGGGGGATCAAGCGACTAAACGTACAGGTCGACCGACCATTCGGGAGCAAGGGGAACTGGGGTCACTGACGAGGAGGAGCGAGGGAATCCCACGGGACTGCGACGGAGTCGCCTGAGCTTGTAAGGAGTCCAAAATTCGATGCCAAACTGTGAACTCTGATGGGGTTGGGGTGGGAATGGGATATGGCTGGATGGTAGTCAATTTTCATCCAGAAGTTTTGCCACGTTGGATTCACTGCTGTTCGAAAGACTAATGTAATATATATATGGGTACATTTTCGGTATCTGTCAAGTACTAAAATTGTACAAGATGGACCAATGACTTTCTTCGTCTTGTATTTCCTTGTATCCAATGATTAGAAATCGTGCGATAATTTTTCGGCAAAGTGGACGTCTTCTGTTACTTCATGTTCAACAATTTTTTAAATGGGAAGCCAAATGACAGTGAAGGTCGGTGAAGTCTTTCGAAGTTTTATAATGTTTTATTTGACTAAGTAAGTTACTTTTTACTCTCTTTGGGAAATTGTAGAGGATTTATGTGCTTAATCACTGAACTATACTTAAATACAAGGAATCATGAGGTGACGCCATTTTTCTATCAGTATTAAAACCTTCGCTCCATCGATTCTCGCGAGTTAGGGGCTGCGGTAAATTCATAAACGTCTGCTGTCCACTTACAAGTCTTTCGTAATGTTGCTTAGAACCTTGCTAACTACTTGCAGGAACAAGGGACAGTGATTGACATTTCGGTAGCGAGGTCAGCAGCCTGGTGCTTTGAACAAATTTGAACTTCCAAACTGGATCTCCGCGTTCTTACATCCCCAAAACACTACAACTTCCAAAACCGCATGACTTAATTACTGAACACCAATTCCACCATACCAAGTGATACTGCTGATCCCCCGAGAAACAGGCTCTTTTCTGGTGTGGAATCTAGGAAAAATCGATTTCTCCTTTGTTGCATTTTCTGTGTGCTTAACCGTTCTAGACTATGTGTTCAAAAGGATTTCTTTCAATTAAATTTAAACGCGTCTATTCTCGAAAGCTCCCATGTTTTTCAAAACTTACTCAGAAAAGAATAACTCACCTAATTTCGATTATTTTTCCCGGGAAAAAATCACACATACACTCCAAACACCGATGAAGGTATGTGCTAAATTCCGTCACAAAAGGTTCGACCGTTTTTCAGGAAAAAATTCGCGGAGAAACGGAAAATCAAAATGTCCCCTTCAAAATTCGCAAAAATTCGTACAAGTAAAAAGAAACGCTAACAGCGTGGTATAATCGATCCGTTGAATGCTGCAGAGCCTCGATCAGGATCGGTACCACGAAGAAACCGTGTCGAAGAGGTTCGAGGACGTCGGGGCGCCACGGCGCGCCGTCCTAGATCGGCGTTCTCGAACTCAAGCATGCGGTTTTCGGCTCCCGAGGGGGGGCCCAATTCCGTGGTCTCGTCGAGCAACCGAAATTTGTTTGTTTGCGACGGTAGGCACGCGGGGCATCCCGCTTCTCCCTGAAGAGGGGGCTGGTACGGGGGGCGGCGGAGGGGAGGAGAGAAAGTAATTACACGGCTAAAGGGTTCAATAGAGTTCTATAAATTCCGCGCGAAGCACGTCGAATTAAGTGCTGCTCGGGAGTTGCCGCGCGCGCGATCATCGGGAATCCTGGAATTGGCAGGCATTCGTTATCAAGCCGCCACCGCCGCGCCCCCTCCCCTACCCCCGGTAGTCCGCGAACACCCCTTCTCTCGCCTCCCACCCCCCCCCCGTCGCCCTCGCGCAACGATATCGAGGAGGGGGGCGATAAGGGGGTGGAAAGTGGGGGAGGAGAAACACGATGCTAATATGCAATCAATACATGCGGCGTTAGTTGCACCCAGGCCGGTTAAGGAAACCTTGCGTAACACAATGGTACCACGATCGAACGTCACATCGACGTGTTTACTATTTACAGGCAGCGACGAGGGTGGTCCGGGGGTGGGGGGAGGTTGGGATGCCAGATAGAAATGAGACGAACCATCCACCACCCCCTCCCATTTCGAATACACCACCCTCCGGCTGTCGGCCCGACCGAGCAAAAGCGAAATCGATTCCTTGTCCAGCGGACGGGAATGGGGAAAAGGTATATTCCGACTGGTCACTCGTTGATAGATCTACTTTCCTAAATACAGGAATATAAAAAGAATGGGGGAAGATCGATGGGGGGGGGGGATCGAAACAGTGTTGGGAGAATGGTGGAAATAGGTTGCATGTTTTCGAGGGCTTGATTGTTGCGGTACCACTCGTGGAACGCAAAGTTTTGGTCGCCCGGAGAATTGTTCTCGAGTGTTCTAAGGTGTTATTGGCTTCGTGTGCTACGGTAAGGCGTCGAAGTTTGTTGAGATTCTTTTGGAACCTTCAGAGGATTTCGAGTTTGAATTTTGGGCCATAAGAGTTTAAAGTTGTGTGCATTTGTTTGAAGGGTGCGGATAATTTGGAGAAGATTGTACATTTTTTGGAGTTTGTACATATTCTACATCTCGTAAATTTTCTCCGATGCTCAATCATTTTTAAATACTGCAATTTTTCTTGGATTCACATTAACGTTCTACTAAAGAGAGAAATTTACTGAAGATTGTGTTGCAATATATACATAAAGGGTGCATTATTTATCTCCACCACTACATACCAAACTGTTTGTACACCATGGAAATAAATGAAATATTCTGCATGAACAGTTTCACAGTAATATACAAAAGTCCAATACCTAAAAACACTATAAAAACTTAGAGTTACTGATATTTTTTGTCGCATTTTAATCCTGTACACCTAAAAAGTATAGAAGTCTCTGCACCTCTAATATTCGGCACGCAATTAAGAAAAATGAAACACCCAGTACGAGCAGCAACAGCCACATCGATTCACAGTTTCCAATATCCATAAATACTATAAAAACCTGCGCGATGCCGTCCCGAAAATTGCCAGAATATTAATCGAGCCTTACCGAGCACAGAGCCGTTCTACCAGGTTACAAACGAACACCCTGTATACTAATCCCGATCATTCCCAGAGCGCAGTTCGATCGGTTTGCATGCGGTTAACGGCGAGGCAAGCCGAAAACGAACCGCTGTCGCAACAACGGATCGTAAAAAAAGGAATCGATTCGCACGTTTCCGGTTCTCGGTTCGTCGTTTCGCGTCATCGAGGCTTCCGTTCGCTCGTCATGAAGAGAACGCGCGCATAATCACGGCGCGCCGCCGTTATGGCACTCAAACAAAAAAGAAAGGGAGCGGGTTGTACGGCGCGGGTGCAACGAACAAAACACGACCAAATCATGATCTATCGTAAGAAAACGTCAAAATACGCATCATGTGACCAAAAAAAAAATGAAGGCTATCTGGTTCGATTTATGATCTCATTCACTTTCTTCTTTTTTTTTTGTTTTCAAGCAACAATCGTTTATTTCAGGACACAGAAATTCGATGTTACATCATTAAATGTCGTTCTATTTACAAAACTATGTTTGTTCGTGTGTGTGTGTGTGGGTGTGTGTGTGTCACGTGGCTCTGTGTGTGTGTGTGTGAGTGATGATAATGTTTGCGTGTGCGTGTGGTTGGTAATAGCGTGTCAAAGCGTCGATTCATAACAACTTGTATCGTGGTTTTCCATTCGTGTCAGCCATTCTCAAACTTTCTGATCGCACTCTTTTCTGTTGTCGTATTCCGTTCGCTGTTCGCAACACGGGACAATTTTTCCGCGCGGATCGGGGGCGGAATCGCGATCGCGGAACGGGGACACGATGCGTAACACGGACTCTATACGAAGACATAATGTATCACAGCGGATCGTGAATAATCGTTTGTATATCGTAATAGTTAATATAGTCTATAGCGATTAAGGGCAGTTAGTTCGTCTAAGAAGAAAGTTAACATGTTACTGAATTCTCTTCTCCGATTAGTCGTATACAAGTAGAAAAAAAAATCGCGTATGGCATACACAGCTACGTAACACGGTCTCGAGAGTATCATAATCGATTGACTAAAACATTCCTCCTTCGATCCAGAGGTCGTCAACGACGCGGTGCGACGGCGAGCTTACGATACTGATTTTTCGTGAAGTTGGTCTCTGTTAGGGTGAATTGCTGTGACACCGAATACGTGAGATAAATTATGACAAATTTCCCACTTACTTTGCGGTCCCAACTTTTCATTAATTACGGAACGAGGACCCTAGTAGAAATAATAAGTATTGTCTATATTGTTATTATACTCTTCGATTGTTACCAACGGAGAACGCAAGAAACATTCCGCAGAATCGTAACGATACCAATTTTGCAAGATCACTAGCCAAAATGTTTGCACAGGACGAAGGTATTCCGTGTTAGAGCAAGTCATCCTATTATTCAAGTCACAACACAGTCTCGCATCAAAATTCATAGTGAATTCACGCATTACTCGCAGTGAAGAGGCTCGTGCAGCCCGGAAACTTCACGACGATCGAACGTCGACTCGACGAGGCGAACGAGGAAGATTAACGATTAGTGAAAAAAAGGTTGGGGGTGAGAGTCAGCCACCGGTCATCCTGTTACAGGATACGAGCACCAGTGTTGGGCAATAGTCGTCCAAAATGACTGACAAAACCACAGGAAATAAATTCAATTTCCTTGCGATGCTCAAACATCGGTCCATCAATTCATCGTTCACAAATAAATCAAAGTTCCTTATTACTCGCGATCTCGAAACGAAAAAACACTATTCATAAATCTCTGGAGACAGATACAGCCTAATGTGGCGTGCTGAAAGATAGTCGACCGCTTCAAACATTTATGCATTCAAACAAAGGTTCCCCGAACGAACAACTCGAGCGCTGAATAACGAAATGAATTATTCGCTCGATGCGCTAATTCGAAATTCGAAGAATGCCCAACACTGTCGAGTACTCCTCGGTAAAATTACACCACGCGCGCGGGAGTATAGAAAGAGTCGCAAAAATGAAAAAACAAAAAAAAAATAAAATGATGAAGAGGAAGCAGCTGGCGCGAGGATTCGTGTGAGTATGGCTGTTACAACATCGAGACTTGCCGTGGTTCCATTAGTTACATTGTATGGGCCTGAACTTACCCAGATTCGCGTAAATCGAGTCTGAGGTGGTCGAGGCCGCCGGCTGCCAGGACGAGGAGGATGATGACGTAGACGACGAAGAGGAGACGGACGACGGGGACGACGATTTCGAGGGCTTGTCGCTCCTAGATGGAAGCTGTTTGGTCTCGACGCGCGGCGGTGGTGGTCGGACCGGTTTGCTGGATGGATCCAGCCGAGGCCAATCCTCCAGGGACTGGTTCCGTGGCGGTGGCGGTGGTTTTCCCGGTCTCACTGTAAACCACGCCGAAATATCGCAGCCATGTTAGGGTTCTTGCCGTTTTAACACGTGGTCGGGGGAATTCAGTTTAAACCCCCTTCCGGACAACTGTATTTGCGTACACTGTCTAGGGAGCGAAGCTTAGACTAGCTTCGTCGGTCTGGAAAGGCTGAAGCGTGGATCATCGGATCCTTTAGTTGCTAAGCGTACCGGTTACCTCAGCTAGGGATCGAGACGGTTCCGGGAATAAATTGTCGAAAACGGTCCACGAGCTGCTAAACCAACTCGGTAATAAATCGCTTTATAGCTTCGGTATTTAATACGTTCATTGTCCCGTCAATTACGTGCAATTCAATTAACAGGAGTGCTGAACAACCTCATAGAACATACACTAAACCTGTGACATTGGATGATCCATAAAGTAATTCAACTAATAAATTCAATATCAAATATAATTCTTGTATTGTACATAGTGTGTCTCTTTGGAAGGTAAAGTATTTTTGTTGCACAAAAACAGAAATCGAACCTTGAAGAGATTTCAAAAATTGATCGGGGACATTGAACTCCGCGGACACCTCATGAAAACCATAATTGCCGAGATCCCTGAATGCCGGAGTTCTCCAACAATATGAAACCGGTCGATCTAGGTAATCCATGCTTCAAGTAAATCGCGAGTTATGAAACCGTGGAATCCGTCGACCATTCTTCCCAGTCCATGAATAGAGGACTCTAGCCATCGGAAAGTATACTCACCGGCTGCGTGGGCTCCAGGAGACAACGGCGATCGAGTAGCTCTGCCATCGGTTCTGGGTCCGCAGGAATCAGGTTGATCTTCGCTTATCCTGCTGATCCGGTCGTTGCCCACGACCTCGACAGCGGCGCCGTCGAGTTCCAGCGGGTGAATGATCTCCAGTCTGGGTTTCGGTTGCGGTGTCGACGGGATTTCGTCGGTCCTGGCCGACCCATGACCGCTGACCATGTCCACGTCCTTTCTAGAGCCCATCCTGAGGAACCTCTTCAGAGAGAATCGCGATCTACCTCGTTTCTTCTCTTCTCTGATCTCCTGTCCGTTTGTTAAACTATCTTGAGACAGAGAAATCGTCCTCCTGGACGTGGGGTCTGAAGATTGCGCGCTAGTTGGATCGGGAAGCTCTGAAACAGCTTTTCTGAACTTGGGACTGCAAGAGGAAGCTCTCTCCCTCTTTTCCTTCTCCCTGACCACTGGACAATCCGACTTGAAGGTCGCAATGGGGTTCCTTGCGAACAAGGTAGCGCTAGGAGCTAATTCCTCGACGGATTCAGCTGCTGGAGGTTTCGGGGCCATTCTTCGTTTATTAGGCGAGCGAATGGACTCCGCTGCTGGAGTCTGAGTGTCCATGACTTCCTCTTCAACGTCCACATCTTCGGGATCTCCGCTTTCAGCTGCTGGGCCTCTAGGCGAATTTATCGAAGACAGATTTGATTTGCATCCTGAAGATAGTTCCGAGGAGGTTGGTTTCTGGCTTGATTTCAATGGAGGTTCAAGGTCCGGGTTGGATGGGAGGTTCTGTAGCCTACTGGGCTGATTGGTTCTGACGTCAGGCTCCCGTGATACGCTGTCAATCACGCTGCGAATTTGATCTGCAGAGTCCTCGGGCTTGTCTTTGCTAGCTGGCCGAGGACTGCTTATCTGCTCCTGCGGCGGCGGACCACTCGCACCTGAGAATTGGATGCGACCGTGAACGTGGGTAATTGGATGGCGCTGTGGGGCGGTTGCCCGGCTCGCTTCCGCTAATTACAGAGTCGAATTAACGCGGCCGACCGATCGTCTTATGAGTAATCATGGTATCTCGTTGCGGCGGCCGGATCGCTGCATCGGGATTGATATTATCGGGGAATTAAACGGTTTCCGAATCTTTGCTTGCGACTAGATCGTTGGTGTAATAGCCGACGAGGTAGTAGAGGTTTGCTGCAGGTTTGATTTAGAATGGGTACTTGGGTTTCGATAGGGAGAACGCGTCGTACCTCGAGATGGTAAGCAACAACCGCAAATCTGAACGTAATAAGGAAACTCGCAAGACCGCGCCAAAGCCCGAGGAGATTAAGACGAGAATTAATTTCGAGGATGTCGTGTCGTTCTGTCTGACTCTTAATTATTCCGGGTAAATTGGTTAGGTTAATGGCGTTTTAACAGAAAATTGTTCTTGGGGTATCTGGGATGGCGCTTGCCTCTGGGTGCGCTTAAAGTGACCTGGACAAATGTGTAGTGGAGTGATTAGGTACTTTTATTTATTTATTTATTCGGAATTGGAGACATTTACGAGTTCGGTGGCTGTTAAATAAAAAATTTAGAGAGAGGAGTTTTATCTTCTCTGGGAATTTCAGTTGAATTTATATAGACTTTTAAGAAAATTGGAGAAGAACGATCAAATTCCGATAGCTTGCTTGTCAAGGATGTACTGTATTCGTGTATTATATGCATATTGTGACCATTAACGATTTTCTTAATTATTTTGTGCGACAAAGGTGGTTGGAATGCATGAAACCGGATGGTGGCGCCATCTGACAGAAAAACGTGTAACCTTCCTCTTAAAGGACACTTTTCTTAAAGTATTAAATATTGTGGTAAAAATTGGCTATCCTAATGTAAAAATTAGCACAAAAATATCTACCTGAAACAGGCTATACCCTAAAAAAATAATATTTTTACTTGCTGTAGCTAACTGCTTGTAGTTTAGCTTCAAAGATGGCCTAGTTCCGAGACGTCAATATTTGTAATTTTTTTCACCGGTCGTACGTTGATTGTTAAAAAATTCATGAAAATTATTTACAGAATTTCAAATTTGATTCATTCGTGAACAATTAAAAAAATATTCGCACCTGTACTCTGATTGGATCTAGACACAGCATTACTGGCGGTCATCGCGTAGCTCTTCTTCGAGTTCGCATCAGCCAAAGTCAGATTCTTAACACCAAAATTAGCCGGTTTCTGTGGAACAACAGGCTTGGCTCTCAGCTCTAGATTCACCGCTCCGTGAAGGAAAGAAGGTCTGGGCTCTGTGGTTATGATCGGTTTGCAGTTCTCGCCCTGGAGGGGTGGCCTAGCTTCGATGTTGGGTGGTGGACTCCTCGGAAGTGCTGGTGGTTCCGTCATTTCCTCTTCATCCGCTCTGCCATCCGGCTCTCCGGCTAGCTCGCGACTTTCCTCGCAGCTGAATTTCTTCTTGAAATGATCCCCTTCCACCTTGCGCAGCTCCGTAGACGAGGGGTCCTCGTTACCATGGGACACCATGATCTTGTTCGTCTCCTTGCCGTGGATCATGGACCTGTCGCTCTCCGCAGCCTCCTCGGTGTCGTTTTTCGTCAACGGCGTCAACGTCAACTCGATACCCTTGTCTAATCCTTGGTTCTTTGATCTACAGATCTCCGGAGACCTTCTCGCCGCTCTAGCACCATCGTAGTCGACCTTAGTGCCGTTCTGAGAAGGTTGAGACACGGTCTTAGGCTTCTCGTTGTCCAGCTTCTTGGTCACTAGACTGCGAACCACGTTCCCGAATTTCTTGTCCGGTTTACCGGCGTCTAAGATTCGTTCGACGTTCACTTCGCCGGCCTTGTCCTTGGTGTCGTCGTTCTCCGGTGTGCTGGTGCGTTGCATCACCGAAATTAGGTTGTTTGACGTGATCAAAGGCAGGTCCACGATCTTCTCCATCCCTGACGGGTACTTTAGGTCCTTCCTGTCATCCTTCTTTGCTTCGATCTCGGGCTTCTTCGGCTGCTTCTGCGTTGTCTGCGGGAGACTCGAGATTAGGAACATGTTTTCGTGATGTTAAATTTATTAAATCAGAAGATAGTGAGTTCATTTTGTGGTTCTTTGTCTTGTTTGGGTGTTAATGGATCTGGTTGGATGGCGCATTAAATTGTATGTCCGGTATCAAATTAGTAAAATTTTATTTAGCTTATTATTATTCTAGGTGGATTAGCAACAGGTTTCACATCGTTTACCAAATGAGAGGGTTAGGATTTTGTAACTGTTTGTTATTTTCAATAGATTATTAATGAGACTAAGAGGACTGTTATAAAAGTTATAAAAATTGTATAAACTGTAGTTGCTATGGTCTTTCTCGTAACAAGGTTTTTAATCTACTGCTTAAAATTGAATTTAATTAAACGAATTTATTTAAGCTACTAGGGATTTCCAAGAAAGTTGCACAGGAACAAAAGAATGATTTCCTCCGTCAGTCCCATGAATCCAATCCGAGCCCCAAAGACGAATAAAAGGGAACTCATAAATTTTCTGCTTTAATATAAATTATTCGTATGAAAAATTCATTTATACTATGAAGAAGTTCGAAGAGAGTCACCGAAGGAGAACCCAAGAATTTCCTGTACAAGTTTCACCGATCCAATCTCATTTATAAAAGCGAATGTACAATATGAAAGTCATACTGCAGTATCAATTTTAATGGTGGCACATCCTGACAGACAGTAAATGAAAATGTGACTTTGAGACACTCGTCTACGGTGCAATTCTGATGTTCGCCTCACCTCCAATTTATCACCGTTCTCCGCAATCTTGTGCTTGGCAGGGCCGGAGGATCCATTGACGAATCCATTGATCTTCCTGTCCGCGGGTCTCTTCGCGGTCGGCAAGGTTTCGTCGCCGCCAAATGGCGTCACGGAGACGAGCAACGTGGTCTTCTTGCCCTCGGAGTCCTTCTGTATCCTTCCGAGCATCAAAGACGCGAAGGACCTAGTTCCTGTCGAAGATTTCGGGGGCTCGTTCGCCGTCACGACCGCTGTCAGGTTAGCCGTGATCGTGTTGAAGTTGGTATTAGCCCGTGTCAGGTTTCCCAAAGCGCGTTCCTCTTCGCTGTCTGGCAAAGTGTCGTCCTCCGTGCCAAACGACTCGGTGAAGTCGTGCTCATCGTCCTCCTCGCCGTCCGAGAAGACGTCGTCGCCGCCATAACCGATTATCTCCGTCAGACATTCCGGGAACGCGACCGTCTTTTTCTTCTGGTCCTTCTGGCTGATTGCCTTGCCTCGCAGGATACCCTAAAACAACGACCAAGTGTCAAAACCTGCTCTTTTCGACAGCCTCTAGAAACTTTTCAATTCAAATGATCGTAGATCCACGATTAATCAATTTAAATATATTTGTTCGAAATAGCTGGTATAAATATAGTAAACGTAGTTTGTCGTAAAGAACGTCCGCGAAGACGATAAAAATCCACCCTTTCAGCATCCTCTTTGAATTTTCTGCTTTACATCATTCTACGAAGAACAGCTTTTAAGGAACATTCTCGGAAGAAGGAAAGTCTGTCGCTTCGGTAAAATGGAAACTGCGGCTACTCGTAAGCAGAACGGTAAACCAGAAAACGCAGAAACGAAAGGCTCGTTGCAACTTATCGACAGCACCGAATTAAGATACAATCTTCAGTGAAATGAACCGCCTGCACCTCGCCGGACAGCTCTTACTCGAAGACACGGTCTGATTCTAGCCACATCTGTCGAACAGCATTTATGCAAATGTCTATCGTAGACAGGATGTGATCAATCATCGCGTTCATTTTCGTCGTGGACCTGGTTCAACGAGAAGATACGACTGACTTTCCCTGGAGACCTTGAATCGATCTCGATCAGCAGAATGACGGGCCCAAATTGACACTGGAACTGCATGATTTGTCAACATGACAGGTCTCTAATTTTTTAACCCTATACGGACGAAAATTAGACGACTGCATACCACTGTCTTAAATCACGGGGAAAATGAACAATATGATTTTTTAATATGTATGAGATTTACGAATATTATAAAGATAAATAGCTACACTCTTGTTCGTTTTATAGGGAGCTGTAAAATGGTTGAGTGCTCTGTACTTCTAGTGTTAAAATTACCGAGGACGTCGAACGCGAGATTCGATTTCCAGATTTGCTTTCGTTTCGACACCCCGGACAGAATTAGATATTGCCGAGCAACGATGGCTTAGCCAAGTTGGAATCGTTTCGAGCCCGCCACTATCCCCTGGTAATCCGTCTGATAATTCGGAAATCCGAAGAAATTCCAGATCTGTTTAAGGGGGGTCGAGCTCGCGGCGTCGACGGCCTTATCGTCCGCAGCCAGGAAATGAAAGTTCAATCCTGAAGTTAAATACGGACGGGGGTTAGTAGAGTCCACGGAAAGTCTATTTTTCCCCCCCCTGAAACTTTCGGGGTGGTCAGCTGTCGTTAATGAAAGCGTTGAATTATTCACTCAGTATTCCGCCCGCTTCGAATTTTCGTTGGACGGCGAACGGGATACAAGGAGCCCATCGAATTAGCTCTCTATACGGTCCCGGGTTTTAGAGTCGTGGCGAACGTGCTCTACAAGTCCTCGTTCCACGGCAGAAATTACAAATTCGGAGAGACATTTGCTTGAAATCATCGACTCGCTTTTTGCTGGATAAGAACTTTTTTTAAATTGCTGGCACTCCTGAAAGCGATCGAGGAAAGTGTTTTCAACTTAGGTTCTTGCTTCGAGATTGTCCAAAAACGTACAGTGGGAGAATAGACATTCTTTATAGTGAACAATGTGCAAACATATAAGGCACTTAGATATGTAACTTTGAAATCGCTACCCCGAGCTCCTTCAGCAAAATAAAAGAAGAAACTAGACATACTACAAAGTTATTCGGCATAAAAATAAAAAACTAAAATGTTTTTGAGGTCTCTAAGAATTTAAAAAATTTGGTTAGACTGTGTCCGAGATTATCCAAGAAACAGGAATTCGTGGTTAGCGCCGACAGTGTATGTGGCGGCGATAAAATCGCTCGTGTCATCCAGTTATCGTTCGAATTTCACAATACTAGTCAGAGAACGCGACACGGCCACGTGTCGTCCAAACGACACCGCGAATTCTATCCACTGGAACCGACGACTCGACAAAAGCGCGACAACTTTCCGCCGCGAAATGTCACACGGCCGGACCCTCCTCCCGCTACCCTTTCTCGGGTCTCTCGTTCTACCCCGAGACCACTTTTTCGCGAGCGCGTTTTACAGCGGGGATCCTTTCGCCGGATGTTATCGACATACTTGGATATCCTCTTCGACGCGAAACCTTTTCCATCTGCCGACGTCTGCCGACCATTTTCCATCTGCCGACGTCGAAATATCTCGGTGATTAGCCTCGAGTGAAAGTGTCTACAGGGGTTGCTCCCTTTCTCTGCTCTTCATCCAACCTGCGTGAGATATTTCGCTGTAGAATGTATTTACTCCGCAATTTTCTCCTCATTACATTCCGCGAAGTGAATGAAATTGTCATTTTAGCCAGCCTCGCTGATCACAAATTTTATAAATTAACAGAGATTGGAATTCTCTAACACAGATTGAAATTCCCCGGCAATTACTAGAAATCTTCACGCAAGAATGTCTCACGCACAAATTAATTTCCCATTGGAACGAGTTTTTCCAAACGCCGGCTAATGATATAGAGAAGCGCTAGACATCTGTCAGGACATGCCAATGGCAAAAAATCATGTTTTCGTTCCACCAGCTCCTTCCGAACCCGCCCACGTAATTCGAAACGGCTGCGTCAGACGAGCAAACGAGCTGCGAATAAAGAGGCAGTGTCCTCTCCGTTACGATCTCGGGACTCTTTGTGCACATGGCATGGGCGTCCTTCTCGAAACCGAATGTTTAAAAATATTTGTCGTGCGTGGGCGTCGTCACCGGCGCCGTACCCTCTTCGAATGACGCCCACCCTTGCCCGGCCACGCGTTAGACGATTAAGCGTTCACCCTTGTCGCCGGCTGACGTGGACGCATGCATCATGTAAATTTAGAATTCCCGACAATGAATCCGTCTCGCCGTGATTCTGCCTTCGTGGCTCTGAATGAAATATTCACGCTGACGCATTGCCAGACCCGCCTAATCACAGAGAGACTCTTGTTCTTTCTTTTGCGAGGCTCCTCCTTGATCTGAGCCAAGACAGTGTCAAGGAATTTCAAGCTTGGAAGACGTAGAGACAATTTTGATGTGTTTGACCTGGTCAGTGACCGCCACCTGTCTGCTCTTGGTGGTCACTGACCGCTAAATTGGGTCACTGATCGATATTTTACTTGATTGCGATAATTCTTTTTTCGCCATTTACATACCAGGCTGTTTGCAGCATTTATGCGTCAATATGAACCACCACAACGTAACAAAAACTTGCAGAGATCACTTCAATGCTTCCCTAAAAAAGGAAATTGAGAATCCTCGAATCCGCTGCAATAATCTACATTCCTAGAAGTTTATCCATTCGCGGCATCGAAATGGGCAAAACAAGGGTCCGCAGGAATTGCAAAACGAAGCTCCGCGATCCCAATTTCTTGAGCAGCGCGAAAAAGTGCCTAACCCGAGCCATTCATGTGTGCAACAGACGCTTTCTCGCGACCGAACATAAATTCTGTTCTTTCCTCTACTGCGAGCTAGCAGGACATCGAGTGCGGTCGTCCCTTCGACCCAGTTTTCCAAACTTGATACCGGGCGAGAGCATGATGCACCGCGACTCTCAAAAGTTAGCAACAATTTTCCGTGGTCAGCGGCACCTAGGCCGGCGGTTGCAGCTTCCGGTGTTGATAACGCGACGCCTGTGAACCATAACGGGTCCCGTGTAGTCCAGTTACGCTAATTTCGTGTCGTTACCGTGGCGGCCGGCTCGTCGACAGCCTGTCTCGGGAATGCTAATTCAATGAGCTCTCCCGTCCTCTCCCTTGATCTTGCTCGTGAACTAACTAACCCAGTTTCTCAGCTCGCGATTACGCTCGTTCCAGAGCTGGTTTTTCCACGCGTTCCGGAGATCATTGCCAATTAGCGGTCTGATCTCCCGGCTCCGTGTTGTTCCGGTGATTCGATTAGCCTGCGATCATCTAGCATCATTAGAAACGCCCAGGGAAAATATACGACCGATCGTTTCCTACACTCTGCAATCGCGGCTTCGAAGTGCAGGATCCTTCCTCGAGGAAATTCCAAATCTGCACCGTCGGTGCAGCGAATGCATCGTGGCTGCATCGTACGCTGCAGCTTCAGACGGATCCTCGGGGACTATGCTTAGAGTGTGTGTAGCTTTATTGGACGGGTTGGAGGAGAAACGCTTTTCCATCGGATAGCATCAATGTGTCTCGAAAACCGGGTATTACCATACGCATCCTCAAATCAATCAGCTCGCATACCAGCCCCTGTAAAAGCCGAAGGTATTCGAGATCAGTATTAACGGGAATGACTACCTGTATCTTAATGCTATCAGTCTTCAAGTTGAGGGCCCTGCCGATGTTGAGCTTGAGCGACTCCTCCGGCAGCGTGTGCTCCTCCCTCGGCTTGAAGCAGTTCGAACAGAGTTCCTTCTTCCAGGCGTTCTGCACGAAGCGGTTGCATTGTGTGGACATCGTTGCTTCACTGCAGCGACAGCGAAAGTCCCGTTACATCATCACCCTGAAAGGAAAAGACGTTTGAAATAGTAATCGGCCTATTCCTTCGAGCTCGGAGCCCGGTGAACGGAGCCCGGTTTTCGTGCCGCACGTGTGCAACGGCGCCGCACGAGAAACGCCACTCCTCCTACACGCAACGAACACGAAATGCAACGTGCAAGCTGCACCGGCGGCAACTGGCCGGTTATCCTCCCGGGAAACGTTAATCCAGATATACAGGGTGTCCTCGAGTGACCAAACTTCCGATTTCCGTGCACCGTGGTATCCTAACCCCTCGAAGATACTGCCCCTTCCAACCGCCGACGGTGAACCTGCGCCGTTCGGTTTAATTAGCGAATTACGGAGTACACCGATAGCGAGCCGAAAGTAGTTTCTAACGGGATTTCCACGGGTAATCGCAGGTACACGATGCACCGGCAGCTCCCTAAACGTCCTACTACGAATCTACTTGATCGCGCAACGGCTCCGCAGCCTGACCTTTGCTTAATCAGCTTTTGCTAATTCACTTGACGCTGAACCGATTCACGTTTTACCGTTCGAATACGCTTTTTCGGAGATTCCAGGTGAGCGACGGGGTCGTCTTCGTACCCAAACCGAGTACTACACGGGACAAATTGTTATTGTTTATCGCTCTATTTTATCGGCTTCGTGATTCTTTCGAGAACGCAGATTCTCTATAGAATTCTGAATTTAATTGTGCCTCCGTTTGGAGAACCTTTTTAAGAGAGCAATTTTTTCCTTTAATTAAAAAGAAAAAGGTATCTGTGGTTTATTCTATTGATTTTATTTTAGTTTTTATACTAGGAGTCGATTAGGATTGAGACTTGAGTAGGAACAAATTTAAAAATGGAACAAGCTATTTTTTATCTTGAGTAAAGTGTAGCAATGTAAGGAGAAACACAATCTCACGATGCACTTTGGTTGTCGAGATAAAAAGATAATTAGAATCTCGAGCTGGTAAGTGATGGTCGTTTCTTAATGCTAACCGGAGATGGCGAAGGGAGGCTGAAC
This sequence comes from Halictus ligatus, assembly GCA_028454255.1. Taxonomy (NCBI): domain Eukaryota; kingdom Metazoa; phylum Arthropoda; class Insecta; order Hymenoptera; family Halictidae; genus Halictus; species Halictus ligatus. The sequence goes on from CM052143.1 coordinate 5,541,236, forward strand.
TTGAACGAAGTTCGCGGAGCCTACAAATAAAAGCAGCGTCGAAACGATGGCTCATTGTTAACGTTGTTCTTTCGAAGAAAGTTTGATCGGGTCGAGTTGCATAAATTATACTACCTCCGGGAAAGTCTAGAAATGAGTTTAATCTTGATATTTTACGAGTTTCTTATAGAGGATCGCGTTCCTCGCTTCTGCGATTCAACAGAATGCTCGTATAATTTTATTGATTATCATGTTGATCTCTAGTGACTGCCACTTGTCTTTTCAGTGGGGTCATAAAGTAATATTAACTAGCTCGAATAAAATTTCTAAAACTGGGGAATTTCAACGATGTTTTATAATTATATTCTTTAGTTACGGAAATTCGATTGTGGGGCACAGGAAGATTGGAGTAGCAGCCACCGTGTTAACATTATTTCGAACAACGGGGATTGATGAAATTTCGAACAGACGTTTCGCCAGAGGATTGTCGGCTGGCGAAAGATCAGAGGAGCCGGTCTGAAATGTCAGAGGAGATAGCTATAGCATACACGGAGGTAAATGTGTCGGTCGAACAACAGAAACTAGCTCTACAGGCTTCGTTAAAATGTTCTGTATCACTCCCCTGAAGAACACGAACCGCACAGAAATTTCTTTCGCTAATAATTCTAGTATGCTGAATTTCTTTTAATAATCGCAAGAGACTGGAAGCAAACATACGCTTCATTCTTACTATAATAATTTTAACAAGCTGAAAATAATGAATATAATAATAATGAATAATAATGAAGAGTCCGTGAGACTCTTTCCGATTTTCCAAAGCAATTTCCTACATGAAATAATCGATAGCCACAAAATTCCGAATAATAATCTGTCAGTGGATAATATACCAGAGTTGTACACGTAATGGAAGATTGCACGTTGCAGAAGCATAAACGCCAACCGTTTTATTTTTCTCCGGAAGAGCAGGACTCTTTTATCAAAGCTCCAGGAACAGCAAGCTGCAGTAGAAGGTAGTTTGCCATTCCAGCGGAGAAAAATAGGAGCGTTCTCCGGGCGAGGTATCACGGTCGGTTAGGTTTGAAAAAATTCCCACCCGTGGACACCGCTCGGTCACGTTCCGGAATATTCTCCCGGCAGAATGGAAGACGTCCGAAAGTCACGGAATCCCCGCGCGCGTACCGCGTGTTCGCGGAAACTTTCCGCGATTTTTATCCCCGCGGCGAAAGTTCGCGCCTCGAAAGTTTTCCACGCCCTGGAGACGTCTGCTCCCGCGCGGGATCGCCGGAAAATGAGGGGCCATCCCGCGAGCGAACACCGGAGGAAGTCCCATTTGGCAGCGTTAGCCGTTCTACGCCGAAAATTTACTGCCCAGAAACCTGACAACGGCGAAACGATAATAAATATCGACGCTGTTTCCGCGAGAAATAGAAAATCTTTCGACGGGGACAAATAATGCATAGAGTTTTTGCTGGGCGATCTTCGAACGAAATTAATCTTCCCATTTCTTCACGTTTCCGTTGACGCTAATACGATACTTTGAAAATTGGGAAGAAGACGCGTAGCGAGGAAGCAATCGTCGGACAGAACCGCGGCAACGCAGAATGAAACGGGCGAGATACGTTGGCGTACGTGGCCGGTAGCAGGGCAATTGCGCTCAATTCTGAGACATTTAACCGGCTCGGTGCCGTGCAGGATTCCGTTCCATCGAAAAGGTTAATCCGGCAGAGGCAGCTTTCCTGTCGGCGGCGGCCACCGTGAACGCAATCAGGACAATTGACCCAAGCGGTCCGCTCGACTGAATAATTGCCTGGCTTCCGGTCTCGCTTTTATCCGGCACGGTATCAGCCGGCCCCTGACATTAGCCAGCGATACGTTCGCTCTCGCGAGATCATCCTGACGCGATCGCCGAGAGAAAACGTCTCCGAAACTTTGCTCTTCGTCGGTCTCCTCGGGAACTTGTTCCCCAAGAAAAGAAGACCTCCGGAGGACTTCCGGTTGCACAAGGAAGCCAAGAAACGAAAACGAACGCGGTAACGAATTACCCACCACGGTAGAAAACCTCGCGGAACCTTTGCTCTTCTTCGATCTCCTCGGGAACCAGTTCTCCAAGCAGAGAAAACCTCCGGAGGACTTCCGGTTGCACCAGGAAGCCGAGAAACGAAAATTAACGTGGCAACCAATGGTGTTAATATGGCGCACTACTAGTTATTTTACGCTTACAGTGATCAGAACTTCTTTGTCGGTCATAATCTTTTAGAAGAACAATGAAGTTTTTGTTTGGGTAGAAACGCCACGTGCGACTAAAATGGAACAAGTACGCCAAAATCGAACAATGAAACTGAAGATGTTCAGTGCGTAAAATATATGGCTAAGTAATGTACGTAATTCCTTCGAGAGACACCAGTTTATTGTATTTAATAAATTGTTAAGAGGTAAACTAAAGCTCTGTCACGGTTCCACGAAAGTGCAAGGGACTTAACGAATGGTTCCCGGAAACGAGGCGGAACATCAGCGAGGAAACAGCGAATAGATTTATTTGCCAGTTAAATGAAAGTTTCGCGACTCCGCGTTTCCTGGTCGCTGAGAGAAATGGCGTCGTCTGCCCCCCCCCCCCCCCCCACCCTGCAACATTGGTTAAACGCCTTCCCCTTTATTTTTTTCTTCTCTTTTCTCCCGATCTCTGAAAACGGATTCGCCCTGGCTGATTAATCGGTTCATTTCCGCTGCGGGACGCAAAGACACCGGTGCCCGAGTCCCTGTGCTCCCGTTACGGCGAAAAAACCGACCGGGACTCGCCCGGATCATTCTCCAGAACCGGTCCGCGACGATTCCGCGCCGTTTTCTGCCGGCTCGATCATCGTAACCCTATTCCGGAAGCGGCGCTTGTTACCTATGCTGCTCTAATAGACCCGGTGCACCGGGACGACTTTGACACCAGAAAAAGACATCAAGGACGGCTCTTGTGGCGCTGGAACTCGCCGACACGTTGCGTCATGATCCCTGGAAACCGGCCGCGTACGCGGAATCGTTCGGAACCTGTTACGTCTGCTAGCATTGTCAGCCTTTCGAACAATGAGCTCAAAGCTTTGGACCGGCGATGAGTGCAGTATCTATTCTCGAACAATTTTTAACGTTCAAGTGAGCTGCAGCGAGACTATGTTTGTAACCTTGGAAAACAATCGTGGATTGTTTGGAAAAAATTATTTTCCAGCAGGTTCTGTCAAATTGAACCGTTTGGGACATCTAGAAATTTCTAGTTGATGTTGTTCTATAGGACCAGACAGTTTGCTACCCCTAAACCCTGTCCTGCCTGTACACTTTAAATTCCGCAGGGTGAGAGAGTTCCCTGCCTGTGGACATGTCCTATAGGATGACTGGACAATTTGCTACCTGTCGGTCTGCTTCCATTTCTGTTGGACTCGACTCTTTGCTGACCACAGTCTCGAGAGGATCCCAAAGTAGATCGTTTGTTACCTGTGGGCATACTCGAGATTCCAGGACGTTAGGTTTGCTAGGTCTCCTCGAGGGTCGTCCAAGACTTTACAGTATTGAGTCATTTCCTTGTCGACTCGTCCAAGACTAGAAGATTTGCTACCTGTCACCATGCCAGACACTTTTCAAGACCGGGACGTTCACTACTTATTTTTTGGACACTTTCCAAGACCACCTATCACTTTATTCAAGAATTCAGTCGAACCAGGCGACTTGCTGCCTTCAGGAGATCTGTAGTTTTTCAAAATTTGTTGCTCTAAAGGGCTTGCTGCCTGCAGGGCTAATTGGACATTTGCGTGGCAGTTTGCTACCTTCAGGCCAGCTGGAGGATTCGCCAGATTGAACCATGTGTTAACTACCGAATTATTATGGACAATTCACCAGAACTGTGTCGCTTTTACAGCTTTGCCATCTGCCTGCTGGCTCAATGCTTTTCCCATGTAAATTCTGCAAAGGTCATTTCCTTACCTTTCCGTAAAGGTAAGGAATTCTACAGAGGTAAGATCAGTTCTATTCATCGACTATGATTTGTTTATTTTGTGGATATCAAACTGATATAACAGCTCACGCATGCTTAAACATGCAATTTTCAGAGTCGCCGAGGGTTAATCTCTCTAAAGTTTCAAACTGCAGCTGCTCGCTGATCGACAACAGGTAATCCCGAGCGGAGAGCAACCTGCGGAGGCAGGTGACGCAGGACGGGTTCCGGGCAAGTGAAAACCAGAATTCCGTAAACAGGTTACGTCGGTCTAATGCCCAAAGGACGAAGGACGAGCACTGTCGGTCTAGTTGGGACCGCTCGGCCTGACATTGCCAAGGACAAAGAACCGTAGTGACACCGCGGTGGCGCATTAACATGCGCGAGAGAGCTGCAAACAAGCCAGCCAGGAATAAAGTACCGTTTCCCATCTCGATGATCCGTTACATCCCCCGCGTTCCATCCTCGCGCCAGCTGGAATCTCGTTTCCGACGATTCCGCGGGTACCTATCCGTTATCCGCAACTATGGATGCCTGCCCTAAACTAACCCTTCCTAAAATTCCATTTCTTCACTCTTCTTGCCGCTCGAAGGGCGATATATACAACGATTTCTGTAAAGTTTTTAGTGTACTTGATCGTGTAGTATATTCAGTGAACTCTTTGACTGTTTTCCGAAGTGTAAGCGTGCTGAGTTTAAATCAAGAATTTAATCCCCGAGGGGGTGAATTTGGGAGAATTGTGTCACCCGCAATACTAACATCTTGTTAGCATCATACAACCTCGGTCCTGATGAAGGAAACCAACAATCTGGCGTCGTTCTCGAAGGTTTATTGTTTGGGACCAATCTGTGCGAACTGTAACGGCTCCAGAGGTTCCAGCAATGGACGGGTCCTTCCGAATATCTTCATCGACGGCGCACCGAGGGCAGATTGTTCGCGCGAACGCCGCGTTACGTTGATTTAACGACCGGGAGCTCGGCGCTCGCGTCGATTCGCGTCAACGACTTTTCCGGGACACCGTGTAAAATTGAGTGGTCCCCACTATTTTTATTGGACACTATTGTAAACAGTCGGCTGCCTCGCAACCGTCGCACGATCCTCTCTATTTGCGTCGAAACAATTTAAACGGTATCCGCCGTTTTACACGGGTCTCGCGTTGCTCTATCTTCGCTTGGAAATAAACCTGTTAGCCTCCGTCGCACAATCTCTTATTATGTTTCCAATTATTTTGAAACGTATCAGACGTAGCCGCTTGGCTCATTACAGCTATTGTATATTATGGAGCTTGAGGAGCGCAAAAATCTACAGTATAAAAATTATTAGGCATGCAAATGAGAGTTTCATTGTCTGACTTCTAAATTAACACTTTCAATGCCTTCCAAAGATGGACGACGAAACATTCTGATTTTTATCAACCGAACGGGGACTCGTTATCAAAGACAAAACTTCTTAATGAAATCATCTTATTTGTTGAAACGGAAGACATATTTACACTGTTCTCCATTCTACAAACCGGCAACAAATTGTAAATTGTACTGCATCTCAAATGAAAAACCTGGTATGCTCAAAAGCTCAAGCCCTATCGCACGGGCTCAAACAAATCAAACACTCTAGAGCGGCAGTGTGCATGAAAATTGAAGCTTCGGCGCTCTATGGGGTGACAAAGATGGGAACGTGAAACGTGCTACGCTCCGCTGACGATCATTTATCGGATCGCTCGGGCAACGTTGGGTCCCGTTCGCGAACCGGTAAAAGTCGTTTAATCCGTTCCAGGAAAGCTGCATTTTGTTGCGTGCAGCGGAGGAAGAAGTTCTCGAGACGCGGGTCCCGACCGGCCGATGACGGGCCTCTCGCGGTCATGATCATCGCAACGATCGGCACCGCTGTTAAATCGCCGGCGAAGTCTTGCTACCTGTCGATTGCACGCGATTTAATGACGCGTGCATTCGGACAGCCGCGTGCGCCCGACTGTGTGCACACGCGTTCCATCCCGAGGTATCAGGTTCAAGATCGAGACCCCAGCTGCGTTCACCGATGCGTTTGACTTTGAACATTCCACGACGAATTGCGACGACGACGCCCGACGGGAATGATAGATTCGCTTGGGAATTTGAAAATTTGAGGAGTGATGAAAAATCATTTGGCGGCTGGGCTCGAGGGGAGGCTGGAGTCAGTGGGCTGAGGTTTCTGCGGTTCGTGGTAATTCACTTTTGCTTCGGCCGGGAAACTCGATTTTACAGCGAAATTGAGTGCAGTTTGCCGCGACGGTGTTTGTTGGCGTCGGGTACGTCGACGTTGTTGCGCTAACGCAGTTTTTGGTGCGTTCGGCTGAGTGTTTTTGCGGCGGAAAGAGTGGAGGGTGAAAGACGGCGGGATAAAGAGTCGGTGCGGTGGAAATTGTGAGGAATATGCATTGATTGCATTCGATAATCCCCGTATTGTGAAAGAGGATGAAGTGATCGTGGATTTGAAATAAAACGAACATGCCAGTACCATCTGTAGGAATCTCTTTGATGATTTGTAATTAGTTGAGGATACGATACCGATGCTTTTAAATCCTCTTAATCTTTCTATTGTTCAAACATCGTCCATTCGATTCTGCCATAAAAGCATAAAATCTGCACTCCAGTTACACAATATTAATAATATGGGCTGAACCGATCATATTACTGTGTCCCACTGTGAAGCTTTGTTCCCACTGTAGCAACTTTTTGTTCTTCTGTTTTTACCAAATAAAAGAATTGTTTGTTGCTTCGGTGTGGATACAGCTTTATAGAAATGAAATGAAAGGGTTTAATATGATCGAAACAGTGTTCTTAACTACAAGTCTCACGGCAAGGAATAAAAAGCTGAATGTGAAACAAAAAGTTTGCTGAACTGTATAGCCATCTTGTGAACTGCAGCACGCGGCTAGATTTTTGCGAAGAGCGAGTGCAAGCGGCAGTTAGATCGCAGTTAACGGAGGCAAACACGTTATTAACGACAGTTAAACACACGGTTACAGGTGGTTCGCCGGAGACCGGGAACAGTCGCAGGACGACTGTCCACTTTCACTGGCGTCTCTAATTGCGGGCTAATTTCCCGTGTGACGACGAGGAAGATTGAAATTCGGAGGCGCTCCCGTCCCGATGATAGAGTTTATCCCGCAGGCCGTTCCGCTATGATCAGAAACGCAACGAAACAGGAGAAAGTTAGAGGCGAGGTTTCGGCTAGCCGGTTCCGGATAAAAGAATTTCGAAGCCGGAGTGTTTCGGGCCTGGCGTCGTAACTAGGCCCCGCGGTAAACAGGTTCGAGAATCGATCCCCGGGGGTCGTCGACCTTCGTCGAGCCGAAAACATTTCAAATTCTTGGCGCGCTACTTGCTCCCGCCGCGCCGCGCCGGTGTGTACCCTCTCTGGTTCATTGCCACGGAGGCAAGTGCGCGTGCCCCGATGCGATTTGCAAACAAAACGTCCCTCGTCATGCGTCCGGATTTATCTATTATGCATGAACAGGCAAATTTGCTTTGAAGCGATCCCCCAACGAAACGGGTTCTTCGCTTTCGCAGCCTACGGTGTATGTGTTCAGGGAGAGAGAGAGAGAGAGAGGGAGCGAGAGATCGATGGAGATTCTATACGTCACTGATGAAATCCGCACGCTGCCAGGTTGCCGATGAATTTAGCAACCCCGGCCAGATACAACCGGGCTGCATAGGTATTCGAATTTGCATACAAAACGATCGAGGATTGCGCAGCAGGCAACCAAGATCGGCTTTTCTTCGATGATGCACCGGTTTCGTGGCTTTTCGACTGAATTCACCTACGGATCGATACAAGTCGATTGTCATTTTCTTGCTTGTTCAATTGTTAGGCGACCTGATTGCGTCAAGTTTGTACCAGCTGAGACTGTTTTAGAGGATTTGGTTCCATGTATTTGGGCGCAAATTGATTTAGAAATTAACACAACTGGATTAGGTTTTAATTTCTTATCTTCAATTTTTTACTAATTGAGGCTGTTTTATTGGATCTATTTGTTGAATTGCAATTTCGATGAACACATTTTGGACTACTTTGACTTTCAGACCAACGTAATCGTTCCATCATTTTGCTGTTCTTTCCCCTTTCTTTTCGGGATCAGGCGACGCATTTGCATCAAGATTGGGTTAATTTAAATTCCGTGCAAGACGAGACCGTTTTAGTGCACGTTTTTGCTAAATTGGAATTTGGTAGCGTGTATTTTGGCCTAACTTGACTCCGAGATCAACAGGACCGGATTCTTTACGTGTACCTTTTTCAGTGTTGAGCGATTTGGTTGCGTAATGATGAGGCTAATTTAAATTCTGGACTAAATGAGCGTGAGAGACCGGTTGCGTAGCTTTAGGGCCACTTTGACTTCCAGAACAGCAGGACTGGAGAGTGTTTCGCTGCAATTTTTTTGACAGTTTGTCGACCTGGCTGCCGTTCCGTTTCACGACACTCTGAATTGTTCGCTAATTGATACTAATTTCGCATCGCTTTGTCTTCTAACACAATTGGTAGACGCTGCGATATTTTTTACAATATGACGCGATCCGAGTGAGGTACTACGACAATATTTAACCACTTAGTGGGCGGGACGAGTATACCGGAATAAAATTAATTATTTGGAATTTAAGCTAAAATTGTTGTCAAAATTAAAACACATTCCTAATGTTGTAGCGTTTCAGACTATTTTGAATTCCTTATTTATAAAGTCTTAGCACCCACTTACAAAATCGACCCACACAGGAAAGTGGTTTAAAATAAATTCGCTGATCGAATGAATCGTCTATTTTCCGGCACGGAACATTACACACGCGAATGAGAATTCCCCAGAGCTCCGGAACAATTACTCACGGGTCCGTTTTTAATTGCAGACAGCCCGGCACGTTAGACACAGTGGCGGCGCAATTTATCACAATCAAGAAAACCAACAGTTCAACGGTCCTGGCGTTCGGAGGCATCCGCAACGTTGGCAGATCCATTCACGCGGTCCGCGGCAAATACAAATTGCACGCGTGTCGCGGTGGACTGAGGGGGACGCGCGCGCAAGGGAGGTGTGCATCGATTGTCGGATGCGAAACGAAGCCCTCAGACACAGGGCTCTCCTATCTTTCGTTTGTAAAACTTCACGCTTCCGTACATCGGTCGGGCATGATTTACCGAGCCAGTCTCTTTGATGTCGAGCGGCGGCCGCGCCGCTGGCCCGACTGCCGCCTCCGCAGACGTCAGCGAGCGTTGGCTTCCTCCTTTCTTCGTCGCGAGAGCGTAGAAGTCGGGAAGCCAGACCTTGGCGCGGAGCATTCCATAAAGGTGACGCGATGCTCGCCGGGAAGGAAACGAACTCGATCGACGCGCTGTATTGTTTAAAACCGCGGACCTGCCCCGACGCGCTTTCCGCTTCTGAAAACACTTTCGCCGGCTGGAAAAGCGCGACGAAATCGCCGCGTGCGAAAACCGTGCAGCGAAAAAGATTTACTTGAATATTTATCATACACAATACAAGAATTTGTTCGTTGCGCGAATTATTATAAGCAGTTATGTAAATTCGCAACTGCGCGCAACGGTGACGAAAGTAATGAGAAACAGGGTGAACGGGGAGAGATTCGTTTTTATTTTACTCCACGCGTCCCGGTTTTGGCATTTCCTAATTCATATGAGGGATCCTGGCCGCGGACTTCGCGTGCACCGGGTATTAACGTATTAAATTCGACATCGGGATTTGCAAGGATTTGCATCGAATTAACTTTCATGCAAATTGCGGCGACGGCGGCGCGGGTGCATATTGTATTTGCGGTATACATGAATTAGGATTAATCCTGACCATCTTAAGGCGTCGTAAATATTCATGCTCGGCGAAAGATGCTCCAGGAGACAGGCATACATACGCCAGAGATACACGCATCGATCGACGCGTATCCGGTTCCTCTTCTCACGACAATAAATCGCGGCGCGGCGGGACAAAACAAATTATGCATTGTCTGATGAACGACCCAAAGCCTTAAGGCGTCTGTTCGTTTCGGAGTTTCTCTCAGGCATTATTGCATTCTTTCTTCGCCATATCCATTTGAGAGTTTTCTCGACATTTTTTAATGTGAGGTAAACACTGATAGAAATTTAAAAATCGCAAAAATTAACATCCTGCTTTCTGGAATTTCTCTTATTGTCACTTTCCAAAAGTTTCCCTCCGCTTTTGAGTTCAGGATGAAGCGAGACTAAAATGTATGGATCTTTCACGATTATTGGCTCTCAAGGCAGCTCTCCATTTTTGTTGCGTGCACACTCTTGCAAGCTAGAAAATCGTCGCTTCTCCGTAGTCGACGATATCCATTCGCGAGAGACACTCTCGAGAACAATTCCCAACGGTTTCGCTCTGAAGTGGACACGCACCTTCACCCGCAGCAACGAAGGGACAAGAGGGAGCGGAATTGTTCGCGGAAGCAAATACAGGGTGTCGAAAAAGTTCCCGGAGCTCTCCGTCTACTGGGTCAATGGCCCACTTTAAACGCTGACTCACTCGGTGCAAGCTGCATGTAACAACGCCGAGAGACCGTGGACATCGATGCAGTTCGAGAAACTCGGATTAATGGGAAATTACACGTTGCCGGCTTTGTCGAGTCATTTCAGGCAACTATTCTGAACAACTCTGATAAGCAATCGATGATTCATCAATTGATCAACTAGAAAGAGTTCTTTGCATCGTTTGCTGGTCAACGGTAATGATTGGACATTTCATGGAGAATTACTTCCTCGGGAATTATTGAGAGGGTTTGTAACTATTTTGGAATTTTCTTTGACGAAGCTGAATGACATATTTTTATGAGACCTTGCTGGGTTGTTGGTATATATTTCAGCTACATTTGTGAATTTTTGCACGTCGTTATCATTGCAATTATATAGAGAAGCTGTAATTACTGAAAGAAAACTAAAATCTAAAAGAATCCTAAAATCATCAAGAAAGTGGACGATTATCCAGCGATCTTAATGAAGTATATAAATTGCCGGTTGCTGGCCGAAGCCGGAGAAAGCAAGCTCCTAAAAATGATTATACAGCAGTCGGCGCTATGAGTTCATAGAAAGAGCAGTGTCCTCTTTGTGATGGCGGCCGGTCTGCCGGTCAATTGTGGGCATTAAGGTCTCCGAAGGGCACGGTCATCTGGGAATTCGGAGCTCTGGGAGCCGAGAGAGGCTCGTAGAAAGAGAGGAACTGTTCCGAGAGAGTCTGGGGACGCCGGCTCCTGGTATCCAGACTGATTTAAGCGAGACGATAGCAAGGTTTCTCGCGAACGAACCTCCTCGCTCGGAAACTTATTAGCCATTTCAGATTCGCCGCGAGAGATCTCCCGTGATCTTCGCCGGGCCGCGGATTTATCGCGTCTCTCTCTCTTCCACGAGTACCGGAGGGGGATCAACGGTGATTTATTTACGGCGGATCCATCCGCTGAAAAAAAAGGTTCTTATAAAAACGGGCTTTATCCGCAGGAAGCAACAGCATCGATCACTTCCTGGGGCACATTATGCCGGAATTATCCACGGGTTTATTCTCCGATTGAATATCGAAATCGGTAACCTGATTATTTTATAATCAAATACTGAAATCGACACTCCACCTGGTTCATAATTAAATATTGGAACCGTGATTGCGGGCTATAATTCCCGGGATGCGGTCGATTGAAAAACCTCGTGAGCTCGGTTTTCCTGTGTTTGAAAGTTTTGTAATTTCGGTTTATTGAGATTTCATTGGTTCCTGTACTTTTTCCGTGTTTAGTGACGGACTTTGCGATTCGCCAACATTCAGATGAAACGCTGCTAGCCTGTTCCTAGATGATCGTACGGTCTTAAAAACTATATTATTACTGTTATACATCTTTATTACACGCACCGTTAACTCGGAAAACGAAGAGCAAGTACACCAGAATCCAGGGAGCAGCTAAAACCTGTTTTTAACGTAACCTCGAAACGCAGAAACGTTTCTTAGCCACTTCTACACTGCCAAAAGTTCGCGAAATAATTTCTACATCGATTCCAGATAACGTTCTATTTGATAATCGTTCGATATGTAATTGGATAAATAAGAAAATATCGTCTGAGCGTCTGATCGTCGTCGAATGAGCAGCTGCGAATTTTCGGCGGCAAAATGGCCCCCAGGCCACAACCCGCTTTTGTCGAATGAAACCACGAAACCTTGGCACACTTGAGTGCTCATTTAATCGCAGCATTAAATACCAATCTTCCAAGTCCACCGATCGATCTGTTTGCACGGGACTGGAAAGACGGCGGATAATATCGGGCCTCGGACAAAGGGCGCGCACAGATTTTCCCGTTTTTCGATCGAGCGTCCACAATGTCGAAAGAACATCCGCGAAACGGGATTACAGGCAAACGAGCAATTCGTGCCGGCGATCAATTGCCTTTCATTTGTCCGAGCCCGGGCCCCGAATGAAATTCAAACGCGCAAACGAGCGGAATTTTCGTCGCGACCCGACGAATCAGCCCTCGATTAATTGGCGATACGTTACGTCCGTGTGGTTTCTAGTTAAAAAATAGACGACGGGAAACTGGGGATTATGTTATGCGGGCATTTTATTCATAAATGCATCGAGCGCACAGTCCAATCCCAAAACTCCATTTCCTTTTTAAGCAAGTCAATGTATCATCGTCGAGCGACAGCATTATAGTTTAATTTGCAATATACCTGGCCGTGTTGCTGTCCACTTGGGAGGATTTATGGGGTGCATTCAACAGGCTATGGGACAGTTAAAAAAAGGGGGAAATCGAACGATTTCCAGCGGCGCGGCGTCTCGAAGGAAGGATTGTCCCGGCGGGACGTTGTGTACAGGACGTTTCATGGATTACAGTCGTTTGGGACGCTATCTGTGACAGTGCGAATTTATGCGCGGCTCCGGGCAGCGGAACGAGCGAGGCGACAGTTTCGCGGATTGCCAGCGGCCTTTGTTGGCTCTCAGACTTTCAGCGGGCACGTGGAGAGCCTCGTAAACGAGCGGCCGCGATCGTTCTGCAGCTGGCTCGTTTCAAGGAAAACGTTGGCACCGGTGGCCACAGTTGCGATACAGGATCCTTCGAGGCAGATAAGTAGTCGGGAGGGAAGAGGGAAGAAGCGCGTAAGAGGATTCCGCGACTGGAATTCGCGCGGCGCAGGACCCACGCTGTTCAGTTTGACTTTCGTTAGTTACCGCGCTGGCTGCTCCCGTGAAAAGAAACGAAACCCGTAATAGGGAATCCAGTATCGAACATTCTTTTCAGTCGGGGCAATTAGAGCTCAGAAGATGCCAGACAGGGTTCCCCTTAATATTGAACAGAGAAAGATGCAACCCTTCAAGGTAGGAGTTCAAAATCTACGCACTCGTCCTTCTGTGAGGATGGGCTTTGAGAATTTTTTTTCAAGAAACTGGAGCATATATTCTTATAAAAATTCACAGAGGTGTTAGCATATGTCTGGAATAAATTTGTGAATTTTTTTATCTTGCTAGCATTGAAACTGTAGAAACTATTCATCCAGCAAGAGGCACGGTAAAAAATGTTATGGGGAGATCGTTCTTAACGTTGGTCCTGTTTGGACGGTGGACTTTGAGAATTTTTTTTAAACTGAGCGATGTGTTTTTATAAAACATTACGGGGTTGTTTATGCGTGTATGGATCATGTTTGTGAATTTTTTACGTTGTTAGCAATAAAAGTCTAGTAGTTATTCATCCGGGAAGAGAAATGGTAAACAGCGTTATCTAGAGGTCGTTCTCATTCCTGTTTAGAGGGTGGTACTTGGGAGTTTTTTTTTTCCAGCAAACTGGAGAATGTATTCTTGTAGAACTTTGCAGAATTGTTTATGCATGTATGTGCTGTGTTTATGAATTTTTTTATACTGTTAGCTTTAAAACTTTAGAAATTATTCGCCCAGGAAGAGCATAGTAAAAAGAGAAAGGTTATTCACAGGTGGTTCCCATTCTTCGTCCTGTTGGGAGGGTAGGATTGGGGAATTTTTTTCCCGAGTAACCAGAAGATTTATTTTTGTGAAACATTACATGCTTATTCATACATGTCCATGCTACGTTTGTTGATTTTTATAGCTTACTATCGTTAAACAAAGAGTCCCTGGAAATGCTTCAGAGTCGACCAACAATTTTCGCCGAACAATGGAAAGGAGCTGCAATATGTTTGGTAACAAAGAAATGTCCCTGTTCCGGCGATATCTAAGTCAGTTCGCCAAGCTAGGAACACGTAGCAAGTACGATGTTCGAGGACAAAGCGGAGCGTTTCGCCGACCGAAACGGCAGCGGGTCCGATAAACGCAACTCGTCGCGTAGTTGCGATAGCAGATAAAACACGGGCGGAGGGTCGGTCGTTTGAAAAATTGATTCGGCTGTGAAAGCGAGACGGCTGGAAACGGGCAGCCGGGACCGGGCCGGAAAAGGCAATAACATAATTGTACCAACGCGGCGGCGCTCTCCGCGCGAAAAGCATAATCGCAATTTCTCACGCGTCCCTCCGGCCCCGCGTAATTATTTTCTCGATTAGCACGGGGCTCGGCTGTTTTCGCCGGTAATTGCGGGGAATACCTGTCGAATCGGCTCGCGAAATCCAACGGACTATCCCCGCCCGAAACAACAATTAAGCAACGAAACGGTGGCGACTCGCAATGCATTCGGCGAATCGTCAACGAACCTCGCGACGCGACGCCTTCATTCGATTTAATGACATCGGCTTTCTAATTACGACAGTTCGACACGGTCGACGTTTTTACCATTAAAGCTGCAACGAGGATCGTGTAATAATAGCGCGCGAAATTCGCCCCGGCGACATGGGAGGAGTTAGTATAATAACTCGGACAGCAGGGGCTGCCGTGGAACTCGATTCTGCGCGCGGTAAGTAGTCGTAATTAATTTAATTAATTTATTCCATCAGCACGGCTGATGGAAACGAGCTGAAATTGTCTTGCTCGCACGCCGCTGTTTGTCTACAATATTTGATCAAGGATATTTTAATTAATGTTGCGCGGAGAAAGTATCCGATCGTTCCGATGATTGAACGTATCAAGGGTTGCATTGTGAAGAAAATTATTCATACATCAATGAGCTTGATATGAAATGATATTAAACGCGAACGAGTTTGAGGGAATTAAATCATGTATATATATACAAATGGTAGTTGCATAAAGTTGATTGAAATGAGAATTTTAATGCGAACGGAGAATTAATGTTTTTCTTTGAAGAATAATAAATAGTAACGGTGATAGAGATAGTAATCTTCGGAGTATTTCGTTTTTTGCCAATTGCAGCTTCAACTACCCCTTATTAGTCCTGGTAAAAATTCCACGGTAATTATAAAACTCGAGTGAAAACAGATGCGACTGGGCTGTAATTTCTGACTGAGAAAATTAAGAAACAATTTCTTTAATCCTCTTCTATGATTACTACGGTGTAGTCTATACTTTTTAGAGCTCTGTAGTCGATTTCGAAATTACTTCTCTCTTTTAATCATTTTCATTGAGTGAGAGCGATATCGCAGTCTTTCTAAATTATTCTGACAGTTTTACAGCCTTATATTTTCATTATATAAAGAAACTGTGCTCTAATTTCTTAAACCATTCGGACTCGATCTTGGACATGCGGTAGAGTCTGCAAGTTTTAATAGCAATACCGCAGCCGCTGAAGCATGCACACGATTATCACAGGGCAAGAAGATTTGTGACAACCGGGAAAATGAGATTTGTACGGTTAATGCTGTATCCCGGCACGGTTTTTGCATACGAAGAAGCAATTATAGTGCGAAAGGAGGGCAGTACGAGTGGAATAGAGGTGGGGAAGGGGAGAGAGATAATTATTTGTAGAGGGGATTACAGTGAGATGGAGGGTGACCTTGTCGTGGAGCGGAAGGAGTTTTAAATAATTTGTAGAAACAAAGGGTCGCGGCCAGGACGTGCTCTAATATTGCTTAAAGTTACGGGCATAAATCCTCGTTAAAACGAAATTACACTTGAGGGTGCTGCATGGAAAGTTCCATGAACGTCCTGCGACCACTGGTCCTCTCCCCCTCTGTCTTTCTCTCGCTCTCTTGGTCCTCGTAAATTACGACTGGTCCTCGTAAAAAATGTTTATCGAAATCTACCGCGTGGCCGCGCATCGACGCGACCCCGCTTTACCGCCTCTAAAGAGTCGTGTGAAAAATTACAGCCGTTTATCAGGTGTATCGCATACCGAGTTACACGGGCACTGGACGTTTGCACTGGCCGATAATTTTATTTATTCTACTTTGCGCCAATCTTCTCCCTTAAAAAAAAAACCGGTGCAATTATTGTTTCCCGGTCCCGTTACGAACACATAGACAAATAAATATTTTACCAGATATTTTGCTTGAATTGAGAGTCCGAGAGACACGTTGAAAAAATCGTAGAAACTGTTGAAACAGGTGTACGGACAACGCACTTGTCGTATCCAAACGAAACACAGTGCACTGAAGCGCGTCGAAAAACGATTGCACATTCGCTGCCACTGGATCAGAAACAATGTCTTAACAATTATTCCAGGAAAGTTTCCGAGACTCATCGAAAGTTGAGAAAGAGTGAAATCGCTGGACAAATTGGCACGAGAAATAGATTGGCACGAAGGATCAGGGATCGAGGATCGACAGGAGGTCGTCCGTCTCGTGTTGATCCAACTACCGGCGCGGGCAGAGGGAAGTCGTTTCTTTTTCAGCGTGGTAATTACCGGTGTCTCTCGGGATCCCACTATTTTCTCTGATGCCTGTCTAACAGTAATGCACGCGTCAGAAACCGTTGTTAAACCGTTTACAGTTTTCCGTAACCGGCAATTTCGGTCACGTATCTTGATTGCGCGACGCTCTCGACGTTGAATCTTACCGCGACAAAATGGGTGCTCCAACGTTTCCACCGTGGACAAGTTTAATTTAACTTTTCACGTTACGTCTGTGGATTTAAGACGACACGCTCCACCGCGACTCACCTGCTTCTCATTCGAAGAAATTCCGACTTGAACAATCAACAGAGAAGACTTAAACAAACCGAGTTCCCACGAGCTACAAAATCGTAGATAACCATAGACATTAGGTGAATTTGTGGAGCACTGTTCTGTTTCGCGACGGATTTCGTACTTCCAGAGTAAAATTAACGTTAAAATTATGTGGACACTTCCGTTCGATCGAGTTTCTCTTGAAATTGGGAAGAGAGTAACGTGATTACAAATAGGTTTATGCTCGGTCCCATTCGTACAAGTTTCGATGTTGTATAAAATGACTTTAAGACACAAAGAAGAATATGTTCCTTGCGTCTATATAGAATCACGGTCACTCCCACCCGTAGAGCAATTATTTAAGCTATTATTTGACGTATTAAATCAGTTCTTTTCCCCGAGAGAAATTCTTTGAATTTGTAATTTTTTTGTTGTTTGAGCGGATGGGTCGTATAAAAAGGTAATGTCAATTGGCAATAGAGCAACGTGATTCCAAATAGGTTCATGCTCGGTCCCATTCGTACAAGTTTCGATGTTGTATAAAATGACTTTAAGACACAAGGAAGAATATGTTCCTTGCTTCTATATAGACTCACGGTCACTCCCACCCGTAGAGCAATTATTTAAGCTATTATTTGACGTGTTAAATCAGTTCTTTTCTCAGAGCGAAATTCTTTGAATTTGTAATTTTTTTGTTTTTTGATCGGATGGGTCGTATAAAAAGGTAATGTCAATTGGGAATAGAGCAACGTGATTCCAAATAGGTTTATGCTCGGTCCCATTCGTACAAGTTTCGATGTTGTATAAAATGACTTTAAGACACAAGGAAGAATATGTTCCTTGCTTCTATATAGATTCACGGTCACTCCCACCCGTAGAGCAATTATTTAAGCTATTATTTGACGTGTTAAATCAGTTCTTTTCTCAGAGAGAAATTATTTGAATTTGTAATTTTTTTGTTGTTTGAGCGGATGGGTCGTATAAAAAGGTAATGTCAATTGGGAATAGAGCAACGTGATTCCAAATAGGTTCATGCTCGGTCCCATTTGTACAAGTTTCGATGTTGTATAAAATGACTTTAAGACACAAGGAAGAATATGTTCCTTGCTTCTATATAGACTCACGGTCACTCCCACCCGTAGAGCAATTATTTAAGCTATTATTTGACGTGTTAAATCAGTTCTTTTCTCAGAGCGAAATTCTTTGAATTTGTAATTTTTTTGTTTTTTGATCGGATGGGTCGTATAAAAAGGTAATGTCAATTGGGAATAGAGCAACGTGATTCCAAATAGGTTTATGCTCGGTCCCATTTGTACAAGTTTCGATGTTGTATAAAATGACTTTAAGACACAAGGAAGAATATGTTCCTTGCTTCTATATAGAATCACGGTCACTCCCACCCGTAGAGCAATTATTTAAGCTATTATTTGACGTGTTAAATCAGTTCTTTTCCCAGAGAGAAATTCTTTGAATTTGTAATTTTTTGTTTTTTGAACGGATGGGTCGTATAAAAAGGTAATGTCCCTACTTCCGAAGAGGCTATGTGCCCATCCCCGGTCGCAGAACAACTACCGATGCATCGGCATTCACTCTCTTCGACCTTCTAAAGCGATCGAGCGGCACAGTCGCTGCCACCTCTTACATAAACCTGTTAAATCGTCCGCCTCCGAGTTTCCGAAGTTGAGCGTGGTTGGTACCACGCGGAAACTTGAGCAACCGGTGTGATTTTTGCTGTCGCGCGATTACGAGGCGTACCCCGAAGCTGAACGGTCACAACCTCGTCGCGGGATTACGCAACTGTTATCCGGGGAGCGAGAGGCGCGGGCAATCAACCGTGGAGGTATCGCAAATCCGCGGACCCGCGGCCGGCACGTTTTCGTTTCGGCGGCTTAATAAATAAATTCCCAGAGAATCGCTAATCTTCAACCATTTACATCGAGCTGCATCATGCTTTATGGAACAGCATCTGCCGTGTCCAAATCCCTTAAATTATTTCCCAACGGAGGCGAAGCAATCCGGCGATGATTTTCGAATTGCGCCTCGGCGAGCAGAAAAATCGCGCGTGAAATTGAAAGAACCATTTCGCCGAGAGCGTGCCCGGTTTCTCCGGGGCGCATTCATCGTCGCGGGATGCAGCGTCGTCATTTCCGCGGTTCTTCTTCCGCGGAGTCAATGTTAATCTCCTCGGGGATTAAGTGAACGGCAGCGAGCGCGCGATGTCTCTGTCTCCGGGGATGCGTTAATCGCGCCGCAAAGACAAACATGAATTCCTGTTCTCCGATCTTTCGGCGGGCACCGCGCGATAGATGAAGAAGAACGAGAAACAGGGATAGAGAGGAGAGAGAGAGAGAGAGCCTTCATCCCGTTAAGAGGGCACGGAATTAGAGATCTCCTCCGCGCCAATCAAACTTTCAGCAGGGTCGGGAACTGTATCAAGCCGAGAACGTTGCGGCAGCTCGTGAACCCGGCTACGTGGAAATCGAGGCGGCACCCGGCATGTTTCCTGCTATGCAAATGAATCCATCCAATCGCGCGAAATGTCAGTCAATTACGCGCCGAAGGTCGCCGCGTTACGGGGACCCTGGCCCGTCGAAGCGCGTATAGTTCTGCTGCGGTATAGTCTATCGGGATATCGAACGTCTCACAATCACGCAAATTTTGATAAACCCATTCTCGTTATCTTTATAAAGCAATGTAAAATATTCACTTTCACAGTCCCCGTAAACCTAGCGTTAATATCTATTCTCCGGGAAGGACTCCAAGAACGTTTGCTGTCGCTTGTACGTTTACTATCGATGTCTCTCTATGTCGTCCGATTTTACAAGAGTTTATCTAGGACTGGTTCGAAAGGTAGCGAAGCAAACGCTTCCGCCAGCGAGTGAAATTAGAATTTCAGACTTACGTTGTAATTAGTCTGGACAGTGTCCTTTCTCGGAGTATCCTTCCCCGAAGTATCCCCCATCCTGCTCCATTGTGTACTCTCAAAATCCTCGATACCAATTCACCTAGAATCTCCTAATTTTCGGTCGATCATAATCCCGCTGAGTTCACCGTTCCGACGCGTTTGTTAGCAAGACCGCCATAAAACTGGACGAACTCGCAGCTATTTCACTGAGAACAAAAACGATCGTCCCCCGGGAACACCTGTCAGGACAATTCCTCCGCGTGAACGCACCGCGCGAGGTTCATTTAACGCGATTCCGTACGAATTTCGTCGGTCACGTTTTTGCGACGTGGGAAATTACGACGCTAGAGGAGAGAAGCCGTGTGTAAAATTCATTTTATGCAAAGGCTGGAAACAAGGTGAGACAGCCACGCTCGATTTGTACTGGTTCCCGAGTCAGCGAGCGAGAGACCGAGCCTGCTATCGTGTTATACCTTTACCGGTCCTAAACGAGGTCGACCAGCTCCGACCATAACCACACCTCCTTTTACTAGAGCCGAGAGACTTCGGTGTGCTCGTGCTCGCTTCTCGTCTGTGCGTGAATCTCTATCTGACTGCTGTGTGTGCTTGTACGTGCACACGCGGGCCCGTGGATGCGTCCGTTTTATCCCGCGATGCCAGACAACGCGAGATTCGACGGCAGATACCGTGGGGCGACCGACAAAAGCGTCCCCGACGCCAGAATTTCAGCTGGACGTTCAACGAAAAGCAAACGATGGACCCCCGAGCGACGACGGACCCACCTTCTGATTTACATAACACGAACGCTGCCCGGCGTGCGGTTAGATCCGTGATACGATTCTCTGTGGACGTATATACGTGCTCCTTTACGCCTCGCTCTGCGTTTTAATCGACCCCTGCGCCTGGGAACATTGTAATATGAAGATATTGTCGCTTAACGGGCTGCGGATTTCGTGGAACCCCAATCCTCCTTTATATCTTCATACGTAACCGTCTTGATTCCGGTCTGTTTTTAGACTGATCAGCACATTTAGGGGATGACGCGTCCCTTGGTGGTGATTGATATATTTATTTTTATTCTTTACATGTCCTTCCTTCCTACCCAATAAAACCTTATAGTTATAACTTGAAGTATCACAGTTTGACTATCAAGGGTTAAACAAAAATCATTATTTTATGAACTCGTAAGTTAAAAGTAGGGAGGGCATCCTACACCTTCAAGGTATCACATGTGCGTAATGCGAAGGGTAAATATAAAGGTCACGAGCACAGATTGCCCCAAAGAGCACGGTCCTCATCCGAAACCACGCCTACTCAGAGATGCCACGCCCCCCAAGCAGAGGAACACCGAAAAAGCCCGCCCTTTATTGTCCCCAGAAGCAACATAGACAGTTCCCAGTGCAAACAGTGTCCCCTTGTGAGTTTATACTCGCAATGGCGACCAAACTTACGAATTGATAAGACTTCCGAGCTCGAAGAGCATCCCCGCCCTCGCTGGTCGCTCGGAATTCACGCCGGCGTTCGCTCGTTCTGCGTTTTTAATGCCGACGTCTTTCACTTTGAGAGCTAGAATGCGCGAAGCCAGCGCACGTAGGTGATGCGTGCAACTTTCCCTCGTAACCCTATGATCTTACGTGTCGGGCTCGGGGCCCGTTCCACGCCTTGGCCACCGTTATAAGGCAATCAACGCCAGAAAACGAACGAATCGATGGCTCGCCGCGGCCAACAAAAACCCCACGTTACGGAGAACGAAAGCAGATCTGCCGGGGATAAAAAGTGAAACGGGACTCCACCGTCGGCGCGTCTAACGAGGCTCGAATCGACGATGACCGCTCGTGAATCTCCGTCTAACGACACCGTGCTGTACGAACACTTCGTAGCCGCAGCCCTCCGCGAGAGACTGTAATTAATTGGATCGAGAACCGCTAGATGAGCAACGGAAATTTCATTCCACACTCATCTGCCAGTTTCGCACATTTTTCACTTCGCAGGCGGAACACCTCCGGCAGCCTCGATTTATTTTCAAACAATTTTCATCATTTCCCGTCCTGGGAAATCCATTTATATTCATTTTGCGTCGTCGTTAAACAGTGCAAGTCTGCTTTTAGGTTAAATTAGGAACAGTCCAGGATGATTCGATTTGATCGGATTTCAAGGCAAACTGATTTGAGATTGAAATGAATACTATGATCGACAGTACAAGGTCATCATATCTAGTGCTTGTTTTACTGGTAAAAAAATTCTAATTTGCAAATGAGCACACCATCATCGTTTATCAAAGTCTCCGAACGCCTCTGAAAAAACCGTCGGTCCCGGTGTGTCGGGTGTCTCGAATTTAATTACACGCTGTTTGAGCAAGCATTGTGTCCCGTCGATGACTGGTCACACATGCGAAGTTCTCGTGGAGTTTTCGAGCAAGCCTGAATCGCTCGTCGATTCGTCGAAAACGACGCGTTCTCTCGACGATTCCACCGGATTCGACGCGTTTGGAAAGCGGCTCTTTCACCGGCGAGCTTTTCAAGCATTACCTCGGGGAATATGAGCCGTTGCAAATAAAGAAACTTTCGTGCCGCGCCTCGTAAAATTGTGAAACGCGCTCCGACCGACACTTTTATTTCTACGTGCGCGCGTTCCTTAAGGATGCGATTATCGCACGGGCCGCCTCCGTGTGTACACGATGCTCTCTCATGAACTGTCTAACATGATCGTCCATAATTTTGCCGGGGTAACGGAAGTTTTACCGGGGACATGTCTGTCGTGAGCACGGGGGATCTGGGCTCTCCGATGCATGCATAAAACGGCCTTTATGTACTTCAAATTGCCGATCGGAGCATCTTCGGAACGCGCGCACTGGTTTGCTCGACACTAAGAGCCATCTCAAGCAACAAATTGCATTGCCACGATATGAAATAAGATTTGTTGTATTTAATATCTCTCTTTAAGAATCAGTCGATTCTTTCCATCACCCTAATGACAATTAGACGTTAAAGTTAATACGTCTTAAAAGCGTATGATGAATTTAAAAATATTATTGCATTATTTCCAACCTGGCAAAATTACTAACAACGTAAGCAAATATCTATGTAATTCCTGCATCTCGCATGTAATGCGTACAATTTTCTGTAAAAATTTTTTTAATTGGATGCAGAATTAGAAATGCAAAAGAGCGGTTTGCGGAGTTGTTTTTGGTTGGAGGGAGGAGTGAAAAATGTCAACAATGGTCCCAAAACGTGACCCAGCGTCGCAGGAACGAGATGAGAACACGGCGGCCGCGAAACAAAGCGCAGACACGAGAATAAAAGACAATGAGGCGGCCGATCCGCACAATAGATTTTTATTTCCCTTCCCGTGGCTTCGAAACGGCCGCGTGTCTGGATCCAATCGCGGAGACACCGGCGCAAGAAGCGTTTCTCAGACTGCATGCGTCCCGGATGTCTCGAGTGCACTTTAAACCGGGAACTCTTAAGTGGGCCTCGAGAGATCTCTCCTTCTTCTGGCTCGAAAGCAATCGAAATATTAATTTCTTCGAGAAACGTACCCTCGAACATCATGCATATGCTCAACCAGCCTCCGAAAACAAAATCCAACCGACACGCGGGAAACGCGGATTTTAAACGGAATTTCTTTAAGCGAAACGCAAGAGAAGTACCGAAACTTTTAATTAAACCGAGCGTACTCTTTTTGACTTCCTAAGTGGGAGGACTGTAATCTTGATCTTGCAGAGAAAGAAACCAGCATTTCGGTTCTTCAAACTTTTGGGGAGCTCTGGAACTTTTTGTATGGAAATCGCTGTTTCCACTCGTGCTGGAAATATTGATGATCGGGGCATGAATAATCCAGTATTTTTGCTGATGATGTTCTCCGCTGCGAAGCTGTTCAACCTTTTAAACTACGCGGTACTATTGCGTCTTTCCCTTGTACTTCTATTAATTTAAGAATTATAAACACAAGGTGGCAACATTTAAAACAAAACTTTGAACAGAGATACCTATATAAAAATGTCACAATGACCATCTGCAAAGAATATAATTCCCATTAATTAAGTTCAAATTCGAGTCGCATCTTCAATGGTATATTTTTGTAAGGAAATTGCTGTTAATAAACTTGTTTTATTTCTCTCGATGATAGTTCAAACGTAAGACTCGACCGATGACCGCAGAATTATTAATAAATCCGTAGCCAGCGACATCAAGCATGATAGCTTAAAAATTACCTCGACTGATATTCCATTAATTTTCTATTTCCGGACACCATAAATTTTGTCGATGGCACTTGCTCTTTGTAATACGTTTCTCCGATAGTCCCACAGCTCGATGCACTCTTCCGCACACGCAAAGTGATAAATAAACGTCCGAACGCCTAACCGAAGTGCAAAAATAGCATCGGGTCCATTGTGTTTCTCAAGTCCAGCGTTAATGCGGGAATAAACCGAGGCGGCGAGAGGCGAGTTACGTTCGACAATATCAGCAAAAAAAGGGAGCACGTTCGTTGATAAAACCAGAGAGCATAGTGTTCGACGTCTGCCATAAAAGTCGCGTTTAGAACGCGACGAAGCTGAAACGTCAGCGCTCCGCGCGTCGAACGCAGAGTCCGGAGGCGAAAGTCGGGCCTGATCGCACGGAATTAATTATTGCCCCGCTTCGATAATCGCACAGTGGTTCGTCTATTTCCTTTATCTCGCGCCAGAAACGTTCGTTCGCGATACCCTAACCAGCGTCGGAGACACGCGGCGTCATTTATCTGCACGGCGCGGCCATTCTTCTCGGCCGATTCGACTCGCGAGTAGGCACTCTCTCGCACGCCTACCACCGATGACGGGGACACTATTTCCGTCGTTCATGCCACTTTTCTTCAAAAGCGGGCCTTGATCTTTCGGACACGGGCGTCACCGAATTTTTTTTTCGCGACACTACGGTTCCTAGAAAATCTGGTATTTTTACTGAGAAAGACTCTAGCGTTGCAATTTTGAGCAGTTTGTGAGAGACGTAATTCTAATTGTCATGAATTGCTATTACATAAAGAAAAGTAAAGGTTTCGAGGGTTGAAGTGTTTTAAGGGGTGGTTTCGAAGAGAATCTAAACAAATATATATGCTTTGTCGTTTTAAGAAGGCACTGTGCACAGAGTCGTGAATCTTTTGGGAAAGTATTGAATTTAGAAATTGAAGAAGCCTTCTTCCATTGTAATTCGGTATAATTAATGAGGCGTTTCTAACGAGAAATTTCCGAAAAATCGATTCTGTTCCACTTTCTGATGCCTCATGAGCGTGCAAATTGCGCACCTATCAAACGCCTGTTAAAATTTGCTAAAACGCCGCGAGCGCGAACATTTTTCTGTCTATTTTACCCGAAAAACTAATGCCTGGAACTAAATAACGGCTAATTTGCCGAGATAGCAAACAAGCCAACCAAATTACCGTGCCTAACGCTGAATCGGCCACAGTGGAACAGAGATTTTTATCAATTTTAATGAATTCGTTAGACGTTTTGACGCAACGAATCGATGCCGAACAATCTGATTTTCTTTTTCAAGGATTGACTTGTGAAGTTGTCCGGGAACTTGGTGTTCAATGCACTCGCAACCAACGCAGAATGACGCCTTTTTACAAGCCACGGTCGGTTGCTCCTGACGCAAACTTTCGTCTTTCCGCGAGTTACGCCGGCCAGCCGCTGACGCGCGAAACTACATTATCTCGTAAGATAACAGCACGCGGCGAGAGAAGACTATGAAACCTTAAACGAACCTGTAAATTCAGGCAGACAGTTTTCCCTTTTTCATATCTGCTGCCACTTTCACAGGATTCACTTTAATACGGCCGTACGCGAAACAGCGAACTCCTCTGAGCACCGAGCAGTAAACCTAATTTTACAACTGCTGTACTTTTGTTAATTATCGGACTGGCAGTAAGCGGACATTTATGCGTTCAGAGCACACGGAGACCTTAAAACATTAATAAATTTCGCTAGTAAAATACGAACTTCCCTGAAACTTGATGCAATTGGAAATCTTGATCCATGACAACCGGTGAAATTTATGTTTAATCCTGAACTGATATGCTGGTGTCTCTCATGACCCTATCAAAATTTCTAGATCTTACCACTGTAGTATACGACAATTTCAACTATCAAATTTCTTTAAAACATTTCGATTATTTAGTCTAAAATACTTAAATTCTTATAAAGGTCCCAACACGGTAATTCACAATGCTACTTAAGGGTTAGTCTGAATTTGCACAGATTCGAGCGTAATAATTAACTGCGTTCCATTCTTACGGCTTTAACTATCTCCCTGAAGGAACAGTGCAAAGTTCTGCAGCCACTAATGACAGGAGCCCGAAGCAGTCAGTTTTAATTGGAGACATTAAAGTACAGGAAGCAGAGAGAGACTTATTAAGTAAACGTTAAGGCGCGCTTCTCGCTTTTCCATCGCTGCCGGGAGAAGGAAATAAATAGAGTTGATCGCGAGCGATCGGTGTGGGAATGCGAGGCCCGATGGGAAAACTATCGATCTCTGCGGCGAACCACAGATCCGTCGATCGAAAAACCTTCTGGAGGTGTCCGTGAGCAACGGCGTTCGCTTTTCTCACGTTCGCAAGCCGGGTAACAAAACGCGGGAAATCCACGCGTTCCAATCGCCCTATGGGGATATCGACGTGTAACAAACGAACTCCCATTGGCCGAGAGCCGCGCGCTCGCAAAAGAAAGTACGCCGTGGATCGACACGGTTAATTAAAAGAAAATTATCTGAAATTAGAGGCGCGTTCGCAAGCTCGAGCCGCATAAATTCCTAAATTCCGCTCTCAATAATTCATGAGTAACGCGAGGCGGCGATTAAACGATGATTGAGAGAGCGCTTGAATTCTTTAAAGCACCGTTCAAATTTTATCGCCGACAACCCGGCGTAATTGGAACCGACTAATTCGTTCCGAGCCCGTTCCAAATCATTTTCACTCTTTCGTGAGAAATGCAAGGGATCATGTGTGTCGACGCCTTTGGGACGCGATCGTTAGCATATCTTTTTATTTTTATAATTTAAAAATGAGGAAGTACTCGCCTCTTTCAAACCGCATTTCGGACACAAAAATTGACTTGCACAATATTTTTGAAACAATTCTTAATGTCGCTCGTAACTCTAGATCAACAACCGCAACGAATCAAAAATTGTACTGTCCCTTGTAGAATATTTAAAAGAAGTTTAAAGTCCCTCGTAACTTCCTAATCCTAGATCAACAATCATAGCGTATAAACTATCTCTTGTGGAGTGTTACAAAAAATTTTTTAATGTTTCTCATGGTTTCTTACTCCTAAAGAATCGGCTAGGAAATGTTAAAATGGTGCAATTTCTGTGTAGAATATTTCAGAAAAATTGTTCGGAGCTTCTTACGTCTTCGAGATTCCTCTTAGCAAAAATTCAATTTCTCGAGAATAGTAAAAAATTCTATCTTTTGAACTTTGCTGCTCTACGCTTCGATCTGGAAGCATCGGTCTCTCCGTTGTCAGTAGCATGGCCAATGAGGATGAATCGAACGACATCGGTTCGATTGAGGCCGTGCAGGGGAAAATGAGAAAAAGAGGGCATTTAGAAAGCGAGCCCCTCCGCGGACAGTTGATCCAGGAAACGCGCTGCGATCCTGAAAGAAATTCAGAATTTACAATGCCAGTTCCGCGAGCAAGATCCATCGTACGTCGCGCGGGGAAAAAAAACCAGACCCGGTTACTGTGTCACCAGTTTCTAGAATCGCCTCTTTCTACTTTCTGTCGCGTGTCTTCTCTCCAAACAATGTTTCACCCTTTTTATGGGACGACGACGTTCATCGGACCCGTAGAACCACGCCGTCGGCGTAAACTATGAGGTCAAACGTCGTTCCTTGTTCGAGCCTGCGTCGCCTTTAATTATTCAGCCGCTCATGAATTCTCTCCGAGATCAATACTCCCCTATTCAATCGAACGGTCCGCCGCCGAAACGGGTTGCGCATAAATACTGATTTTGCTCGGGAAAATTCAATGTTCAATCCGAAATTTCGTCGGGGAGTCTCGGTTGTCGAAGCGGTAACAAATTCGCAGTTTCCGTTGGCCAGTGATGCTTGAAAAAATGTTCCTCGATCGAAATTGCGAGTGCCGGGTCTCACGATCTAAGCCGGCGCACACTTTTCAGTTTTCATAAGCCACTTAGAAAGTAAAATCACCGGGCAAGTTGAAAACGGATGACGGGACGAGATCAAAAACGGCTGAAATTCCGAAGTGCATTCACTGTAAGAAGTCTTAAGCCAAACTCAAGGACGAACTTCGTCGAAGCGCATTCAGAAATCCGATAGGGTTTTAATGAAGATTTAGTGCGCTTCATTAAGTTATTAAATTCGAACGGAGACTCTCGAATCTTCATTAATTAGCCAGCAGAGTCCTACGCCGTACGACGCGAACGTTCGAGTCGCCCGCAAAAATTCATTTCCACAGCTCCGCGAAAAGAATGGTTAAATTATTGTTTTGTCGCTGGCTAATTCTACGAATCGAACGCTCATGCTCCACTTACACCGTCGACAGAAACCGACGCGGGAAGTTTTCCCGAGAGCTTTGATTCGCGCGACCTTCGAAACGCATAAAGAACTGTGTCAATCAATCAATGACATTTTCCAAAACGAGCCTCTCGAGAGACCTACATCAACTCTCGCAGAGATCCACGTACAACTGAATATCGTCGTAAAAATCAAATTTACATTGCGAAACAAACTGTTCCCAGAGGTTCTTCCCTTTTTAAATCCCAGAGCTTCCCTAATTCATCAAAAAATCGTTTTGCACAACCAGTGGCGTGACAAACGCGGTTCGGAGATGATTACGAGGCAAAACTACACCCCGTCAGCTTCGACGGAAGCAATATAATTCATTAGAAAATTATTGTTCAAAAATCGCTGGACACGGTAGACTGTTTCCAGAGTGGAAAATTACCAACCAAAAACCATTCCATAGTCCAAGGAGCAACAACCCCTGCGAAATTTATTTTCCGTGGCATATTTCATCAGACAAGACAATATCTTATTAAAACCGGATCGACTTTTCCACGCAAGAAGGTTTCTGGTCGCAACACGAATCCCTCGGTTTCCTATCCGATCCACTTTGCACAAGGTTCCAGGTCTGGGAACGTCTCGAGGAAAGCCCGCCGGGTAAAAACTAGGCTCGTCGGTGTTTCTAGGTTCATCGAAACTCTCTCGTTGGATCGACGATAGCCGGTGGACACGTGACGCCGCCGGTTTTCTGTTCCGGAGACGATCCTCCGCGGCCGCGGCAATGGGCACAAGGTCTCCGGACCCGGTTTCCTCCTTCTTTTTTCATGTTCTGTTCTCTCCTCGGTCACGCCGTTCTTTCTTTCTCTCTCTCTCTCTCTCTCCGCTCCGACGCGACGCTGCTCCGATGTCGTCGTTCTTACCTGAAACAGCTCGACCCGTTCTGGGACGACCTAACGAGGCGCGATACAATTAACGCGGAGCCCTACTTCGCGACCGATGCACCCGCGGTTTTTCCTTTCCTTCGCACGTTTAATTACCTGCTAGAAGAAGCGACCGTCTAACGAGGTCGCTCCCGATTCCAGGTTCCGTGACCACTATCAAGCCGATATCCGCGGGACGGACGCCTACGCGCGCCTATCTTAATGGAATTTGACGTGAGCTCGTCAGAGTTGATCAATAAGACAGAGCATTTTATATTCGATTTCAAGGCAATAGGTTGATCTCGAATTTCTATGGAAACTCAAAAGGAACGATTACAAAGTCCAGTGTTCCAGCTTTAATTCAAACCCTCGGACGCGACAAAATTCCTACGGGGACGTGTTCTAAGAATTCCCCTTAAAATCAATTTAATCGTGTCCGTTCCGAGGAACGGATTTAATTAATTTTTCGTGATTTCGAATTACCCTGCGAACCTCCATGAACCAACCGTAAAGTACATTAGTCCAGCTAATACGCGGCCTGAAAAAGTGCATAAATTCTACCGGGAACGTGTTTTAATTTATCGCTGAGGAGGTTCGTTCCGAGTCTACGTTTCCTCAAAGGATGGAGCATCAGTAAAACAGAATGAATGGGGAATTCTCGCCTGAAACCAAATATATATTTACTAAACTCGTTTGAAGAGGTTTCTAGGGAAGTTCGACTCGATATTAAAAGCCACAGGGTTAATTAGCAGAGGAATTCCCGTTCTCAGCCTTTTGATCAGACGGACACGTTCCTTGCCGGCTTCACGAAAACTTTCGTTCCAAGTGAAGAAGAAGAAGAAGAAAAAGAAGAAGGAAAAGCAAGAAGGGATGGAAACGGACCGCGTAGAATCTCTTCCGGTTGCCTCCGTCTACTGGCGCCAATTTTAGCTAGATTTATAAGATATTGCTCTACTGGCGAACGAACGTGGGTGGGAGATTGCGAAGGAGAAAGTCTTGGAGACCCGGTAAATCGAGGAGATTCCGACTTTTTGGAATTCCAGAAACGTGGCTGGTGCTCTCTGCAGCCGTATTACCAATCCTAAACAACCATAACTATAACCATAGAGGGGAAGAAAATAATTTTAAATCCCGCAGATGCTACAGTTTCGCCCCCAATAAAAATTAACGTGCGGTTAAGTTCACGCGGGAAAAACACATTCCAATTTCAAGGATTGTCTTGAAATTAATGCGTGCAATTTTTATTCTGCAAAGAACTTGGAAATCTAATAACGAAAATAAATCCATGGAAGTACGATCTGGTTTATCAGGTCAGACCAGCTTCGGACTGCGTGTCTGCAAAGCGTCTGAAAATTATGGGAAAATAATCCGAACACCGTCGAGTATTTTCCCAATAAAAATGAATTGCAACAACCGCGAGGATACTTTCGATTGTGATCTGGGGCGACGCGCACGGGGAAAGGATAGCGCGGCAAATTCAAAAGGTTACAGTATCCCTGACCACCGTTAACGGCTCCTCGATTCTTTCCGCGACGCGAAACGTCCGTGTAACCTTTCCCGCTGGAACTTTCAAGGCGATTCAGTCGAGTTGCACAAAGCCAACTCCGGATCGCAATCCTCGGACCGGCAACGACCGGCTGCAAAAACCGAGCCGTGTAAAATAAATGATCGTTCGCTCGAGCAGGATTTTCATCGGCTAAATATAGAACAACGATTCGCGGAATAAAAACGGATACACGCCTGCGGAGCCGCTCTTCTGAACTAGAATCGCCGTTGCGCCGTCGAACCGTCCCCATTCCTCGCTCCGTTATTAACATTAACGATTTGCGCTTCTGATTAGAAATATTAACGCACGGGACACCTCACCGCTATCTTTAGCTCCGACGCCCTAGAATCCTCTCTTTCTCCGTCTCCCGTCTCGCGAGGACGTTGTCTTTGGAATTATCGGCGATTATGCAATGTTTCGATGTCCCCAGTTCGAAGTGCTGCGAGATGTTGTTTAACTGCAGTTCCACGGCACGGCGATTGTTTTATCTTGGCTAGTAGAATGGCCGAAGAATGGTAAAGAACGGCGAAGAATGCCGGTCAACGGAGGTCAAGTGTACAAAAGCAATTCTTCGACAGCTAACTACGGTTCGGACGTTCGTCGACAGAAGGTTATTCGGCGCTCCGGCGCACTCGAGTCCGTATATCTGCAGTAAAACGGTCTTGGAATTTGAATTAGGCGTTTCCTTGCTCCCACCGAGACGATAGTTGACAAAAATGGCTGCCGAAGGCGATGGGCCGACAAGCGGATGTTTGGACTATGGGAAAGCTGCTACCCGACACGGATCTTTGCTCGATAAATCAAGGTACACACTGTTCTCGATCAAAGTTTAATGGTTTTATGCAATTTATGAACATGGTTTCGAAAATTAAGACTTGGGCACATTCTTTTTATACATTTTTTATGGATATTTTTCTTTCTTTAGTAAAACTTCTTCGTAATTTTCTGACTTTTCATTATTTTCTGCTTTATATACTGTAAAATATTTATTTAAAAATTTGAAGTTACGAATAACAGCTGGTTAAGTCGAAATATAAACAACCATAGTCACAGGGTAATCCTGCAACTATTTTCCCTGAGCGTATGCGGGTTGAGTAAATCTATTTCTCCGCGGTACAATAAACAAACTACCCAATTCTTCAAAAAAACATTACCGACCCGCTTTTATCGACGTCGCCAAACGCGAATCGTCTCCGTTTAGTGCTAGAATTAAACCAAAGAATTTGCCATAAACTGTACGGCATGTCAACGGGCATAGCAGTAAAGGATCCTCCAATTGTTTGTAGGAATGTGTCGCATAACTTAGGATCGATAAAACCTCCGAACAGAGTTTCCGGACAGTAAAGTCTTTGGTTAATGGAAACTGTACGGTATTTCAATTCTGCGGGGATTGGCCATTACGCCTAGCCACACTGTAGTAGATCACCCGCGTTGTTTTAGCAGGAGTTTAATTGGTACACAAAGAGAATCGAGCGCAATTATTTTGGGAGCAAATAGCTTCTAAGACAGGTGAAGATATGTAGTGCTCACTCATACGAAGAAATATGGCTTCATATCATTTTGGAAAACCTTGCACATTCCTTCGACCGTTTCTGCAATCTATTTCTAACTAGACCACTTTCTAAAGTTTAAATTACAACAGAAATGAGGTCAAAATTGCCTTTCGTATCTTTGCCATTAATTTATTCGTCGTTGTCGCTCATAACGACTGTGAATCTCTGATTCAAGTAAAAAGTTTCCAAGTCAACTGTACCACACAGAAATTATATAAATTATAAAAATTATAATAAAACTGTCTGTTACTGATGCAGAATGCTTCTACACTAAATTATTTTATTGTATAACTTCCTTCGCGTTGAACCATGACCGCCAACATTGTCAGCAAATATTTGCACATGCCTAATGATATTTCTTCTGAAGTTTCGAAGAAGTTTCGTCGATTTTATTGCTTACTTCGATTCGAGATCATGTTGCATTCGCGAAAGCCAGGTTTCGCACGCGTCCCGATGTCACTCGCTCGCGCGACTCGCCAAAGGGGTCAATGCCTTCCCGATTCGCATACAGTCGCATCGCACGGAGAGGAATCGCACGGTGGAGTCGCTTCCTCCGCGCGTCGCGACGCTTCCGCCGCGGTTGTATTGTTTCCCCGTTCGCGGCTCGCCGATCGAACAAGACGAATTCCTCCGCGGAAGCCCGCGGAACAGAAGCCGCGCCGGCAACTTGTCCTGGTTTATTAGGTCTACAAATTAAT
Organism: Halictus ligatus; assembly: GCA_028454255.1. Taxonomy (NCBI): domain Eukaryota; kingdom Metazoa; phylum Arthropoda; class Insecta; order Hymenoptera; family Halictidae; genus Halictus; species Halictus ligatus. The sequence goes on from CM052143.1 coordinate 5,574,284, forward strand.
TCGGGGCCCCGCAATTAATCAACTGTATCTGGTGCCGGAACAACCATAGCTGCGACGCTTTGATCCTCGCCTCTTACTACGAACCAAATTGTTGCACCAATTTATTGCCGACTTTTCAGTATGATTTTTAAGTAAAATTTGAAAGATGAATGTCAGATCAATCTTCATTCAATAGTCAATGTATTGTGGGTTGGTATTGTCGCTTTTCTTTTTAGTATGCTGACAGTAATATGCACAAAGATGCATATTATAAATGAATAAATATTGTGACAGATGCTAGAATATTTTTTGAGAATTTACGAACGCTATTGTGTTCCGTAAAATTTCATTCAACGAGCATGGAACAAGATGTGCTGCTGAATTTAATGTTTTAATTGTTCGACAGAGGAAAAGGCCACGGATCGATCTGCGCACCTAATATATTGCACACTCGCAATTCCCATTGCCGAGTGCAGCGTTCAAGAGAACCAATATACCGTAAAGTCACCTGCACACGCACGCCTACACGCACAAACGGCATTCTACTGCGACTGCATCGGTGTACAATAGTGTGCAGACTCGGTGCAGTTTGTACAGGGTGCTCGTTTCGAATCCGCGCTCTTTGGCGACGGAAATCCCGCCTTCGGTCGACGTATACAGATTTTGTTGCACCAAACGCTGTAATTGCAATCTTGATCCGCAAACGTCGCTTTTCGGAACAGCCTCGAGAAGAAAGTACTTCTGACGAACGTGTTTTTGTCAGACGTTAATGAACTTGGAAATGTTTGATTGCGGCCGATTGATCTGCATTCTAGATGTAATTGAACTGGAAATATTTATGCAGATCCTCGTAGGAGAGTTATTTTTTTCAAACGTCGCCGCGATGAAAGAGAAATTTATTTCCTTTGTCGGGGTCTCACGCCGGATGAAAAGTGAAATGCTGATTTTATTGAACCTCGTTGAAGTTGGTTTTTCATCGTACGTTGCGGTGGATAATTTAGTTCACGTTCCGCGAATATTTATGCAGATTTCGTTGAACAGTAATTCCGAAACGCTGGGAAAGAGAAATTTATTTCTGTCTAGATGAAGAACGTGCGATGCACAAAAACGCGAAATATGCGTTTGCATATTACGATCTATGGCGTGCGAATCGCACTTTAAAAATAACTGCATCGTTGATATTTACGCAAATTCCACGGTGGGGATGATTTGCAAACCAAAGAAATTTCTTCCGGGCTAAATGAAAAATAAAATGAACATCTCGTTGCGTCTCATTCTAGTTATTATTTCGTTACATGTTGCATATTCTTATCTAGCCGGTATATTTTGCGCTCTGTATGCAGTCACATCGTTGCTGTTGTCGAGTAATTTATAAACAAAATAAATTTATTTTGGCTAACTAAAAAGCGAAATGGGAAGTTCATTTGATTGAAATTTTCTTTCCACTGTTTGCTGCACGCTGCAATTTAGTTCGCCTATTTTTTTTTTTTATATTTCAACAAGTTTCATTATAAAGCAATTTCTAAACACGAGAAAACATTTTCGTTTGTTCTGGCTAAATGAAAAATGAAATTGAAAATTTGTGAAATTTATTGAAAATTTTCCACTAGCGTTCGCTGCGTGTACCCGCGTTCAGTGTATACCGTGCGAATAATAGAACTGTCATTGCAACTTCTAAGTACAAGAGGTGAGTGTAATAAAATGTCTTCTATTGCACAGAAAAAAAATTCAACGAGAACTTCATTGTAGTTGTTATCGTCTGCTGCCCACTAATTTATTTAACAAATCGTCCGAGGTCAAAAACGGCGCGCGGTTTATGGAAATTCGCAGCAATACCATTCGTTGCATTTATGCGTCGATTTGTAATCCGAATACCCATTGTTAAGCAGGTTTTACGACTGCGTTCCGAGCCGTTTTCTTCGGCCCCTTTTGCGCGCCATAACCTTGTTACTCAAAGCTCCATTTAATGTTAACCAATTCCGAAATCTCTCCCATTAAACCCGTGCTCGCGGCTCGCCGCTGCAGCGACCACGCGTAACAATTAAAACATGACCATGTGCAAGCTTTAAATAAAATCGTAATTACCAAGTTTCGAGAACGCCGTGATCGCGGAAGTAGCTCGGCGAAGGCCATCGATCTCGGAACTGAAGGTCGTGGACCCCTAAATATATTAGAAAGCCTCGCCGAAAACTGAGCTGACGAGGCGTCGCGGAACAGAGATCTTCAGGCCCGATATCTCTCGCCTAAAGTATGTTCTCGTGTCGGACAAGGGAGAGTGAAAACCCCGAAGAGAACGCGTGTAAATTGGCCTTTAATGTGACCAATGTTATTTGCGCACAGTGCGATCGAAAGGATCCTTGTACTACAAGTTTCGGTATAGAAAGCTAAAATTGAGGCGACTGTTGCAATTTTCTTCTAAGGAAGTATAGGGCGTTTCTCTTTGAAACTTTCAGGATTATTTGTCGCATATTCAAGGAACACGTACTAATTGTTTTATCAAAAATATGCATTTATATTGATTTCATGTTAAAAAATATGTGAAGAGCTTCCTTCCATTTCAAAAACTACAAATCATATAGAACCTACTAACTTCAAAATAGCGTCACAAAGAAACGACTGCACGGAAATCAATAAAATTAATACAGTAACCAACAGAAGGTTCGTATTAATTATACCGATTGTTAAAATAAAGACCCTATTACGGATACGTCTGGAAAAAAATTCTGAAAAATTTTCTAGAGAGCGGACGTACCTGTAGTACAGAAGAATACCGATGAAAATCTACTTATCCAGACAGAATTCACGGTCATAATCCCACCAGATGGTCACCGAACACTTCAGGGAGATAGTTGAGGAACAAGGAAGTAGTTAAAAAATATTTTGTTGGCGTTTGCGCGTTTCACTTTGACTCTCAGGACGATGGCACCGCGGCGCGACACGCTGGACAGCGTTGCACACACTCGCGTGCCTATGGGGCCCATGGGGCCCACTCGGGGCATGGATCCCGGGCTCGGGGACCACGTACGGGGCAAAGTTCCGCTACGTGCCAGCACGCTCGCCGTCGGTTGCCGAAGAAACGCGTAGCTCTCCGGGAGGAGCGAGCATAAACCATTCGAGACGCCCCATTCGTTTCATCGAGACGACGGAGGCCGTCTCGGGCCAATGAGAACCATTTTCGGATCATTTCCATAGAATTCTAACGACAGGTACTGTACGGGATTGTTTGATTAAACAGTCTTTCTGTGTGCGATATTTTTAACTGTATTTTTCGACTGCATCGGAAAGCCAGTTCAAATAAAAGAACCAAAATCGGTCAACGAAACAATAATCATCAAGATATTAGCATTTCCCGAAACACACGCATGGAAACATTGATATTGCTAGTTATTAATTCCCACTCCGATCATTATTTGACCATTTCCAAGCTCCACGGCTGAATTGCAAGTAACAAATGTTTCACAAGCGTTTGCCGAAAGCCCGTTTCGACAAATTCGTCGCGTTTTAAAATGGAACACAGGGGAAAACGTACGGTAATAATATGGCAACGTGGCTTTGTCGGTATTATTATTAGTTAGAATAACCGCCGGCCGAATATTACGCATACGCGCAATATTGCATGAACTATGTACCTCTACGAATCCATATTTAATTATACCTATTATTATAATAGCGCTGCGCTGAGCCTTTCAACTGCATTGCCGAGAATTTCGGATTGAGTCGTAAATAATTGCTCGGTGATGCTAATAATTATTTCGATGCGACGGAACAGACTTCGGAATGGATTAAACGCATGGCACGTCGAATAAAACAAACGATCCTAACCAAATTTGTCACCAGGAACATGTCGGAGGAAATATTCATTTTTGAATCCGAACAAATATTTCTATCGCTAATTTACGTAGCAGTTGAATCATCAGATTGTGCAACAAAATGAAAAGAGAAAGATGAAGGCTACACAGGGACACTCTAAGTGCAAGCATGGTGCTAGTCGGGTTAAAAAGTCGTTTAAGAAGACCGCTTTCCAATCGAAGAAGCGACTGCATTTTCCATCGGTAACGTGCATTAACGATGTAATTAGAATCGCGCACGAAGTAAGCATCGAATCATAGCAAACCGGGTCCGGCCGTGGAGGAACGGGTCGTTTGTGTACACGATTCTAGAGCGTTTATGGGATCTCCGAAAGAGTGGGGGCCAACGATTCGCGGGGGCTCGCGCTCGCAGCGGTTATTCGAACCGGTATAATGACAGTAATAAAACGGAAACCGATTGCAGTCCGCGGCCGGATAGAGAGCAAACGAGCCAGAAGAAGAGCGTAACAGGTTGCTACTCATTAATAAATCCGGGCCGCTCTCTGCGACTCGCAACAACGGGCCGTGCGGTGTTGGCGTGCTGTGTTTCGCGGCTGCTCGCCGTTTCAAGAAAGAAACAATGCTTCAAAAAGTCATTCTCCCACTTCGAAGCCGGCCGCGGGATCCGAGTTCCATGCCCGACCGAATAAATATTAATGGCGGTGCCCGGTTTGCTGCTAGATTCCCCAATAGAAGTTAACGAACACGACGACGGGGAGTACCGTTCAACGCCACTCGTCCAGGAATCTGTGCCGAAGACTCCACGCTCTCCTAACTTCCGTTTCGTCGTTACGAACTTTCCTCGGAAACCGCCGCTCTTAATTGTTCCTCTGTATCTCTCTCTCCCCCCTCCCCTTCTCTCTTTCTCTCTTCCTCTCTCCTTTATTCCTCTTGCTAGTCCTCTCGATGGGAGCTCGATTAGAGCTCCTCCACGCTAATTACCTTCAATTACCGCTTCGAAAGCTGCCGCGAACCAATTTTACTGATACAAGCTTCAAATACCGGGCGCACTTTATTAGCTCGGCGCAAATAATTGCGCCTCTTATAGGTACAACTTTCAGTACTTCAAAACAAATTGTTATTGAGCATGCTCGTGTCTTATGCCGTTCTGCAAAGCGGGTTCGGTCGACTTCTCGATGCGGTTTCGAATTTTTCCTCGAACTGAAACGGTTCTATCATAAAGGACGATCCTCCATCTTTAATTTGAGCCCTCGAACATTCGACGATCACATAATAAAACCGCCGCGTCGTAAAACCGACTGAGGCGAAGCCCTCGAACATTGCGATCCTCCTACGGTTCAGAGTCCATTGTTTAAACGAGAAATATCCGCTGTTAATCGTTGAATAATCTCGCTGATTTCTTGGAAAATGCCATTGTGAAATGTTTTGCGTCGATCGTCATGCAATTAAAAGTAGACCGTAGGAGGATTAACGCGATAGGCATTAACTGTTCATCAGTGAGTGATACTTCCGGTATCGCTATAACGACCGTTTAATTGAGGCAGGAAACAAATCAACCGGTAGTTGATCGGTCGCTTTATCCGGTATTTATTTGCACACCGATACGATCCGCTAGTTATCGGCAAAAGGAGAGTAGATTGTGAAAGCCGCCATCTGAAACCACCCATCTAAATTAAACTTGATTCTTTTCATTTTTCTGGAAACCGTGCGAAATAAATGAACAAATTCAAGCAAATCCAGTCCACGTAAAGACGACACGTAAAGACAACCAGCTCGATGAAGACTTTCCTGTATTGGCTCGATCAGGATTTCCATGGAAAATGAATTTATTATAATTATATTCCTCAACCTGCGTAGACGTCGTACTGTCATACTCAATTCACGCTCTTCTCTCAGATTGCTCCCTTAAATATTATGATCCCGCTTTTGACGCCAGTTTTTGTATAATTCTTCCATTCTAGCTGAATTAAAAATTGCGCAGCCTGTGTCCCCGCCTTCTTTCGTAAGTACAGTCCCCAATGGTGTCGCCGTTTTCCGTCTAATCACCGTCGGTGATTCCAAGGGAGGAGGCTCGACTTTAATTACCGTGGCGCAGAGAGAAAAAAGGCAGGTACGGCCGCGCGAATTCGCTCGTAATAAGTGAAAGTCAGGTTCTTTTGTGATGGAAGGCAAGGTCCCGGTCGTTCTCGGCATTGGCAATGGCGCAGGCCAGCGAGTCGCGGATCCTCCCGTGTGCAGAAACGGATTATCTGCTCGCGTGCCTATCCCGTATCTTCGACAGGATCGCTTATGAGAAAGCTTTATCGCGGCCGAACGAAGAAGAGCGCCGCTTTCACCCGGCTCTCCCGATCCCGACGCCCACGCGATGCACGCGTTAGACGGGACGACTCGATTCCGAACGAGATTTGCTAATTTTATTAGATCGGCGAACGGCCGCACGATGCCTCGGCACGAAAACCATTATGCCGCCTGAGCTATCTCTGAAAGTGAAGCTAGCGAAAGACAAAAACCGCAGAGAAGAACTAGAGAGAACGTCGAGACCGTAGGAGAAGTGGAGACGCAAAAAAGTTGTGGGTTTTCATCAATTTTGCTGATTACGGTTGCTGGATAAAATGTTTTTCTTACCGCTGGAGGGGGTAAGAGGACGACCCGATGGCTGAGGTGAACCTGTGGACTCGCCCAACGTCGATTCCGGGATCAGAAATCTGAAAAAAAAAGATTCGAGTGGTCAGTTTTGGTTGAGTCTATTTGAAAATCGTTTTTAACGACTCTTACCCTCGCGAGAAAAGATTAAATATGTATTTGAACTTGTGCGTCACAATTTTTGAGATACACAGAGCAAGACAGAGAAATGAGGGTGCCAACCCTTGCCTTAAGGGTTGTTTTCTCTTACTTACACCCACAAAAAACGAAACAATCGTTATTTTTTATCCGTACTACTTCTCTACTCTCTACGTGCTTTAAACTTGTCTTTCCGAAACAAAATATTACCTAATGATGCCTGTAGTAGAAAAAGGGACTTGTTAAGAACATGCACGTGAACCTTTAGCATTATCATCAGATGGGTCACCAGAGACCCGGAATCGACTGGGCAAGGGTTAACGCTTGACATTTTACAATCATTTCACTGGACCTTCCTCCGAGCTAAATAATTCAGTGATGCATTTCTTCACTCGTCCATAGTGTTCGCTTCTACAATAGTTTCGTGTTCCAATTTTTCTTGAGTCCATAGAATAGCGCTTTCGTAAATATTATTCTGAACGCCGCAGCATTCGTCGATCCATGCATTTAATCATCCTGCACGCTTGACATTCTCGAAGTATTTCACTTGATCTTTCCGAAAGCAAATGGCAGTTTTGTAAATATTATTCTGAATTCTATTACAGTCGTTGCCGAACGGATTTAACCCTTGTGCACTGTTCACCCTCGCTGTTTGACATTCTTCGAGCATTCCACTTGATCCTTTTCCAAGCTAGATAATGGTACTTCTATAAATATTATTCCGAATCCTTTTATAGTCGTTCATTCATCCTTTCCACCCTTGTGCTCGGGTTCGTTCTCGATGTTTGACATTTTCCAACTATTTCACTGAATAAGTTCTAGAACCGTCCTACGGTGTTTCTCAAAATATTTTAATCCTGTTAGATTGGCTCGCATATTCGACCCTTGTGTTCGTTTCACTCCGACAATTATTATTTTGCATAGAAATCTTCAATCTACTCATCACAGTTCCTATTAAAGCATTGCAGGACCAATTCTAGCGCCGCTATCAAAAATAGGATCTGAAGAAACCCTCCGAAAAATAAAATACCACAACCGAAAATTCACTATTTTATACGTGAAACGTTAAAAGGAAAATGTAACGGTCACATTATCATAAGGCAAAACCAAATGAGACAGAAATGCAGAATTTTCGAGAAACCCGTCACGATTCACGCTCATCGCGAACAATTACCATGCGCGAAATTCGCCCATGTTTTTCTAGATGCGGCGTCTAAATGCATTCCAGATGCAACATTCAGGTGCCATTCCAGAAGCCGTCGCCCGTCGATCGACCGCTCTGTATGCAGGCGACTCGCTCGAATTCAATTTTTCGATGCAAATGCAGGGAGGGGAATCATCGAGCCGCTAGACACAGAAGCTATTAGTCCCGAAAGCGTCGTGAAATCCGCTCGCTTGTTCCAGGGGGCCGGCCTAGAAGCTGGGAACGGGTTCGACGTTCACGCAGTTAACCTTGAGCAAATCGACGGGTTAGAAAGTGTCCGCGATGGCGAATCGGCACGCGTGTCGACGAGCGATTCGCGTGCGAGAATCGACCGAGGAATCCGCGAACGCGTGCGTGCACGCGCGCCTCTTTTGCCACTTTCCATGCGGGACGACGACGATGCTCTACACCGTCAAAGCGTAAATTAGCATCGAGCGTGGGGTGCGAACTGCGAAGCGTCCTGGAAACCGTGGAAAAACTATGCGGAGCGACGCGCGGGGGCGTTGGGTCGCGAAAGGAAACGCGGCGTTGCGCAAAAACGCTCTTGGAAGTCGCGACTCCTCGGAATTCTAAGCTGTTCGGGACTCTTCACAGCATTCTGAGCGCCAAGGAGAAGCATCCAGGCATCAGGCTACTGCATACGAAATGCCCGACTTCTGACAGTGACATGAAACGAACATAACTTTTTCCTAAATCAACCCTATTCGCCGAAGGAGGCCCCCCTTGTAATCGATAGACTGCATTTGTGACAAAAATGAGTAGATAGGAATTATATAAGATTATATATAATAATTATAAAATTATGGGATGGCCTACAATAGGAATGTCTTCAGAAGAGTCCAGGAAAAAATCATTGGGAAAATACCATTACTAGACTCCGCATCTTTATGCAAAGTAAAAAGTTTCTACACGGATTGTCAGACCCAGGAGCTAAATATAAATGAATATTTGTCGCTGATATTTTGAATGTAGTGAAAATGGTATGTTAATATTCGGTAGTCTTTCAATTTTTTCATTGCTTTAAATTGCACCTGCTCAATTTTGCCAAAAATGCATAAAATTGGGAGCAATAACATATCCGGGAGAAGAGTGCAAATGGAAACGTCGTTGGCGAGTCGCGGACGTGTCGGTAAGAAAATTCGATTCGCTTCCGTCACGTCGGGACTCGGATTAGCAGCGAGAAGACAATGGCCGCGGTGAATGTCGGTCGATCGACGGTGACCTTTGAGCCGGTGACATTTTAACCCTAAGAAGATGAGGGAGCCGGGGCGAGGCGGCGAGCAACGGGGGACTGGCTCGTGACGTACGATCGGTGAAATCGAACCGGAGTACGTCGACGAGCTTGCGGATTGATTGACCTTTCTGTCGGGAGAGCTTTCGCCTCGGCGAACCGTATTACCGCGCCCCGTTTCGTGTTCCATGAAAGTCAATGCTGCCCGATTTAGAGGTGAGGGCACGCTCCGCTCCGGCGGGCTCTATATTTAAACGAAGGATCATCTTTTCGAGCCGTTTCCGCCGAACCGACAATCGCCGAACTGGTTAACCCCTTGCTCACCGCCGGCCGGACACTCTGAAAAGATTGCTGATCTACTGTTACCCCCAGAAAAATGTTAAACTTCGTGCCAAATCCCATTCGCGGTCAAACACTCGGGTGTCTTCGCGTGCAAACTAATCGCAGCCCCTTGCAGTAGTAGAAGTAGTACTTTGAAGTAGAATTGGTTGGCCATGATCAGACGCGTCAGTGTACTGCACGCGTAACCGCAGAATTTGGAAATTCAATTTTCTCGGAAACAAAACGACCACCAGCCAAGGCGTATTCGTTTTTTTTTTAAATTTATATTAGTAAGTTTCCTCGTGTCTGCTTCTGCCATTAACAATTGACCTACCACTGTGCGCGCACACTAATCATTATCTACAAGTCGTTTGGCGCAGGAACAACATTTTTTCCACCTCATGTACTACACTAATCAGTCCACCTTCCCGAGAAAACTCGAGTGGTTTGCGTCACTATTAAGAAAGTTGCTGAATGTTGACCGTGCATGGACTTGAACGTGCAGTTTTACGGCCGCCCGTGAATGGAGTAATCATTTCCGTGCAGGCTAAACGCGTAAACGGGTGATCTAAGAGGAGCTTATCGAGTGGAAAGAGTTAAAATTCCACATCGGCGTCTAATTAACGCAGCGAGACGAGGCACGGCACCGCCGCGTTACGGACAATCGATTCGCCGTTGGTTTTCAGTGTCGGGACAGCGGGCCATTGTGTGCCCGCGCAAAACTGCGACCCTGAGAAAAGTCTTGCCGCGAGAAACCCCGGCACTCTGTGCGGCTCCATTGTTCCGGTTTTTTCTATCGAACCGTTTTTCACCTCTCGTTCTACGGCTAGTAAATTATCCATTCATCGCGGACGCATGTAGGTCAGCCGAGTGGACGCGCTTGCCGAGCGTAAAGTGCGAGGCTAGAACCTTTGTCGTGCGAAGTTTCTTAATAATTTGTTTAACATTGTTTCCACCTCGACGAAAAAGGGTGTGTGCGTGTCAGAGAGAAAGAGAGAGAGATGGATTTTAATAAAAATGAACATCATGGATCGCCGGAGATCCGGTTTCCTAGAGGGAAAGCCAGCAAGCCGGAATCTCCGAGCATCAAAAATTACTTTATTGCACACTTCCTGTGAAAGCGCGGATTACAGGTGTGCAACCGTACGTTTGAAGGGTTTGACGAGATTGATGCGTGTTGCCCGTCTCTCCGGTATCCCCAGCGAATTTTCTGAATCGTTGGAAACTGACGAGTTCTATGTGAATGAACTTCAAAAATTTCCCAGACTTACATGGAACGATTTCAATCTAAAAGTTTCGATGAAGCACGGATTTTCAAAGAATTTCAAATCCACAATAGTGGATATGAGTTCTCCCGTTTGACTATGAATTCCTTAGAAAACTGCCGTGTGAAGAGTTGTGGGACGAGAAGTTAGGGTTGTTATACCCATGCACCCCGCTTCAATCACGTTAGGGGTTTAATTTATGGGTTGTTGAAACGGGGTGGACAGCTATTGTGATTGTCGGGGGAGCGTAACAAAGACGAAATTCTCGGACTATGCAAAACACCGGCACTTTTTTCAAACGGGTACGCTTCAGTGGATCCGGGAAGTATGCAAACTAAAAATTTCAATATAAATTCTCGCTCTCATGAATTCATTATAGGAGGGTGGCAAAAATGGAGACTGAAGAACACAGTTATTGGTTTCGATTCCAAGTTGAAGAATCAAATTTCTAAGACTTCGTTAGAAATAGCAGAAAATCAACTTCTATCAATTTCCCTGCTCTCGAATGAGGGTCGAAGACGAAAAACTTGTGTGCCCGTTCACTTGGAGCGTCAAAGAGCTTAATAACCGTGGACCGAGTGCTGAAGCCTCTCGATCTCCCGATCTCGCCGGTCGCAACGTCATCGAAGCCTAGCAAAACCTAGCTCGTTAATCTCGTTCGTCGTGGATGCACGCCCGCGAGGAGGAGGGGTTATTTCGAGCGGAAGTGCACCGGGGCTTAAGTCTGCGCTCGCTAAGCCTCTCCGAAAGAAGATGCAGCGGCTCTAAATTTAACCGGTTCAGTCTGGCCAGAATGGAGAGTCTCTCTTTCGGAGAGACGGAGGCCGTCTCGTCTCCCATCTCTCGCGGCCGTTCTCCTAAACAAAACAACCATAAACCACTCGGCGACGAACGGCTAGAGGGAAGGCTAATGGAGACGCATCGGCGTCGAAGGACACTGATCGGCACGCGTCGCGGTAAATTTAGCCGGATTTCCCGCCCGTAGAAATTATGCGGCGCGCTACGGCTCTGATTTTTGACTGGCCGGGGTATATATATATACATATATATACCGTGTAAAATTAAGTGTTACCGGAGGCCTCGTAACAGGGAAGGTCTTTTCTTTCCCGGTTGCGCCGCGAATAAAAATCAACCGTTCCCGGAAAAAGTCGAAGACGAGTAACAGGGTTTCAAGGTCTCTTGTTAGAACTTTTTGATTTTGGAAGATTTTTTGTGGTTCGATGTAATACTGCTGCACGGTTAAGAGAACGTAGCAAACGCTGGTTAGGCTGAATCTCCGTGATCGTAAACGAAAGCGTAGAAATTGAATGATTTTCTTTTGTAAAATAAATATTGGAATGTTGATTTCGCCGGCAGTTCTTCTTCCGTCAATCACAGACGAACATACACGTAATAAAATCCACACACTCTCAACGTTCACTTGATGTAACACGTGTCATATTCATCAAACTTGACCTTAAGAGGAGCTACAACATATAAATTACACTTTCATCTCGCCACGAAGCTCATTACTAGTTCGTACACTCGATATATCATCCAACAGAAATTTTATCTTCAGAAAGATGTCTCTCCATCATACCTACGATCGATTCCTTTTCAATTAACCCTCCTGTCAATGGCTGAGCGCTCATACGTCAACTTCTAAAATTTATTATATATTCTAGATAAAAGAAATAGTACAACTGTTCTAGATTTCTATTTTTGTAGTTAGTTTAATATCGATACAAGTGATGTATCGTTGATGTGTTCTCATTTATTCTTAAAATGAGAGTACGGTATCTAGCAGCACTGAAAGTCGTAGAAAACTTTTAGCGTTATAATTAAAGGAGCTGAAACTAATATACCCAGTTCACCTCTAATTTGAGTAAATTGTCTCTGGGATTATTAAAAGTCATAGAAAATTTATAATATTATTATTAATAAAGGGGTCGAAACTACAGAGCCCAATTAATACCTGATTTGAGAACGTTCTGTCCAGAATTATGAAAAGTCCTAGAAAATTTATAATATAATTAGCGAATCCCCTTAATTTCTAATTCGAGAAAATTCTATGTAGGATTATTGAATGTCGTAAAAAACCGTGTTGAACCGAATGTACCCTTCTAATTTGCGAAAATCGTATCGAGGATTATTAAAACTCGCAGAAAGTTATATTAAAATCGACGTACCCTTATTTCTGCCCAAACTAGACAAACATCACCGAGGAAGATCTAACCCAACGGATCCTCTAAATTCCAGAAAGTCCTCGTCAACAATGGCCGACACCGCGAAAGGAAATCAATCATTCGTGGCCTGGTAATAAAACGATCTCGGTGTCAAGGGAAGAGGATGTATAGGTATCCTGTCAGGATGCGCGAAGACAGCCGGTATAAAGGAATTATGGTACTCCGCCGGGAGGGATCGAATTCTTTAGGAAATCGACGAAACAAATCGATTACGGCTCGTGTGCTCGCGGAATGCGGGCTTTTCCTGCGATTTATTTCGACTCGACCCAGTTCCGACGAGAGCGGGGCCGGTCGGTATAATATATTCGAAGATAACGCTAGTTTCGAAGCCGCGAGAAAAGGAAAGGCTGTTGCGCACGGGACAGGCCCCGATAGAACAACTTCCTGCGTCCGCGAGACACGGGAACGGATTAAGCCGGCGCGCTATCTCGCTCGACGACCATAAATCATATTCCCGTTCGCCGCGGGAACAGATGCGTCGCTCTCTTGCGAAAGATCGGATGCACTATGCTTCGATGCGTCGTCGGTTTCGTCACCCGAATCTCCGACGCGATCTAAGGCCGTGTTTCCATCGGCGAAACAAAGAGCTTTTTCTGAAACCTATTTCAGGCCCGTTCCACTGTCGTGCCAGTATAACGTTTATCGCAACCGTAATCGATAGGCGGCGAATCGTTTTGCAAAATAAAAGTAATAGTTGCTTCAATATTCTCTCAATCCTTTCTCTATTTTCAATTGCAACCCGCAGTCTAGTAATTGGTACACTAGCCCTTTACACTCGAAAACCAAACATTCTTTTCGACCCGGAATGTTCATTGAATCTTGTATTTTTGTATAGTTTATAATACAAACGGGAAATTTAATTTGCAAGCATTTGCTGCCACGGGTAAGGGTCAAGCCACTTTTTGCGGAAGAACGATTAGCAATGACGGGTTACGACAAGGCTAATATTTTTACAGTTAATTGCAGGAAGGTGGTCGGTGATTTCGTTCGGTAATAAATCGATTGAGAATGCCGATCGAGGAAAAAGTCCTTTCGGAATGGTCGCCCCGGCAAATTCTAGCGTTTAACGTGCGCCAGGATGCCAATCGGCGTTCCGAGTGTTTATGCTCCGTTTCGCCTAATTGCACCTGCGATACCGGAGTACCGTTAATCACGGGCCGTGCACGTAAACGCGGCGGAAAAGGAAAAGAGAAAAGGACACGATGCTGCCACGCGCGAAGGACGTCTAGCCATTTTCCGCTCCCCGCGTCCTCGACTCTGTTTGCCGCTGGAACAGTAACCTTAAAACACCCGATCCGTTCGTTTAAAAATCACCCCGCCGGCTGCGAGATCACATTTCCTGTCGCTACTTTGCATTAAACGATGCTACAACATCTAAAACATTTGATGTTAAAACATTTGTAAAAGTACTGCAACTGGTTGCGAAGTTGGACAGCCCGTAGAAACTGGTAGCCGAAGTAAATAACGGATTTTCGAAGCAACATGATGGATAATACATGTTGGACAGTTCTGCTCACCTGAAACCTGGAAGCTCGGTCGAATAGCTATGTTAGCTGAATAGGTTGAACGACTAAGTTTAGAAGCGAAGTTAAATAGTTGAATCAGGTAGCTAGCATAAATTAGATAGTCTAGTCTGGTAATTAAATATCTGAGCTAGTAGCCATTTCTGGCAGCAATAATTGGTAGCTAAGATAGCTCCATCAGGTTGTTGGCTGAAGTTGCTCAGTCTGATAGCTAAGTTGAACAGCTGAATTTAGTTAAGCAATTGAGCTTGTTAGTTAAGTTGGACAATCATGAGATGTAGCTAAGTGAAACAACCATGCTGAACATTTAAATTGTATGGCCATTCTAAGTACCAAAATTGAATAGCTACGCCAAGTGGCCAAGTTGAATAGCCATGCTAAGTGGCTGAGTCAAACAACCATGCTGAACAGGTCAGTTGAGTACTCATTCTGAGTAGCCAAGTTCAACAGCCACGTTAATACCTTAATGTCCATTCTATGCAGCTCAATGTGGTTACACCTGGCAGCTAAGTACCCAACTTTAGGGCCATACTAAACAGCCAAGTTGAGCAGTGGCCATTCCGAGCAACCAAATCGAATAGCCACGCTAAGCAGCCAAGTTGAATAGCCACGCTCACTAGTGAACTTAAAGATCTAAGCTTTGCTAAGTATCTAAATTGACTATCTCCTCTAGGCGGCCGAAGTTAAACACCCACCGTGAAGTTGTCTAAGCGAAACTATGTCCCAAATTCCGATCGACCATTCAATTAACCAGACAAACAACAACTCCGGCGGCTCTGAAAGCGACGGTATCCTGTCCGAGCGATCTTCGGAGGCTGACGGAGGAGTAGGCAGCATCTGGCGAATTTACGCTCGTTCCATCGCATCGGCTTGCGCGGTGCGCTGGGGGCGCGGAGCGGTGCGGTGCGGTGCGGTGCTGTGCTGTGCTGTGGAACGTCGCATTCCAGGACCTCGCATTTAGCGATCGATGCACTCGCCAGCCGGAACCGTTAAACGTCACAAATGAAGTGCATCGGTGCGGTCGCGTGAATCCCGCACGCGAAACACCGTTCTCCGTGCCGTTATCGCGAGCATTACCGTCGTCCAGGGAACCGGCCCGAGCCGGGGAACGGGCCCCACGGGCCTTAAGGGGGGTATGAAGAGACGAGAGAGCCCCGCCGAGCGTTTCTTGCGAGCCCTCCATCGACTCCCTCCTTAAGGGGTCTTCTGGCATAAAGGCGTCATTTTGTAAGACCCCTTTGGAAATTTTTATAAAGAAATCAGACGACTGTATTAAATTGAAATTTTGCGCACATATTTTCTATCGCTTAGACCGTACAATAGAATTTTTTGAAGTCAAAATACTTAAATTTGTAGGAGTTGTAGGTCCTCGAAGAGGAGTCTATTAGAGAAACTACCAGTAATGTGCGATGAAAGCTACGTTCCTCGAAGATTCGTAACTTTGTTATCCGTGCGAATTTAAACAAATCCTCGTGGAGACGCATGCTTTGAGCGGTTGTCGTTAGGAGTTACGAGTCTCCGAGGCCGATACAGCGGCTTTTGGTACCGTGTGCACGTTGCAGACGCACTCTTGAAATAGTCTCGAAGCGATCGATGTACGTTTCCTTCCACTCGGCGACGCACACCATTCTTCCGCACCGGATGTCCATTCATTCGTATTGTACGAATGAAGCCTTCTCCCCGAGCCCGGCGAGAGTGCATGCATGCGGCCGTGACGCGCCGGGCATACGTACGCGACCATAATCGAGCGATGCACCGGCCAAGTGCATCGCGACGCGTACGAGCCCGAGGATGGAGGCGGTGCCGCCGGGGATCTATGCTTCGCCGTTGGGTAGAATTATCCTTGGAAAGGGGAACGATTTTCTGGGCCCCTGTAACGGTTGAACGTCTAACCTATATTTTGTTTATTTAATGATTTGTTCAGCTGGGAAGACCAAGGGATCCCTGTTGAATTTGTTAGGGAGCGTCGAACCTTTAGTTTTATTTATTTTACGGCGAATTCTATTGTCAATTCTGGGTGTTTGCTATGTAGCAAATTTCTTAATAATTATCAACGATATTTAAAATTTAAATTGAGTGTTCGAAAGAAACATTCTCGAGTAAATGGATCACTGCGAATGCATTTCACTGCATTCTTTGAGAATCAAAAAACATCTCACTGAGTATTACAACACTGTGAACGGACAGCAAGAAGTAAAGAGAGCATACAGTATAAAATTGGACAGACAATGCTATGCAAAGTATGTGCAATTGGCTGCAACGAGCACCGTTTGGTTTTACAGCGAATTATAGAAATTGCCGGTACTGTTCCAATAAGAAACAGTCCCATAGAATCCATATACTGCCTTTTTATTGTACATTCGTCTGATAGTTTGCTAATAGACCCCCCGCGCAATAAACACGCTGTTATTGCGAAGGTAACACTGCCAGGTTACTACGAAATCATGGCCATGAACGTAACTGCGTTTCGTTGGAGTGGAATATCTACAGTTTTCTTTTTTAGTACAATTAGTCGTGACTCATTTTCTTGGCGCTCCTGAGTAATCGCATTCGAGCCATTCAGCTTGTGGAACGCTGATTCAACGGTATGAATATGTATAGTAGGTCGGTGCATATTTGTTGATAGTTTCGCCAATCAAAAATAATGATTGGGGACACTGTTTGCATCTTGTGATGCGTTTCGCTTTGTCCCCTTTACGATCACTGTCATCTCGAGTGCATGAAAAATAATTGTTGAGTCAAATGGACCGTATAACGACATCTTGAATCTTGTGTTCGCACCGGAACATCTGTCACTCGTTAAATTTTACAGTTTTAAGTCGTGTAAACGTGGATTTGCATAAACGCGCAGCGGGGGCGACAGAAACGGCTGGTATTCTCATTAGAGAGCTTGCACAATTTCGCTCCAGTTAATAAAGCCCGTGTAAGCGATAATAAAACGTGAACAGACCCGAGGAATCGTTCGTTTTATTCTCATCGACCCAATAATTACCGGTAAATTATAAATTCCCGGCCGGCACGCGAATCGAAACGTTTTACCGTCTCGCGAGCGTTTCCATCGAGCCGCGAACATCGTTCGGGTACCGTTCACGGGTGTTTTGTAGGTCGCAGTGTTTCTCGAGTCGGTGAACAGCCGAACAGAACGTGCAGAAACGAAATTTGTTCGCGACGGGGAAAATTTTGAAGAGCGCCCGTCCTCGGGGAAACAAGCAAGAGCGGACGGTGTCCGGAACGATGTCCTGTTGGAACAGGGCAAGTTTTACGGTCGACGAGGGGCGGTAATGGCTTAATAATACGTTGACGAAATAAAAGTATTCTCGCACCGACGAGAGAGAATGCGAAATTTATCCATGAGAGAGTCCCCGGGCAACTTTTACGCGCCTTTTGATCGAGTTTTATCGCCCCGGGAATTTTATTTTACCGAGTGCCCGCCCGGCAAATAAAGCGGCGGGCGCACCACCCTTTCGCTCTTTTACTGTTCTCGCCGCTAGTTAAACCGGTGACCGAATTTCTTTTCTTCGTTTACCGGAGCTAGTCAAAATAATTAGCGGGCTCGCCCAATCAACTGTCAACAAGCGACACGCTCCCCTGCGATTAACATTTCGGCGAAAACTGTGGTCACGGTCCAAACATTACCGCTAAATATTTTATTGAATTCCCGAGTGTCGCTAAATTAATTTTCTTTTCGGCGAGATACGATGTCCGAACTGTTTACAAATTGGCTGGTGCTAAATATTTGATTGCATTTGCGAGTGTTGCTAAATTCATTTTCTGCTTGGTGCGATGTAAAGTCTGAACTGTTCACAAATTACCTAGTGTTAAATATTTTATTCCGTCCACGATTGGCGCTATGTCCGAGCAATAAATTATGAACCTTGGCAAACGTAACCATGCTCAAACTCACATAAATGATTACAAAGCTTGCAAACAAACGAGTTAAATGAATCCAGGCATCATTCAATTGAGAAACTGGTAAAATACTTGTTGAGATAGTTAATATGATTATAATATATACTCTAGTCTCGCCATAATTAGAGTACACGTTGAACACAAATGATACTGTTTCTAACTTGTCGTAAAAAGGAAGCGCAGGAGTTACGCCTTTATTGCTATGTGTTTATAGCGGCAAGTTAATGCGCAAAACTGCAAGTGCGACTACTATGCGGAGTAAGAATAAAAAACAGGAAGGAAAAGACCATCGAAAGAAAGAGAAAGTAGCTCACGCCATTGTGCAAAACTACGTGTGCCACTAATAGGCTAACTTCGAAGCTGCATAACTGGTGTACAAAATAAAATTGTCTAGAATCAACTAGATAATTATGCAGACGTGCGATGAACTTGAAACTACTTTCATCCGCTGCCCCGTTGATAAAAGACAGCGTGAAATGTTGAAACTAAGCCGTGACACGAATATCGAGTCTCCTCCCATCGATCATTACCTTTTACTTGCAATTCTTCAACCAGTATCGCGTATCCAATCTCTGAGAGTGAACACAAAATGGATTTAATTAACAGGAGCCAAAAAGTATACAAAGAAGTATATAAAAGAATGTGAATCTTGAGATTTTCTCAGCATTCTCATTTTTATAAAACAGAATTTGTGTATCTGTACATCTTCAAATCAGAACAAGCATATATTCCAATAGATAAAAGAGAAAGCAGCATTATTTTCAAATTTGTCTAACCGACGAATAAAAAAGACCGTCTGCTAGAAAGTATGCTTTAATATTCGGTTTGTAAAACAAAGATCTACCTAACATTGAAAAGTGGAAACAGTCAGATTATTCGCTTAACGCTTCCATGGGATCAACTGTTTGTAAATTAAGAAAAAAAAAAACATGGAAAAGTAACATGATGGCAATCTCGTGTTACAAAATTGTTGCATCTAGCATTATCTACAATATTTACCCATGAAACGGATGCAAAACTCTCGGAATGAATAAATAGATCGAATCTACAACGATCGATTGCAACGATAAACCCGCGCGAAAACGTAGCGCACCGGAGCGGCGTGCTTTCTTCATTTCAATTAGCAATAAATATCTTTAATCGTTTATCAGGGTGCGAAGCATTGGATAATTACTCTATCCGAGGGGAAACGAACGACGGTTCTTCTCTATTCGTCTCACGAACGCTAGAATCGTGAGCGGCGCGCTCTCTTCCGCGACTTCCGGCCGCTGAATCGCTCTTCCTGCTCCCGTGCTCTTTTCACTTCTTAATTGGTAGATCGAGCTGATTAAATAATATCCCTGGCCGGGCCGGAATTAGAGAGCGATCTTTTCACGGCCAGGAACAGGTGTGACTCGGAACTGAAGGAATCAGGGTCTTACACTTTCGAGGGGCGAGCTGCTTCTTCGGACCGATTCTTCTTATCTCTCTCCAAGTCATCGCACCGTGGCCCCAAATCAGATCTTAGGCGGTTCAGAATTCCAGTATCGCAGAAGAGCAGTATCGCGCCATCAACGATGTTCAAATGTTTTCTAACAACGTCGCGATATAGATCTTGCAACGGTAATTGCCAGTAAAAGTTTGCATTCCGAATGAAATACATCTATTCAATTGTCGATGTTCCGCTAGTACAGTAAAGTCTCGATCTAAGCCGAACGGAGCTGCGCGATCATAGTTCGCCTATCCCCTCCACTGGGGGCATACCCCGCGAGGTGCCATAAGCTCGATCTGCCTCGGTCGCCGAGCGCGTAAACATGAATCGAAGACTGTACTGTAGTTCATAGTATTAGAATTAGAATTAGCGCACATTTACATTTGCAATCGAAGGAATTTATGTCAGAATTTATGCTACTCGATAAAGGTACTCAGCAGCTCAGAGAACGATTAAATCGTGCCTATTCTCGTCGAAGATTTTATTTGCCCTTATAGTGCGTTGCAAACAGCTATCTGCCGTAGTATTTTGCGAGAAGATAGGTTCGCGAGCCAAACGGCATCGATAAGAGGCCGATCGAACGGTAGGATTCACGATCGTTGTTCCTGGGAACAGGATAATTTTCGGGAAACAAGGTGCGAAGCGACGATATTGTCGGGCTTTTATCGAGAGCGCTCGAAACGTCGGCGGAGCGGGGGCCCGCCGTATACATATATGTATTAATGCGCGGCCGTAAACCGGCATTACCATTCGCGAACATTATCTGCCTTAAAGTAGGTAATGTCGCGGAACGATCCCGACGTGTAACCTCGCGGTTTTAACGGCAGGTAATGTCCTCGTAACACGATCCCGCGACGGGACGTTCGAAATCGCGTCGTCTAAAAGGCTAGACGTCCGTCGCACTTTCTCCGAGAATGCGTTCTACACCGGTTCCGACCATTAAAACCGCTTGTTACGCACCGTACGAAGGGACTCTTTTCTTATCGCGGTATACGATCTACCGAGCCGTTCTCTGTGCCGACCAATCTCCATAAACAGACCTGTTTAGACATTTGTAATTTAAATCCTACCCTTTGACCGCTCACTGCCTCCCTCGGGTTCTCGTCCTCGGGAAAAATCCTGTGTAACGCTAATCCTTTCGAGACGAGGACGATTATTTATCTTGGGTCCCTATTTTTTGGTTTCCGAGCTTTCCGACGCGGCACTCCTCGGAGCCGCCTGCCTGACACAACCCCGTCCGTTATTTAATTATTTGTGTCATCAAGGGAGCGCAATCGTGCCGCGAATCAGCGAAGCGAAAATTGAATCGAACGTTGGGAGCGGAATAATTAAGAACGTTTGGATAAAGGGAACTTCTTTTCCTCGAGATGCAGATACATTTTCCGTTTCAATTTGAAGCGAACACGAGTGTGCGCGGCGAGTCCTGAGTTCGCTCCGCCGTAATTAATCCCAGGTCACGATAAACCACGGTGAACGGGGTCGCGCAACAATTAAATCAAGACACGGAAATGCGCGCGATGCGCGGCTCATGGTCGACAATGCGTCGCTAATTTTCGCTCGGTTCGATCGACAGCGAAGACTCCCTTGCAATATTTCTGCCGGAGTTCCGCGAGCGTAAAAGGGAACACGATTCCGCGCGTCAACTTCGCGAGAAATATGCAACGCAATTCCCGGGAGCCGCGCCTTACCAAATTCCCGCGTTCGCGCCCCGCCCTGTCTCACAATTAATCCGAAAATTCCTCGGGAACAGTTTGCCTAAACCGCGACAGACATAACCGTAAATAACAGCTGCTTCTCCCGCGCTGGAATCCTCGGAAATTTTTTACCCGTTCACCGAAATCCTTGTAAATGGCGTAGAAGATCATGCAAAAATTCTTGTCTAATTTCTGCAGCAGGAAGAAACGCCCCAAAAATAATCTCCTGTAATCTTACACGGTAAATCCTTGAGGGTGTGCTGAATTCTTCCGCAAACTACAGTTATTTACTCGCGTGGAAATCCTCGAAATTAAACGCGGAAGATAGGGAAGATTTTATTTCGCAATCTTTTGTAATGAGAAAAATTGTTGAGATAGTTCGAACGGCGAATGAATGTTAGAATTTGTTGCGTGAAGAATATTTTTTAGAATTTTCTGGTATCTACAATCGCCAGTGATTCAAATTGAACGAGGTGCAATACGAAGTACAACAAGGTTCAATAATTGTTACGTAGCTTGTAGCTGAATATTCAATACTGCATCGGTTTCGTGAAACAATACAGCTGATGTACCGAATTTGTTGAACATATACATGTGTACAGTGAACATATTAATAGATCTGCTGAGAACATCGGTAGACACCTGTTTAACACCTACACGTTTCGAGTACCATTCGAGATCTCATTTACGCACAATTGGAAAATATTCTACTGAATTACCATTTGACGCGCTGCCCACTAACGTTTTACATTATTGCGTCAATATTCTGTCCGTATTCCGGGCATTGAAAATCAAACTAATTTCATGAACATTATCTTTCAACGTTTGTACGCACCTAAGTTGGAAGTATATTATATTGTATTATTGCAAAGCAAAGATCAATGAAATATAATTCCAGTGCACTGTGATCCCTCCTTACAATTATTTTCAAGCTGTATACGCGAGTGTACGAGCATCAAATTAATAATAAAAGGATCGATGGCGTTTCGCTTTCACACCGCATAATTTCCCTAAGCAGAAGAGGGTGTCCAGGAAGATTGTCGCGAAAACAAGTGATGGTATCTAGCAAATTAGGGTACCAACAGCAGCCCAGGTACCATTGTCCCGACGCCATTCACAGTATCACCGAGTCTGCGAATTTCGTGCCCGGAATTCCCGTTCCGATTAGGCAGAAGCATCGTGGTGTAGCTCGTCCCGTCTACAAAGAGGCGAGAAATTCCCTCGAAAATGTCCGACATCGTGATGTCCGATAACGCGTGTTACCTGGGGGCCTTGTTCGCCGGTTTTCTATCCGCGGCTCCTCCGAGAAAGTCGATGGAAAGTAATAAATAGAATGGCGACGAACTCGCGCGGAATTCGTTCTTAATGCCGAGGGAAACACGAAGCGGCCGATGCGATGAAAGCGGCCACAATGACGACGCGCCACCGCGATAACGATGTACATATATTTGCGTTACGTTTTTCAAGGATATCTTCCCGATTAATCTGCCGGCCAACAGGAAGAGGAATTTCTAAACCCCGCCGGAACAACCGAGATCCCGCAGCTTGTCCGCTTTTCCGTGGCCGGAGTCTTTCTATTATGACGCATAATCGCCGGAAGTGGCCTATATCTCTGACCACGGAAGAGGCAGACACGATTCTTTACTTTTGCCACCGGTATCTGCACGGCTGCGGGCTCGTTACGAAAGCACTGGCCACCGATCACTCGGAAAACCGATGTGCACGCGATTTCCGGCCGATACTACAATTTTACAACTTCAGGCGCCGTTCCGTTGTAGCAGAAATCTTTCACAACGGTGAAATCGATTATAACAATTAGTAAATCATACTTCCCGAACGGTTCAAGCCGTTTATTTAACACTGACCTCGATGATTCATTTTTACAATTTAGACAAATAATTCTGTCTCCCATTTTCGGGGAGTCGCGCACTCAAAGTGTTCAACACACGAATTTACATGAAAAGTACAGCATCTTCAGGAATTTGTGTTAGCAATGCTGAACGACGTAGAGTTACACAACTTCTTGCAATGTGTTCGCGCATGATTGGATATTGTACACAAATTTTCGTTACATGTTATATTTAACGGTGCCTATTACAGATACCATTGACTGACTCAGCGATAAGGCACACCGCGAAAACCGTAAATCACTTGACATCTATTCTCGGTGCCTCACTGACAAAGTATTTTTATACGTATCTACGTAGAGTACTGATTTCTCGCAACAATATTCAACGCTTCGATAAAACAAAAATGAAAATAAATTCCAAATGGAAATAAAATCGTTGCTAAAAGCATTTTTAGAGCGTAACCTGAGCCACCGCCGCAGGCAAGTAATACATACTACACACAGCACAACAAACAGCTTCAACAAACATGTTCATACCTCAC
This sequence comes from Halictus ligatus, assembly GCA_028454255.1. Classification (NCBI taxonomy): domain Eukaryota; kingdom Metazoa; phylum Arthropoda; class Insecta; order Hymenoptera; family Halictidae; genus Halictus; species Halictus ligatus. The sequence continues at coordinate 5,598,087 of CM052143.1, forward strand.
TTCATAAATAACAAAATGTTTTTTCAACGTTCAACTTCGCAGAGGAACAGCACTTTTTCAGGAAGATCCCGCAGCACGATCAAACGTAATAGAAAACAAACTTGCGACTAGCAATATTCATCGTGTCGTTAACAAGTCATCAAGCCATACATAAAAATAGCTTCACCAAGGATACTGTACTGCATATATCAAAAGAATATTGGCTAATCAGAGAATATATATTTTAAAAAAATAAAAGATTACTTTTCGGGAGCGAGCGGTCGCTAGATCATGATTGCGAAAAGAAAACAGTATTTCATGAAAGTTTTTGCCGGGCCTCTCGGGAAAGGGGGATACGTAGGGAACGATCCTGAATAATCGAGAGGGTCGTTTAATGGCGGATTCATTCCCCGAATCCATTAATCAGAGCGCCTCGAAGAGGCCGCTATCGCGACTCGGAGACTTCTAACCTTTGATAATTGAACGCGGGAGGAAAGTTACCGTCCCCACGGCTCCCCGCGTTAACTATGCACGGGAACGTTCGCCCGATCGTTGCTCTCTGAACGGTGAATAAGTCCGTAAATAATACACTTTAGCTCCGCGGTCGCGTTACGAGCGTTTCCTTTTACGGGACACGAGACCGAGCGAGCGACCGGCAAGGCACAAGGGGATCGTGACTCCCTGAATCGCTATCGTTCGAATAACCGAACGTGTCCCCGCAAGTTTTCGACTTTCTGCAACTTTCTGCATTTTTCAGCTCTCTTTCTATTTGCTAAAAAGCAGGGAAAGCTGCCCTGCAAATTTTGTTCTGGTAAAAATGCGAAAACTCTGACCCTTCGAGGTCCATTTTGTCTCTCGATATACTCAAGACATTATTCTTACTTTTGAGTATGGTAAACGAGTAACGTTTAGATTAGCTGCAGCCAAATTGAAGATTTGATTAAGGAAGATCTTCAGGGGTACCGTCCGCCATCATGCTACCGATATTTACGTTCGTGCATCATCGCACGTCAATTACAAGCTATCCGTGTAACACCGAGTTCGCCGTCGACAGACAGATTATGCGTCGATCCGCGATCGATCGCACCGAATTCGCAAACATTGTTCGCTAATTGTTCAATAACATCATTACGCCGCGACGGAGATGGGCGATGACCACCGCCAAACATCGTGCTAACCGTGGAAACACCACATCAGAATTACCAATTTCAAATTTCTCGTTCCGCATTCAACGAAATCATGGAGATGTTTCGCCGAAAGTCATCAAAGCGATTCATTCGTGCATCGATCGAATAAAAATCAAGTGTAATTTCACGAATACGCTTTCGTAATTCAGGCGGGAAGTTCGAGAAGAGCTCGTTTGATTATTTGCGAATCTTTTAGGTCCTAGCCGTACAATGTAGTGTTTCGAACGCAATTTCAAAGTGAACATACAAAACACAATTTTGAAACGCTGCTGCAGAATCGGAACAGACGCAGGAAGGTTACAAAATTATGTCAACACTCGATGGTAACATATTCAAGAGCAAAAAGTGGAAGTTTTGTTGCGCGCGTGCAATGTCTGTTCTTTCTATCGACGGCTGGCGCATATTGTCGCATTTTAAAAGCATTTCACAGAACGCCGACCTTTTTGCACGTTCTGCACAGACTGGAAAGCGTGTTAAACAAAAACAATGCGGATTGCAACAATTTCGACGAGAAATCCTAAATTGTTTCCACTCCAAACCAAGCATCGTTCGAACAATTTCTAGAACAAAAATCAGATATTAACCATTTGAACGTTAAATCTTCTACAAAGATTGTCAAGCGCCCCTCATCAAAGTGCACTCGCGATGTGCGACCATTACCGGACAACCTCGGTTAAAAATGCCCGTTAAACCGTAAAGATGACACAATTGATGCGTCCAAATGACTCCGAGCGCATCTAAATCGCGGCAATCTCGACCGGCAATTCATCAGATCTCCGATTTCCCGGATTTCGCGTCGCCGATTGTCCGGCAACGTTCGCGGAACACTAAATCACGATCTTTTGCGCCTCGCGTCGCGTCGGACGCATCGGCCTGGCGCGATGGCCGTCGCTCAAGGTGACTGTCATTAATCACGACATCGGGAATCGCGATACAAAAGGCTGTCCGCGCCTCGGCTCGGCATCGGTCGGGGCGGATCAGATCGGATTTCGTTCAGAGAAATTCAAGATTTTCTGTGCTCGGCGCGCAGCGACGACGATGCGGCGACGGTGTGCCTAACAGGCCTGCGTAACAGGAGATTTCACATCCTGCCTTCACGCGTACGAGTCCACGCTCCGCGACACGATCGCCGAATGACTGACAACAACAAACACGGTCGTGGAGGAGGAGGAAGAAGAAGAAGAGAAGGAAAATATAATACGCGCCAGGAATTCTTTCCCGGTGAGTGCGAGACCGAGTCGCAACATTCCTAAGAACGAACGGTCGAACTGTGTCAGCCGGCTAACGACTTCCACGAACAAGCGTTCTGCCTGCCCGCTAATCGGTCTTCGGTTATCGTTAAACTGGCAACGCGGTGCCCGATCCCAGCGAACGTTCGTTGCCCTAAAGAGAGCTTGCGATTGCGCCGTTCGGTTCCCAGACGCACTTTCACTCGCCGTGTCTTCGAGCTGTCATAACCGGGACGATTTTCACGAGCTTCCGTTCGGAATTTATCGCTAATCTTCTGTACCCATTGTTTTCAATTTGTATTACCGTCGTTACATTTGGGACGCATACCGTGGTCGTTCATTTTTATTGCTGTCATCGTTAAGGACACTTTGAATAAATTCAAGAAAATGTAGTTTGCACACTTTAAATTAAATGGAGAAGAAAAAACGAAAACGTACGAAGAATACCTCCTCGTTCGAACGATTGACAATATCAGTTCACGTTAAACATTTTTCAATTGCACACTTGACGCCGAATCAATCATATTCCGAGCGAAAAACGGTGTGTCGAATGGAAACAAAGACAAGCATATATATATTCCATTCGATGTCTGCAAAGCTAAACAAAGCAACGATGTGTGACACGAGTCCGGGCAGTTGGACAGCCGAACACAAACGAAAAAGAAACAGCAGCGGAAAAAAAAAGAAAGAAAGAAAGAAAGAAAAAGGCATAATGGAACAATTTGCACGGGCAAAAGAATGAAATTTCGCGAGTGATCGATTGACCGGTGCCAGTCGTTGCGCCGTGTTGCGGTCCGATTTGGAAGGCTCGTTATGACGGGTCCCTAATTGGAGGCGTAACATGCAATATCGAGCCGGGTAACTGGAACGAGACCGTGCCGCGGAATTAGTATCGCGAAAATATACACGGTTTTTCACGGGCTCGCGGTTCGCGCGAAACTCCCGATGTGCGTAGAGGCGTTAGCGTGCTGCGTGTAAAACACAGATTAAGCCCGAGAGCCTGTTGCGTTCCAATTGAGCTCCCGGCAATTGGTCACGCGCGAATTACGTTATCGCATCTCGAAGGTGGTGCCATAACGTCTCTCTTTTCCCTTCGTTTCACGGTACTCTTTGCCGCGATAATATACAGCGTGCGCGCACGATTAGATCGCGGGCTCGAAATCGTAAAGATTTTTACGCCCCGGTGGCACTAAATCACGCGAATGTTACAAAACAGCTCAACGTTTACGCGGGCAAAGCGTGCAGAACGATCCTCCAGTGAAACGCGTGGCGGAAACTGTGAAATAAGCTTTCCCCCCACCGCGGTACGTTTTCGAGAAATCGCAGTTTGAAGCTGGCGCGTGCTTTATTCCGCGCGCGTGTTAAGTGCCCTCGCCGCCCCGTTTTCTGCGAAACGAAGACACGTACGCGAAAAATGCACTGTGTAATTTTGATAGCGTTTTGCAGGCAGAATGGCACACTGTTCGGCGAATAACGTCTGGAGCTGTGTATCGAGGAATTTCTTGACGTTCCTGCGAAAGTCTCCGAGGAATCCTAAAACAGCTATTCGCTTGTACACGGTGAATTCGAAAACTACCCGAACTGGAATTAAATTTTCCCGCTTCGCGATGAACATACATACAAAGGGTTAATTTAGCAGATGAGCCCAATGGAGGCAGGCGGTTGTGTTCGTGTACAAATGTTCACGTGCGAAACAGTTCTTCGCAAAGTGTTGTCGCACGGAATTTGTGCGATTGTGCGTTATCGTTGGAAGCGAAGAGGATACGTTTCCGGAATCGGTGGAAATAGGAGAAGGCCGCGCGATTCTGTTGCGTGAAAACGGACAAGTGTAATTATACGCGATATTGCTCGTGTCAGTGCAAATCGACTGAGCGTTTAATTCTCGTTAACGAACTCGTCGAATAATTAGAAACAATTAACGGCCGCGTTCGGGTTGTTTTGGCAGCCGACCACGGCACCGTCGCGTTAGAATTAGATTTTATATATCCTCTCCTCGATTTCGCTGGCGTACTTTCACGTGTCAGCCTTTATTTTTTTCTTTCCACGCGCAAAATCGCGACGCCGCCGATGCTCGCGGACGCCTCCAGGTGAAACGCTCCGCCGTTCTGGCTCCGCCAACACTCCCGACAAAAGGAACGGCCTAAAACGGGCCCCGGCTCGACGAAGTCGAGGAAAGTGACTGCTAATTTGCTTTCGCATGCGTGAAATACCGGCGACACTAGGCGCTGCCTCGGCCCCGTGAAACTATGCCCGTGGTTCTTTTCCTTGTACAACACGAACCGACTACTGTAAGCGGCGATCGCGTAATGCGAATACAAAGGAGCTCACTTGGCACGACTCTCGGCCGCTAACTTTCTGGATTTGCTGCGTTTCACTGCGAACAGTAGAACTTTAACTGTTGTTCCGAATCGCTCTCCGCTTAATCTCTTAACATTTTATACTTATCTGAACACATTATCTGCCGGCAATTATCCCGTAATTTTTGAAAGTCCACGGATTTTTTAATAGATCCTTCCACAGCGACAGAACAACTCGCTCTTAATAACGCGATCTAATAATTTCGTTTAGGATTAGTTTATAAAAGAAGATTTTTAAGCTCTTACAACCTATTAACAGGCTTCCGGTAGATAAAGTGTTAATATCAGAGAATAATTCGTTCACTTTATCATATCATTGGGATAGACATTGTCGATTTCAACCTATTAAAATTTCCAACGAGAAAAGAAATAAATGTCTATGCGGATCCTGTAGCTCACAATTAATAATAATAAACTGACGTATTTTATGTTGCTATTTTAGTTTCTAATTGTAAGACAGCTCGTTCCTTGCGTGCTATATTTGGGGCTGAACGATAATAGGTGAGACGAGCAGGTAGAGAAATTAGTGTGGTCGTAGCAGAAAGTGAATTTCAAAGAATTTCGTCTGTAATGGCTAAACGGTTGATGATTTCATCTCGCATCCTGTGGCCTACATTTTCATCTTGCCTCTTGAACCTTCCTGAGACTTTAAACTTTCAGAATTCATGTTTTATTGTAACGTTACACGTTTAATTATCTTAGGCCAGCCTTTTTACGGGAACTAATTTTCTTCATTTCATTCCGTGACGTTTTCGACATCAATTACTCCGATTCCAGTGTCCGGCAAAATGAAGGGAAATAGAAATCTGCGGCGTAAACTTCTGAACGACCACGGGATATCGCTATTTGATACTCAGAGTAATTAATTTCACAACTGGTTCATTTTTTAGTTCAGAAAACGAAGCATGATCGTGGTGAATACGCATTCCAAATATTTTGGAACCTGTCTTCAATTAAAATCTTCTGTTCTCCAGCTAAAAATGGTAGCAATACAACAATACATGATCAGGATGAAAGACGAACTAGCTGATTCTACAACCAGGTAATTTTTTTAAATGCGAAATCGAAACACAACCTTCCAATCTTCGGTTCCGTCAAACTTTCCGGTCCTCCAGTCAAATCTAGCACTAATACGAGAACAACCGACCTCAACATGCGCGTAGCCAGCACGTGCGAGTCATTAGGACGATTATCGTCTGCATCCAGTGCGACGTCCTGGAGAATCCCTCAAGTCGTTAGATTAATCTGGATCGTTAAGAGGATCGTATCGCTCGGGGTTGTCCGTGTAAAAGTGACGTTGTTCGACCGAGTCGCCGATGATCGCGAGTCTCGAGCGACACGCCTTCCCATTTAGTGTTTATCGCGGTTATTATGCATCCGTGACGCGGTCCGTGCCCCGCAAAACACGAGACTCGGCTTTCGGCCGATAACGCCGCGGCTCTTGAAACGGTGTTTCCGATTGTCCCGTTAATTGAATCGATCCCTGCGATCGTATCGGGTCTGCACACAAAGGAGCGGCCATTTGTGGACCTCGTGCGCGACCATAATCGCGGGGTCCTCCAGACGAAACGATGTCGGTATGACGTACCCGCAAAGCAAACTATTCAGTGGACTAAGAAAACGAAACGTTATTTCGTAGAGATTCTATTTTTATTGGATCCTGCATGTTTTAAACTACATGATTCCACATAGTTTTCATTGTTGTTAATGCTCCTGTAACAACTAACAGGGTTGTGGAACGGTGCTGTATTTCTTGAACAGTTTTCCACATGACTACTTTGAATTTTCGAAATTCCGAGATCCAGCATTTCACGCGCAGTGAAATTTGTGAGAGACGAAGAGAAAGTGACGAAACTGTGATTAATCCTTTTCCGACTGCAACCGCCAGATCATCCTCGGAAACAGACAACTGTCTCTCGCTGGAATTCGTAATTCAGCTCCAATAACATTAATTCGCTTATTTTCTCCGTGTATCTCGCAAAACTGACGACTAATTTGCACCCATTCCACATTTGTTAGGTTCGTGAAAATGCAGAATGCATGTAGCAGATTGCATTTCACAGACAGCGTGCCACTTAATTTTCCTGAACACAGTAGCACGTTCGCGATTTGTTGAATCATATAAAGAAAATGATATTAATATTGTGCGTGCCGTTATTTATAGTTCTGACGCGTAGCATGATGTTCGGAGAACTTACACCTTTCCCGTGACGATATATTTCGTCATGTTTTATAAGAGAACACAGAAAAGTACAGTCTGTGGCCTGTCGATCCTGCAGCAACAATTCTTGTTAACAGAACCTACATTTCTGTCTGTCCACTGGTGTTCCTCCTATCTACTGTTTGCTTCGAACTTCGTCCTTGTCAGTACAACGGAAGAGGAAACGAGACACATAGAGACAGACATGCGCGATGACTGTCGCGGCTAATCTGCCGAGGAGTCAGCGCGGCAAAGTTCACAGCGTGATTTTTTCCGGCACAAATTTCGCAGCAAAACACCACCCCCGCTACTTGATCGAACAAGAAGGAAAAGGTCACCAGCTCCGAAGAGGATTTGCGCGGCGTCGATCCGTCGATCGTTGACGCCTAACGGGACATCAAAATAATTCAGCCCGGGCCTGGCTATCAACTTCTCCCTCTCTCTCTCGCTCTCTGGAGAACAAAGTGGTCGGAGCAGCTTCCCTCTTCGTTCCCAAGCTCTAGCTATTTCATCATCTTTCATAATTGTTCAATAACATCGCTCGCGAACGCTACCACTGGAAATGCCGAGTCGAAATTGCCCGTTTGAATCTTAATGTTTCGCATTCTGTGAAAATAGAGACGAGCTCTCTGAGAAATCATCAGACAGATTCAATCATTCCTCGTTGAAATAGAAATTAGATTGCACTTCAAGAAATACGCTTCAGTGAATGATTCATCCTAGGAAATTATAAACGAGTTGTTTCGAGTGCTCGATTATGGATCAATCTTCCAATTCCTGAAAGTGGATGACAGCGTTGTAATTGTGACTGAGCGAAAAAAAAAGGATGAATTATTTATTTCGAAACGTTACTACGGACTGAGAATACTTGAAACCGATGCAGAAAAACTGTAAGATGAGGTTAATACTCAGAGATACCATATACGAGAGCGAAAAGAGGAAGTTTCATCGCGCTCGCACAATATCTGTTCTTCTCTTGACGTCTGATGAAGATTGTCGTGTTTTGAATGCATCTCGCAGAGCGTCGATCATTGTACAGACTTCAAATAATCGAAATAAATGGTAGAAACAAAGATAGTGCCAATTACATCAATTCTATGTTTGTATAAGCATCGTCACGTGTCAGAAATATGCGTCTCCTTCAAACTACGCGTTACCCTAACAGTTCGAAACCAGTGAAGTAAAAGTTGTTCAAACATCAATCATTCGAATCGTACGCCTTGTACAAACACCGTCATGTTCGAAAAATGTTTCTGCTCCACATCGAGTATTGTTCAAACAGTTTTAAAATAAATAAGTCAACAACTTCACACTTGAATCCTTCGAGCACTGTCCTGCGTCCAAAAATGTTCCAACGTTAAACCGAGCGTCGTTTAAACGATCATTGAAACGACTCTTCTGAAAAAAAGTCCTATCAAATGATCAAAAGGATCGCGATCGAGCCATAGGATCGGCTACGAAAATCAGTGATGGAAAGAAAGACCACCGAACGCCGAACGTTTCGCGAACCCGATCGACCTCCGCAAGAAGGTGTCGCTTACCTGGCCTGCCAGGCGGTGAAGTCTCCAGGTGGGAAGTTCGTCAGGTTAATCCGATGCACTTTCGAGCGCGATCACGCCGGTGGATCGCAGCTGGAAAAACTGGGCCGAGCGAGCAGATAGCTCGACACTCGAGAAACCGACAAGAGCCGAATCAAACAGAGCAAGCAACGTGTTCCGCAAAAGCGTGTGTGTGCCGTGCAAGAAAAATCCACGCGATCGTGCGTCGCGGCCGGTGCCGAGCCGACTGACTGACTGACTGACTGACTCCGCCAGTCAGCACCGTACAGTCACCGCACTTGCATCAACACACACACACACATACACACACACGTATACCGGCTGGCATCCACAGGAACGTTCACGTTCACATCTACGTCCGCTTCCCCCGCAGCCTCTCGTTTCCAGCTCCATTCCAGCGGCCTCTCCTCGTGCATCTCTCGACGAGGCCGGGCCCTCTCACAGAGCCGAGCATCTTTCAGCCAGCACGCCACAGCTGCCGAGCTCCCCGAGATCGTCTTGCGCCCGTGGAACCCTGGAATTCGAGGGGAATTCCGGGGATCCTGCCTTTTTGCTCGGATCGACCGCTTGGGTCCTGCCTGTGCCCCAATTTTCGGGATTTTGGGCCACGAACCTCTGCCCCGGCTGGTTTTTTTTCGACGGTCGTCCTAAATTCAATCAGCCTTTTCGGCTGGAGAAATCTATATAATTGTCCGCGGGGAACGTACCGTCGAAGAGCTGCAACCGAAAACGTAAAAGGATGCATTTTTCCTCCGCCCAGTTTCAGTTAGACTATACCATTCGAACTTTGTGCGCCTCATAAATATTTCATTGATGACACGTATTTGCCTATATCGGTAAAGAATTTATGCAACAATTTTGTAAAAGTTCGCCAAAACGTAAAAGAATCTACGTCGGATGAAAGTTGATAGTTTAGTGGGGTGAAAGGTTGAACAAACTTCATATTACTCGCTTTTTATGTACTTCATGAATACTACATTGATGAAACTAGATATCCACGTCAGTAGAGTCATGAATTTATGCAAAATTCGCATAAAAATCTTTTTATCGGTACACAGTTTACAGCGGCCAATGCGTCATACTTTTATGCTGTCATTCGAAAATCATTTGCCATGAATAAAACCAATTAGAAAAGTTAGAAAGTATGTGGGTATAAATCTCTTTCTCTCTCTCTCTCTTAATTATAATCATTGTTCTATGCAGTGTACATATGATGTAAAGCAATGCAATATTCTCCGCAATTTCAAAAATGCAAATCTGTCAACAGAAAAGAACAAATACTTCTCAGCACGCCAAATATCAATTTCCTCACATCGTAACAACAATACTTCAGTCTTATTTCCATCAATCAATCAATCAAATTTCTCAACACACGCGTAAATCACTCATTATCAGACTAGACGACGAAAGAGTAACATTCTGAATCTTTTCTTTGTCTCGTTCATAAATTCCTTTGTCCGGAAAGTTCGCGAGCCTCTGACGAAATTCTGTACACTACCGCTCAAAAGTATATAGACAAATAGAATATTTTATGAATCTATAGTATGAATTAATATTATCGAACGATACTTATTATTCAGTTCTCTCACAATCACTCTAACAATTACAATAACATATTACAATTACAATTATTTTTCTCTCTACAATTTAATTATTCCAATCCATCGAATGCTTTCAATGCTTCAAACAATAAAACTGTGCTGACAGTTCATATGATTTTCTTGTTTAATTACGTACCTTACACGCACTAATTATGTACCGTATATATTATTATTATTATTGGGAAGACATTAAATTTAATTATCGCCGAAGTATCTTTAGAGAAAAAAACGTAACACGTAAAGCAGTGAAATTCGCTCGTAATTTCGTAACAAACGTTAGCTAATTGCAATTAAGGAAGTGTCTGCGTGCCTACGGCTCGAAAGAGCGGCAGTGTATATACATAAATCATCGAACGAACGACCAGAGATACCGGGGAAGGTAAAATGACGCGTTGCGCGAACGCATTTTGAAACGGGTCACAGAATGCAACCGGAAGAAGGGCAAGAAACGAAGTACCAAGCATTCAGGGGATCGCTGGGACCCGGCGATAAAGTGTTTACACATCGAATCGATTAGCATCTTTCGTTCAGACTAATGAGGAATCGACACTAATCCTCCCACGGGTGCCCCGCGCGCCGCGATGCGGTAATTAAGCCACGTATCTGCAACTGACCGAGATACATCGGTGCGTTGGTTTTGATTTTAGAGGCAGTCGAGCAGCACGCTATAGTGTACACACCCTGTTCAATATTTTACCGTCGAACACCTGGAGAACGCGTTCTGCCGCGTGTTACTTTAGCAGTTCGATCAATTAACCGGCCCGTTAATTGGCCGGGCGGGAATCATTGCCAGACGGATAAAACTCGACGTTTCGTTGACTCAAGCTAATCGAATGCATTTTTCTATACTCGAGCAGAATTGGAACACGATCCACATGCTCAACCAAGGTTGTACAGGTGAGACCGATGCATCTGCTTTATCCACCGACGGAGTGGTTGATGGGCAGGTCGCTGCATTTGCAATGGTTGCAACGCGATGCTTCGCACTTCATCTCAAATAGGTTTAATTGATGAAACTGTACAGTTCAAATTTGTCACGGTGATTGCTCGCTCGACTCTCTTAAATTTTTTCTTGTAACCAAAACTAATTTGCAGTAGGTTCTTTAATGGCTTGTGCCACTTTCGAAAGAAGTGTACTAATTTTCTTTGAAGTAGCTATCCCAAATGAATTTATTATTTTTCAAGGCATTGGTAGAGAACTGTTAAGTAACTACTCGTAGGTAAAACGTTAACAGTTGTTGCTTCAGAGGAGTAACATTGATTGGGGTTGAGAACAGAACCCTTAACCTACAGATGGCTCTAGGGGTGGAAACCCAATATATTTGTATGTCACACAACGCCCTCTTCTCATGGACTAAATATACGTGTAAAAAAGCGGTCGGATTCATTTTGGTACTGTTTCAGATTATTGCAAAACATTTTCGAGGACACCGGTGCGCTTTATACATTGACGACAGCGCAGCGCCGCCTTATTCCCATTTCTAGTTCCCTTCTTTTCTCCCTTAGATCGCCCGTTCCCTTCTCTAGATTACCTTTCCGTCCTTAGATCCTCCATCCCTTCGCTTCACTACATCCTCCATTTTCACAAATCGTCCTCTTCCCATTCCTTCCCTGCGTTAGTTGTTTTATTTGGGAGGGCATGATTCGAAAGAATTCAATCGGGGAAATAAATCTATTATAAATAAATCAGAACGAGTCGAAAATTAAGTATATCAAGAACATGAATTTATTGTTCTTATAAAAATAAAGATATTGATCTTTGTATCACTGAACCATGCAGGATCATTGATTCATTCATCATCCCTGAAGAAACAATAAGTAGAATCCTGTCTGTTCCAATAAAAGTCAGCTAAAACACGCAGCTTATTTAAAATTAATCCAATGTATAAAAAACATAAAGTATATAGCAGGTGTGAGTATTATACTATTAACAATGTCAATCTTTAGTGACAATAAACTATGTTTTTCTAAAACATCCTACACAATAGAAAGAACATTTTTAACATTTAATCTCTTTCTAGAATTAATAATTACTTTCTTGGGAGAATATCAGCCGTGTATAACATTACTCAGCGACAATATTTTCAAAAGCGCGTTAATATTTTCGGAGAGCAAACAATCGTCTGAAATCGATTTCGGTACATCAATCAGCGCCTCTTTAGCGCCGCTCAATTTTTTGAACTCATTACGAGCGTGCGCTAGCTCTGTTAAAACATTTAGAAAAATCTCCTGGAAGAATAACGATCGTCACTAATTTTATCGCATCATAATGATGTTTATATATTTACCTCTGTGCCACTATAATTTGCAATTCCGACACATCCTACGAATCCTTTTCCATGAGTATAATATCCCAGCTTACGTCTATTCAATCCAAATCCAAAGGCCACATTTTGTTTTCTGCACATGTCTAGCAATTTATTCACTTCGTCGTCTAATCCACCTACAATCAAATATTTTTCATTTTGAAATTAGATTGTTTGACCTCTGGGAATCCCCTACATATGTTTGTATGTACGCACCTTCAAGCTCAACCTTTTCGATGTCAGGAGCAATAATCACGAACTTAAGCTTCTTTAATTCACCATGCTTCCTTGTCTCCTTCAAACCAGAGTAATAACGACGTTTGTACAACGATTTATTCGGATTCCTTTCGTGATAACGTTTCTGCAACCTGGTGATTTCGCGCAGAAACGTCTCTAGCGCGTTCGTAAATCCCGAGGTTAACATGTTGGTACAATATCTGCAATTTGTATACCAACTTTACAAAAATGAAAAAAGCAACAATTTCCCCGATGACCGCTTGGGATCGCAAGGGCGAGGAGAGGGAAGAACAGGAACTTGAAAAGACATTTTAATAGTATCAAATATATTATTTATTACGTAAATAAACGTCAGTGAGCCAAGGGTACAAATTTCATAGAACACTATGAGACAAAATGTAAGTTGTGTATAGAATACGAAACAGCTTGCCAACTGCCTAGGTACAAGATGGAGATACTTACTCTCTAAAATTGCGTGAATACATCAAAAAGTTGTTAATATATAGTTGAACATTGTCTTCCAGGTCTTGAATAATCTCCTGTTTAATTTCTTGCTTAATGTCGTCTTTTATTTCAAGGGACAGCGTCTGGTTTACGATATCGTCTTCGATTTCGTCATTAATCTGCAAAGGATTACATCTTCCGTTGTTCACCATTAAGTTATTTAACATGGGCCTGTTTCGAATGTGACAATCTCTTAGCTTCCTGATTATGTCTGGTCTATAGTCCACAGAGGTCTCCGATATATTCTCTTCGTTTTTCTCTCTGTAATCTTTGTCGTACAGCGTCATCGTGCACATGTGATTTGCACAGTCTATGTCTATTTCTGGATCAGCCGTGATCCTCAAAGAATCAAAGTCAATAGCATCGACATCTTTACAGATAGCCTGCACCTTCGCTCGCTCAAACTCCTCTCTCTTCTGCACATTGATTTGCACTTTCATGTAACGGTTGGAGAGAATTACCCTCTTCAGCTTGGAAGGTTTTTTGTCTTTGGAAATCGGTACCCTAACTTTCCTGAGACTCCAGCTGGAGTTTCTCATGATTGGATCTGTTCTACAAGAATTCCCCTTGTATATATTGATTCTGAATTTTGGTAATTTTTTGTTGTTCAGTTTATTCATGCATCTGGTGCTCTGCAATTGAAGTTACATTATATACTGGTCTGATTATTGTTGTTATAGCCATTTAACGTGTGGTGTTTACCTCTAAAGCTTCCTGAAGATCAACGTAAATTTTATCAGATCTGTTGATTCTTCTAATATATTTTGACCTCCTTGGCTCCATGTCTAACTCTGGCACTAAAACAGTTATAGTCGGACTTTGAAAGCAGTATCTGTTCACTGCAACCGAACTTTTGCTCTTAACTACTGCAGTGCTAAGCTCAGGGTATTCTTCGCTGTCAAGGTTGACAGTGTCGCTTGTGCCTTCTGTGTTGTTTAGCTCCTTCTTACGTGCAGGGTGCCTGGCCTGGTTTGTTTGACATAGGTCTGGCCACAAGTTGTTTGTGTTACCATTTCCACTTGTTCTAAAAGAGCCATTCAATGGGAACATGCGAAAATTCTGTATAAATCGATCTCAATGGATATCATGGATATGGGGCAATTACTTACTGAAACGACCATGTCAAATTCACAATCTGCGATTTCAACATTCTATATCACTAAAAAAATACTGTTGTCGTGACTTTCTTTGCAGCTGCACTGTCTACTGGTGTGATTCGATCGACGTTGCCATTTCTGCAACGAAATCTATTCATAATTACTATGGACGCCCTTCACTATCGTCAACTACGCAAAATGTACGTCACTGGCTACACGAAGTAAACAAAACTGCAGCTGTAGCGGCAAGAAGTTCTATGCACCGCCCTCTGTTGGGGAAAATGCGTCGTTATGTCACGGACCACAGACGCAGACACAGACTGTGCATGCAATCACAGACGAGGTATAGGTCTGGCGATCTGAAATACCGACATCGTTAACAACAACTTGATTTCTTACGCCCTCTACTGAGACGAACGATAAATGTTGCAACTAGATCCATGAGAACTGTAGACGATATCAGAAATGACAACTTTAAACAAAACTATAAAACCAGCTCACGAGAGCCAAGCAGATAATAAGTCAACAAAAGTAGAAGAAGTCAGAACTTCTCAGACAAGGTAATCCGGAACAAAAACTGTGTGTTTCGGTTGATAATAGAAAGGAGCTTACCAAAAAGGTGAAGGTCGATCAGAGGAGAACAAGGAAAGCATTGAAGGCCCACCTTGGAACATCTCGAGCTAGCCTAAAGTAAATTCAGACGCAATTCAATTAAGTACACAAGTTTTTTAAATTAGTGAGTTTTTAATTCTATTTCACAATGCAATCGCAAATTATAAATGAGCAGCTATTAGCTAAATATTATTCTCTATTTGGAAGATACTAAACGTTCTTACAAATAGAGAATAATACTGATTGCCCAGGTCTCACCACGAGGAGGTTGCTGCACACGAGACCCGAAAGGAAGCCAGAAGGAATTCAATACGCTTCCTTCTGACTCCCTTTATAACAACGACGATTTACTATTTTATCAACTAAATTTCGCAGTTCGCTAAATGGGAAAGATTACTTTTCCACAGACGGAAAAGGTCCCTTTTCCATTTAGCGTATGTCGAGTAATTATTGCGGGACAAAAGGGGTGTGAATCGGAGAAGAAGTCTCCGATCCACGGGAGAGAAACAAAACCAAGAGAGAAACAAAACCGAGCCAGAGCAGAAGACTCTGGATCGAGGGTGACGCGACGCGTACAATACTTGCAGAACCAACTCCAGCCAGTACCGATACTCGACGTGTTCTCACGAAGAACGATGGCCGAGAGAAGCGTTCAAACGATACCCATTTCCCCCACCCACCTGCCTCCAGGCAACGACTAGCGTTGAGGAGACTCGGGTGGCCTTACCGCAGGGAGGATTTTACACGAGTGAACAGGTCTCTCGAACATCCCTCTCAATGGATCTACGCCGAGCACCGGCACTAACCGGTCTGGTACATACAAGCAAGGTCCGACACAGCAGAAGGCTGTGTCGGAGTAAAAAATCGAACCGACCAAAAAGTGAAATTACAGCAATAATTGCTCGACATAATTACAACGACGGTACATAGTCTTAAGAACTAACTCTCGCACAATAGTCGAGCAATTATTGTGAGCAAAAAAAAAACTAAATCTGACAAGTCTCTGAATAACGACAGAGAAAATAAAAATGGAGCAGAAGGCTCAGACGCTACTGACTGGTCACAGCAGAAGGATGTGACCCAAATCAAAAAGCGGAACTAACAAAGTGAATCTAACACAATAATTGCTCGACAACTAATACTAGCTTATAAATAATGCGACGTCTTCGATCGATGCGGTGTCTTCGTTCGACGATAACTTTGCTCATCTATTGTACTTTATCTGAAACACACTAATAATAATTAGACACAAAATTGCGGAACACCGAAGTAATTGTGGAAGAAACGATGACCCCGTACACGAGTACGGCCTACCTAACATGCACAAGAGCGCGAAATCTAACCGGCTCACGAGAGCCAACCTAACACCAGCTCAAGAGAGCCAAGCTAACAACGCACAAGAGTGCAGCCTAACCGACCAGAAACCAACGAGAGTAGATGAAGTCAGAACTTCCATCTACTGAGGTGGCGCTTCGGGTCGCCTCGGGTTCGCCAATACCCGTACTCACCCCCAGCAGTGAGCCCCTGAGGGACCTCCGATCGGAGGAATACCAATTTTAAATTAGTGTAAGGGTGGCCAAAGGAAAAAAAGGGGGGTTACACTCAGAATACTTAAAGTCTGTTTATTTGCGCGCTACGACAACTACTTAACAACTCAACTAACTGCTCTCTTTTCATCGCTCTACCTTTTTAAAGGTTTCCGCTTTGTAGGCGGTTACCTCTCGATGACCAATCGCAATAGCCAAATGTTACTACACGCCCTCGAAGAGGCGACGGGGTGAGGAAAACTTAAGGGTCCGCATTTGGTCCGCAGATGTCTTACGGTACGTCAACGACTATTGAGACCTTTAGCTAAAAAAAGGAAGACTGTAATAAATCACCATAAAGCAAGAGGTTTCGCTAAATCTCAAAAATAGCCTGAAGTCACGTCCGCACCGTAATCATAAACTGCGCCCTGGGTTTATGGCACCCTGTCGCGGCCCGCATGGGCCTCAATCGCCGAAATCCTTACATTAGGTAAATAAATTTTAGAAGAGGAACTTTTGAAAGTTCAGAACTAATTTTTAATTGGAAAGATGAACAATTTTAATCAAGAATAAATATTGCGAAATTAGAACGCAACAACCTACAAGCTTGGGTTGCCCCGGGTTCGCTAATACCCGTATTCACCCATGGCCCGGCCCGTGAGTGAGTCCCTGAGGGACCTCCGATCGGAGGAAAACCAATTTTATGTCAAAAATATAATATAATAAAAAAAATGAATAAAAAAATAAAAATAAAAATAAATATATATAATTTAAAGAAAAGTAACTTATGAAAAATTCCGAATCAAAAATACAGTAATAATAATTGACGGTGTTCGTTGAATGAACGCGTATTCCAAAATAGAAAATGTATATTTGTATTGTTACTTACCAGTTGCTGAAAGTTGACCAATGTGAGCGGAGATGGCTTTTAGGAACCGCTGGCCGACCTCGAGCCAGCTTAAGGTGGACCAAGGTTGACCAGTGATGTCCACTGCAGCTCTGGAGAATCCCTGGTCCACTCGAAGGTAGGCTAGGGTAGGCCAGGGTGGGCCAGGGCAGCTCTGGAGGACCCTTCTGGTCAACTCCAAGGTCCTTCGGCCTTCTGGTCCTCGAGCAGGTCCGCTCCGTCCTGAGTGCGCTCCACGACTCACTGAGCGCGGCCGCCGTGATTAGGAGCGGGGTGCGCGGTGCGCAACTCCCCCACCCCAAACTAACTGCGCTAGATTTCGATCGCCGCGATAGTAATTATTGATAAATCTGTTATTTCTGGCTGCTTAATGTTTATAACAATTTCTTTTGGTAATGGTATCACCAAGCACTCCCTTGACCATCTTGCCATCTAATTTTTTAGTAAAAATAAATTATAGAAAACGAGATACAGCATATTTTTTAAGCCATGAATATTCGCCCGTATTAATTTATCGTACAAGTAACTCCGGTAAATCAAAAACCATTTCGGGCGACCACAGTTCTTATGTGGATTACCAAACAAAAAGTTTATGGCATCCATCTAAGAACTGCGACCGTGTTGCGGCGTTGACAATAGCTCAGCCGATCGAGCTCGAGGCCGGCACCGGGTGAGCGAACGCAGACGTAAACCTTCTGTTTATGTCTGTTGTCATACTTGTCGCGTGGGCCATCGTTTCCCATAATTCAAAATATTAAATCCGTCTTATCATCTACATCCTTATCATCTCGCTGTCCTTCCCTATCGCAACTTGCATACCATCTCCCGTCTCTATTGTTTTCAACAAATGCCTATAACAATTCCTTTCGCCAATGATATCGACAAGCACTCTCTTGACCATCTTGTCATCCAAATTTTTAGTAAAAATGACGAACAGTACTGGAGATGCAGAATAACTTTTAAACCTTGAATATTCGCACGCATTAATTTATCGAACACACTTGAGTGTTAACATGTTAACATACGTAATTAACTTGAATTTTAATAGAAATGATATTATTTTCCGATACAAAAATGTTAAGAAAGGTGTAAACAATCGCAGCATGATAATTGTTCAAGTGTACACGGAGTCTGTGTTTGCACGAACGAATTAGTAACTTTATTAAATAATATAACAACAATATGGAACTGGAACTTCATAAATATATAAAAAGAATTACGATACAAAATAAATTAATTTGTTTTATAACAATACTGGCTCGCAGATGGTTATTCGTGAGCTTCTATACTGTTTCCATGGCAGATGTATTGTCTCCCCAAAAGAATTTGCGCATCTACATCGACAAAGAGAATGAAATGGTTACGTGACCAGCACCACAGATTAACAGGCAGCATATTTCATTTATGATTCTGTAAGTAGAATGTTTAGGAAGATTGATCGAGGTTTTTAATCTTTTTAGGATGTAATACAGCCTCTAAAAATTCTTTCTCTGATTTCAATCTCCAAAATTCCGTTTTCAAGAATCTCAAGGCGCCGCAGATCAATTTATTATTTTAAAATTAAACAAATCAAACCAAAATGAAGTATACCTCACTAATATAGTCTAAGATCTCCACCAATTTCTTCTGTTTTTCTTTAAATTGATTGCCCAACCGATTTTCCATGTCTGTGATCTGCTTGAGAACCGTGACTACCCTTCCGCAATAATTCTCAAGATGATCGTTCAGATGCGACTGTAGTGTTATCAGGTTTCTATAAGGTTCTACTATCTCCAAAAATGTACGTTCTAACTTAGTTAGAACGTTCTTCCTGTCTCTTATAACCAAAATGAGTAGATTCACCCATTTATCGTACGAATTGTATACTTCATCCGGTGACATTGTTTCTTCATCTTCTGTTTCTGTTTCCTCGTAGTAGACGTATTCGCTGAACTCCACAGGAGAGTCGTCAGTCACTTCATTCAGCACACTCGCATCTTCTTTTAACGCTGTCTTGTGCTGGATAAACCGTTCGAAAATTTGTGAAACAAGTCGAGAGAAGTGTCATTTATGCACCTACTCGGGAGTAGTTGTCCATTATGCACAGCACCTTCTGAAAGTCTGAATAAGCACTCCTGTTGCGGTGGTAGAGCTTCTCTAGGATGTGCGAATATTTGGATCCCTCTTGCAGCAGACTCTTCAGGGACTCCTCCAAGAATCGTAACTAAAATTAGTGAAATTTATTACCGAAGGAGTTAACACTTTGATCATCTTTTAAAAAATTAATTTTGTTGTGTAAACCAATTTTATTCTATAAACCGAAGAAACGGTTCAAGAAGGATACTTTAACTCTGCAACTTCGGTTTTACTAACTATTGCCAACGGTTGCTTTGAATTTGTACGTATTTTGAGAGTTGCCTTAGTTCTTGTGCAAATACTTCTTACCCGTGTGTTTCTCGCGTTAGCCATCTGAATAATTTAATGTATCACTTTCTTCCTTGATTAACTAAAAAGACCCACGAGCGTATAGTAGCTCTAGTTTTACTTTCTGATAAATTCGTAGAATTTAAATAATTATCGTGTTTCTCAGAAGTGAACTGAACTGGACACTGAACATAATAAATAAATAATTGTAATAATAGAAAATAATACAGAAAATAGAATGATTTCGCACAGTGACCGCGTCTGTGCGATTGACAGCCGAGTGATCTTGAAGGCAGCGGATCGTTGACTGTGTTTACAAATCTGTACGTCGTGCGATCGATAAAGTGACTCGATAGCTGAAAGCCGAAGGATGGTTTCTAATAAACCTTTGATTATCTATGGGCAGTAACAGACATTTTTTTATTTATTTGAGAAAAAAACCATGGTTTATTAAACGAGTCAACGATTTCTGCAATCAGTTTCCAGTTCATTTCTTTTCCGACGATCACAAATTTCAAAGTGTTAATATTATTGTATCTAGTATTATTGTAGAACAAATTAATTTATTTTCTTTCATACATTTGTTATATATTTATGACGTTCCAGTTCCATATCGTTGCTGTATAATTTAATAAAATTACTAATACGTTCGTACAAATCTATACAATATCTCGAAGATAAGTAAAAAGAAGAAAAAACTACTTTTAGATACTGAAATTTTAACAGTGATCCAGGTTTACTTTCGTTAACGACATAGCTTCTTTATATTCGAGTCAGAAGAGAAACTATACGGTGATTAGGCGCGTACGTGGGTTCGAGAGAAAAATGTCCGCGAATCCAAAGGTCGGGATTCGCAAGTCTTATCGCGAAACGCTCGTTGAATTCGCGAACGATCCGTCAGATGTCTCCAACACGTTCGATCGCGCACCGTAGGTCTCTTAGATCCCTACCGACGTTCGCAGACGGTGGATCGCGAGTGGATCTTCGTAGTTTCTCGTGATCCTCTTCGATTTCTATATCGCGGATTAAAAATATAACTGAATGCTCTATGGTGATCGTCGATGGATGAGTGACCGGAAGTCGAGGGATCATTGGACAATGATACCGTTGAAAGGATACGTTTGTCGGCTGACGCCGGAAGAAAGGGGGTACGCGGAGGAATATTTGAACGAGACTGACGAAAATAGGACGCAGAAAATCGAGGAACTGAGACAATGGGCCGTGGACAACACTGAAATTAACCCGCCAACCGGTATCTTTCGCTTGGATCACTGATAAACAGATTAGTTATTCTCGATCGATCGATCAGACTTAGATCTCTCCCACACATCCATATTTCGCGCCAGAGCTATTCAAATAGATCAAAGTTCCATTTATCTTGACCTGTATTCAACTTTAGTAACATTTTACCTAGTGGCAGCCTAGTGATAGGATTTTCAATGACTGAGTTAATCAAGAATGATTTAAAAAAATTTTCTTTAAATAATACTCGTAACAGAAATGACTAGGATCGCTTTTACTATCATTTTTTAAACATTTATTAAGAAATCCTCAGCAACGAATCATAGATTTCTATGAACTGTTATTTGCTCGATCTTGTTTGAAATTTTACACGGTACTTAAGAACAGTAAATATTAATGAAATTAATATTTTATGTACACTACTGTCTTTGATATAAACGAGACAAATGAAGAACAAAACACTAAACTACTAAAAAAAAAACTTGCCAAACGATCAGGTAAATAATGTGATGAACCAATTGTTCAATTTCTGTTCGTCACTCAAACGCAATATCATTTTTGCCAAGAGTCTGTGTTTAGCTTTCATCTTCTTTAAACAGTGTTTTTTTTTAACATTTTGCGAATATTCTCTCAGACGACTTCTTCCTGCTGCGTTTTCTGCGATCCAGTAAGTTCAACATGGAAAAAGCGAAGAGTAAGCTGCAGAATTACTGCAAACAGAGGAACACTTTGCCAGAATGGTACAGCAACAGGAATCCATTTTTGCCGGAACTACAGGAGCTTTTTAATCTCGGGTAATCTCTATTGTTTCCGCGATGCCGGTGCAACTGTCAATCGGTTTCAATTACTAATATTGGGTAATGATAAGCACTGCCGTGATCCGGTTTTTCCGCAATGCCGGTCACGTTTAGTGCTTCGATGCTCTTCTTGTTGGCACGAGATCGCGGTGTATACGATACCGTATCAGCGTCCGATAAGCTGTTACAGTTTGCTAATGTGCTGGATAACGTCGTCTGAGGCGCGATTCGATTATGTTTGCGGTTCAGAGGCCATTCAATTTTCCATCAAGTGTTTGTGGTCAGGGATTTGTGATTCATTTTGATGACTATTATAATCCGGCAATGCAATGCTTTTAATGTTATCAGTAAATACATTTCTTTTTGTTCGATATAGTTCATAGAGGATTGTTAAATGGTGGAAATAAAATTGTTAAATGGTGTCGGATACATTAAGAGTTAAGATTAATATTATATGTAAGTTAAGGTAATTAAGATTAAGTTTAATAGATTGAATTTGTTGATCTGTGTTCTGTCAATTGTGTTTTGTTAATATCCTTTAATTTATTGTTTGCCTGAGAATCTCTGAAATTTGTTATAATTGCGATTCGTTTAATTAATCGGCATTTTTCAATGTGGTTTCTTTCAACTATGTTTTTTAGAGTGCTTCTGCCTTTAAGAAAGTTAGACAACGAAGGAAGAATGGTGGTGATAGTGCGTGCGGCTGTACACAGTCCCTCTAGGCACAAAATGGCGGACATGCTGAAGGTACTTTGCTTTTTCTGGTCTATTGTATTTTTGTAAAAAGATCAATACTTTTCCTATGGAGTCTTCGTTCAGTGAGAAAGGCTTGTATTCTGTTGTAATTTTGATACAGGTCGCCCTGATGACTCTAGATCTAGCCCTAAAGGACCACGAGTCCACGACAGTCCATGGGATCACCGCCATATTGGACATCAATGGGATAACATACGAACACGTATTACAGTTGCCACCAAGCGTGATTCGCAACTTGGTTCACGCTTGGCAAGGCTGTTATCCTGTCAGAATCTATTCCTTGGACTTCATCAACGCTCCCAGGTTCATAAACGTGGTGCTAAACGTGTTCAGAAGCTTCATGAACGCGAAACTCAAGCAGCGACTGCATGTGCACATGAAGGGGAAACTGAAGCTGTATAAATCGATGCCGATGGACATTTTGCCTGAGGAATATGGAGGATCGGATGGTGGTTTGAAGGACCTGATCGGTATGTATTCTCTTACTTACTGTCTGGTCCTTTAAAATTACAGAAAAATATTTGAACTTCCAACTGCTGCTGGAAACTATTAGCCGATATAAAAATTGGGTTCGTTCACATTTTGACGAAGTTCTCACCGCGATTTGACAAAAACTGTGCTTCGAATGATTTTTCTATTGTACTCGCTCCGCTCTACCGCGACAACTCTATATTAGCATGCAATAGCAGCACATTAGCATAGTTAACGAGAAATTAATGACGCCAATGAAACAAATGGTAACAAATTGGCTCATCAGGGCTGGAATCGAAGCACGGCTTCTCTTCCGGTTGCCCTTGATGCCCGAACCTGTGAACCTGTGAACTTCCTCGTACGAGCGTGGGTCGTCGGGATTAATTAATATCGCAGCTTTAATTGGCCCGCAGAGTATTGGAAACGTGCTGTCGAGGACAATAGAGAATGGTTCGTCGAGGAGGAAAAGTACAGATTGACGTCGATTAACTAACTAGATTGGCTCTAATTCACGGTAACGAGGGATCCCGTATGCGGTCGGTCGACTTGATGGTTCGCAATGATAGAAACGCTGCGCAACGCTTCTATCCGAATGGTGCTGTTGTTTGTTTGTTTCTTCTTCTTTCCTTTTTTTTTTTGTAAAACCTTTTTCTCGTTTTATTGTTTTTTATACAGATAATTATCGTAAGGAAAATAGAAATGTACACACCGTATCCGGTCTTCTTATTCATCCGCTCGACGCGTCCTCGACGATAGAATAATTAAAAAAAAAAAAGTTCGCCTGCTGTCGGACACCCCCGAAGCGAGACGGAAACATAATTCAACTAAAAAGACATAATGCGACGGGCGCGACCCGCCGGTACCGTACAAAACGTAACCGCTATGATTCTCTTTATATGCTACAATATGGTACATGTCCGTGTCCTTGGAGCCGAAGGTCGATTCTCCGCGCGGAATCGGCAGGCGACGCGATCATTCTCATACCGCGCACACCTAAGTCATGGGCAAGTAAGACTGTCCTACACATCTAATCGGCTACTCGTTAACTTAGTGAAACTTACTACTCACAATCCCATTTGCATCCCGGGACCTGTTCACCTGGCGGTTCGCGCACCTGTCGTCCCGCTTCTGCACCGTAAAATCATTCTCCTTGCTATATTCCATTCCGCAGTAGTTCTTTCACTGCAAGGTCTATTAGCCCCCTAATGCTCGTGTCGCAAAACTTTCTTCCCCTTTTAAAAATTATGTTGCCTAAATGGGTTAAGGATTAGAAACCACGAGAAAGGAAGATTGACTGAACTGGAAATATAGAAGTGGTCGAAAGTGAAAATAGTCTGTTGCTGTAACTGCTTTTAACCCTGGATAATTAATTTTCCCCACATGGTCTTCTTACACCATGAACTACTTTTTCTCCAAATGTGTCTTAGTTGACAAAGTCAACGCTAAACGTAACTCTCCAATTTTATTTATCCTGTTCTCGAAGGACGTTGTCACTTTCAACGAATGCTCGGTAACAGCGTACGTACTTGCTCACAGGATTTATTTATCCAGGGCTAGCTTAATTCAACTAGGTGCTGATATGTACCTTAAACTCGTAATTGTCCCATCGTGTTTTAATGCAGAACTTTTGTGCTCACAATAATAAGCATTCTAAATGTGAAAATTCAAGATTGAACCAGCCCAGCGACTTTATCCTCTTCTTCGTGTAGTTCTACAAATTCCCACGGTCTCTGAAGCTTTGACAGACCGAAAATTCCAGCTCCACGAAGGAGCCACTGGTTGGATTCGTTAGAAAAGTCTCTATTCTGACTTCGCGCTCGATGATAATTAAAACAATTAATTCTTGAGCTTCGCGGAGCAGAGTCGAGGGATGCCTGTAGCTTTCTCGTGAAGACCAGTGGCTCTCTCGCGGAGCAAATGATGTGTGCATCTTTTAACAATGATTTCGAGGCAATACGTAAAATGGGACGACAGATGAAGTTCCTGAGGAACGTTCAACCACGGTGTAACCTGTCCCCGATGATCCGCGGTTATATTACAGACTTTCAACTATAAAACTCAAAGAGAACAGATAGAACCAAAGATAAGAGAACAGAGGGGCACACCACGCGATCACTCATCCGTCGGTATTCACGCGAAAGAGCACAATTTTATCGCACAAAGGAGCATCGCATTTCTGGGGGTCCACGCACGGATGGCGACGCTAACGAGATCGTCCCGAGAAGTTGAGTACGCCCAGTGAAGTTGAAGATCGAACCATGTGATCGTGTTCTCTTAGCCTTCTCTCTCGTTCGTTGCTGCTTGCACACAGCCGATCTCCGACGACGACTTTCGTCCCTCGACCGAGATCCTCTATCCTCGCTTGAACTTCAGCACCAGTATGCTTATCGTGAGGAACAAAACGATCCAGATTATGGTCGAGATGAAGCCGTTGTACACGTCCGGTTCCACGATGCTCCAGCCCCTTGTCAGCATCGAACGAAGCGACGTCGTGGCCATTGTTAACGGCAGACCCTGCGATATGTACCGCAGGAACGTTGGCATGCCTTCCACCGGCCAGATCACACCTGATAACACAAAATGGGTTCCTTCAGCAGTTGCATCGAGTGCTATGAATAGTACATCAACCATTTCTTATTTAGACCTCAAGATCCCCTATAAAATGAAACTTGAAGTATCCAAAGAATCTGCTCTTTTCAATAATCCCACGATCCTCTAAGAAACCCTCAAAAATTTTCTACGCGATCATCCTCCATTATCCCATATATCAAAATTCCTGCTGACAACAAGAAGCTCGAAGTAAAGGTACAGTATTTGTCAACGAGAATTTGCAAGGGCAAGTTAAAAGTTACTATGCTTGGAGGCATCGACAGAACGGTTTTATCGTCTATTTGGGATCGGAATGCGTTTCTACAAAACAGAACGCGATTAGTTCGCTCGTCTCGTAAAGCGGATTATGAAAATAGCGATTTGCGGAGACATTCGTGCGCCGCTTGTGAACTACAACGCAACACGCAGGAAACGTTCGTCGCATTCGGATGATCGAGCAACGGGTTACGTAAACGGGGAACCGGTGTGCTCTTCTGGAAAGTCGACGCCAGCTGGATCTCTCGGACGTCTTTTTCCCCGGTTGGAAAAGGGCCGATGGAGCTTCTGTCGTCTTTCTTCTTCCACGCTCTCCGAAACTGCGCACACCGGCCGAGCATCTTTGGCGCGGAACATAATTAAGAACGCGAGTGACTTTCACTTCAGCTGGCATTTAATGGCCCCTTACGTTCGGCCGAGTCGCGATTCGACGATCTATCGCGAAAGTGTCTCCGCTGCCACTGTCTAAACGTTAGGAGTTCTATGAAAGAGAAAAAGCAATAGACAATTAATATTACGCACCGCTCAGCAGAAGCGTGGGATAGAAGCTGCCCAGAGCCAACTGGATCGCATTCCGCTCGAGCTCGCAGATCGCCGAGATCACGAAACCTGGACAAACAGGAACAAATGCGTCGTTAGTTTATTTCCGAATTCCATAAAATCTTGCTCGAACGGAGAAAAAAATGACGCGGGACCGATCGTAATGAAAGATCGCGACCGACGTAGAGGACGAAAAACCGCGAGATTAAAAGCGGTTTCTCGCGCGCAGAAACGTTATGTAAGCGATCCAGTTTTTGCTGAACGCACCTGCCTGCGGCGAGAGCGATCGCTTCGATAAACTGTGACTATTCGCCGGCAAAACGATCGACAATGAAAACTAATCTGGTAACAGCCAATTCATGCATTTTCTTTGAACCACCCGACGAAACACTGATTGATCCGACGAATGATTAGTGGTCCGCGCTGATCAGATGATCGATAGGCTGCTGATCTTTTTGTAGAAAACACAAACTTTGAAACTGAATTATCAGAAAATAGAAAATGAAATAAAATTGTTGTTTCATCTTTTAATGCCTATAAATCGGAAGTAATACTGAAAAAATCCCCTATTGTCTTCACAGTTCCGTGTTTCATTCTTAAAACCTTCTCTGTCATTTATTATACATGTTCTCTTTTTTAATGTTTTGTATATACCATCGTTACATACTTGTCACGCGTTTTAAAAGCAACTAGTGTAATTGAAACGTAATAAGTATTGTTCAAACTAAGCAATAATGATAATGATTTATCCACTCACCGAAACACATGCCGCACAAGCCTTGTAGTATCGTCAGCACGATCACCCAGCCGATATCGCCTTTACACTCGACCCCAAACACCAGGATCATGAAGATCAGGACCAGAGCAGTCTGCCCGCACATCACCACGAACTGTGTTATCACGTGAGAAAAGAGGATCTCGCCTGGAGTCACACCAGCCACCCAACTTCTGTCTAAAAGGCCCTCCATCCTCTCGATGATCAGCACAGAGGATGTCAAAGCCACCGCCAAGAAGAAGACAATGCTGAATCAAGATCAAATGATGTTTAGAGATCGTTGTTCTATTGGTCAGATGAGACTAACGTAACCGTGGCGTGGAAACTCACGTTAGGATCACTCCAGGCGCCACGAAATCGGTGAAACTAGGCTCGCTCGTGCCGTAGATCGGATCCATGAACTGGATCGGCACGTCTGCTAGCTTGGTGTTCTGTTTGCAGGCTGATAAGAGGTCTTTGGCGAAGTCTCTGTACGAATACTGCAGGTTTCTGGCCAGCATCAGGCCTACTTGCTGATCTGCAAGGTAAGTTAATATGTATAATTCGAAGAAAATAAAATTATTATGCATAAAACAACTGTAACACGTCAAAATTTCATTGGATCTAGCCACAGCTGCCACAACATCGTCACAATCCTCCTCTCGAGGATCAAACTCTGTTTCTAAAGCTCTTCCACATCAACGTCGTTTAAGATTGCAAATGTTCCGACTTTTATCAAAATGTTTCCACTTACTAGACATGTCAAGCCAGACCCTAATCTCGCTCTGGTCCAAAGTCTCGTCGTCAGCCTCCCTTCCAAGGGCCATCCTGGCGACAAGAGCGTCGGTGAAGTTCTCAGTGAAGTACAAGGTGCCCCAGACGTCCCCTCTCCGTACAGCGTCCATCGCTGAATTAGGATCTTCGTAGTACACCTGAGCAACAGATAGGATTCTCAATAATCGTCGCGATCCAGCTACGCAACCGATGAAACCTCCGATGAGTCTACCTTGACCATCGTTTCGTTGTCCAAGAACTTCAAGTATCGACAACTTAGATGCGAGAAGTTGCAGTCCTCCGTCACCGGACAGGACATGTTGTTGTAGAACATCTCGTGGTTGACGATCGCGAGCTTCAAGCCCGTTGGATCCCTGCCGATCGCCAGACAGAAGAGGATCACTTGCATCACTGGCAGTGCGAAGATGAAGAGCATCACTCTGCGCAAGAAGAAGAACATTCGTATCAATCTTTATCATAGGGATGATCAATGTCTTGCGTTCTAGGATTTACATGCATCTCAACATCGGAATCTTAAAAATATCAGCTCAGTTTCTCCCAATAAGATAATAAAAATGATAATGGTCTCCCGTAAATTGCAGTTGTTGGGTTTTTGAGACTTACCCCACGTTCCTCCACATCCGCAAGAAGTTCTTCTGCAAAAGTGCTCTCATCTTTCCTGTGCTCGTGATCTTGTAGCAGTCTGTGAAGGGTCCACAGTCGTCGCATTCCAACGCGGAACTCTTGACGCCTGATAGCGGCTTCCCGTTCAGCTGTTACGCAGAAAGGTTGCCATAATTCGGGGATCGATAGTTCTCAAGAAAATCCACTTTATTCTACCAGAAACCTATTCTCTGTATCACTGTGCTACATCAGAAGAAGTTCACGGAATCTTTCATTAAACAATAATTCCAAAGGAGGATCTACACTTAATTACATAGAACGATTCACTGATTCAAGATTGAGATTGCTGAATAATCTACTGGAAGAGCTCTTTAACCGATTCTCACGAACATTGAATGATCGTCGCTGGTTAACGAGTTCGTTCTGATCTAATTAGAGGATCGCGATAAGATTAAGAATGACAATGCTGTTAGAAGAATATTCGAAGATGTCGGGCCAGATACGAGTTTCTGAAGTGGAACAGAAGCCATTCTTACATCGTAGTGGTTTCCCACGCCATTCGTCGAGTCGTGGATGAGGACCTCCTTGCTCTGATGGAAGTTCAGGCCCACCACGCCAGATTCCTCCGTCACGTACACTGGTTCGTTCTTCTTTCCCCAGTTCAGGGATGCCTGCTTTTACATCATCATTATCATTAGCTATTTTCAATCCTCAAACCGTCCGTCTACGAGGCTGCAGCAGTTCGTTCGCAGCAATCTTACCAGACTGATATTGTTCGAAATGTTCAACTCCGTCGGTGGCTGGACGTATTGTCCCTGCTTCCTCGACAACTTCAGAAAAACGTCTTCTAGAGACGCACAGTTGTACATCTGCAGCAGAGCCCTCGGTGACTCCTCCGCCAACAGTCTTCCACTCCTCATCAGGCCGATCTGTCAACGAAAAAGATTCAATTTCATTCAGAAAGATTCATTTCCGTTTTTTACTGGGAAAAAATCTAGATTGCAACTGCGTCATTCATTTTTTGCACTCCGACACTCTTCGTAGATTAGCTACCCGCAACTCGATCGCATTTATTTATTCATTATTCACGGAAATAATTGTTCTATCTGAACATTTACAGTCGCTTGATTGCTTCGGATAATCGATGTTCTACTGCACCACGGTAATCTTGGATGCAAACAATCAAACGACACGAAAGTCTCGAAGGGGACTATTGTTCTATTGAGAATATCAATATGTTCTCTTCCAATTAGGCTGGATAATCGAGTGCAAAGGGTTAATAAAATAGTTTCTCTAACTTTGATCATTTTCGAGTGCGTTTTTCTGACGGGAGCAGATGGCCGCGAGAAACGATTTCGCTTCCGGACATCGCGCGCCAATGAGGCTGTCGGACGACATCCGAGGTTTCAGAACGGTAATCCACGGACATCGGAAAACAAGCAGAGACCTGTAATTGACGCGACAAGTAATGGCCGAGAACACCAGCTTGGCGTGAGTACGCAGCTTAAGGTTTCGCCAAGGTTCGGGCCGGAGACCAGACGGGAAAATTGCGGCTCGCGAGAGGACGTCGCGAAACGCGGAGCCATCGACCTACAATTTGTCAATCGGACAATTATCCGTCTCCGATTGCCTAATAATCGCTCCGACGGAGACGCTCGTGTAATTTCTATAGAATAGAAACGCAAGCGTAATCGCCGGCCACGCCGCCGTGCGTTTCTTCCGACCGATAATTTTCACCGAATGTAAAACACGAGAAAAATTCCCGATTGCGCAATCGTAATGCGCGATCATTATACACGGCATAATCGGTAGCCGGTCGCATCGCGCGCGGCCCGCGTTCTGACGTGTGCATCAAGAACATGGCCGTCCGAATATTCCGGTTACGCAAGTTTACTGTACCGTGTGCGCCTGCCGGGCCTCCTCGATGTAGTGGGTCGTGATAATGACGGTTTTGTTGCCATCTTTGGTGATTTGGACCAGGTGGTTCCAGATACTGCAATCGAGAAACGTCCGCAGATTACTTTCGATTCTTCGTCGCTCATCGGCACGATTTCAAACGCCACCGTTCCCGCCGTTTTCCGGCGACAAATTTATTCCGCACTTTCTAATTGTAATTAATAGATCGCGGATTTTACGCGTTTGTAACACGCGCCGGCGTAATAAACGCAATTAAACGCGAACGTTAACGAAGGTTTCAGGGCTTCTGCATTTTGTTTCGAGGTACACAGAGTTCTGGATGAAGAGCATCACTTTCTCGCCATTAGACGGCGGGCGAATTGGTGAAAAAGCGATTTCTCTTATTCATGATCCGACAGCATTTTCATAATTGTTTTAATTAAAAAATTTATGGAAATGGGCCAGCGTTGCTTCATCTACTGTCAACGAATCAAGGAATTGTCCTCGCCCACTCCAAGTAACGAGACTTACAATTGGTAAGAAAACATGCTAGGTTTGATGCACATTTTACCTTCTTCAGGAATGAGCAAAACGGTCAATGGAAAACGTAATTTCTTCATTTGTCCAGTCAATAAAAATTGTTAAAGGAGACACATTTAATTTCAATCGAGTCTTTATCTTGCTTGTGATCAGACAAAATGGCCAATTAGTGCCAACAAGACTAGACTGCACCGAATTATCATCTCATGTTTAAAGAGACAAAGCTGCCAACAAAAAAAGAAAACAATAAAATAAATAATAATGAACCTCGATCGATTTTAGACTTAGACGAAAAAGAGTAACTCTCTTTCTCTCTGCGCCCTGAATGAACGAAAATAAATGTAAAGAAGACCATTTTATCATGGCTGGTCATCCTCTCGGAAGAAAGTGTAACTTTTCTTCGGACGCCAATTAACGAAAAAGCCTGGACGCATCGTGTTTATTTGCATAACGATGCACGGTCTAATAATTGCAGCCGACGTGTTCCTAAAGCCTCGTGTCCAGGTGGAAAGAAGCGGAGGAATGTTCGCTAATACGTAACAATAATCGTGGGGAGCAGCTCGTTTCAGCCGACCGATTCGGATCAACAGAATCGTAATCGAGAAAGCGAGCGAACAAACGAGTCGCGGAAGCCGTGAATTTTCCTCGCGCGCGACGAATAGCCGCGCGCGAGGAAACTTCGATTTCGCGAGACCGCGAATGGAACACGAGCGCTCGTAAACTTCTCGCTGATCGTGCGCGAACTTAGGTTGCATACGCGTTGACCCGAGGAAGCGCCGCGCCGAGAGGAACGAGCGAATAATATCGCGCCGCGAACTTTCTCGCGGCTAATTAGCCCTCCCCTTGTCGCCGTTTGACTTTCCAGTCAAAATGCCCGATGGTCTTGTCGTGGGTAACCCGGCATCCTTTCTTCCATTATTCTCGCTTCCATGTATGAGCATCCTACCGTTTCCTTATTGTACGCTAAGAGTTACCGTTCTCTGCAAGTCTCCAACGAAAATGCTCACCTTTCAAACCATTAGCGTTTCATGAATTTTTTTATTGTGCATAGAGAGGACTTATAACTTATAAAAATGTACTGTATTGGTCCAGAAATGATAGAATATATGTGCCAAACATTAAGTGTGTAGATTTAATAGTTTCCTCACGATAAATCTTCGAAAGTGCATGATTTTCTCGAAAGTGTCTTCAATATAAAACAATTTTCATTTCCGGACGTTTGCACTAAAAATCAGCTGCATTTTTTAAACTATTCAATATTATTGCTAGCAAAAATGTAGAGTACTGGTCCAGGCATGTAGAAACACGTGTGCAAAACTACGACTGCGTAAGTTCGACGGTTTCTCTATAATAAATTCGCAAAGATTGACGACCACTCCGAAGTTGAAACCAAGAACCAGTCACAAATTAGAGGTCTTAACACATGCACATTTCGAGACAATTTTAGTTCTAACATTCTATTTATCTCATTTACAGCCAAACGAAACAAACTTCTGAATGATGAACATTATAAAAACCCAACTGGAACAGTGAATAAAAATTCCTCCGGGATCAATTCCAGAAGAAACGGATTTCCCAACGTGCCGAGTGAGCAAGCCGCGAGGAAAATTATTTTAATACCGGTACAAGGAAAATCTCCCGCTGGTTTGCACGCCGATTCGAAATTTTACTTTCGCCGGGTAATTGGCGGCGATTGAGCCAGCGGAGATTTTTCCAATCGGCGTTGTCGTTAAGCTCGTAATACGCGGTGAGGTGTCGCTTGCGAAATTCCCCGAGCCACGTCACGGTGCAAGTAGGTTAAGACAACGCAGCGTCGACGTTTTCCACGCTCCACCTTGGCCGGCGAGGAAGATAACCAGTCGGGGATTGTTCGAAAGGAAATCGCGCCTGATAACGAAGGGAACCTTTATCCTGACCCGCGGCGAACCGCCCCGTCGATAAACGGAAATGCAAATCGCGAACATTCCACTCGAATACGACGCGAAACGGTGGGCACCGCGATTTTCCACATTCTTCTCCGGCGTAATTGGCCGGCCTCGTAATTTCATAATACGGGTTCCACCGGATTGCCAACACGAGAATTTTCACTGAATTTCCTCCGCTTTTCCGAACGTTTTAACGATCGTTTCGAAGCCGAGAAAGAAAACTGCGATGCTTAATACTTAATATCGAAGCGATCCGTTTGGTCTTATTTTGACACGGGAAGCGGGAACAGTTTTACGAGGCTCTAATTGCCTGGTAGTTAACGATCAACCGTGTGTTTGCTCAGGTTTATCCTGACAGCAGGATCGCTACGAAAAATTTCTGAAAGCGGCTCGGACTGATTTATGCTTGCTGGAAGTGTCGAAATGCGTGTAGATACAAGATAGTGCAAAGACACGAGAAAACGGTGACTGAACATTTATGGCGTTTTTAGCTGAATTTCGTTCCGAGAAAACGTTCAGTCGGTGAAATTCATTTTTATTCCACTCTGGAGGAACTGGGTGGGAGAAGCGATATTTCTAAGTGAGAATCATTAGGTGAAATAATTGTTCCCTAGTGGATAGATCAAACGAAACGTCCGAATACACGTCATTTCTTTTTTAGAGAATGGAAATGTTGTTAATAATCGGGCAATCATCGGGGATCCTTAAAAACTGGTTCAGTTTTACGAGTTTTCGATCGGCGTGTGCGAACTTTCAAACGGTGCATTACGCAAGCTACAGTGAAACGTAACTCACGACAACAACGTTGCAACTGTAAGGATATGAGTTCGGTCATTTGCATTCGTTGTGGTCTTTTTCCCGATGCAATTATCTGGAGCAGGTCATCTGGTTTTCGAAGAAGTTGTTGCACAACGATGTTTCAACAAAATTGTCTGAAAAAGTTGTTCGAGAGGCTTTTCGAGAGTCGACAAGTCGATTTTCACGGTTTGTCGATAACGAAAGGTCGACTGGGTTTAAAAGTAGTAGGCTGTCCCGTTCAGCCACCTCTATCCAGAATTTTTCTGATTCGACGAACTGCTTTCACTAAAAGCATGATCTCCGCAGCGCAACAAACGCGAGAGCCATAGTCACGCGCGATTTACTCTCTCGCGGCGATTTTTCTAAACGCCGCGGCGTTGTAAAACGGCTCTAAAGCGATCCTAATACCTAATACCGATCTCTTCTACCTTGGCCTTCGAGCTATTCTATTCTCGGTTCTACTATTTTCGAAGGATTCCCGTTTGAAAATCCACACGATTCATCGCGGAACTAATGAGAGAATCATTTATAACGACTCTCACCTCTGTCGCAGCAACGGATCCACGCCGACCGTTGGCTCGTCGAGGATCAAAAGCTCTGGATCGTGCATCAGGGCCACTGCGAAGGACACTCTTCGTTGCTGACCGCCACTGCAAGACAATGAATTAATCAGTTCCATTACAATTATAGTCCATCGTCCAAAAATTCGACAGATGGAAGTTTAAAATTCTGTGTGGAAATAAAGGACAGTGATCCTGGAGGATTTAGGTTAGGTCTAAAAAGGATGAAGGGTCCTTTTGATAGGATAACTATTTAGAATCGTTGTTCTAAAATCTTTTTAAATATACGCTGATTAGAATGCAGGAATCATTGAGTAAAAATCATATAAAAATGAAAACGTTGATCCTGGGGAATCTGGGTTAGGTCCGAACAAGATGTAGGATCCTTTTTACAGGATGATTGTTTAGGATTGTATGCTGCAAAATATTTTTAAATATATATATATAATACATTGACTAGAAATAAAAATAAATTGGTGTAAACTCGAGTAAAACTGAAGACAATGATCCTAAAGGACCTGGAGTAAGTTTCAGTAAAATGGCTCATTAGAGTCAAGAATAAATTGATTAAAACTCGTACAACAGTAAAGAGGTTGCGGTGATAAAAGGAGTTCGACGAACCTGAGGTTCTTGACCAGTCGGTTCTGCGATGGAAGGTCGAGGAACTGCAGTAAAAATCGCAGCCTGTCGACGATCTCGGCGGTGCACATGCCGAATATCCAGCCGAAATACATCATGGTCTCGCGGATGGTGAACTCCCCGTACAGGGCAATTTCCTGTGGCATGTAGCCGACCCTTTTCCCTGGAACCCCGGAGCCTTTTGTGCCCGGTTTGCCACCGAGAACCCAGATCTCGCCGGAGTTCAATCGCCTTCGGCCGACGATGCATGATAGAAGAGTGGTTTTACCGCATCCGCTGGCGCCGAGCAGTCCATAACTAAAAAGGGAGCAAAACATAATTCGATCATACCGACACGGAGCTCCGGTCTCGATCCAAAAGTACGCGCACAATCTTCCGATCCAATTTATTTCACTTTCACCTAATCCCTTCTCGAAGTTCGATCCCTCTGAAATTTATTCTTCGAATCGATAAAATCAAGTCGTTGCTAATCATTTTTATCGCGAACAGGAATTGCGTTATATAAGCTAGAGACTTTTTACCAGCACCGAAAGACACATAACAGCGTATCAAAAGTCTATTAGTACAAAGTTCCAGCAATTAATTCTAAACTGGCAATTGGAAAGGCAATCTTAACGAATCAATTTAGTTTCGACGAGCTGTAAAAAGTGTTTCATCGAATTAGAAAAATGTGTGGTCGACGTGAAATCGCGGTCAAGAAATATTACTGTAGAACGCATCCTGGACTTTGCTCTAATGCGAGCGTGCCGAAAGAAACTATCGTCATTCTCAGCTAATTATGGTTTATTACTTTCCATCGCGTACTAAGTCAGCAGGTTCTGAACGCATTCGAGGAGCGTACCCTCGCGGATCCATAACTGTCTGGATAAATCATCGAAGGCGACGCGAACGATCTCCCGGTATCCGTCATCGAAGTCACCAATTTTACAGGCAACTTTGTTCATGTAATCGTTCGCGTTACGTCCGCTCCTTATACCGTGGAAAAACTGGCATTCGTAACAGTGACCACGATAATGCGACGTAATAATTATATAATGAGGATAATGACATTCCGCGATTTATTTCGTGCCGGAAACCACCCGTAGAAACGCGACGTGTTTGCATGTCCATGGGAATTCGGGCGTAATTCTGCGGTGCCGCAAGGATCCCGGGGAAAGATCTCGCGGAAAACACGTGCAACGCGGTGTACTTGCGAGAGATCGTCACGATCCACTGATCCTGTTCCTTGTAGCTTTCTAAGAAAGCCTCCGCTCGTTTCCCTATTCCCGATCGATCCGATCCGTCGATCTTTCGAACGCCTTCATCCCTGAAACCGAACTTCTCCCCGCCACATCGAAGTTGAAGCAGATTCCTTCGCACAGGAAATCAACTTCGACGAAAAAAAAAATCGAAAAAATCGACGAATTAAATCGACAAGATCTACGGAACCGTGATTAAAATAGATCCTTTCGAATGGAAAGCAAAAGACGATTGCAAGATCGCGTAACGTCTAATTTTCCGCAATTCGCCGCCGGTCGTTTAAGGTCGTCTAAGGATCAGCGAGCAGGTTTCATCGCGTGCCGCAGGTGTAGCAATTAACGCGATCAAGGATTATTCTCGTTTCCAGCCTCCGACGTCTACCGTTCGATCGACGATAAATTACTCGATCGGGCTCGATCCCAGCCTCGCGCGTAACATTATCTCGGAAACAAAAGGATCTATTTTAAGTAATACCTGCTCCGAGCAACGGGCCCGCCAACAAAGAAACAATCATGCTCTTTCATCGGCACGCTTGTCTTTCATGTTTATCGCGCGAGAATCTACGTCGTTAGCGGGGACGTTTATGAAATTACCGGGTCGCCGGGAATACTGTAATTTCACTTTATTATTTTATTCGGCGAACTACACGCTTGCTTTATCATTAACGCAACAATGAGAAGAAACGTTGCGGCGTTTCTCGAGCCGTTTCGCAAACGCGAAATGTTTGTTTTTGCACTAGTTTTTCCGTGGGTTAAACAAGACAGCTAGAACAAAATACGGTCTGCAGGTTTATCTTTCGGTGCTCTTGTTTTTTGCCGAACGATTACGTTGCATGGGAGGCAATAATTATACTAATAATTGGTAAACTGTCCAATCATTACAGAACCTATACATAACACATACAGTAATCTAGATACTGGTTACGATAATAATCAGCTGTCCGCGGACGTTTACGCGTTCAGGTGCTGCAATTGTGATAATGGAATAAAATGGAACAAAATTATTATTAACGAAGCCCAGCACGGATTTAATTTACCTTACCCCCTGAAAGGAAGCGTTCGTCAAACTTATTTAGAAACAGTGATTTTAGAAATAAATTCTGTTGGAAGATAATAATCGCGTTCTACTGAGAACAAATTTTGGAATGGGTTCATTGTCTATGAGTTGTAAATTCAACCTAACCTAGGTGCTGGACCGAGCTGCTTTGCAAAATCACAATTGCGCATTATTGCAGATTCAAAATGGGTTCTGAGCTAACATTCTAATCGCTGAAGGAAAAGTGACCAGTAAGAGTTCCACGACCTAAAATACTGGTCGCCGAAGGAAGAGCAGCTTCCAGGAGCTGAAATGCTGATCGCCAATGGAGATACTCACATGGAACCTTTGGCCACGGTCATGCTAAGGTTCTGTATCACATGATTGGGATTCTTGCTGCTGCCATAGGTCTTGAACGCGTGCCTGACGCTGACCGCCTGCTGCCTGTTCCACGCAGGGTTGTTCAACCCCGGCGTGGCCAGGACCGTGCTCGGCGTGATCGTCACGTCCAGCGTGCTGTCCGCGTTGTTCTGCATCGTTCCCAGAGCGTTCACGTTCACCAGACCGCCGACGCCGCCGCCGCCGCCTGCTGTCCCGTCACTGGAACCAGGAAAAACGAAAAGAAAACCATCAGCCACGTTAACGTTCACGTAACCGCGATATTCGGTATCCCCCGGAGGTTTATCCATTTGCTCCCATTGTCCCGCGACCGGTTTCCGATCCCCCGGAAAAGCCGGAGAACCGGCTGGGAATCGAGTGAAAACGGAACCGACCGCGGACAATGCGCGAGTTTCTCACGGCACGCCCGAGTTCACGCGACACAAAGCGCCGCTAATTAACCGCGTCGAGATTCGAATTGGTCGCCAATTGTCTGAGCGATTACCCACCACATGAAAACTAAGTGCAGTTTAAGCGACGCGCGGTGACCGGGTCGGTCCCGACCCGCGACGCCATTGTTCCGGATCCCCGCACTTCCTGATCCATTGTTTCGGCAGGTTTGTACACGAAGAATTCACCTTTATTGTTTTTACACTTGTCGTTGCAATTTCGTGGATTTTTGTAATAAATTCAGTAACATTAGTGAGTAGCCTCTGATATAATTTCAGTTAAAAGCTTAAAAACATATATTCTCGAA
The DNA here is from genome assembly GCA_028454255.1 of Halictus ligatus. Classification (NCBI taxonomy): domain Eukaryota; kingdom Metazoa; phylum Arthropoda; class Insecta; order Hymenoptera; family Halictidae; genus Halictus; species Halictus ligatus. Next base: position 5,636,381 of record CM052143.1, read on the forward strand.
CAGACATCCCAATTTCTTAATGAACACCCTAAGTAAAGAGGCTTCTTTGCGTTTTCCGCGTTTCTGCGGATTTCGACGCCAATGGATACCGAGGAAGCTGCATCAGGTTTGAGAATCGGGTCCTCAATCATCCAGGGTGCGTCCCGACGCATTGGCGTCGACTCAGCGCCGCAAACATGGTTTAGAAAGAGCGATCGTGCGTGGTTGCGCAACAAAGCGGCTTTCTTTTCGCTCGGGCTTGCTGGGGCTCATTGGGCAACCATGGTTCTCGAACACGGAGATGTACGGAGAAGGCTCACGTGTTCACGAATCGCCGAAACGAGGCCCGTTGTTTTCTGTTGAGGCTGGAATACCGCCGGCTCAAGGCCGTGCAAACGACCCACCGCGATCCTAACAGATCCTGTTGACATTTTCACCGTCGCTAGTGAAATCGAAACTGCCCCCTTCTTCTTGCCAATGCAGGTAGACGACGTTGCTGACGTTCGATACCGCTTGTTCATCGTCGAAAGGAAAAGTATTTACATGCTGCTGGCTCGCTGTCTACAGGAAACACGGTAATTTACATGTTACGATTCAGGTTCGAAATTGTTTTCTCGGACTTGGAGGAGACTAGATTGGTGCGCGATTTATTCAGCTGGAACGAATCACGGTCGCGTGTCCAATGTACTTTGATAAGAAAGTAATTTGGATAAATCAATTTTCCTTCCAGAAGTAAATTCTCACTCCAAGCATACAATGCTCTCTGAAACAACGGACACCAGCGGAAATCACTCGAAACAGGTTCCAAACAGTTTGCCGATGCACCAGATTCCTCGATCGGGATCCGAGCGTCTGGAAAATATCCCGGAAAGCGATTCTCTCGCCTCGGCGATCGATTGTTTCCTTCTCTGGGAACAGAGAACCCGGGAGGGTCTGCTGGATCAGCTGTGCGATTACGGGAACTCTAATTTGCATGATTGCGTAAGATCGCGATAGATCCGGCGAAAGAAAGGAGCGTTTAACCGCGAGCACCGGCGATACCGATCTCGATGCGAAAGGTCGCGATTCGGCTGATCGATGACTGCTTTCACGTGGTTCCCGCGACGTTGTTCCGCAGCGCCGCGCCGTGCTGCTAGCTTGGTAGCAATGGCAGCGAAACGCACGCGGCATCCGAAGAGGAAAAGTCAACAAACCGATCGTTTCGTAACGCTCGCCGCGAGCAGATATCGAACCGCGGAAGAAAGCTGCGACTACGAAGACGTTTCTACTCGGGGAATCTCTCTTTGCAGCGACCACGATCGCCTGGCGAGATCGATCGATCGGCACAATCGGAAACCGGCGGCATGGAAATGCGAGATTGCGATCTCCATTGTCTCATTAAAATGCCATTAGATCTACTCGCGGTAGATAAAATGGTTGCGTTTTACAGAAAACTAGGATTGTATCACGATTCGTTTCATCTCTTAATAATTAATTTATGCTTCTGGATACGATAAAATACTTTGTTATTTTCTGTTCGTGTTGTAAAGTGTGACGTTGCGAGTGGACGTTGTTCTGTGCAACTGTTGTAATCGAATCTCGAAAGCCCAACACGATCTATATCACAGCACGGACCCGAGGAATGGGCTTTGGAGCAAGATTTTATTGTAGATTGCACGTTCTATAGACAATGATTCAGATTTTTTTCGAGGATATATCGCCTGTGATTAAGGATGAAACGAGGGAATTCCGTGCCGCGCATGCCACGAATGCGAAGAATGATTGCACTGCTCCTCGCGTACGGAATATATCGATGCTGTCGAGATTAGAGAAATTCTCCGAGCATGTAAGCCTAGCAGCGAATTATTCGAATACTTTGAATATAAAATATATTTGAGGAAAATCGAGGATAACTGATAGAAACACATTCCGGTCGTATTTTCGACTGAAGATCGAAGTGCAACGTGCAATCGGAATCGTTTTTTTTTTTTTCGATCGATGCAGATCGGAACTCGAAACTGATTTCTACGTGATACAATTTTTAGGACCCCGGACCGCAAAATATAATTAGCCGCATAAACGTCCGGGGAACGCGACGTTTAGTCGTAAATATCGTTCAAACCGCGGTATTTGTAATTGAGATTTCGTTATATAAAGCGATCGTTAAATTCTTTCATTACGTGTACACGTGTATTTCGGTCGATCCGTTCTCTGTCGCACGTGTCCTGTTTTCCTTTTGTCGGAGTCGTCGTTGTCTTTCGTCCCACATTGCGGAAATTACAGGACAATTACGGGGACGCCGTTACCGCTTCATTATCTTCGTTAACCGAATCCCCGGCAATCACCAGTATCGCGGTGGATTTCGAAATTATCGTGTGTTGACTTCGCGATCGCCTCGAGGAGTGACTGTCGAATGCAAAATATTCTAGGAAAAAAATTCTGCGGTCAACTAACACCCCGTAGAATCTAGAAGAATGTCGTAGACCCTGTGCAAAAATCGTAGAGACCAGCAAAAAATGCAGATGGTAATTGTTGGACCATGAAAAACTTAATTGCGAGAAATGTTTCAGGACCGATTAAAAGATTGAAGAAGCCGAGGGAAAATTTCAGGGCTTATAAAAATATTGACGGGTCAAGGGAAACTGGATTGATCGAAGCAAAGTGGTTGTCAAGGTAATTTAGGGATAAGTTGGCGTCGATGGGAAAGATGGCGGATGACAGATGAAACAGGAAAGTGACCGAGGCCTGGGAGCATTATGTTGCGTCCCTGGGTCCATCGGGAAAGCAGCTACCAACTTGTCGTGTGCCCGAGTGAATGGCACAGTGCGAGTATCGGCAGCCGTGCCGATAATTAGCGGCGTGGAATTCGATGGGGACACGGAGTGGCACGCGTCTCTCGCTCGGCTTGAATAAAACGAGGAAATGACTCTACTGTTGTGTTACCGGCCGTGAATATTCATCGAGCATTATCATTCGATCCTCCGAGGATCGAGTAATCGTTCCGAGGTGACGTGTCAATCGAGAAATTAGCTTTATTGTCGCGTCGTTTTCTCATTTGCGCAATCGATGCACGGCCGTATTTCTATCGCTCTATTAAAATCCTCTTTTACATAACTTCTTTTACAGAAATTATTGTTAGAACAGCTTAGTATACATATATTTAACTGTAACGTTTAACTATTCGACTGTAGACCTTCAAAAATCATGATATAATTGCCGATAGCAAGTTGTTTGATATGTATTGTTCAATGTAAGCTTCGATTTAATGATTGGTTGATTTAATGTAGAGCTGGTTACAGATTATTTGTATGGGAGTAAAGTAGAATGATTTAGGGTATTCGTGGGAGGATCGCGTTTTATTCGCGATTACAGGGATCGATCGAGTGACACCCATCAGTGGTACGAGCCGCGCGTTATTCGATCGGACGGGCAAGTAGATAATGGCGGCAATAGTCAGACCGAATGAGTCCGACCTAATTCGCGGTTAGATTACTTAATCCGCAGTCGGTCCGCGGCGACACGCGTCACGGGTATTCTCCTTATCGTCGAATAGGTATAATGAACTCTAACAACCGTGACAGACGAATTCGAATTACGGTTCAATTGCATGTTGTCGGGGTTTCGCGAAAACGGAACTTTCTAGACGCGAAGTTTAATCGCGGGACTAAAAAACTTAAACACCAGCAACATCGGAAACCTTCGTTTGCTTCTACTTAGAAAACGAAAAACACAATTCCCTGTAAAGCAAAGAGTGTTTAGAATAATTGCCAATTTAAATATAAGGTGGATAAGCGAGTCGCAAGTTTTCAGATATTATTTTCTTGCTGCTCGAAATTAATGGTACAAGAAACGGCTTTCGAAACACGTTCAATGCAGAGTGTAGAAATTAATGTAATCGCATTGCAATTATTTAAATTGTACGACGCCGAGCGCACGCGTACCAAATCACTCATCGAACGCGAAGTCGAGTCGACAAGAAACTGCCATGTCGATTGAAGCGTGGCATAAATCTTACTTGGGAACTATGAAAGCTGAATCGGTTACGCTCGTAACATTGACGGACAAAAAACCGAGGTTCAAAGTGTCTTTTTTCCTTAAATATCGATCTTGATCAATGGACAGTATGGGAATATTTCGACCTCTATACTTAATTCCCCGACATGTTAATTCATTCATCTTAATTCCTCTGTTTGAGACATGATCTCTTCACAGACCCCTCCGAAAAATTTTAGGAGCAATACGACGCTCTCAAAAATCCTAAAAAAGTTCTCAAGGCGTTCCAAAGCTTTCCGGCCCTTTCAAGCTGCAGGACCCTTCGCGACCCACTTTCCGGTGACACAAGTGTTCCCAGAGTCCCGATCGCAACACGTCAGATTTGTCAACGCCGATTGGCATCGCGGTTGGCATTCGAAAAGACGTCCGAAGAGACGTCCCGATCGGCTTCGGCATCGGCTTCGGCTGCGTCTTCGGCTTCACTGAAATTGCGCAATCCTCTGGCATTCCGGAGGACGACGTACCGCGAGAACGCGTGTGGAAACACCATCGGGCCACGTGAGCCGCCGGTTTTCTGGGCCATGGTCGACACTCGAATTCCCCGATGCTGCGCCGGCCGACCCGTTTTCTATCCGATCGACGCTTTCTCGGGAAAGGATCGACTTTCCGGCCGCTTTCGAAGCGGATCCGACCGATCGCAAGCGCCGAGGACGCATCCTTGGACGACGATCAGACGAACAACTGCGGACGCGAGGGGGGTTCACCTCGAACCTCGTCGTTTTTCCGTTGAAAATCACCGGATCGCCGGCTGATATGTTATTCTGAGGCCGTAGGTTATGCTAATCGGCTGAGACACTTTGTCATCGCGCGGGATTCCACGATCGAGTACGACGCATTGTTTTCTTGCAGACGATTCCAATTTGCAAGCTTGGTTTAAGAGTTCGAAGGCTTAGGGGATTATTTAATGCGGAGTATTATTTATGCTCTCGAATGCGATAACTTGGAATTTCAGAAAAAATTATGAACACTAATATTTAAAAAAAAGTGACACAGTATTAGTCTGTTTAGCATAATTCCTGTGCTGCTCTTTGACGTATCCGAGGTAATTGCTACGAGGAAAATGATCGAGACCCCGGCAACGCGACAGAATGATTAATTCTCGGATCATTTTCGCGACAATCGATCCGGCAATTGTTGGCAGCTGATTATCGAGCATGTTTCCTAATCGGCGATTGTTACAGCGGTGTGGCTCTAATAGTATTACCGCATACCCGGTCGTTTCATAATTGCATTCGAAGCGGCGCATCGTCATGCAACAGTCGCTGCAACGATACCATCTAATCAGTGGAGCGGCGTTAATAAAGAAAGGGGCCTAAGTACACAAAGAACGATTGTTACATAGATGCTCATGCGCGGGTTCGGTTTTCCCTCGATCGTTCTTCTACGTAGACGTTCATGGGTCGTTCATTAATTGCCTGCGAACTTACGGTCGTCGTCCATTTTGTGAAATTTCTTCGAAGAACGCTGACTAAAGCGAACGTAATCTCGTGTTGCAATTCGAACGAAGAAGAATGAAATGGGACTCGATGCTTAACGATTTCTATTACGTCAGATTTTTCGGTTTGGTTAACAATATTTATCTGTGACCAGCCTTTCCGCGATCTTTCGTTGCCTTTCCAAACGCTCTCATTTTTGCAATAAAGCTGAGCAACAGGTGTTTCACAGTCTGATTCACGCCTTCGAAGAATTCTTCGGTAGATCCTTTGACGGTCCTTCAATCCTTCGACACACCTTGGTGCACATTAATTGGAGACACGTCTATTAACTTTATTTCAATTATGTGTATTCTCGATCATTGACACACCCCCTTTTATCGCGGTATTCACTCAAAGCTCAAAGAGAGTGATAAGATAATTCGAAAAATATGAAACTAAAAATAGCAAAAAGCATTATTGACAACAGATGGCGACTTTAATGTATTAAACCCTCTCTCTCTCTCTCTTTCTCTCGTTGCCGCACCTCGACGTTGGTTAATTCGCTAATTGAGGATCTTGATGACCCTAACAGAATTAAGTGAGTGAAAAATGTGAAACTGAAATTAGCAGAGTCTAATATTATTATTAATAACCCCTCCCAAAGAGACTGTAATTTAATCCTGTAGTAGTTATCATCGGCGCACCTTTAATTCTTTGCCTTTCATCATAACGGTGATTAATTCGTTAATTAAGGACGCCGATGGGTGAGTTGAATGAATGAAGAATGTGAAACTAAAAATAGCAGTGCATTTCAGTACTTTCTCGATGCATTTTTACCCTATCATCTTCATTAACGCATTTCTATTTGATGTTTTCCTCGGTCGTTCGACTATGACCAACCAAAATTCCCAGTATTCCCTCAACTTTTTTCCCAGAACAAACCGTCCACGTTTTCACTGTCCAATTTTCAACAATTGCTAGCGCGTCCGATAAATTCCGTCTTTCAAACACACTTCAACGACAGAGTTAATTTACCGTGAAGGGGGTGTACATCTTGAAGAGCAGCTGTTCGTTGTACGTTTACTTTTTATTCGCGACCTTCTCCCGGAACGAAGCCAGCAGCGTTTTCACTGTCGCATCGTCCATAATCTCGAGCGATAAAGCGGCTCGATTTTTTAATCGTGTGACACAAATGGCTAATCCCATTTCTTCTTTGCGCAACGGGCTAGAAAGCGTTCAGCTCGCGACAAATCATCGTCGAGGTTCGACGGTCGCTCAACCGATGCGTTAAATCGCGTCTGGAACGTGAACAACGACCGCGCAGCACGGCGGGGATCGAGGAAGGATCGTTGCACTTAGGCGATCGCCGTGGAAAATCGCATCGCCGCGGAACCAGGTTGTTTCAATTAGATCGCCTGTAGATCCCCGGGCGAGACTAATCGATCTCGCGGTCGGGTTTCATGGTTTCTTCTCGAGTAAAAGTCCCAGCACCCGCCAACCGGAGAACTTTTTCCCCCCTCCCCCGAAATGAGATAATCTTTTTTGCTATCTTTCTGGTATCTCCAACACTAGTCTTGCGTTTCGACTACCGGCGTACGATCTAACAGTGTTTGATGCGCTGCTCGCGAATCCGGAAGTCGTTCTTATCTACCGTATCAGCTCCTAAGAAATTTTGAAGAAACAGGGATGGAAGAAATTGAATCTTGAAGGTGCACAAGTTATAGAATTTTAGATTTATAGAATCTACCTAAAATATTGGATTTTTAATCTATGACTAATTCCTAAAATTCGAGGGATGATTCACCTAGCGACATTCGTGAATAATTTTCGATTTCTTTAAACAATTCGAGCTCTCAGGCGAAATCTACTTATACCTCTAGAGCGGGCCTTTTTCTTCCGGAAACCGCCAAGAAAGGTTAGAAAGCAAACGCTTTCAATTGAGAGGATGCAAAAGAAGAAGTTAGAATTGGTTAGACGGTGAAATTATCGTTGTGTGTTCTTTGGGATTGAAGGAGCACAGCGTCGATCAATACGGAGGGATAATAGTTCGCGATAAGGTTTTGTTAGCCGTCCATTCTCGTCTAGTCACGATCGACATGGATTTCTGATACGGCTGTGTATCGTTCGAGGGAGAACGATCGACCACGTGTTATCTAAGAGAATCGCGATCCGAAAACACGTACGGCGCGACCGGTTACGCGTGTCGACTCTCGATTAATCGACTCGGAGACGATTTTAGTCGGCATTCGAGCACGTACGTCCCATATCGATTGACCTTCAACCGCGGTATTGCGAACTCGCAGATCGAGACGAGCAAAGCTTTTGTTTCTCGATTGATCCGACCTCCTGCGTTGCAAAAGCACTCGCGGAGATCGAAAATAGAGGCTTCTATCTCATAGTTACTTTATGGGACAGAGTACCGCATCTAGCAAACTTATAAACATTGAGGAACTTGCTTGATTTTGTTCTGAACGAACAAGGAAAAATTCTAATTGAGGAAATGGAAGAATGATTAATGGAACGGTGTTTTTTCATTTTCTTCTCAGGAAAAGTTTTTCAACCTTTTCTGAAGTTTTTTGGATATTCAACATTGCAATTGTTTGAACAGTGTTCTCGAATGTATAATCTGAATTTTTGTTTATTGAAGTGTAGAAGAGATTAAAATGGCCGTGTGTTTTTCATTTGCCATTGTTTATTGCCAATAAAACGCAGAAAAGATTTATTTATAAAGTTCTTTTATTTTTCCCATTCGGACTCATTCCTCCCCCCAGCGAACTCTAACTAATTCATTGCATTATAGCGGGGAGTGTAACGTAAGATAAGATTATTATTATTCCTGTTATCTAATCCAGTCACGTAACCTTCGCTGATTTGTTTTATTCGGTTTCTACCGTTCTTCCGCATTCTTTCTCTTTGCCTCTCCTATCTCTTCGCTCATTAACGCTTTCGTGCTTTAATTGGTATTAACTGTAACATTGCTCTACTGTGCTCCCATTAGCCGAACGCAGTGCTATTACAGCGCGTTATTATCCGCTTGTTGTACACTGTAATCTGTTGCACGACTAAATACACCATAATCGGCGTAAATTTAAAAAATTAGGACTACTATTTTTAATTAAGTAGATCGATGTCCGAAAAATGAGTGCTCTGTTCACTGGATAATTCTCTCGACTAATTTCTGTCGTCCGCAATCGGTTCTGTACTGAATAAAAATAATAATAAAAACAACTATGTTAGAGAAAGTTATAAAATAAATTCCATCATAAATATGAACAGGTATCGTTGCCATTTTTCTGAGGGACTAATTTACCCTAACCGCCCAGTGCTTGTTCCGGAAAAGGAGCATGAAAGTGGGAAACGGAGCTGGAGGGCGAAAAGCAAGGGATGATCAAGCGAACAAAGAAATCCGCGTCCACGATGGCTTCCATCGGATCGACTCGTATAATTACTGTCATAAGGCGTGGGGTCAAGCCTTAACCTTGGCTCGAATCCGATACACCGTGTGCAATTGGCCAGCATGGATTTCGAGCGTGACTCGCATCATAATCGCGTTCGACGGTCGTGCAACTCGTGTCCCGACCTTCGTATTTTCGCAATCGGGGTTTCCCTCCACCTAAGATCGATTTTCTCGTTACATAATATTTCCGTGGCGCGGAGCATTTTCTTATTATAAATAGGGAAACGATAGTCTACGACAGCAATTTCATTCTCAATTCCGAAATCCAACCTGCACCTCGGAAGCAACAATTGCAGGAGAAAGGTGTTGGTATGGCGGCAAAATCTATGACACGTTTTTGCTACACTTTGTTCTTCCCTAAAACCAGCGTTGCGCAACACGCATAAGCCAAAAGTCATGCAATTTAAATAGTAAATTTATATGTAAACCCCGCGCGTGTTTTAAATTTGCAATCAATATGTGATTGTATTTTATCAATTATCTATTGTTGTTCGTTAATAAACCCTTTCAAATTCCTCATGAATATGAAACGTTTCACGCGTTTACACCATGTAATTTTATTCTTGCAACTGCGAAAGCCTAATCTGTACCTCGGAAGCAACAATTGGAGGAGAAAGGTGTTCGCCGAGGGCTGGAAAATATCTGACACATTTTTGTTACACTTTGTTCTTTCCTAACAATAGAGTTTCGTAACGCGGACAAGCTGGAAATCGACGGCTCATTTAAATATTAAATTATTTAAACCCACTTACGTTTCGAGCTCATAAACTCGTGGTACTACGAGGTTCATAAATTTATAAACACGTTTATAAAGCGTACAATATTATCAATTCTACGTACAACTATTGATCAAACCTTTTATGTATTCCGCGAATATAGTCGCAGACACTGTCGTGCTTCCATGTCCCATAAGTTACGAGATTTTATCAGAAAATGACGTCATCACATCGCATAAAATATACACATTTATATCTGCTTCAGCAATGGCCGCTGTATTAATTAATCCCGCGATTATTGTGTCTTCTACATCCCCGAAAAAAGTGTCCCCAAAGAAATGTTATTTCCAAGAATAAGACTGATTTTATCGATCGTTATCCAATCATCTTTTATGAAAGATTGCCATTGTTATCTGGCAAGGGTTGAAAAAGATCGTGGAACCGCTTCGAGCGATTTTTCAAACGGTTGCACAACCGGTAGTCTTCGTTTAATTTTCTGTTCGAGCAAACATGTTTTTGCCGCAGTTTTTCCCGGTTTCAGGATTAGAGTTTGCGCTCGTGCGCGGCAAAAACCGATTTCCAGGGACCGGAGGCGCGAACGACAACTTGTTCGATCGTTTGCCGGTGTCTTCGACGATCTGTACTTTGACCCTGGCTACCATGAGCGCGGCCTTCGGATCCTCGATCGCCGACAACAACAACGCGAGTATCGAGACGATGTTTGCGTCATGCCTCCTGAAACGACACGCGGAACCGATCGGTCGCTTGTCCCACAGAAATTCTGTAACGTTTTCAGATCAGGAAACTTATCTGAAGTCCCATAAATTTCGGGGATTTTTCTAACGCACCTTGCTTGGCAATAAATCCTCCAGAATCCTAATTTGTTTGCCTTAGGATCCCGTTTTATAGATATATGGGAGGTCTCTCTGGCTAGCCAAGGTGTCACAGTAATTCAATTTAATTACAGGCAATTGTCAAGTTTGAATCATTGAGTTTTAGATTTTCTGTCGGAGCCGAGAAAAATGCTTCTGGGATTATTAACACCAGGTTTACGGGACCCAAAATAACAGGTTTTGCTACTTTTAATTTAAAATTATTAAGATTCTAAGGATACATACATGAGAAATTATTCAGCAAATTTATTTCTTTGGGTATACATTATTTTAAAAGTATTTCCAAAAATGTGGGTAGCACGTTGTTGTTATTTTTATAAAGTAATGCAAAATAGTCAGTTTTAGTGTTCCGCAAACCTAGTGTTAATGCTCAATGGTACATCAGGTTGTAACACGTGTCACTTTTGGTGTACATTGGCGTAATCTTGTTTAGACCACGACCCAGTAGTCATAATCAATATTCGAACCAATTTAATTATTTTAGTCACCGGAACCTGTCATATTCATTCGTCTGAATATTAAAGTTGAAGTCAATGGATATTTGTGGTAATTAATATTCGATGAACAGGAATGCTGCAAGTATTTAGTAATTGGATCCTGTCACAGTTGTTTTTCGGGATCACACGATTTATCATCACGCGTTGAAATGTAAAAAATATAGTTATTCATATTCATGGGAAGTTTTGTCGAAGCCTCATCGGAATTGATCATAAACATTTCGAACTCGGACATCATCGAGACCACCGGTTACATTATACTCTTCTTGTACGACCACGCAACTTCACAGAAGACGCGATCACAAACAGGAATGGATATTATTACAGATTAGTATTAGTATTTTTTGCTGTATATATTCCTGTTTGTGAACGCGTCTTCAGTTAACATAACAAATAACGCTCTCAAGACCACATATGAATATTATCGCCTTTCATTGATTCACGATCTTCGTAACTCATAATCATGTCAACGTAAACAACAAGCGTCTGCACGGTGTCATCGATGCACTTCCGTAATGATTATCGCTGTTTTGTATTAATCTTTGTCTGCTAATTATCGTCTCGAATGCAAATCCACCTACCAGACATGACTGGCTTGCCGAGATAATTAAACAATATATATGCTAAACGACATATATGCTGTATTAAAATCACAATTATCGCGATTATCCTAACTAGACTTGCTTATGCATTCATGACAAAAGAGAAACGCCAGAAAATCTAAAAAAACATTATCATATGTGAACATACAAATTCATCGAATGAAATCCCACATAAGAATCTCCGCAAACGCAAAAATTGTAAAATAAAATATTGGGAACCAGTCAATGAACATACGCGCGCGTTACGTCGAACTACGTCACGAATGTAGCGACCATAAGTACGAAAGTTAGACGTCCACGTGTGTCCGGACGAGCCATTGAAAGGCGTGACAGATTCTCTTCAGCGGTCACGCTTTTGAGACTCCAGGTTTCCCGGTGAGATTTGCGATGTTAATTGCGGTCTGCCATTTCTGTGTTGGCTGTCTAATTGCGGGGACGAACTTGACTAACGCGATGAATAATTGCCAGCGATTCTCCACGCTCGGGCAGACCGTCATCGTCTTTTTGTTCGTCTGCGCGCAAGTTTCCGGGGCTTGAGGTCAAGAAGAGATCATTTGCCATACCTGTCGCTCGAACATTCCCCGGCCGTGTAACGCGCCAGCGTCCGCGAGCATTAATTATAATGGGAAATCGTTCGAGGAAACAAAGACAGGGTCTCGAGACACAGCGAAAACGGCGCAGTCGCAGAACGCCTTTAATGGCAACGTTTAATAAACCGTGATTTATCGCGAAGCAATTCGAGACGGGAGATTGAATAATACGGCCAGCCGTTGATCGAAAGTCGGTTTATTGCACGACAGCTCGGGAATCGAGACGATCGATCCCGATCGTTATGGAGATCGCGGAGAAACCGGGATTAACCGGATAACTATAATATTTCTGTCCGGGCGATTGGCGGCGGCGAAAACCGACGAGAGTGACGAAATTTTGACGGGAAGATTGTCACCGTCCGTGCAGATTGATTGAAACTCGTGATGTTCTTGATCTATCGCAAGTCTCTCGGTAATCGTTATATAAAGTGTTCCCCCCGCCCCCCGAGTATCATTTCACCCATTTTTTAATTCTCAGATTGACTCGCGACAAGCGCTGTTATATTCGTAATTAAGCTGCCAGTTTTTATGCAAATTCCTCGTTTGAGAAACACCGGAATGAAGAAAATGCTCTTTCATCGAGTAGAAAGTCTCGTGTGCTAACGATCAAAGAAAGATACTATTCATTTTTGTTAATGGACGAGATTTCTTGCGTTTTTCGCGACTGCCACGAAGGCGTAAAGACGTAAATGTTAGATCTGCCCGGAAAGATGGGTTTCGGAAACTGTGCGAAATTAGGTTTCACTATTTTGTCAATGCAATGCACAGAGCGAGAATTTTCTTGATTAATAATTTTTTTTTTTGCTGCATTGAGCAGAGGAACATGGACGATTTGATTGAGCGAGTTAATGAACTGTTTGCCTAAACGAGGATCTGAACCCTCGGTTGACGGATCCAGGGTCCATTTTAGCCGTTACCGCGTTCACTGTACTGCCACTGAAATGTTAACTCGTGAAAGTCAGCGGTGATAAATCGACCATGGATATTTATGCGTTTATGGAATAATTTACTGAGCAGAGCGTAATCAAATAAGCATTATAATAAAATGTACAATTTTTTACATGCAGTTGGTTATGTCAAGACTTTCTGTAAGAGAAATAAATTTCTACTCGGCTTTAGAACGTGGAAATTTTTCTTCCAATTTCTACGTTACGTAAAATCTATTCCGAGACTAGTGATACATAATAAAATTTTGCAACAAATCTCAATAAACACGCTCTCTTTATTTTGATAAAGTAATATAAAATTTTCATATTACTAATATTAACCTTAGTTTCGATTCGTCTTGGCAAAAAATTCCCACGTTACAGTAAAGTTCGGTCCGAGTAAACACGTGTATGATAATTCAGAGGAATCGAACAGTACGCAGACATTGTTACGCGCGATAGGGAGATCGATTCTCGATTATCCGAGCTCGAGAAGCCCGAGAAGGTTGGTCAGCTCCCAGATTACGTGAACTGAAAACCTGAAACGTGACGCGACACGCGAAAAAGCGTGGCGCGATCCTGTCATCGGGAAACCCGGGAGAAAGTATTTCGCGTCTCCGCTCCGGGGCAAGTAAAAGTGAATAACGTCGCGGCGATCGGTTTTCGCAGATGGCTACGAAGAACAAAGCTGCGAGCCACGCTAATCGACGGACCAAAGTAGAACCTGCACCGCTGTCAACGATTTTACCTTGATCGTTATCTAACCGGCTGCGAATGGCTCCACTCTGACCATCGACCCTCGTAACAAGATCGTTTACAGTTCAACATCATAAATCTAGCCCGATTCATAACACAATCGTGCTTGTAGCATTTTTTGCGTAGTGTACACATGTTCAAGAAATTCACAAAATCGTGGCAATTCTGTAAATTATCGGCTGCGTGTACTTCAACAAAGTGCAAGTGATGCATAGTTTGATTTTGTCGAATTTCCTGCAGTTGTAATTCAGCGATCAAATGGTCAATACATTAGTAAAAGCACCTCTGATTCCTAAAATTATAGCATCAACAAAAAAGATTTTGTACATTCCATGAGCTAAAAAAACTATAAACGATTCAATGAACAATAAACTTGAATTCCTCTTCGCTCGTGCGTGAAATACGAATCTGTCCTTTTACATAATGCATTCGGAGAACGTATGCAACCCACGGGAACCGCCGTGAGAAGACGAATCAATCCAAATCCTAATCAACAAACGCTTTCGGTCGTGATCGTATTCGGTGGTGATGGTTAGACGTTTTTGTCGATCGATCGGGAAGCGAAATGACGAAACATCCGGCGATATTTAGCATCGGCACCCATAACGGCGCGGGGGAATGCAGCGACCCGGCCGGCCGCGACTGCATAACCGTTTCACGATGACGTTTCGGCCCGGTTCACCGGCGAACCGGCTGACATACTTATGAAAACCGCTGGATCAGGCGTTTCTTTTTTCGCGAGCGCCGCTCGATTGCGACCGGCACTCTCGTTTTAAGGAAAGTCGACCGCGGATTCACGCTTTTACCGATTCGCCGCGTGTTCCGCGTGTCTCCCGCCGATTTCGTCCGGGAATTCCGCAAGAATTGGGTAACCGACCGACCTGGTCGGTAAGTTAACACCTACCGGCGATTGTTTCCTAATTTTTCAAAATTTACGATCCAGGGCTGAGAATTTTTTCACAGGTTCTTCGATGGCAATAGCAACATTAAGCGTGAGTCAACAATTCTCAGTGGCGTAACACAATCGTTTCGTTTTGGGATTATTATACGAAACAAAAAATTTTTAAGCTTCCTCCTGGTACAGAAAAATGATTGAAAATCCAATTAAACTTTAGTAGACAAACTTAGGAATTTGGTATAAAATTGTGGAAATTTGTGAAAATCCGAGTTTTAAATGAAAAGATGCCGGTCCTACGAAGATTAATATGCTTCCGGCAGATAAAACGTTAACGGACGAGGTACAACGGTGAAAAAATGTCTAACGATCCCGTCATCGATCCAAACAAAATTTCTACTCGCCTAAGTTGCAGATTTATCCGTCAGCGATACTGGTAAACGAAAGTTTTCCGGGAAAGAGCGGTTTCGATGCCGGGCTCGATAACGGGAGAAAAAGGGAAGTGAAAGAGAGAGAGAAAGAGATAATAACAATTTTTATAACAGGCGACAGACCAGCGTTGTCCACCGTGATTGATGTGCAATATAGATCTCGTTCCGCCGGTGGACATTGTCACGATTAGATCGTGGATCTCCATGCGTTTGTGCCGTGTGCAAAATGAAATACGAGAGAACGTGTGGATGTATAAAAATTAGCTCTTTTCCTATTCTTATCGGGAGGAAGCTTGCAGCCAATCAGGCTCTTTTTAATTATTATTAATCTTTGCAGTGCTAAGTACGCGTATGGGAATTTGCTAGAGGATTCGTGGCGTACTTACAATAATGTTACAAGGCGAAAATGGCGTATCGCACCATTACCCGTAAGTGGACAGCGGAAGTATGTGTGAATTTACACTTTCATGGACAGATGCAGAGCGATTCGAATTGAACGGACTTTCTTCCGCTAATGCTCTCGATAGATTGAAAATGGAACGAAGTACTAAAGTGAGCTACATTTTTCGAGTATGCCGGTTCCGCATTCTCATCTTGAGATACGAGTTCGTTCGCGAATGTTGCGATGATAATTAAAATGTAATGATATATGGTCCGATAACGCAGAAAAGTAGATACGATCGAAGTTGAGAAATGGAGACGAAAACAAAATATTATGTTAATATAATGTTAATAGAAGCGATAGTAAAATATCTGTTTAGTCTAATGAGAGTTCGTTGCGGTCAACGCATAGAGGTCGTTGTAAATATTGTCACAAAGGTAAACAACACGTGCGCATAAGCGATGGAATAAAGTGTGATTAGCTTAGATAAATTAAGAGGTACGGAAGCAAAACATGTTATGTCATAAACATGTTAATAAAAACAATTTTGTTTTTAACGGCAACAAGATTGTTCGGTGTTAAGAAAATTAGAAATTATGGAGATTCGGTTCATAATAATTGACGTTCTCGGACAGCGAAGATTCGCATGGTGTCGCCGACGAAATGAGAGGCGCGAATGATGCTCCTTCGCATTTCTAAAGCTCGGCGTGCAATGGCGGTTTAATGGCATTATTCGAATGCAGTCCTCGCTGACGTCCGACAATTATCGACGCGTCGTTAAAATTCTCCGTGGGCCGCTGTGCCGAGCAGCAGAGACATCAACGGCCGCATGAACGATAACGTTACGCTTTGCTAGAAACAATTTGCAACGCACTTGAAATCTGCAAGATAAAGTTGGCGCTTGTTTCCTTCTGCATAAAAACGCATTAACGTGAAAATTCTCAATTAGCATGAGCGGTTACTGGACTCAGCGTCAAGGCTCTACCAATATGTATACCATAGAAGTACAAATAAAAATATGAATATAATTAATCATCGACGTAAAAATGTTGTATCTTGACACATGGATTGAATCTCCCAGACACTGAAATCTAAATGATGAAGAATTGTTTATTTTTTTCTTTGTCCACAAGGAACAGCACAGACTACAGAAAAATGTACAAAAATATTGTCACGTTCTCTACAATTTGTTGAATTTAATGGAGGCAGAAATTAATTTTTATTCGATTCCCGTTGCCCACAACTAATGCAGGCAATACTTCTACTTTGCACAAGCATGAACAATCCAGTTGTACGCCGGAAAATTGATTTCTCTGTTCGCTGGGCTTTTCGTTTCTTTGCGAAGATAGTCTTGTGCAATCGCGGCGATTCGTCGTAAAATTATGCGATTACGCAAGGTGTACGGTTTTGATCGCGCGAGGCCCCCGCGGATTACGTTTACGATAACGCGAAATTACACAACGGGACGCGTGCGTGCGTGCGTGCGCGCCGGTGACCGAACGTGGACCGAAAAGTAACGAGGTCGGCCTTCCAATTGCCGTTTCGGTTCAGCATTTTCAGCTGACTGTCATTGACTTTTACCATCCCGGTGACCGCTGCCACCGTCGCCTCCACCACCGGCTGCGTTTTACTTTCTAGAACCGTTACGGACCGCGACCATAATCGTTGCATCGTCCGCAATTCTAGCCGAAATTCCACCGTTGCGCTACCAGTCGATTTTTCACCCTTTCGAGCAGAGCTTGACGACTTGAAGAAAAAATCCCCTCTTACTGGAGAAAAAGAATCAATTTTTTCGAAGAGAATCTTGTAGCTTAACTCTTACGGAGTGGCTCTGTGAAATTTCACGGTAGGATTCGCAACATTCTCGTTTTTATTCATTTTCGAGTTGCAACCTCAAGCATTATCAATTAAAAATTTCAACTGTCCTCGCGAAGAGTCTTTTTATCGTTTGAGCAACAATAAAAATGATAGGTTACATAGATTTGTTTTAATGTCAATGATAGAAGCAAATTTTCCTGTTAAACCTCAATATTTCGATTCGAATAATTTCCACTTCTTGCAAAGTAATAATCGATAAATAAGAAATGAGAAATTTGGACTTTTCTGTTAAATCATAAAATATTGTTGCAGAATAAGTAGTTCCCGACCTTCTAAACAAATACGCATACAAGTATTACATACTGATCTCTAGGCTACTGATAAGACATCCTTCAGTTAGGCAAGGTCGGGAAGCTCTCAATGATAGTTATTTGAGCATCACGTTATCTGTCAAATTTAACATATTCGGCACACTTCTCAGTATCTACTTAACATATTTTCAAATGTAACATTACACGTTGAAAGTTACAAAATAACAAAGAAACAACAATATTGTTGGGCATATACTGCTTGAGTAGGACTTGCAAGGATAACGTATCAAAAATAATGCAAAACATTGATGACGCCAGCAGAAAAATATGGATTTTGTCGGTTTATCGAAAACTGTGAATTGCAAATACGTTAGGTTTTGTACTCGTTATCGCCGTGCGTCGTATTATACTACATTGTAGGTACTAGTTTATGAGTAATACAAATAACCATTAGACAGCAGATTTTTTTATATTCGAAGAGAAACTAGTCAGCCAATAATTCGACGAGTAAAACGAAGAGACCAGTCTTTAAGACGATAAAACAAGGATTCTTTTAATCTCTTTATGCGAATAAAAAGCGGGACTTTGCATAGTAGTCCGTTGATCACATTTACATTTGAACGGTACCGAACGCCACCATCTTGTTTTCTTGGTCATTCTTTGGACTTTGAACTTCTACTATTTCTCACTGTCGCATGTCGTCGGCGTGGTGTGTGGCAACAGCGTGAAACGATTGTCCGACGTTTACGGGGAGCTGTGAGAAGAAAAGTTTTCCTTTCGAAGGAAAGCGAATCTCATGGGATGATGGACAATTCTGAATTCGCAGGCCGCCCCCACGTGATCGCTCGGATTTCCCATTGTTGCTCGCGAGAAAGTATATTTCTCGGGATCTTTCACATCGCGGCCGTCGCGCGTCGAGCGCGACTTCTGCGCGAGACCGAAACGATAATTAACCTTTCCCAGATTGGGATCTACGTGGCGACGGGATCTGTGTTCTTCACGCCCTCTGAGAATGGGCATTCGAATATTTATGGGCGCATCATGCGATTCGTCTCGGCTGGGTTACGAGAAAACGACTTTATACTGAAGTGCTTTGTCAAATTGCCTGCAAAATCTTTCCCTCTTCTCATAGATGCATAACATTTATGGTGTATTATAGCGATGGCTTTACGTACATCTTGTTATTTTTATAAAATGTCAAAGAGAACAATTCTTACATTCCTCCTGAAGTATCGTATTCACTGTGGCAGTGTGACGTATCACTCACAGTGATCGGCATTTTAATTTTTCACCACCGTTCCTGATATAATTTCGTGATATTATTTGCCGCATATTAGAGAATAGAATTCGTAGAATACGGACGTATTTTTAGTTTTTACGGAATAACAGTGAGAACCATTTTTATACTGCTCTCAATGTTCCCTAATAGATCCACTGTCTGAACGTCATCCACTATAAGCAACAATGAACATGTTATTTTTCTACCACTGTTTCCCACATTATTCCAGGAAATTATTTATTGTATAATAGTGTGTAGCATTCGTAGTATGCGGACATATTTTTATTTTTACGAAATAACGGTGAGAACCATTTCTACATCATCCTCAATACTTCTTATTGTTGATCAGATTCACTGCCTGATCCCTCCTGACCAACAATGAACATTTTATTTTATCCACCGCTGGTACCCACGTGATTTCATACAATTATTTATTGCACATTGAAATACAAGGTTCAGGGAACGCGGACATATTTTTATTCTCTTTTAATTCCCGTCGGAACAATATTTAAAACACGGATCAAAGAAGGGAAGTCAAACAATGTAACAATTCATCGAAAATGGAACAAAATCTGGAAAGAGTAATCGTGAAAGAATCATGTTGTAAAATTATCATATTGCGCTTCCTGAATCCCCCAGATCGGATACGAGCAATTTTGTGAAAATCCTCAGCCAGCCGGATCCATAAATTTCTCGCGGATGATGATCATCGACGGAAAGTGAAACGCGATCTGCCCGTAGAACCGCTTCCCGGACTCTCGATCGATTAAGAGTGAAGAAACCGTGTCGGGATCGTCACGGCGCGATCTCCGGCCATCTATTCGTCGATCGCGCGGAATGCCGAGCCGGAAGGATCCACGGATCGAGAACCGGAAACGGTTCGTTTTCGCGGCCGCGCTGCGCGGCGCGGGATTGTCAAAAAACGGATCGGTAACTTTTACTAACACGCGTCGCTTTCTCTATTCGACCTGATCGACGAAGGAAACGGCCGAGTCGCCGAGGATAAAATCGCGTTTCGATCGAGTCGCTCGTCGCAGCCTCCGCGCGCGCGGAAATGATAATTAACAAGGTTGATCCAACGGGATCGAGACCGAATCGCATGCGATAGCTCGAAATCATTCGATCGCCGACCCGAACGGTGGCGGAATATTTCTTAGCCGCGTTCCTCGTCTGGCGTTAATTATTAATTTCAGGGAAACGGTCGAAAGAATTGCTCGCAGCCAGAATCGACGAGAGAGCAACGCTGGCCTCGCGTTCCAGCGAATTTCTCTCGTGTTCGAGCGCTATCGTCCATTTCAGACTCGTGTTACTTTTCACTTTTTCGAGTCGTTTCTAAAAACCGATCTTTCTCGCCGCGAACGATGATGCCGGCGTGAACCGTTTAATTCCCTGGTCGTTGTCTCGATTTCGAAGAATATACAAAAAATCGGCAACGAGTATAGGAAAGATCATTTGTTCACTCATTTATCGCTTAATAGAATAAATTCCGAATGTCTGGCGGAAGAATCTACAAAGGCGCGACAAGCGAAGAAAAATAAGCGAAGTGAGAATTGCATAGTAGCCTCACAGAGACCTCGATTAACCAATCCGGTGTCCTCCTTTGCGCAATAGAACCTTATCGATTGCAAAACTGTACGAGCAAAGAAAAATCGACGGCGGAGGTGCAGAAAAATGGCAGAAAAATCGTAGGAGTGCGAAAAGGGGGAAAAAGCGATGACAACAGGCGAATCGGCGAGCCCCGGGCTCGTCCTCACGGGCCACGGATTGGCCCGATCGAGACCGCGATTTTGCCATCATCGCTTTCGAATTTCCTGCGGCGAGGCCGGCTTTGGTAACGTCGACGGTTTCTCACTTTTCAACGGAAGCGAAGGGGCCACCGGGCGAACGACTAATGGTCACCTTACGCGATCGGACTCGTTCTCTTTTCGCCGAACGATCTCACGGAGAGCCACGCGTTATGGGAAAACCGAGCGCTACGATTTTCACCCCCTCCCCCACCTATTCCCAACAATTTCTCGGATCTTGGAAAACCGTGCAAAACTCGTATACTCGTTCGCAGCGATCATCGTGTCCGCGTCGGTCCTGATCCACACCGGTCCATCTCTGGAAACCGATACCGGTCCCTGAATCACATGATCGGTAGATTTTCGCGGTTGTCTACACTGTTTGCGTTCTACGGTAATTGCGCGGCAATTAGAGCGACAATGTTGGCGCATTTTCTCCGGAGATTTACCCGAACGAATGAAACAGTTGATTGACTGGAAACTGCATTGTTTTACTGGGCTGGTTGTGGCAATGTTTTATTTTCACTCCGGGAAATGTAATTCTAGTTTTAGTTTCATGTTCACAGACTTTGTAACAAGCGACATTAGTGTTTTATCAGTTCGATCTCGACAATTTCCGGAAATCCGCGCGAGGAACTCCGAAAGAGGAGGTCGAAGAAGACAACGAGGATCCTGAGGAGCGTTCGAGAATTTGCGGAAAGGTAAATAATCCCCGGCAAAATCGCATACCTTCAGCTAGATGCCTCGGGATCCCGATGAATCCTGTCGGGGGTGCGGGAATGGCGATCTGCTGTCTTCTCTAATCCTCTAAGTGTAATCCTGGCCAGGCAGGGACGTCATCGATGGTGTACGATTGACCGGCAGCATCGGTCCTCGGGGACTATCATGCGCGTGGTATCCTTGGAAATCGAGCAACCGACGAATGATCACCAGAGCACACACCACAAAATCCCGGTTGTTACGGTTCAGGACCCGGGGAGAAAGAACCGGCGGCGCACAGCACAGCTTGGACGAATGAATCTCGTTTCCCACGGCCCTCTCTGATCGATCCTGTCACCGGCTCGAGCCCTGAGATTCGGCTGAATAGAGACGAGCCTGAAGAGGAGGCTCGTGGCGGGTCTATCTTGTCCTCCGCGACTTTCGAGTCCTGACGCGAGACTGAGGCGGTCACAGCCGAGTAGAATCAAGCACCGCGAGTCGGCTACAACCTGCCCGCGTCTCTTCTCCCTCCTTCGCTCTTTCTCTCCTTCTCCTTCTCTCTTTCTGCCTCTCTCTCTCTCTCTTTCTCACTACCGAGCAACCACCTTCCACCACTCTCACCAGTCGATAATTCTGTCCTTTTTCGACGCGACGCCTTTCTTTATCACCTTTCCACCACCTGTCGTCCTTCCACCGATTTTTAACCACCTCCTGCCACGCCGGTCTGCTCGCGACCCTTTACGTTCCCGTCTGATTATGGCTTTCTTTTTACCCTTAGCTTCGATGGGATTCGCATCCGCAACTCTCCGTCAAACTGGTTTGACACAGCCTCGAGAGTGATAATTGCGTGTTCTCGTGGAAGCTGATGTTTGTGGATTTTGCTGTGTTCTTTGGTTTCGTGTGAATTAATATTAACATAATAGTCTCTGGCATGTTCGACCTGCATCGAATATATCCCATCGAATCTCACAGATTCATATGCCACTTTTTGTTCAATAAGCGTCTCGATGATCCAGGGGATACTTAATTTTTGAACAACCTGTACACAGTTCAGAAAGCCTGCCACTTTACAGATAAGATGACAGCCAGTCTCTTCTGGTTTGCCAGTCTTGAAGCTCTTACAAGGCTTCGGACGTGTTACGCATTCGACTTTCGTCCTTATTTACATGTATCTTACAATTTAACCGGATAATTCGCTCGAACAGAATTCTCTGCAGCATTCTCCGATCAAGCGAAAGACAGACGCCATAAAGATGCAAAATCATAGAACAGAAGGTTCGAAATTCACGCTCCCCCAGGTTCAAAAATTCTGGCGTAACATTTCAAATTGAAATCTCCAAATATAAAATATTTTTATGTCCGATCGAGTATCAAGCGAAAGAAACACCATGTGCATCGAGGAATTTGTTCGTCACACCAATTCCAATAATTGAATATTGATGATTGGAACTTTGAGCCCCGGTCTCTAAATAGAAAAAGCCTTACTCACGTCGATTGGAGTTAGAATCGACGGGAGATATCCGACGTTTTGAGAGGATCAGGTGAACGGAGGCTCGATGAGAGAGAGGTTTCATTTAAGGCGCCTTCTGGCTTCGTGATTGAGTAATCAAGGCATTTTCATGTGTCGAATGAGTCACGACCGGCTCGGCTTCGCAATCAATTTCACGGGAAACTGTATGTTGACCCATCGTTCCATTAACGAACTAATGATTTCCTTTACGAAACGCGGACGACCGTGCTGCGTGCGATACGATTTGACTCTCGCAGACTCCATGAGTCGCTCGGCTGACCGCTGTGTTTGGAATGACTATGCTTCTTTTTCCTGGGTACCCTGCGTGCGTTGAATCACAGGCAAGAACGATTAAAAATGTTCGAACAGTTCACGATCGTGACCGCGAAGCCGATCGCCGAAGGTGCGTCTAGGTTAGCACTTTCTTCCTCTGTGCACTTTCGCACTCGCATTATGATTTCCAATAAATCAGGAAGGTTTCCTCTAATTTCCACCTTTCCGCTTTTTGCTCGGGTTAATCTATCTCTGTAAATTTATCACTGTCAAGAAGAATCGCTTTAATTTTCTTGAGATGTTCATTTTCGAACTGCCATATCATCGTGAAAAAAAAGATCGTACTTCAGTGTACCCTGGCTCGGTTCAGCATTTGTTTAGGAGGGAAACAAAAGCTGATTTTTGTTCAAAAAATGTTCCATTTGGGGTTTAAATTATTTTTAAAAATCTGTAAGCTTCTCAGAAAGAAATACCATTCAGAGGTTAAGAAGTACAAGCTCCACCCTTTAAAATGAGACGAGAAAAATCACCGTACGATTTTTTCCCCTGAAGTAAGAGCGCCTCAAAGATCGCCCACGTGTCACTGAAAATCCTTCAATGCTGTACAGAATTTATTCTCTGGCAGACAGCCTAATATTTGCGAAAGCCTAATGCTCATCAACACGCGCGTATCTCCTTCCTCGAGGCTAGTGCAAATTATCGAGCTCCATCTAGGATCGTTGCGGCGTTAAATCGTTCCGTAAACACTAGTTTAAACGGTTTCCGCGTGAACAAATGGCAGATGGGAGTTTTTCAGGCGGTCAAACTGCAATTTCGGATGTAGTTGTTTTTGTTGTGACGTGTGGCCAACCGTGGACGCTCGCTAATTCGCGAGACACACACTCGCCTGGCCTCCGCACGAATTTTGCAAGCCTCGCTAACGCAATTGTTTGCGTTCGCTCGTGTGCTCCCGCTGGTCGATCGTTTGCGCGTCAATGCCGGAGCCTTGCGACGAGAGGGAAACGTTGAAGAGCTCTGCGACGAAGTTCCGGATGTTCCCTGTGAAAGAGAGTTTCTCGCGATCTTACGTCACTGGTCTCCCGGGACCGGAACTCTGCTGGAATTTGGAGAAAAAGTTTGCGAAGATCTCGCCAATGGTTTTCGCCAAAGTCGTCAGAATCGGCCAAGAAAATTGCTTCTACCGATCGGAGGCCGATTTGATATTTTATGTAACGCGAGATCGCGATAGTAATCCTTCACCTCGCCTAGTTGCACTCCGCGGAATTCCGTGCACCGTCGACCCGCTTTTTGTACCCGTTCCTCGGACCCAAGGAAACCGGTACGCGTCACCGGTCGTCATTCGTTGACGCAGATCCCGCGAATCGCGCGTCACGCGACGTTGTCGATCATTTTCGACCGATTGACGTTGTCTTCCTTAAAAACCGTTGATCCGCTCATTGATAGTCCCGGTGACGCTTCTGTTTCAATGAGGCGAAGCAGATTCTCCAAACGGAAGCGCAAAGATCGTTCCACGGAAACCATGCGATATTAAACTATCTGGATTAAAGTTATCGCTGACGCAACGTACAAGTCTGACGAGTTGCTGAAACTCCGTGGAAATGTCGATCGATCAGCCGTTTTCGAGCGAATTTTATTTTCGTCCGAGAGAGGAGATCGAGAGGTGTCTATTGCGATTCTAATCGGGTCGATCCGAACGATCGAACAAACG
The DNA here is from genome assembly GCA_028454255.1 of Halictus ligatus. NCBI lineage: Eukaryota > Metazoa > Arthropoda > Insecta > Hymenoptera > Halictidae > Halictus > Halictus ligatus. The sequence goes on from CM052143.1 coordinate 5,661,334, forward strand.
ATTTCATTCCAGGTCGCGAAGTAGCGACCGTAACACCGGTGGTCAAGACGGTTTGCACTTTCCCCAGCATTGCGTAACACGGCCCCGGAGCCTGACGTAATGGAAGCCTGATTAAATAACAGGAAATTATGCATCGCTCCCTTTCAACAATTGACGCACGTGATTTCGAGAATTGCCCCGCAAAAAACACCCCTGACGTTCGAGACGTTCCTCCCGGCGGAATTGCTGTTGTTTTGCTTCTGGTTTCCGCTGGCATGTTCGAACGGCCGATTAGGTACGTGATTAGACGCTCATTTTATCAACGTAATTTACAGAAGTGGCAGTATGTGCCAGAGAAATGTATAGGAAAGTCGATTTTATAATGTATCCGACCGTTGCTCGGAAGAAAATGGTCGGGCCTTAAGGGGATTCTTCGAAGCAATTTTACAATGTGTTCTCGTAGGAATTTTTTAACGTTTCACAGCTTAGCTTGAAACTTGAAGATGGTGCTTCGAGGTAGGGTCACGGAGGTTTCGAAAATATGTCGATATCGTGTTAGAAAATTTAGGAAGCCTGACCCTCGGCTCAGACAAAGTTGCGTCGATTTTACAATGTGTTCCCGTAGGAATTTTTTAATGTTTCACGGCCTAACTTGAAACTTGAACATGGTGCTTTGAGGTAGGGTCACGGAGGTTTCGAAAAAAATGTCGATATCGCGTTAGAAAATTTAGGAAGTCTGCACCTCAGCTCAGACAAAGTTGCGTCGATTTTACAATGTGTTCCCGTAGGAATTTTTTAATGTTTCACGGCTTAACTTGAAACTTGAAGATGGTGCTTTGAGGTAGGGTCACGGAGGTTTCGAAAAAAATGTCGATATCACGTTAGAAAATTTAGGAAGTCTGCACCTCAGCTCAGACAAAGTTGCGTCGATTTTACAATGTGTTCCCGTAGGAATTTTTTAATGTTTCACGGCTTAACTTGAAACTTGAAGATGGTGCTTTGAGGTAGGGTCACGGAGGTTTCGAAAAAAATGTCGATATCGCGTTAGAAAATTTAGGAAGCCTGACCCTCGGCTCAGACAAAGTTGCGTCGATTTTACAATGTGTTCCCGTAGGAATGTTTTAATGATCAAATAGTAGGTTAAAAAATCCAAACGAAATAGAAGGAACACTCTAGGGATCGCAAGCTTCAGATCAATCTCGGACAACACCCAACTGAAAGGAGTTCAACTCAAACGAAGTTAGAGGTACTCACGCAGAGCGAATTTCTCTCAGTCGGCGGAGAGGAGGACAAGAATTTCGGGGCCGAGCAGGCGCGAGGGGGAATCATCGCGCGGACACGAGCGTTTCCATGCGGATCGAACGTGTTTGTCTGCACGCCAGCTTCGGAACGAGCGCATCGTATGCAGTAGTACGAGAGATGATATTGACCGTTCCATCTGGCGGAATCCTCGAAGGACGAGTTTCATACACGGCGAGAGAAACGAGTTGACGAGAAGAGAGGAGTGCGTTCGATTAGTATGCCGCGTCGACGTTGGCGCCGTTCAGGTGTTCCTTGTGCTTCTGCTCTCGTGGCCGCTTTCGATCCGTTTATTTACGGAATCTGCGCAATGAAGAGGCGTTCGCGAAAATCGCGACTTGTACATTTAGAATGCGCGCGTGCAAGCCAGACTGACATGAATTACCGCCATTGTTTCGCGGACATCCGGTCTTCGTGAAAGCCGAACGAAATTCGCCGTGCAACCCCTGAAAGAAAATTGACACGTAGAGCTACATCGAAATTATTTACTGTCTCACCGACTCGTTTGTCAGTAAAAATAAGGATGCAGATATGTGTAAAATTAGTGAACCAAAGTAGTTTTGCTCACCGACTTGTTTACGAGAAAAAATAAGTTTGTAGGGCTGCATAAAAATGATTCATCGGTCTGTGGACTCACGTGTGAACAAAAACGAGGGTGCAGAGCTAACAAAACTTTGCTAATTGACCGAAGCTGACGCTGTACATGAGAGAAAGAAGTGTTCCAAGACTTTCGAACGCAAGAGTACCCGCCACTCATTTCGCGAGCCACGGATAAGCAGTTAATGGAGTTCCAAGCGTAATGGCGACAAATGCAACGATTAGGCAAGACGTCCAAGGGATGCAGCAACCGAATCGACGGATCCCCGCGTAATCCGTGGGATTACAGCGACATTCACGACGTCTGCGTGTTAATTTTCCCGCGTCCACTGGTTGCCGGCCGCCTCGAAAAAGTGAAAGCGGCTCGGCTGTTTTTTGATCCGGAGGCCATCCGGCCGAGCACACACGCACACACCGGTTTCCCATACGAATCATCGATTCCATTGAACGAGCACGGCCATCGATAAGCCTCCCCTGTCATTAACAGACCGATCTCGACTTTTTGCTTTTTATAACTGCGGTATCCTTTAAACTGCACCGTGTACAGGGTCGATTATAATAAATGGTCCAGGCCGATCGAATCGTATTTCCGAGCCTCGATCATTTTATTTCTGGACGTACTTTCGTCAATGAGTCACCGCGGGGACCGATATTTCGGTTTTCAGAATTTTATGCCTGTTGAATCATTCTGGGTCAGCTTTTACGACTTCTGTCAGTTTGCAGTCTGCGAAATTGTACGGACGAATTTGCACCATCTCCTTTCTGTCGATAATGTAACACAATTGTCGCTAGTGTATCGTGCATCATCGATAGGGACGTAGGGACTGACAGTGGCAAGGTTGAAATCGTCATTTAGCGTGACAGGAGCTCGCCGGCGTTACTCAGTATGCGTGGCCCGTGTGACGTGGGCAAATCTTATTCTTATTGTCAGCAGGTTAAACCAAAATGGAGGGGAAGGTCTCTGCAAGGTCTCACGGAGCGTAGTGTCAGCCACCTTCGCGGAGACTTCTTCGGGTAAAAGCGAAAGTCTCGCCTGGTGCGCGTGCACTTGTCGAGACGAACGCCCGCGGAGAGGCCGATTTTCTTCGGACGGGCCGACCCCTTTCCCTATTTTTCGATCGACGACTCCTTTACCCCCTTCTTTCCCCACTTCCTTGATTTTTTTCACACAAATCCCTCCATTTTTTCTCACCTGTTCGTTCGCTTTTCACCGACCCTTTCGTTCAAAACAATTTACCAAAAAATGCTCCCTCTTACAGTATAGTACAGGTGAAATCCATGATCTTTTGCATTTTCAAACAAATGTTTGACACCCCTATTTTTACATACAACTCGTATATCAATAATCAATTCCACAGGAATAGTAAACTTGTGATTATCGCGCTAATGAATTGTTGTTACCTTACCATTACGCCACAGACACGTAATAATGATAATGGATAAAGAAACGAAGCAACGGAAGATGAAATAAAAGCGATTGAAATGGTGTAAAGGCCCGGCTCGGTGTACGGTCTGTGCGTTTCTATGAAGCGTATAATAATATTGTAATTGCTGTTATTGTTGCACAACGGTTGACGTGCAAGAGAAACGGGAGCCATTAATTCCTCATGAAAACCAATGGGTTGTTCAAACAACGAGGACAGATACATCTACGCCGGTATTTCCTGATTGTTACGAGCAAGTGAACCCGCTGTCTTCGGATCACGCGATCCAATACCAACGTGGCCTGTCATTAAGCGTTTCGAATTGGACACGCGCGATTAATAGCGGTTCGGTCCGGTGCGGCGCGGCGAAACGAGAAGAGAGAAATTCTAGGCCTCTCTCTTAACTCCGTGTTACGCATTTTGGTACGTGTAACCATTTTTTGAAAAACAAACGGCCGTGTTCTCGTTCGGGGAAAATTCCAGTGCCGACAATACCTATTTGACTCAAAAACGCCATACGTGCTAGCGAAAAGATGACTGTTCCATGTTGTGCCTCTTTCCTGTCTCTGTAAATTGATGATATATTTTTCTCTCTCATTTCGCTGGCGCTCGTACTGAGTTTGAACATAAATTTAAAAAAGCTCGTAGGCCCGTTTACGCAATTTAAATTAAAAATGTGTATGCGCGATCCTTGAAAAGCCTATTAGGACCTGGACCCGTAAGAATATTATTTCTTTTTGATGGCAAATGCTTCTGAACAGAATTATTTTCCATATTTGACTAAAATCCTTTTGCAATTAAGAGGAATGAACTCGGAATTCTTTTCGCAACCGATTAACCAGTTTATGGGACGGTTGTCTGTAATTTCGAATAAATTGTTCCAATGCAGCAAAGCGCCGTTTCGATTTTATTTTGACTCGCTGCACCGGGGAAACGAATCAGGGGCGTTAAACGAGTCGGTCACGTTGCAAGGCTATTAGAGATCATATTGAAAGATCAGTGGGGGATTAACGAAGGAATCTCATCGGACGATGGGGTTATTAGTGTCGCGCCATTGGCCGACGCTAATGTTATGGTTGCTCAATTAACCTTGCTCGATTCTCGTTGCTCGTCCAGACGACTCAGCCGAACCGACATGGGATATTGGGCAAGCGGATCGGCCGATTTAACCCTGAAACAGACGTCCCGGCCAAGAAAGACGGGCCGGACGCGAGAAACCGCCACGGGGGTATCGAACCGGGTCGCTAAATGCGGCCGAAGGTACGGTGTAGACGTGAAAGCGGTCAGTCCGGCTGCCATGTTACGTAAATCCCAGGAAGAGCGATCGAACGTCGCACCGCGCGCTCGTCGATACCGGCCGATAATCGCGCGGCACAGGGGTTTTCCGTTCTAAAGCCACCTCCGATCGTAGACCTTGTGCCACTTAGTACGGGGGAGCCTCGAAACCTGACTGCAATTCCGTCGATCGCTGTGACCATTACGAGAACAATTGAATTTCAATGGCACTCGCGTCGGACGCTTGCCCCCTTTCCATGGGGAGCCATTTCTAATCGGTCAAATCGCTTTGATCACTTGGGAATTGGAGATGAGGCCTTGAGAGGCCTTCAAAGTTGAACAACTTGTTGAAGTTGTAAAATTGGAATGACAGGACCTCTGCAATTACAGAACTTGGAGATAAAAATGGCTTAGAAATTTAAGAACTTTGAGATTTAGAGACCTTCCAAATATTGGAAGCTTTTTGATTGGAGAACTTTGAGAATTGGACACCTATGAATTTGGAGAACTTGGGAATTGGAAGGCCTTCGAAGCTGTGAAAATTTGAGATTTTAGGGCCCTTAAAGTTGGGAAACTTTAGAGTGCAAAGCCCTTGAAATTTCAGATTTTTGAAGTTGGAAATCTCTGAAGTTGAAGACCTCTAAAAATGTGAGAGAGAGAGAGAGAGAGCCTTGGACTTGGGAGACGTTTCAAGTTGCGAAACTGTAAAAACCTCTGGGGAATAAAAACGCGTGTAACTGGAAAATGGCAAAGTTGAAGTTGACAATTTCGGACGATTTTGAAACTGGCGACCCTCGCCGACTTTGCACACGAGTTTCAGCAACGTATTCTCGGTACCGCGCCAGCATTGTCAATTTCAGGGTTGCTAGAGAAAGCGCGTAAATTATATCTACGAGCGCGCGTACCGAGCATCGACGGTTGACCGCTGTTAATTGAGACAAGGAGAGATGTAACTCTGCTAGAAAGCGAATAAATTAGGTAACAAGGGCCGTCTCGGATGTCAATGGAAGGGAGCACGGGGTCGGAGATCGCTAACAACATGCTACAGGTGTGTTCGACACCGACAACGTCTCCCGATGACTTGGTTCCTCGGCGAATTTGGCGATGCTTGCGTAACAGTCAACTAGTCCATTGGAATGCAAATGACACGTGTCAGGAGCGTGATAAATATTCATGCAATTGTTTAGCGCAGACTGTGCCTTTTTTCTCGCGCACGTTGCACGCTGCTGCCGGCTGAATAGCATACTGAAAAAAAATCCGAGTCCCCGAGATGAACGCCGAGACAAAAGTAAGGAAATCATCGAACGCAGAAAAAGTCGATGCATATACATACGAGGAACGATTACTCTTGCGGACGGACACGACGCGAGAAGATGGTAACGAGTGCAAAGCCAGCTTCGTTTTATTTCGAAGTGCTCGAAGGAATGGTTTGTTTACCAACTATAGATAGCATCATTGACGGACGATACCGTTACATCTCCCATGTAATGTTTGTGTTTCCGGGATTTCTCGATCGCGAGTTAAGTAATTCGCGAGAGATAATGTTGCGCATCGATTCGCGGAAGCGCCGATCGAAAGAGACGCCATTATCGTGGCCATAACTCGGTCTAGATCCTTTACGCGAGCCCCGGCAATTTCGTGTACTGAATGGCATTTATGTAACGCGCGGGGATATTCGCACTGTCACGCAATCTTGTGTTCCTTTTCTTAATGATTATCAGTCGATGCGCGTTTTTATGTTAACGAGACACGGGTCGAGAATTATGCTAATTCCGCGGGGACCGTCGCGTAACCGAGATCGAGCGACACTTGCCGATGTCGCCAGCAGATGGCTGCTAATACCGATCAAAAGAAAGGAAAGGGAAAAGCTTGGAAAATCAATTCATCTCTCTTTATTACGCATAAAAATGTTCAGCCAATTTCTCACAAATTCTACTTGGGACTAAGTTGACGATTGCATATTCGAAGCGTGGAAATATTCTCGAGTAGCTAGTTTCAATTGCATTGCAATATTTTCTGGATAGATATGAATTTCAAATGAATTACTAACGCGTCGAAAAAATATTTGATTGCAGAGTTAATTGAGGAAAGAAATTGCTCAACTCTTTCGCGTTCAGGAATGTTCGATCCAACCGCCTCGGGCAACTCGTGGTGCCATCTCTCACGACAACTGTACACCTTGTTCTTATTGATTGTTCACTGTATCGGTACAACAGAGATCGACAAAATGGCGGTCACTAATTATTCAAATAAAAAATATCCGAAGATTTGATGCATCTAAATTAATTTGACTTACATTGCTCCTCTCCAGTGTATTCTACATTTCCAAAATCGTTAGAAACACGTTCCTCAAACATAAATTATTATTCCAATAGGGGTTGAACTATTTTTTATATCTTCAATTTTTGTGCAGTACGTACGATAAATTAATAGAAAAATTGTTAAGAAATTGACGAATCTAAATTGCTCTTATTTTATTTCTAGATTACTCAGTTTTTTAACCTACCCCTCAGCCTAAATTTTCTACAGAAAGCACCTTTTATTCTCATATTTCTAATCATAATTGTTTACTTTCCCAAAATTGTAGAAAGAAGAACAAGAAGGGAAACAGCAGGTCAGGCATCGAAGTCTCCAAATAGTAAAAGGAAATGTATAAAATTATTTTTAGAAAATTTAGAACTAAGAGGAAGAGGATCGTAATGATCGAGGCATTGAAGTCTCCGAAGATCGGAGCCGCGAGTTACCATAAATTCATGGAAAGTTGCGTTCACGGTAGTTCGAGCCGAGAAAGGCCTCTTCCCGGAGGAGAGATCGATCGAGGATGCGCTCGTCCATTGCGATCCTTCGCGGGTTTAATCTATGGTTGCCCTTTCACCGTGCACAGTGATAAACCATGATCGGGCCGCGCGGACGAGTCTACTCGTCGGCCACTTTCTCGCGCGATTGCGGGCCACGATGTCGTCGCGTACCAATAACCCCCGGTGGCTCTTGCAAAATTCGTTTCGCGCGTTCGTTGGCCAACTTTTCCGAGTTTTCCACCGGGGAATCATAGCCCGCCCCGTATTCTTGCGAGATCCTTCATGAAAATTCAGGGTTACGTATGAAAACAGCCCTCGCACAGTCGGTCATTATACCTTGCGATTATTGCAAATTCCGTCGCGTATGCGCTGTTGTTAAATAATAGGACATTCGCGTTGCGGAGTGCAATAACGCAATAACACGGTGCATTTTCTGCACTCGGTTTCAATAACAGTTTTAATAGATTAGTCAGTGTTTAATAGACACCTCACACGTTCTACGAGGAAGTAGAATTCCTAATGGGATATTTAAGTGTCGTGATCGATCCACAGAAAGTGGCTTTTCAAGATCTACAGTCTAGCGGCATCATTAGTGATAATTGCAGTTTCGATCTCCTTCCTTATCTGATCCGATCGATCAGCGGCAGATCCCGAAGCGATCAAGAGTTAGACTCCCGTATGGTACGCGTCCGGAGATAAATCGGCATACGACGGAAGATTTCGCGGAAGAAAGGGAATCGCTAACGGGAGCATCGAGAGCCGAAGGCGGTTCGGAACCGGTTGGGAACCGGAATGCGGTTTACCATAAAACTGCCGTATGTATTCTGGGTGAATTCGTGAGTTTTGCGCACCGGTCACGTATCGGCGGCGAGTTACAAAACCCGCGCAAAACACACACGGTTGTTTATGACGTTCAAATTACGATCAACGGCGGTAACGAGGAAACGGCACGGCGCGCGACGCAGCTTTTCTTATTTGCATACGGTTTCCTAATGTTATCCTCCGTTGCGTCGTCCGTGCATAGATACCGCGGGGAAATCGTGCGTGCAACTCATAACGAGCGACTCCATTCGAGGAGCCACGAATTCCCGGAAAGTCATGCGCCTTTCTCATCGCTAACCAGCAGGCTCTGGTTCGAGGAAGACAATTCGCCAACTAAGGGGAACGAACGAAGGTCGTGCGAAGTTTCCTGAACTTCGCAAATGGCCACCCAATTCGATCGTGCTCGAGTGCTCCTCACGAGACGGTATGTAGGTGGGTAAATTGGGTGCACGCTGCTGATTTTGTGCACTTGTGACGACAATGCTTGGATGAACTACAAGACAGCAAACGCTTCGGAAACATTGCAATAACGATATCGCATAAAAATTGGCAGGTTAATTCGTAAACGCTATAGGGCTTTTTTAGGTGAAAAGTTTGAAAAGTTGTTTGAAAAGTATGACGAATGTTCGAGGCTTCATTTTAATTTGTGAGCTCCCTTTGGTGAGAAATAGAAAAATTATCACGGCCATAATTGACAAGAAAGGGTTAAATTGCTTAAAGAAATAGGTATTGTGTGTATTGCTCATTCGCGTGATCTTGCTTTCTCTTTTTTATTTGACCATCCTTTCCAGATTCTTGAGCAGTCCTATCATCTGTTCATATTTACATAGTGAAATTGTGTTTGGCCTCGGAGCTTGAAAAATATTCTACATATTCTCGGCGTGGACGTTGTAGAATACGTTCTCGAAAAATGCGAATATTGCCAATTCTGATTTCTTTAAAATCAACAATCTACTCGTCTAAAAATTTCAATCGATTCCTGTACTTTCTAGTTTGGTAGTGTACTCTAGCCACTCTGAATGTGTATGTGCGGGAACTATGAAACTTGAACTGTGGATAAAAACTCTTCAGAACCTTTTAAATTTCACTTCAAACACTCACCAATGTAGTTTGAGTAGTACAAAAATTTCTAAAAAATATTCAGCCCTCACAGAGCGACATCTGGATCAAATTTCAGCCTGGAAAAAAGTCTACATCGACAAAAGCGCGCCAATCTTAGCGAAACAACCCACCACAGTTGTTCCGCCGGTCGCAACTCGTACGCCTTGCCCAATCACGGCGTGTACCTGCGATTTACCGCAAGAGAGCCCATCTTGCCGCACTTGATGGTCTCACTATAATGCATTCTAGTCCGCCAAGGTCCGCTGGAAGATCGCTGGGTCATTATAGAAGCAGAAATGCACGGACGCGAGAAACGCGCGCGGGTTCTGGCCGGTTTCTCCCGACGAAAGTGAAGTAAAAGCGCGTGGAAAGACAGAAAAAATTGAACTCACGGTGGAGTAAGCCCATCGCTCCAGCTGAACATCCTCTTGATCCTCTCCCTGTGTTTCGGGTCGCTCTCGATCTCCATGATGCTTCTCTTCCTCTCCTTGTCTCGCTATTTCTCCGCGATCGATGTAGCGGTCGAAGGATTTCGGGGATTGATCGAGATCTCAGTCCCTCCTCAGCGACGCATCGTTGTCCTTCGGTTCTCGTCGCTGGGAATGCGTCACCGTGATCCTCGTACGCGATTGTCACGCTGCAAAGTCGAACCGTTTCTTTATCTCCGGTCTCATAGCCGCGGAAGTTGTTTTTCTGCTCGGCCCAGACTGCTCATTACATTTGTCGCCGGCAAAAAATTAATTACAACTGTCCAACATTAACCGTTTCTTCGCGTTCCGATCTACGATAGACGATCCCCCACAGATTTTTAATAGTGGCAACAGGACTTCAAAGGCCGTTCGAATTCCCCATGAATTTCTTAGCAATTTAGTTTCTAGGAAGAGGCCAAATATTCTACTACCAATTCTCCATGAATTTCCCAGGACATTCAATTTTGAACCAAATGGCAAATGTTCAACTTTACGGATTTTTCGAGAACTGAAAACTTCTCGTGAAAAACAAGAATTGTTTATGAATTATTGAAACGCAAAATTGATTTTCAAGGAGAATATTCTTCGGCAAAAGACTCGTCCGTCGCAGAGTTTGTATTACTAATGACTCCGCGAGATTTCTGACACATGACTATGTTGGAAAGTTTTATTGTTCTCTTTCATTAACGCGATCACCGTCCGGACATCTAACGACCAGTTCCAGGAAGACAATGATTTGCAGTTCCGACCCGGAGGAACATGCAATTAATGTATATCTGTGATAGTTTCTTAAATTAAATCACCGTTTCACAAGAAAGCGGCTTTTATGTGCCGAGTGTTCTTATCTGTAGCTTAAAGGTATATCGTGCGTAAAATTAGCATGCGGATGGACTTTGTTAGAGGCAACGCGTCCAGTTCGCGATGTGTTAATAGCAATAATGAGCGAGATTCTTGCAAGAACTGTACAAAGTGGTTTTGCTAGTCCCGGAGCGGCGACCGGGATCATTATGTTCGCAAAACTTGTTGCCTATTAATATACGCGGATCATTAACATTTTATCTACAATGTGAACTCTGGTCTTGAACTTTTGAACGGCGATTATGTGCTTGCTACTACCTTTTATGCGATTCTAGAATGGCCGAAGACTTTACCGACTGACGGTATCGGTCAATGCAGATTCCAATTGGAGATTCTGGAATCATTTATCATTTTTGCAATGTTAAACAAATTTGAGAGTTTCTTGGCAATAATAATACAGATTGAGTAAAAATATATAGTAGAGAATTTTTTAACCACACAGGAACTCGATATGCAAAACTGCCATTTAATATTTATTCCACGTCAAGGACGTAAAAAAGGTTTGCGAATAATATTCTCCTAGAGATAACGTTGCTAGTTTTGTTTTATTTTGAATAATTGCCTTGTGCTACGAATTTTAACTTTTTCTTTGTGCGTAAAAAATCAGAGGACGATTCTTTTATAAATAAAGTCAAAATTTTAGCTTTGACAATTTTTCCTGCTTAAACCGTCACAACTATGCGACTGAATTCTATGTTTAATAATTCTGTTGACTCTCCTAAGTGCAACGGTATACTTTTCATAGCTTTATAAACACTTAAGTAGGTTTGAAAAATGTTTAAAGAAACCAAGGCGCCGAATATTTGGACGGTGTATTAGCGCTCGAATTTTCTCGGGCATTTTTTAGTTGATCTAAAGAATTAGAGGTCCGAGGCAAAATCCAACAATTTCACGCAGCATGTTCTTACAAATATCTGCAAATATCGGTTACCAGTTCGCAATGGAGCAATGTTAATCCCGACAACAAAGAAGCTATTCCACGCTGGTTCTGTGGAATTTTCGCGTAATAGGTTTTTTAGTTGTTTCTTTTTTCTACGGGTTTCGTGTAAGTTAATGGCGCGACAGGATTTACAATGCAAATATTTCGCAGATCGCGCGTGGAACGTTCGTCGTTGTACATTTTCTGTGCCCGTGGACGTGCCGAGGACCAAAAGCTCGTGGAATCACACGACAGATTTACAGAGGGAACGAAAATATCCTCGACATTTTTGCTAGGCACCACGTGTCGCGATTGGAATGTAAATTTCCACCGGAATTGATAGCCAACCTGTTTAAGTAATTATCCTTGTTTATATTCAGGGTCAGTATGGGATTTCTCGGCAGGAAGTGACAAATCATGAAGGCCTTATTTAAATCTTTGACAAGAAACATGTTGTCACATTCCCGAATGCTTCATTAAGTGGTGGAAATAATCTTTCTGGATTACATTTTTCATTTTTACATCGAGTCTGCTGACCTGCGTTAATGATGTCTGGTGGACTTGTGAAATACAAGACGTTGATGTTGGCAGTTACTAAGTTTCCAAACTTGGAAGACATTGTTACCTTATTTTTATCATAACGAGTCTTTTAACCAATGATGACAATTTTCCCTCCACTCTAGAGTTGGTGAAATTAATCTATAAAAATAATTTATGGAAACAATCAATAAAAATAATCAACGAAATATTCTTTAAAAATAATCCACACCTTAATGCAGTCTGTAAAAAATAATTTATGAAAATGATCTCCTCAAGGAATGTGCAGAAATTCTAAAAATATATATCCGACAAAATCAATCCACGAAAACATTGATTTACATAAAGATTCGCAATTTATTTGCAAACGTTAATTCACGTCGGGATTTTTACGTCAAATAGGCCTGTCGTAAAACAACTCTTTAGTTTCAAGGATTTTGTTAATAATATAAATATCCATAATCCAGAAACAATTTAAGACGAAGTAAAATTATGTGAGAATTGACGTCCCATTTTAACGATCATAGTGACGAGACAGTCTCTCAGAAATGATTCGGTTAAGAGACCTGCATCGTTCGTTTACGACAACAGCGGAAAGCGAAACTGTTTTCCGTCGTGCGTGCGCGTTCGGTGCCATTACGAAGAAAGCGTGCTGTATAACAATCCGCCGTTGGAATAGAAAATCCGTCGGCCAACCAATAGCACGCATTTTCTTTGGCACACTATACTGTCCAGTTTATGTTCACGTCGCGAAGTAACGTGGGAAAACAGAAGCAAGATCCTACGAGTCTCATTGTGAGTCTAATTGAACAATTATCGTGGACACGGTGGCAACAATCTCGCCACGAAAACCGGATAACTAGATCGTGAAGATGCATTCGATTATGCATTGGAATTCTTCGTATACATTGTTTGCGTAATTCAACGGGTCACGCGAACGTTGCGAGCACTAACAGAGACTGCTTAATAAAGAAGGCACTGTAACGAGATCTGAAAGATTTTCTTGAGTTAAAGAACGTGCAGCCTTCGAAATTTATTCCTTGAGAACGATTCAAGTATCTCTGAGAAGACATTTAAGAAATACAGTAATAGAAAGGACGTGTACATTTTTTAGAATTTTTGCATTGATAAAATTCGTGGAGTGGAAGCAATTTTTATGATTCTAGAAATTTCAGGTATTTTGACGAACTGACGTTTGCACTCGGTGCAACGACGTCTGTGTTTGAAGAGGCTCGAGCGTGAATTAAGTATCGTTTAAACAGCACCTAGAAATCAGTATGTTCAAAGAATTTCGTCACGCAGTTCGACGATCGGGATCGACGTCGGTCGACCGCGGAACTCTGAACCGGATACGAGAGGAAAATCAACAGGTGCAACTGCATGGGGCATTTTTTCCAGTGCAATAAACTATTGCAGCATGCTGGAGAAAGAATTCCACCGGACCCGAACTAGCTCGTAAAGATAAGCATCATTGAAAAAGAACAATAAAATATTTCGAAAACGATTCTTCTCTTCGAGACGGTCGTTTCTCGCGCGTCTGACCATGGCCGTCCTTTTCTACTTCGCTGAATTCGCAACGAGAAAAAGAAAGCTTAAAATACCAGTTATTGATTTTTTTAATTATGTGCCCCCACTTTGAAAAATCTGAAAAAATTATATGTTAACAACCCTACCCAGGTGATAAAACTGTAATAATATAAACTCACAACTCATAACTTCTACAAGAAATCGGCATTTCAAAATTCTTTTTGTTTTTTAAAATTCGGTTTCGAATCTAAAAATTCTGAAAAAATTTATCGATGTGCGTTCTAATAGCTAAAATATGCCTGATTTTTTCAGAATTTGAATTATCAATTGGCCTGTTGAAAATTCAATTTGGTTTGGGGCTCTTTTAACCTTTTTATCCGGCTACACCCTTTGCTGCACATTGACAGTCAATTTATTTCTAAATCAATCATTTATGTCGAATAGCATAGCGTAGTCGTTTATTTTAGAATTACTATTACGAAGGAAATGATTGTGCGTCTTTTAACTGCAGTACGGTAATTAGAAACCTATCGATATTGAAAGTAATGGAGCACCATGATCGCATTAAGGAAACGCGATAATTTATGAGAACTATAATGTACACCGTAGCTGAGCAGTGTTTGATGATTTATTGGGAGAAAATTAATCTTCACTGTTCGAGGAAGCACATAAACGCGGGCTTAAACTCTCGCGGAACTAAAGCTCGCGCACTGATTTAATAACAAATTACAAACTGCGTGAAAACAATAAAATGGTAATGGCCATAAAATGCTAATTGCTATAGTATCTTTCCACCACATGTATTTTCTCACGCCTGTAAAAACTAAATTTTTATAGTCTGTAGAATATTTGCCGGAGGCTACGAATAATTTCGAAAACTCCTCGACCAGTTGTCGAAATGCCGGAACGACTCACAAACAGAAAACTGCATATTTTCTTGAACCGAAAGAGAGACATTTCATTCAAAAGAAATACAGTGAATCGTACATAGTGATCTCATGAACATCCAGTTACTTTCCAGTTACTTGTGACGTCCTGATTCGAGGCTTGTGTACATCCGCGATTTTTCAGGAAGTTATTCGAAGATCCGAGAGAAACCCAGAAGTTCTTCGTTCCAAGTAATTAGAAATTCTTGTACCTGCATCAAGTACACGAGAAACGCTCCCGACAGAGTATCAAGTCGGTGTCAGTGGCATTAAGTGGTCCCTCCGCTTGTCCCCATAATGGGCGCGTTCTATTGTGCTCCCGGTCGAAGAGAACGTCACTGACCGGGCAGGAAAGTGGAGCTTCTCGAGCCCCGGATACCGGAAGTACCACGAAAATACTCGCAGGAAGAGGTCGACGGACGGCTGATTGGTATTCCTCGAAGGACTCGTCGCACTGATTAATTAGCACGTTCAGGTTCATCGGGATTCCGCACGCGTGCGCGAATTTCGCCCGAAATAATGCACGAGTGGAAAACAGGTGTTTCGTCTGACAATCCGACTGCAACCGTTACTGCATTCTCATTATATCTGCACGGAATACATCGGGACTGCTTGTGTAAACCTAATTCTTTGCGGTCAAGAATCTTATTGCAACTTACCGCGATTTAAATATTGGCGATTTCTCAAGAATCGTTGCGTAATTTCCGCAAGAAACAAGATGAATTATTGAAGCGTGAATGTAAAAATTAAATTAAGGGAATCGTGTGACGTTTGACGAACACTTATTTGTAATCTTTTCGCTTACTTGGCATCGGTGTGACGTTAACGTACCGAAGAGCTGAAATCGCGTTGCCATTTTGCGAGATCGCTGTAAATGCATAAAGGTCCACTTGCGCATTGAACGAATTGATACCCTCGCACGAGCGGATCGCTAACACCCTTCAGATCTGCATTGCTAATGAGCCGGTGCACCGGTTGCAGCACATTATGTAAAGTAACGAAATAGAAATTATGCTGCGGGGGCGTTCATCTGGATTAGACAGAAACCGCACTGGCGAAGAGAATTGACAAAAGAGGAGTGGTTATACTCCGCCTCTCCGCCGATCTATGGACGCTGAAAATCGTTAGATCATTCTTGTGGCAACGAAGTATGCTCCGAGTCAACTGCGCGTCGTTCAACTGCGCACATTTGCGCAAACATTGTTGTAGCAATTAGGCGAGGACCTCAACCGAGTTTATTAAACATTTTAACATATTCAAGTTTGGATTTATTCGTAAGTTCTTGAAATTAGCGGATTTGAAAAGAAGACATAGAAGTTTTGAAAGAGTTGGGTTGCTTTCCTCTGCGCAGAAAAGTGGAGAGAAGCGTACGCGTTGGTATAAATAATATGGAACGAGCAACTGTACTATAAATATGACCATTAGTTAACAGTTAGTATCCTGCTCCTGTTAAGCGCGAGTAGGCTAGACCGTTTTCTAGCTTGTAGATCTTCGTTGATCGAGGCAGTTGCAAACAATTTTAGCTCCTTTTCTTACTGTAATAATTGTTAAACAGGCCATAAAAGTAAGACAGTGCTGTTGCTACTAATCAGTAAGGATGGCGTAAACTGGCATCCATTTTGTTTTCCTGCACTGTACACCGATCGTTACAGATATTTCTCACTTTTCTTTTCATTCAGCCGGGTGCTGAACAATCCAAAAGCTAAAAGATTGTATAAATTCCGGAAAAATATAAAGCTGTCGACTATTGGAAATAAATAGTCGAAAATAAAATAAACAAAAACGCGAGAAGGCTGTTTGTAAAGGAGGTTCGATAAACTGTGAACATCCTCTCAAGATTACGCGAAAGCGAGAATTCTAGCTATTGTAAGAATGAAGAAAAATTCTATAATTCCAGGCTATTACGTGCAAATTGAAACGACTAGTTAAAATAGAATAAATAGAGGCGTGAGAAGACGGTGTACACATCAAGATGAATGGACTGCAAACGTCTTGCGCATTTTACGAAGCCAGAAGATTGCAGAGACTGCGAAAAATCTTGCAATTCCAGGCGCTCGGTTAGAAAAGCAAACAAACAATCGGAAGAAGATAAGCAGAGCCGCGAAGGCTGTTTGCGGAGGAGGATCGAATGGTGTATAAGTGTCCTCAGAAGATTACGCGAATTACAAAGCCGGCAAGGACTCCCGGGGAATGTAATTACGTACAATGTCAGGCCGGAGCGAGTAAGCGGCGGAAGCCGCGTAAGGACGTCACTCGAATTACGTGCCCCCGCGAGAATTTATGCAATTCGCCTGGTGTGCCTCGGTGTTATGTGAAAGTGTCGCGGCCGACACCCGAGATTCGATACGCCATTCAACTCTCGCGACGAATTCCCTTCCGTCCGTCTCTTACATAAACCGGTAAAAGTAAAACCGTCCGGAACAGTCCGCCGCCATCGACGCCGCGCCGTTCAAACAAGATTTTGTTTCTGTACGCGCCGATCGGGACGATCAGGGGATCGAGGGGGGATCCACGTGAGAAACGAACCGGGAGTACCGTTAAACGATCCGGTGCAATCCGAGGAATCTCCGTGTCCCGGCTTTCCATGCCTCGATCGCCGACGCATACGTGCCGGTTAGCCTTTATTTATTTATTTATTTCCCGGGCGCTTTGCCGCGCATGAAAGTTTCGATGAAAGTTCCAAGAAAAGCTGGAATTCATGAGAGTTAATGCTTAATGCCGTTCAATAATATGCATGTGCGCAAACGAGGCGGATTCTGAAAGTACCAGATGGAATCGATTGATCTACTTATTTATAGTTTCCTATAGTTACTGGAATCGTGAAAGTATTTCTGCGAGACTGCATACGTACAGAATAAATTTTCCCATTTTTTTTGTTACACAATTTTTTAATCAAATTATCACAGCCATTTGCATAAATTAACAACTTCATGTCGTAACGATCGATTTTTATGAATTATTGATGTAAAAATTCTATGTATATTCTGGTAATTTGTTCGCAAGAAAAGTTGAAACAATGGAACCTTTTGTAAATTCGCAGTTACATGGAACCGTTTGGAGAAGCAAAAATCGAGACGATTTATTTTCTACACTGTCGGTTTCGGCAAACAAAAATGCAAAGTAAAATTCATCGTAAAGCTAGATTATGCCAATGGATACCTGAAGGCTAAAGACTTTTTCTATTTATAGATGCACAAAAAAGCCGCATAATGCGTCGTTAAATTTTTCAGGAGTCATGCGAAGAGACGAGAGGAACTCTCTGGAAGTCTGGTCGCAATTCCAGAGTTGCATTGAATTATTATTTGCATGAACATTGCTCTCTCCACTTTCGTATGTTCGTTTTCTTCGACCACGCGTGTGAAATGAATACCAATTGTCGATTATTATTGTCCAGTTCGTTTCAAGAACTTGGCGTGATTCGAACGGTGGCAGATCACGAGTTTGAATCGCCGTGGAATTTTACAATAGTTAGTTGTACGAAGTTTGAAAAAGCCGGCGTAATAAGGATAGGTCGAAAACACATGGTAGCACGCCGAGACTTCCGGCGCGGCGGGAAAATATGTTTGTAGGTCGCTCGAAACTCTCCGTTGGCGGCGAGATCCGTAAATCACGAGAGCTATCGAGCAGATGACTTTCACAGTTTTGAGGAGAGGCGAGTTTTTAGGGCATCCGAGAGACGGGTCCACGGGCCGATCGCGGCCAAACACCTGTTCCTAATTGCCGACCGAGACGATCCTCTTCGAAGAAACTCGAACGACCGCGGAACACACTCACCGATCGGAACCGTTTCCGTGTACTGATATTCCATTGACACTTTCTAAATGGCATTTACTGGCCTGATCAACTGCAGTCGGAGTGACGCTCCAGCAGCAAATTTACGAAGAAATCGATGGAACCTCAATGAACCGGCAGAGAGGTCCAATCAAAGGCCACAGACCAGTCCCTGGCAACTCGGGTGTCCCGATATTTGGCTAACACTTTCTAAATCCTGACTGCTAACTATGGCAACACGTGTTCCAGTACCGTGGAATGTCGAATTTTTACTTCTGCCTAAATTATCGGAAATTGATGAAATTTCACTGAATGGCAGAAAGTTAATTCACTTTGAATAGTAAAAATTCTGTATTTAGATACACTAGATTTCTATGGCTTAGTTTACAGAAATTCGAATTTGAAAAAATTTATTCTACTCCATTGGACATCTGTGAAGGAGATCAGAATGTCTTACAAAATTTTCTAACCTTTCCACTATTAAATTTTAATTGCAGAAGAATTTTTAATTGAGTGTCTTTAGCCTATCCAGAAGGCGTTCGACAAATTTCAAAGCAGATTAGTTTCAAAAATGTTTAGTTGAATGTTCTCGGCTGAAGTTTCGGAACCGTCTTGGTAAAAATGGCACATCGAGTGAAAACGTCTAGGGACACCCTGTACAAGCATGTAGGAGGTTACGAGGAGCCCGTGGAAAAGCAGGTCAGCAAGTCTATGCCGCCGAGCACAGCAATATTCGGCTGTGGTACATCACGAATCGAGCGGTATCACGACTCCGTTTCTCGAATTTGATACTCGAGCTTCCTGGTTACACTTCCTCCAGCATTTCGATTTCGTAAGAGTAGCGCGCGCAACGTGCACAAAATCTGTTATGCGAACGTTCCGCGTGCCGGCATGCTAATCGCGACAGGAGAACGCCGAGACCACGTTGGCGACGATAGAAAGCACGCAGCACACTCTGTATTAAACTCAAACCCTTCTGTAAAAATCAAAAACCTGAACGCCGTCTGTTTTACCAGAATGGCAATTGATCTGACCCTTGGTTCGATGCCAAACAGCTGATCACTTTAGCCTTTACTTGAATTGAAAAATGAAATAAAAGAGTCTGTAATGTTCCCTTGCAATCAGGTTTCAAATTGAAACAAGAATTATAACGTTTCTCCAACGGGCACAGATTTGTTTGTCGTCGTGGAAATTACTGTAAAAATACCAGATGACACACACTCTTACAATTGTCAGAAGATCGGTCGAAGGTTAAACAGAATCTCAGCCGGTTTATAATTCTTACCACGAATAAAACGCTCAACGTCACAAGAATTACATCTAATCTCGAATGAAAAAAAAACCCGAGGGATTTCCACGGAATGTCGCGTCACGAACTCGCAGATATTTGCATAAAGAACGCCCAACGTTTACTTTTGCGATTCCCGATAAAGAAATGTCGTGAATCCGCGAGACGACACGCGTGAAATGCAAATTCCCCGTTTCCTGAACGCGTCAAGTTCTCGTAAACGCGACCGGATTTCGCACACGAGGATGTCGGATGCTGGACACACTGTCGACACTTGCAAACACATGATCACGGTCCTTCACCAACAATCGAAACCGTCGTATGTCGATAGATTTCGGCGGGACGTCTCTGTCTGGAGAGATCCGCGTCGAGGAACGTTCGCGCGGACGGAATTCGCAACCCGGATGTTTCGCGGTCCACGGGCGAGCACGGGTGTGTAAATTAAGTGTAATTTCGGTGATTACCGTGCGCGAAGATTCGTCGGGGACGGGGAAGGTGGAATGACGAGGCCGGAGTGCACGGATCAGGACGCCCGAACCGTCTGAACGTCTTTCTCGCACTGAGAGACGAGTCTCGTTGAGCAATAACGCGCAGACACCGGCAGTCCACCGACACACGATACATAGTCGAGGACAGAGGTTCCCAGCCGGGTCGCCAGCGACCCCGGGCGGACACTCGATTCATCTCGCGGTTTAATAAATTATCGTTATCACCGCCGGACCCGCGATACCTTGGTCTACTTTCCAAACTACAATGCGATTGTTACTTACCTAAACACCCTATTATCGACAGACTATAGCATCAGTTCTATCGTCCTCGTTCCGTGGCCATTTACCTTCGCTCGCGAACAGGAGTTCACGGTCGCAAAACGCACTATCTATAGTGGATCGAGTCCTCAAGGTTCTGGTGCTTCAATTCGATGAACAATAGCTTTGAGCAAATTTTTTGATTAATAAAGTAAGGTGAAAACGATGTTCGTTGATCGCTACGGTTTCAGTTCCTGGGTTTTTATTTAGAATACCCAATTCCATTTTCATTCATCGAAGAGGCTATTCGAATGTGGTAAACACATTGCCCATATTTGTAGATTCTATTCGTGCAGCTGAACCGAATCGAGGGGTAGTTTTCTCAGTTCAATTATTCTCCGCCCTACCATTCCAAGAAGCTTATTGGAAACAAGGAAAATTGAAATTGAACTGACAGCGCGGACGTCAAACCGATTAATCGCTTTGCTGCTCGTTGGTTACAGTACTTCGGCGAAAAATGAGTTAAGCAATTTACGTGTTTGCACTAGATAATCAAGGTAAGCGAATCAGGTTAATTCTAGTTTATTCATGAGATTATTGACTTTTATGTAACCGCGATGCTATCTCACGCGACACGCTAAGGATTAAATTATGCATAATACATAGTTGCGAACATGAAATTGTTATGCTGAGAAATATTTATATTTCGCTGGATCGGAACGCGTGCGTGGAATTATAGTGAATATTAAAGATACGTTTGATTGTTGGATACGCGTTTTGAAAGGGGGTCGCCTAGTAGAAAGGATTGAGAACCTCTATCCTAGGCCGACGCACTTCGCAGGTGTACGGGGCTAGAGAGCAAACACTCTCCGCTGGTCAACTCTACGAGTCATGGGCGCCGGCGCTGTTGTTCCACCCCATGGGAGGGGAAATTTCAACCCCTATAGTCTTCTTCGATGTGGCATTGATCCCCGCCCACGCGCCATCCGTAACACGCAAAAAGGAACTGACGCAAAAGAAGAAGGAACTCCACAACTAGCCTGTTCCTTGCTCGACCCCATGTCGATGGATTCATGGGGAAAAAATTCACCTCCTTAAAATCCAATCAGAAAGCCATTTGTGCGACCAATGTCCGACCTATGACCGACGACCACAATCTGTTACACAACTCGATAATGGCATAGTTTAGCATTGAAACTAAGTAGCCGTTCCATTATCTAAATGTCCATTTTTCTGTAATTAATTTCTCTAACTGTGGTTGTAGTGCTTCAACTAAATAAATCCATTACCGAACACGGTCCGGTCGAATGCGAACGAAATCGCGCGAATAAAGGAACGTGCTTGGCAGTTACAAAGCGACCGAGTCAGAATGACTGTCAGTCAGACCGACGGTGTTAGAGTGATCCGGTGACCTTTCCGCGAGATTTATGGTAATCAAATCCGACCGGCCGACGCCACTGTCCGCTCAAATTGCACACGCAATAAACACGGTAGCAGCCTCGGTCCGGTGTGTGCGTGACTCACGCAAGATTTGCTCCTCGGCGCACACGTTCTAAGGCAGCTTTCGATTCCGCGAGTTTAGATCGCGGGCCCGGGTCGGGCCTGACCCAGCCAGGCCCAGGCCCGCCGCGCACTTTTACCCGACAGGCCGACGCATGCTCGTGTCGTGTGTGTCGCAAATCGAAAGTGGCCGCGCTCGGGCCGCGGCAGTGCCGTCGTCTTCCGCGTGCGAGGGGCCCGCGTTGGCCCCGCCGATTGTGCAAGCGATTGCAATTCAAAATTCGCCGCGGATCCGTTGCGACACGCCCGTGATCCATTGCTCGATGATCGATGGACGACGAACTCTGCTCGATCGCTTCCCGCTTGAAGCCATCGCCGCGAAATTGTCACGGCTGGTTTCGAATTTTCGCGAAATCTGCAAATTCTTGGGATCGGTGTGTGAGACTTAATATTTCGGTGGAGGACTTTGTCTATATAATGTTGTGAAATTGACAATGTTCAGAAATGTTCACAGATTCATTTGTCAATTCTTGACGCATTTTTTAAGGTATTTCTTGTAGATTCATTAATCCTTCTATTCTCTTGATCTCATTACGATTTTAATACACTGCATAGAAATAAAACTTGAGGAAACTGAGGATGTGGTTGATTTTTACTAGAGTATGAACATACGCGAATCGATTTAATCAAGGATTTACTAGAAAGGCGTTTTTATAGATTCAGTAATCGTAATGTAAAGAAATTAGGTCATGTATGTTCTATCTCTGTGGTGGATTTCTTTCATGTTCCTTATATCGCCATTATTGTGCACTTTTATACCTATTTTTGTCTATAGGGAGAGTCAAACAATGAGGTTTATGTGCAAATTCTTTCGCATCTACATGACGCTTTCATATTGCTTTGTATTTATACAGTTGAAAATGATTGGTTAACGTTAGATAGCTTTGTGTATGCACTTATAACGCATACAATTTAATGGTGGATAATTTTGTGCTTAACCACAGTTTTCTAAAGGATGGTAGTATCATTACAAATAATCACTGCAAACATTTAATCGAATCCAACAAAAATAATTGTCGCACATCATTTTCACAAGTTTAGAGCGCATGGAAAATTTGGTAAAAATTTACCTAGATACTTTCAAGTATGTAGTTTATGACTATAAGATTCAAATGCTCTGAAATTGCTAAAAAATATTGCAAATTTGCAATTATTTTGGTACCAATATCGATAAAATCTTGTTGAAACTTACAGGACCTGAAGTTAAAGTATTAAAAAATGCTACAGTTAGGGTAAAAATACTCATCACAGACTCAGTGGTCAGGAAGTAAGTTCTTTATGAAATAGGGTTACTGTCTAAGAAAAATTGGAGTACACGGATCTCGTAAAGATGAAACGAAAGCAGAGCTGTCAGCTTCGTCAACGATCAGTATGCAGGCGGAAGGGCTCCAAGATAATTTCATCGGTTCTGAGTCATGGAATGATTGTGCTCCTCGGTCCCCGCGAGACAAAATAGTCAATCCCCTCCTCTCATGCATAATTTCTAGCACGCAACAGGGATACCATTCGCGTGAGCGCGTCACGAAACCATTGCGATTCGAGCGCGAACGTTAATAACGTCTGCTGGTCTCATTGGTACGCAGTCGAAGGATGCGCTTGTATCTCTCTTTACATAATGATACCACCGTGAATCCCTGAAAATAGTTCTGTTCCAATTAACCGGCAAATTTCGAATCTCGGAACGAAAGAATCTTTCGAGCGTAAAGACCCCTTTCTTTCTTTCCCGTTCTTCCGATTAATTAGGGTATGTCGTTTTCACTCGACTTTTCTTTGCAACTCAATTTTTTCAGGCTTTCGAAACTGCTAATTACCACTTTCATCGGTCCTTTTTGGATTTCGCCGAGAAATTAATAACCAGAGTTTTACAATTATCTGAAATATTCATGCATTCTAGAGATTTGAAGCGGCCGCAGTTTCTTTTCGCGTCCGAGGAAAGTCGTACGCAACAGCACTCGTTTGTCTTCGCAATTTATATGTAAAACGTGCTATTTAAAACTCGGCGATAAACCGTCAGCCAGTTCAGCAGGCAGCCTCCGTGCTCACGGTGGAAAATATTATTGCGCTGTTCCCCTTTTCTGCACGGGAGAACAATCATTCGGCCGGATTTCACTTTTGCTGCTCTAAATTTTTCAAAACGGTGATGAATCGTAGCGAGACAAAATTTGAAAAGACCCAGCGTGGGCCAGCTAAAAGAAGAAAACGCGAGAATCCCACGTGATGTTTACGTCTGCGCTTATTGCGAATGATTTCTGAGACAAAAAAGGTCGTTCATTCCATCTATAAATTGTTTGTAGTTGTGATGCACTGTTCTATTTTTATGTTGGTTTTCTTTTCCTATGTTTCACGTGTAAAGCGTAAAGTATTGATCGGATGTATCGAGATTCGTGAGAGACTTGTTTTTCTACTACGACACGATGACTATGAAGAATTTTATGTACTCGCGAATTGCATTTTATGGATTCTGCAGGTGTTCAGAGGTAAAAAAGCAAATGCTGTGTATGTTTAGTTAACAGACAGTATGACAAGTGTTCTATATCTGTGATTCCGAAGGAGAAGCAAATGGAAACTTGCCTCACAATATTAATTAATGCTCATTTGACATTTTACTATCGTGAGAACAGTTTGTACGAAATATATTTATTTTTAAGAACAGTGTACAAATAACAATGTCACTAAAAAGCTGTTGATGAAAATGTTGGACCCTCCGAACTTCTTTTTGTTGAAACATTAGGAAATACTGGCAAACGATTACTCTAATTATTCAGTCAGAATTGAGACCATGTTTCGCACCAGATCGCTATCAGTCATCATAACAAAGCTCTCCTTAGCAGCTCCGATCTTAATTTTATTCCCACCGGAAGTCGCCATCTTCTTCTTAGCGGACGCGTGAAATTCCTCCGCCCCAGTTGCCATCTTGATCTTTGAAATATTATTTACCGTGATCCCAGAGCCTGGCATGATCATGATTCTATCACCGGCTTCACGAACCAGAGTCTTTATAATCTCCAAACCTTCTTCAGCAGTGTCCTTCTGACCAGAGGTCAGTATTCTTTCAAAACCAAGTTCTATTAACGTTTCTAACGACCTCAGAGGGTCATTGACCTCGTCGAAAGCTCGGTGAAAGGTAACTGGCAAAGGACTGGCTTGGGAAAGAATATCCTTGCAGAAGTCGACGTTGATTTCGTCGTTCGAGGTCAACGCTCCGAAAACGAACCCGTCCGCACCGTGGTTCTTCAGTATTTTCAGGTCCTCCAGCATCACTTCCATGTCGTCCTTGGAGTATACGAAGTTGCCAGCGCGTAGACGCAGCATCGCGTAGATTGGGATCGATGAGAAGCTCTTGATCTTTTTAATCAGGCCTGGAGTGGGGGTTAAACCACCCTCGGAGAGGGCTGCGCAGACTTCGAGACGCTTTGCCCCGCCGTTTATGGCGTTCCTTGCGGATTCTAGGGAGTCCACGCAGATTTCCATCTGAAATACTTCACTTGGCTAGTATTGCAACAACTGTTTAGTCCCCTGACTGAAATTCTGTTTGACTTAAGCTTACGTTTGCTCTGAAATTTAAATATTCGTGATAGAGAAATACTTTATTTTATCTCAGAGGAATTGTATATAAATTCTATTCTGTAATGAAAGATTTTGAAGCTCGTAATATGATGCAGTCATATAAGTAAAATGTTAATCACGAGATCAACGCAAAAATACTTACGATTTTATAGGGAATGAATAATAAGTATTTTCTCTTGCAGATTTAAACAGCGGAAGTTGTAGGCAAGGTTGCCACTCTCTCAGGTTGGTAATGAAAAGGGGATGTTACTAATATTTTGTTACTAGAACCGACACAACCGACGGCAACGAGCTGAGTGTCTGAAATTATTTTACGCGTACTCTACAGACTGATAATATAATTTGAACAGAGCTTCTATCATGGTACGAAACCTGATAATTATCTGATAAGCTCAGACGAAAGAAAACAGTAAAAGCCAATCTGCTGGAACGCGCGTGGCAATGAAAATGGCCGACTGAAGTGATTGAGCCGCCATCTTGAGGGTATCGTTGGAGGCTTGCAGAGGATAAAATCATTCTCGACGTTTTCTTACCTAAAATCGATTTCTAAGATTGCTAGAATTTATTCTCTAATTGCATTATTTAATCCCTTGTGCCCTACAACACAATTGGAAAAATGTGGTCTTTCAATATATTGTAACTAGACTGCCAAACTTTATGCTAACTCTCGTTTACCGACTTCGTTTTATAGAAATTATGACGAGGGAAATATTTCTTTCAATGACTAAAATATGGTTAACTCACTATAGAAGGAGGTAAAACATTTCTATTTGGTTCTCGTGCTTTCCAATTCATGCAGAAAAATTTTTATTGTGCCCAAAGATTCGCGATCCAGTTATAATTCTGAAGGATGCAATGTTGCATGAATATCACTCAGAAAAACAATTTCAGAAAACATTAAAATTCGTTCTAAATAAAACATCAATTATAATCCGATTCTGCTATTGTAAACTAGACATTCAATAATGTATTCTATCAGCCCTACGTTTGTTGCAAAGTACCGAAATCCAGGACCGATCTAGATCGCACAGGATCGAACAACCGGGTGAATAATCACAGGACACCAGTGGGTTTATAAAGCGCAATGAAATTCTGTATTATACAACACGTGTGATAAACTAATACCAAGAGTTATACAAGTAAAAAATAATAATAATAATAATAGTAATAATAATTATTATAACAAACATTTAAGCGACATTTATGAAATGGGGCATTGGCAAAAATAGGGTCTAGAGGTAAAGAAATAAAATACTTCAAAAAAAAAAGAGGACAGGAGAGCTGGACGAAAAGGGGGGACGCTGTCCTATATTCAGTCGCGATTGTCCGTCTGGCCGATTTCCGATCGACACAGTCCATTCGAAGCATCGGTTGGGGATCTAGGAGAAGGTATACTGGATCGCAATTTTAGTGGATCGATCGATCGATTCCGCAATAAGGCCCGCGGGGATTAACTGGGGGGCGGTCTTTGGAGAGCTAGAACGATTTTCCATGGGTTTAGTCCCCGACCGGCGACCGGTGTTTCAACATCGCCGACGATTCACAAGCCGGACATCGGCGCGTGCCATTTCCTTCGCTCTGTGGCTAATTAAAACGATCCGCTCAGAGATCGCCGTTCGAGACTGCGATCGGCGCCGGACTCGTCGGGTTCGATGCGCTCGTCGTCCATTTGTTCTTGTGCGGATCCACGCCGAAACCCTCGTCGTAATTTCCCCGTGTGATGAACAGCTGCTTGAAGTGCGGGATGCAGTACAGTTTACCATTGTTCAAGGTGAACGTGTCCATCCTGCTCGAAAAGAACAAATCATTAGCTGGTCGATCTTCTTAGGCAACAGACTGAGGATCTTTGCGCCGGGCACAATTTTATTCTACCGCTATTGCGACACATGCAGGTGTTAAGTAAAAAATCTGTTGTAGTCCTCCTTAACCCTAGAACGATATACTTGTATTTTTTTAAAACGCCATGGGATCATAGGCGACCCAAAATAAAATGTCAACCCTTTTCCTCGGTTATTGTATTGACGAGCCAAAATAGCTCCGAGCGCAAAGGGTTAAAATTTCATGGCGTCTCTAGCGACATTAGTGTGTCGTTCCAGGGTTAATCAGCATAAAAAGTGTGAACTATGACAGCATTCTCAAATTCAACGTCAGTCCAGTCAAAATCCGCAGTCTGGTAACAATGAAATGATTTTCAGACTCGTTACCTCAACACACAGTTGCACTGCAGACACCGGAAACACTGTTTGTGGAAGATTTTGTTATTCGTCTCAACCTTCTCCAGGGGGTAGACTTTCTTCTGGCAGCTCTCGCAGACGTCCGTACAGCTCGCTTGAATCTCCTGTATCGTTTGTCGGGTTCAAAGAGGAAAAAGAAACAGAAAAGAAAACGAAAAAATAAAAAAACGAACCGAGAAAAACAGGCGAAAGAGAGAGAGAGAGAGAGAGAGAGAGAGAGAGAGAGAGAGAAAGAGTCGACAGGGTGAATATGAGGGGATGATTGTGAAGATGAGAGGCTGCTAAACGCTTCGGGGATCGGTGAACTATAATTTTCCCTTGTTAGCGACACTGTGAGACGTTATCGAGCAGTGAACAGGGGCTGGAGCCCCGAAAATGGGACACTAACGAAGGGAAATGGTATTCTCGGAGGATCTGTTATTTTGGATCACTTTCCCCAAGAAATAAAGGTCCACTGTGCTGTGTCTTTCGAATTTTCGCGCACGATTTGCGCGCAACCGTGCGTTTAGACAAATCGGACAAATGCTTGTACGTGTTTTATATAAATTCGTGATTTTTTCAAAGCAAACGGTAAGCGAGCTATGGTTGCGGTGAATATTCGGTTTTTCATTTCATCGAACCGTGAGACGTATAAACATCCGTTCGTTTGACGTGAACGCACTATAATATTCGCATCGGTCATCATTTCGTCAGGATGTGCCCTTTTATTTATCGTTTGCAATACGATCGTAATAAATCGTTACACGTGAAAGGTAAAAGGTAAAGAACAAGAGTACAAGTCGCTAAAAATTATACAATCCCAAGACGCAAACGAGGGTCTACGTGAAATAATAATAATATTAATAATAATAATAATAATAATGATAATTAATAATCATGTCTCGGCGGAGCAGGCCGGGAACCAAGCGCGGTTTCGCTTCAAAATAAATCCCACTCGCGGACATAACTTGTGTGTGTGTGTGAGAAAAAAAAGAGAGAGAGAGAGTGTATGTGTGTGTGTTTGTAATATATATAAATATTCTCCTATCCGCCGATCAACAACAAACAATCGCGTTCGCGTGGCTCAAACAACAACGGTTCCCCTCGTTGAAGACAAAATTTATTGCACTGAAAAATCGATCAACGCACGAAGCTCCTCGGGGTGAGGGGGGTGGGAAGAAGAAGGGTAGATCGCTCGATCAAACCGTAGAGAATATATATATACGCATTTTATAGAATCTATACCCTTCGATCTCTCTGTGTAATACTCGGAGGGCTGGTTTCTTTTGATTAAAAAAATCACTAATGCCTCTAAAATCTTGCACCTAACCCGGCTCGTCGAGAACGGAACCCTGAAACCCTGTATCGAATCGCTAACATCGACGGGATCCTCTCGCGACACTCGAATCGATTACGCATCATCCTTCCCTCGTGCCAATTTGACGCGATTCTAATAAATAATTACACAGAAATCATCGTTAAAATCCTTAACTTTCAGGATTCTGCATTTATGGGAGCTCCGAGCATTGAAATCTGTGCAGTAACAAAAATCGCAAATCAATTCGCTTCCCCTTCATTTCACATTTTCTCGATATATTCAATATATCATTAATTAGATCAATCATGATTTATTCATCTTCTCATGCGTCGTACAAACACAATAGTTTCGGAAAGTATTTGAACGATGAATTCCCTTGATAAATTGTCGATTATAGATTGTCATAATTTCGTAACAATGAAATCGTAGAGAAACTTCAGAGCTCAGATACTCTTCGAAAAATAAGAAACGATTGCAGGATCTAACGAACAATAAAACTAGTCAAATTTCACCCGAGGAGCGAACGAGGGTTAGATCTAGCACTTTAAGGGCTCGATCCACGATTCAAGGATCCAAGATCATCGGATTCGATCGAAAAGCATCAAAAATGTTTTTTTTTTTTCGTTGGGGGTCGACGATGGTTTCACGTCCCGACGTGGCGCGCTAAATGGTTCCGGGGGTTCGATATACACGTCGTTTTTTTTTCTATACCAATGATAAATATATATATATATAATATATATTTTTAAGTATTACGAGTATGTTTATGCGTACTGTGCGTCCGCGTTAGCAATGCTGAAGGAATCGATACCCGCCCTCCCGCCGGGTTTCATTCATTTCTCACTGCGGAGGACTCGGAGGACAACCGGGAGGCTGCCCCGTGTATCGTCCACCCACTGAACATCATTATAAAAATTATAAAGAGCCTATTTTCCTCTGTGGGCGCTCGCCTCGCGGACTCAAAGAGAGGCCGGTCTATTCCCTAGGGAAGGAACGAAGGTTTCCGAACTGTGTTTCGTTCAATTCACTGGCTGGATTATACGACGAGGAGCTCGAAACACCTGGCACACCTCCAGCGATCACTCTTCGATCATCTCATCGCTTTACGAAACTCTCAATCGCATTTCTCAACGATCCCAACAATTTGTCGACACTCCCTCTTGGTGTCCTTGCAATGTAAAACACTGGTTTGGCAAGAAAATTATTTTACAAAATAATAAGAAAATATAATGACAAGAGCTGTGTATTTTATTCTCGCATATCTTCATTTCATTTCAACCCCTTGATGTACAAATATTGTTTTATATTAACAGAGTTGAACAACGAATGGCGAATCTTTGATCGAATTCTATTTAGTTTGTATGTCAAGGAAGAGAGGTTACTACGTATTCTTGTAAATAGACTAGAACAAAGAAAAATACACAGACTTTGTGGCCGCTTAAATGAAACAATAGTTTCTTCGGATATATTCATGCTTTGGTACTTGTGTGTAGCACAGTCGACATCCTTCCTGCTGCATTTTTCACATTAAAATAATTCCTGCCTGTATTTTGTAGAAATTGCTAGCACAGAGAAATGCGTTTTCGAGAGTTCACAGGTGGAAAAGTCGATTTTCCCCTGCGACGAGCGATCGAAGCGAGGCTTCCGGGGGCACTAGCGACCGATGATCGATCGTTTCGCTTCCGAGTGATTCTTTGGTTCCGCTCCTATCATCATTCTTTTGCTCCCTGACTTTTCTACCGGCTGACGGTCCCCGATGTCCTACGTCTAGCAAGCGGTAAAAAGACTCGAAACTCTGTAAAGCGGTCGAAAATGCTCGTGCACTTTACACGCTTTACAGTGACTCACAACACCTGTTCGCAGTGTACGCGACGTGATTTTACGTGGAAGCATATCGTTGCGCGCGAGAATCTACCTTGCGCGCGTCTCCTCGGTCGCGACGTGTTTCTATGATACATATTTCTTTGTTTTTTTTTTTTTCTTTCGCCGAGCTGCGACACCGAATTCAACTTAACTCGAACAAATCTCTGAGTCACTGCGCACCGAACTCCGGAGAACGCTTCTTCTTCTTCATCTTGTATCTCGTCGCTTGGCACTCGCAGAGATTTCTAATTTTCGAGGGAACGAAGCCCCGTTGCGACTTTTGGCACCCATTTCCGATTAGCTCTTTTCGCTTTTCGCTTTTCTTTTTTTCAGTGGCGCGAGATCACTGGTTCCGAAGGGACTAAGGGTTCGACGATGTTGAATTCTTGTTTTCTTTTTTTTTTTTTTTTTGGCACGAGACGCGGCGTTAGGCAGTCGTTTCCACTGTCGCTGGAGCTTTGTTCCCTTGTGGGTCTCTCGCGCGAACTTCCTCGAAAAGTAGTACAAATGTTCTCGTGCAAAATGACTGCATTGAAAAATTGCACCTCGCTAGTTCGTTCGCCGCTGCCGGCTGGATACGTCGAGCGTTGGAGCAGTGGAAATCGCGCTGAGAACGTTTAGGCACCGCGCTCGGTTAGACCTTGGTGGACCCGAGCTTGCTGAGAGCTCAAGATCTTCGTATTCTTAAGCCTACTTTGAGTTCGAGAGACTCTGTACCTAAGTTGGATTAAGATCTAAGGTAGTTAAAGGCTCTCGAGCTAGCTGAAAATTAGCTGTTAAGCCGGACTAGCTAAAGGAATTGGTTGGAGAACTAGCTGAAGGTCCAGAGGACTTAGAAGGTAGCTGAAAACCTAGACTTGCTAAAGGAGCGAGCTAGCCGCAGGTCGCTGAATGCCCAAAGTAGATGGAGATAATGATAGGCTCGAGCAGAGCCGAGGACTCCGATTAGCTAGAAAACTTAGGCTAGTTAATGGCTCCAACTAATTGGTTAAAGACCTAAACTAATTCAAGATCCAAAAGGCAGCTAAGAACCTAGATTAGCTAAAGGCACAGGCCAGCCAGAGACTCGGGTTATATCTAAATTATCTAAAGATCTAAACTAGCGAGAGATCCAAGCTGGCTAAAAATCCCAGAAAGCTAGAAACCCAACGCAGTTTAACGACCCAAATCGACTAGCTAACGATATCTAAAAGACTCAAAAATCAACTAGCTAACGCGATACAAAGACCCAAACCGTCTAGCCAAAGATCAGATCCAAGGTGGTAGAAACGGTTTTCCGAAAGAGCCGAGGGATCAGCGAGCTCGGGGCCACCGTCGTCACCGTCAATTCCATCGTCAGTGTGCGCTAGATCTACAGAGTTTCGTGCGCGTAACGCCCGACGTACCCGCGCGCACGCGACAATGTACACAACCTACGCTAGATTCGCTAAGAGAACGCTTTTTGTCAGAAAAGACCTCTAGAAAAGAAAACCCAGAAAAGACCAGTAAAAACCGCACACGATGATCCGGACAACGTGGCATCACCGTGGATCAAAACGCAAGATCCCGACGAGCGTTCGTGATCCTCGCGTGTCGGCGAGTGCGTTTTTGTCGTTCTCCTCCGACTCCCTCGGTGATCGTCCCGGGTCATCATCATCGTCGTCTCTCGCGTGTCCGCTTCCTCCTCCTCGGATCCTCGGCGCGTGTGTGTGTGTGTGGTTCTTTACTGTTCGCGATCAACAGAGAATCGATCATGATCCACAGGCGAGGCAGCTGGCCGAACAATCAACACTGCAGGCGCTCAACCAAAATGCGTAGGCAACAACGTCAACGCGCGTGGGAACTAAGTAAATCATGCTTGTGCGTTTTGTTTTATTCGAAAAGTACAGCTGACACGAGCGTAGTTTTTCTTTTTTTTTTTTCTTTAATCTTCTCCGAGACTTCGCCAACGTCTCTCGCAAAGTGAATCGGCGTCCCAATCGCTCGAATCACTGTGCTGCAGTTACGTACACCGAGAAACGAAACTGAAATCTGTCGGCGTGCGTCCTCGGGGTCTTGCGGAACTCAGAAATCTGCGTGCACGCGGCTACAAACACTGTCCGCGGGTAAAATTAATAACAAATCATATATATATATATATAGTTGTCGAACGCCCAACTGAACACAGGTGCAACAATCGGAGAACGGTGTCCGGTCGATAAAGCGACACCGTGGTGAATCGTGCTTTTAGAGACACGCGCACACGCACACACATACACACAGGACAAACGCACACGATTGTAAATCAAGAAAAGAAACACTGCGGGAAAAACAACGATTTTACGACACACCATGCGGAGAGAAAGCACACAACGACAAAGAGGATGTTTTGTGGTGGGTGTGGTTCGTGTGCTGTGCTGGTGTGGGGATGAACGTCTGGCTGCACTTCCGGCGAAATTAATTAGTCTCGTATTCAACGGCGAAACCCGTAAAAAAATTCAAGAGAAGTAATACACCTCGATCATTGGAAAAAGTTCGGGAAAAAGCTGAACTATTTTAGCTTCGCTTGCATTTGACACGTCTCGAGGAGTAAAGAAAAAATAAAATAAGGAGAACCGTCGATGTAAAAATATTCTCTAGACCTCGCATAATCATACTATTCAACAGTGAACACCAGAAAAAAATTAACAGGCATTAAAAATCTCAGCGAATTCAAAACAACTTATAAGTTCCTACTTCAAAAAATAATTAAAAATGACATGACCCAAGGATCCAAGGGTCATATTGGACCCTGCATCGTTGAATCAAGCCATGAAAATCCCCATAAGAAAGTCCTCGAGGAATGGAGGGAGGGAAGAACACGAGCAGCCAAGAAATTTCGCAAGCGTCGACAGGCCAGTCAGGTGAAAAAGATGAGCGACATCGTGTTGTATAGTTTTTTTCCGTGAATGAGATTGAATGGAGGACGGATGAAGGGAGCCTTTCTACGAGACTTGTGTACTCACCACGAATCGATTGACTTTGACCTTGGTGGTGCGCGGGGATTCAGTCTGTTGCGAGCCGAGGGACTCGAAGCGGGCTCTTAGACTGCTCGCGGACTCTATGCTCGATTGCTCGCCGATGTTCTGCGCGATCTCCATTTCGGCGATGTGCTGGTTGCTTGACGTGACCGCTTTCGCGTCCGTCTCGTCCCAGTGCTCGAACTTCGCGCAAAGAGTCTTCGCGCGCGCAGCGTTTTGCGCTTGCTTCAGGAACTCGTCCTCCACCTGTAACACCGGCTCGTTGAATTTTATGAGCGTGAGAGAGAGGGAGTGGGAGAGAGGGGAAGAGGATGGAGGAACGTGTCGATACTCCGACACGACGCTGTTAACACGCTCGCACGAACCCACGTTTCTTCTTTCTAATGAAAGCGGAATTCATTAGTACCTGGAACCGCTCGCTTGCTCGATTCTTAGATTACCGGCGCTGAAGAAGGGACTCTAGATACATCTCTTTTACTGGAATCTGTTCCACTCTTTTTTGATAATTATTTTGTATCGCCGTTCTTTAGAGACCTTGTTTATCCGAACACAATTTTTGTCGTAGTTGGAAAATTGATTGATTTTTCTGATATTTTAGTATTTTATCCGCAATTTGGGAATGGGATCTTTCTCTAAAAAGAGAAAACTTCAAAGTGTTTCGCGCTAGTTCGCGATTCAAATGGTTATAGCTTTTATCAAATTTGTTAAAATTAGTTGTTAGCTGTGAACCAGAGATTTTAATAGAATATAATATTCGATGTAATTTTTATATAATATGCGATATGTGTGAATGACACTATCGTCGCTAAGCAATGCAAATTCCTCGAAGGAAATTGCAATTCCCGTCCCGAAGAGGTATTGGCTGGTCATCGTCATTAGTCGGTAGTCTGAAGCGGAAACGACCGGTCTGAAGAAAGTATAATACCGGTCATTTATCACATATTCGAGTGGTAATGCGAGATCGATGCACCGGTTAAAAGAAAGTTTCTAATCTTGTTTCATCTCCGTTGCGTCTGCGTGCTAATTGAACGGATGCCTCGAACCACGGTGTAAATACTGTGATTGCGAGCTAAAGCAGCTCCAATTAAATCAGCTCCTTCGTTGGCTAATCTGTTACATTCAATCTGACCGAGCGTTCTAAGATCATGATCTTCGCGGTGAAATGATCGTACAGGATATATAATTTCGAGCTCGTTGGCGATCGACGTTTCGAGCATTTGAACAAAAGTTAATACTTCAGCACCTGGGATACTTGGAAGCCTGCAATCTAAAGTTTCACCGAAGAAACATTTGTTCGTTCGTTTCCGGGGTTTAGTAATTTTGTTCTGAACAAAACTCACAAAAGATTTTCGATTGTGTTAGACTATGTTCATTTAAGAATAAAAGTGCTATCCTGCTTGGAAAAAATTAAACAACCGGCGAAAACATCAATTTCCGTGGCAAAAATATTAAGATAAACATCGGGAATGCAAAGAAGCTTGTTGAAGATCAAACGGGAGACG
Organism: Halictus ligatus; assembly: GCA_028454255.1. Lineage (NCBI taxonomy): Eukaryota > Metazoa > Arthropoda > Insecta > Hymenoptera > Halictidae > Halictus > Halictus ligatus. The sequence continues at coordinate 5,696,672 of CM052143.1, forward strand.
AACAAAGCGTCGATCGCACCTCCTGCAGTCTGAACAGGTTCATGCATATTCAGCCCGCGAGAATCTCGTGGCACCGTCGGCCCCCATCTTGCTCACGTTAATAAACGCTACCATTTTTCACGCGGAGAACAATGAGGCTACGGAGCCGATCGACGTAAACGAACCTTATCCGAAGCTCGCACGTAGTTGGGATCCCTTTCCTCCGTGCTGTCCTCGCCTTCCGATTCTTCACCTTCTTCCTCCTCTTCGTCCTCGGATCCTGACATGGGAGGCTTCTCGTATTTGTCTTCCGGAGGAGGTGTGAACCGTTTCAGAGGCTTCGGGAATTTAGGTACCTCCTGCTTCGTGGCGTTCTCCTCCATTTGCCTGAAGATCGACAGCATCTTCCTCGCAGTGTCTGTGTGGACCACCTCGTTCACCCTGTCCTCGGCTCGGACCACGTCTGGATCACGGTAGATCTCGCGCTCGGGGGAATCCATCTGCCGAAAAGATCAATGGTAAGAAATTCCGGAATTTTATTGCTTGGATCTCATAATTGGACATTCTTCAGGACAAAAAATTCAGCAGCACGGTGCTTCGTTACTTTCAGTCTGTGTTATTTCTTTGAAAAATCAAAAAATACATATCGAAATCGAGAAGACGTTTAATTTCCAATTCCCAGACACGAACAAAAGAGCGCACACGATTTCACTCGAAACTACCAATTTTTGCTAATGGACATAGAAAAATTCACGCAACAGTCTACGCACGGCGGAGCATTGTTTTCCGCATTGTTAAAAAGGGCGACATTCTGGTTCCCAGGTGGCCGCCAGGTTACGGGCACACACGGGGTATCATTCGGACCGAAATACTAATTTCCTCAGCGTTTAACCTTTCGAGCGTTCTCAGGAGAATGAGCACACGGGACAGCTTTTCTTCGAGCAAATTACCGAGTCGAGGCAAATGAATAAGTACGAGTGGAAGAAGGGAGAATTCCAGCGGGCGTTTCGAGCGTGGAAACGTCAGACGGGGCAGGAAATCAGGGGGATAAAGGTGTTCCTTTCCAGGAACGAGGACTGAGTCACTGGCAAGAGAGGCGTTCTCGCTCGTCTACTACCTGGCGAGGTAGATACACGAGGCAGGGCCCGATGACAATGCAGAACCGCCTGCGGACGGACGCGTTTTACGATATTTTACCTGAGACAGTCTGCGCCACGAGCGAAACATCGCGTCCAGCATGGTCGTCGCCTCGATCAACAGTGATCACGTTTCACCTTTCCGAACGGAAAAATTGATAGAGCAACGACTACGGTGAAAGCTAATTAGTTCAGGCTGCTCGCACGAATCTTTATTAATCGCGTTTCGCCGCTTGTTATTTAGACAGAGACGCGCGCATCGTCTGTTTGTTGAACGAAAAAGAAAAAACAGATTTCATTTGCAGAGTGGAAGGAGCAGTTTAGAGATTGTCCAGGGACACCTGTTTACGGATTCTTCGTGGCTCTTGTAGGAGAAGAAAGTCCTGTTTTTTCCCCCTGTTTTCTGTAGGTACTGAGAGGGGTGCGCGCTTTCGTCGAAAGGAAAGCGTTGTTTTATGCATACGCATACGCATTCGCGCGTCAACTGTATCGACTTTGTTGTACCGTTACACCGGGGCGAACGGAGACGAGAAAGCTGGCAATTTTCTGCGGCGATTACAGCGTTTACTATGTTTCGAGGAATGGAGAAGGGCTTGAGAGTTTTTAACCGTGACCTGACGACGGCCACTCCGATTCTCAACCCTGGTATGCAGGATTTTTACTGCCTTGAATAATTTTTACTGCCTCAAGTATGTTCTGGAGTTTTTCAAATTTCCTACTATCTCTTTTCGATTTTCCTATGTTTTGCAATGCAGTTTGGATGCATTTTTATTGGTCACTGAAGTAGAGAGTAATTATTTTAAACCATCTTAGACAGCAATCTTGGAAATGTGTCATGAATGTGTTTTATTGTCGACTACGGTAGACTCTAATAATTTTAGATAATTTAAGAAGATTTTTTCTGAATTACATTGCAACTATTTGTCGCATTATTGTCTACAACGTGCCGAAATCGACAGGATTGATTAAATTCATGGAAGAATGAAAAGCTACTTGAAAAAATCCAACTACTTTAAAAGGGGGAATATCATGAAGAAACTTACACCAAAAATTTTGAATAACTTCAGCAGACAAGTTCCAGCTACTTTTTTTTTACATATTTTTCACCCACTTATCTCAACCATAACCGACACGAACGCGATTAAAAGAATTCACGAAAGGATAAAGACCGGAAAGTAGGACACGTAGCTCGACTGTCAAAAAAGATTAAAAAAGTCCTTCATGCTTCTGTGACTCAATCTTCCAACGTCTTCTCTCATATTATAGCATATGCAACATCATTTTACACGGATTAAGCCAGCACCATAATGATGCGCCAAAACATGAACAGGAAAAAAGAGTGGCAAATAAGGCATAGAAAAATGTATTTTAAAAATTCTCAATCGCTCCACTCATTTTTCTGATATTATAATTTCATTCATTGCGTAAAGAGTAAACCTAAGCCAAAAACGATTTTCCAAAAGAACCGTTGAAAAAATTACTCCCAAAAATTCTGAACACATTTAGAATTTAATCCTCACTAAAAGAAAGTATTATATAAAAGGGGGGCACTCGAATTACTCAAAAAATTCTGAACACCAGCAATTCCAATTAATCTTGCTGATACGTTCACACTGCGTGTAAAACAGGCCTGGGCCGATCAGTGGAAGAAATAAAAAAGGAAACACTAACGTCCGCCACCGAAGAAATACTTCAAAAAATTCTCACCCCAGTTACAGTTTAATCCTCACCAATTTATATAATATAATCGTACTCACAGTGTCTGAGAGAAGCCTAAACCTGGTTGATTCACCGAAAGAGACGTAAAAGGGGGACAAGCGTGACGCCTTCGGGTAGGACCTCGCCTCGAATGTCGAACGCGTCTCGCACAAGTTCTACTCACGTTTGCGTTTCGGGTGTCCTTCGTCGTCGCGGGGCTCCGGCCCGTGTAAAAACTCACTTGGCAAAGAGCTGTGTTCCACAGAAGAGAGGAGGAATCGAACAGAACCGAACCGAACCGAACAGGAGAGGAGAGAAGAGAGAGACCCGTCACACACAAGGGAGAGAGAGCCTTTTGTCTCGGAGGGCCGGCGAGGTCCGAACTGGCAGCGAGCAGCGTGTTGCTATGCCGTTCACACGAGGAGGACGCACAGCTCTTACTGTTCCCCCTCGTGAGTTACTGGGAGGGCCGCAGTGGTCTGCGAGGCCTGCTCTCTTCACGAATGGAAGGATGTAGGAATACTAACGGTAAAAGTATGGCTGCTGACCACTCGAGGGGGTTCAAGGACAGCGCTGGAATCAAGTGTGCGGCGGCCACTTCGCGGGCTTTCGCAAGCTTTCGCAAACTCTCGTGGGCTTGCAGGCCCACAATCGACTACGATCGCTTGTCTTTCTCGTAATTAGCAACCTCATTACCGCAACAGTCCCTAGTGTTCCCGTGGTACTTGCTCGTGGCGCTCTGGGGTCGTCGGTGACCCGCAACTCTTCTATTTGTTCACCTAACCCCCGTTCCAAGTGAATTTTTCTAACATAAAGGAATCCTGATTTCGCGAATTTATTTCGAGCGATGTGACGAGTCGAGCTTTTTGAAATTTTACGGACATTTTACTACACCATCGAAGTGGCTAAGAGAATTTTTTCAGTTATGAAGAACTGTAAATAATGTTGCTACAGCGATTATGCCCGACCAATCGTTAAGCATGTCTAAGTTTTCTCTAATTTTTCGGATTTAACGTCCCTGGAAGAATATTTGCGCGCAGAACCATACTATTGATTTATGCAAACGAGAGACACTTCATTTGCATACATTTTTCTGACATCAGACTCCGCATATTTAAAAGGACAATTAAAAAGACGCCCGTTGCATTTATTCTTGTCTTGCATTCCCTCTTCTATTCTCGGACTTAACTTAATGTTAATTTGGCGACCATAATAGCCGTCCTCCCCACTCCGTCTTCTCGGGGCCCCTAACAAACGGGTTCCAGGAGTGGGGAGGACAAGTATAATGAATTCCAAGGCTCTTCTTCCAAGGAACAGGCTATGATATAATCTCGTTGCACCGAGCCGAGTTTTGACACACTTCGGTCAACACTGATAGCTTGATCAATCAGCTACACTTTCTCTTGAGCAACGACATGCTTAGGCAATGAATGTGTTCGATAAAAATAATCAGAGCTTGATACGATCGGCTGGAAATTTATTTACGAAATTCTTGACTCATTCAGCAGTGATTCGTAGTTATCGGGTTCAGCCGAACGCTATGAGTCGGTCGATATTTTAATGGAACCGATAATACTGGTGAGAAAGGATCAATTGAGTAGCCCTGACAGGTACAATCCATGCGATTGGGATCGAGTAGAGTACCCAATCAGTCTTGGCTGAATGAAAACTCAGGGATCGACGAGCTCGGCTTTTGTTAGGTATCAATCCATGCATTGTTTAGAAATGATTTGTACTGTCAAGAAACTAGTCTAATTAACCCTCTGTAACCTCGCTGATTTTTAAATTTGACACAGCAGTGGTGCTCTAAGAATTGTTACAATACTTTCAGATGTGTGGCCTAAGGCTGTAACATTTAAACATTTTATATTTGTAATTAAAATTTCACTGGGGTCATTCGAGACCGTTTAGATATTATAAAATATTATCAAAAGTCCGATTTCAGTTGACAAAGCTGTACATTACACTAAACAGACTCTACACAATTTTTCTGAGGTAAGTAGTGGCAATAAGAGGTGAAATAAAAATTAAAAGACGGTACAAAATGAATGACTCTGATAGAAGGTCTTACAGAGGGTTAAGGATTAAAATCACACGGCAATCCTGTTACACATTAAATCGCAATCATTAAAAGACACTCTGCACTCGATGGAGGATCGAACCTTGACTTGACCGTCTCGCGGAGGGGTAATGCGGAACTGCTTCCGCTGTTTTTCCGGTTCCTTGTACGACTCGAAAAATTTGAATTTGTTCGATATGTCCGAAGTCTCGACCTGAACCTCTGCGGTGGTGTCCGAGCTGCGCACCACGTCGTCCGAGACTTGGCGGCCCATGAATGCCTTGTTCGCACAGGTATCAAACGATTAACCAGACGATCTCAACCAACCTCCCCGTCAAATAAAAACTAACATTGAAAACTAAAAATAAAATCTAGAGAAGTAACAATGAAACTTACGTCTCTGGCGCGTCTGGGCGTGTCTGAGGGTGTTTTTGGGTTCACTGGGGTCACAGGCCTTCCGGTTTTCGCTGCTGAGGCATCCAGTTCCAAGAACAAGGATCTAGACTTCCTACTGATACCTGAAACATAACCAAATATGTATTGAAACTTAATTTAAATAAATAACTTTTCCGTGAGCTCTGTGCGCTATCTTGAGGAAGTTTGGAAAGAAAACAGAGTTTTTCAGCTAAAGATCCATTCATTTCTAAGGTAAAATTTTTAATCTCCAAGTCATTCGGCACGAATGAATGAACCAGCTGCGAGTCCCGGGTTGATCATCACTGAACCTATTTCAAGATCTCGAACAAACGTTCTCGAACCGAAACCCGAATCGATAGATCAATCTGCGAGTCTCTCGGCGCCCGGTTTGACGTAGCCGAGAGCGAACACGTTGAATAACGACCAGGTTTAGATTCTCTTTCGGTTACGTCTATATCGAACGCGCACCTTGCGGAGTACATTGTAGCAATTTCGTTGATCGCGTGAATAATCGTGCTGCACCGGCGGAACCCATGCCGCGTTAATTAGACGGAATAGTTCTCTAAATATAAAGTAGACGACGGGGATTTCGAGACGCACCTGCTGCGATCACTTCCTCGTCGGCCTTCTCTGGTTTCGGTTTGTTGTCCGTCTCGTCGTCGGAGGCGGCGATCAGCTCGCCCCTCTCGAAACGTTCTTTGATGGAACGCGCGTGGGCGGAGGAGTTCTGCAGCTCCTCTGCTGGATTGATCTTTGTCACACGGTCGCTTCCGGCCACTGCTTGCTGGTACATCTCCTTCATTTTACCCTGCTTGCCCTGCGACAGATATCAATCACTTCTTTTAGCCATTCCAGCCACAGAGAATTCCGAGTCGGAGCTTCCTAAAAGCGTCCGAGTCGGTCGTTTGAAGAATTTCGCTTCCCTAAGACAGATAAAAGAATGTTCGAGATAAGACGCAGACCGAAAATGTCCGAGATTGTTCTTCGGATAGATTCTACATCGTTGAGTCACTGCCAAAAATGTTTGAGACAAAAGGAAGCTTGAAAATGACTGAGCTGGTTGTGGACATAAATTGTACTTCTGTAAGACACGTCGAGAAATTTTTATTACGAGCCATAAATTCTGTTTGCTCCAGACACGTTCAAAAATATTTGAAATATATAAACAGCCTTCGAATGTCTAAGATCATTGTTCGAGTTAATTCTACCTCTGTCAGGCCTGCCAAAAAGATTTTATATTATAAGGGAGCATAAAAATGTTCAAGACTGTCGTACGAATAAATTCTGCTTACTTGAGGCACTGCCAAAAATGTCTGACGGGAAAAAGGAGCCTGGAAATGGCTAAGATGACCGTTTGAATAAATTCTATTTTTGTAGGACACGTCAAAAAATATTTAAAGGGTACAGACAGCCTAAAAACGTCTGCGGTTGTTGTTCCAATAACTTCTGCATGTGTAAGGCTTGCCAACAAATTTTTATGATACAAGAAAGTCTAAAAATTTCCAAGATTGTCGTCAGAGTAAATTGTGTTTCCTCGAGACTCATCCAAAAATGTTTGAGACAAAGCAAAGCCTGAAAATGGTCTACTGAATAATTACTACTTCTGTGAGACGAGGTAAAGCATATTTTAAATATACAAACTGGTTAAAAATGTTTCAGATCGCTGTTGGAATAAATTCTACTTCTGTCAAGCTCGCGAAAAATTTTTACGATACGAGGTCTAAAAATATCCAAGATCGTTGCGCGAATTATTTTTATTTCTGCCCGGCTTGCCAAAAAATGTTTACGATTCAAGCCTAAAAATGTCTCAAGATGGACCTAAAGGTTGCAATTTTCTGATGATGAATCTGCGTTAAACCAATGACGTCTGTTCTTGATTCGTCATCTACCTGGTATTTAAGAAGCCGAACCAGAATCATTTTGATCCGACTTTAAAGAGACTCACGCCACTTTCCAGCTACTGGGCGGTCGCCTAACTTCGTCGAGCCGACAAAGCGCTCCCGGCCGGCTCGCGAATGAATTAAAAGGAGGCGAGCCAACCAGGCTTCCTTCGGTCATTCTTGTATAATAAAAAAGCAAATTGTTCTCGATCGTCGGTCGTTTCACCGTGTTTCAGCGCACTCGAGAGACTGCGTGCGCTACATTTTCCTCTCCGGGGAACGTTTTTCTGCGTCTACGTATAATGGGCACGATGTCATTACCCCGGACTACTTCGCGACCACTTACCCGCGAATTCGTTTAGCGAAACGCGTCTGTTCTGGCGAGAAAAGAAGAGTAATCTCCCGGGCGACTTCCGTTTTCGCTTACAGTTATCGGATCGAAGATTTACCATGAACAGCCGTGAACGGATCCCGGCGATTTCCTCTTTCCTGGCTTCTCGCTGCACCTTGCGTCTGCCCTGCTGGCTGGTGGTCTCCCAACGATTCTTTATGTCGTCCATTTTCGTGAAACTGATCGGCCGCTCGCGGGTCGCTCGCTTTGCCTTCACGATCTCCGTGTCGGTCTCTGCAAACGCGGATACAGAAACTCTCAGCGAAACTTTGACACGGGCGAAAGCTCCGGGCTCGACAACTTTCGAGGAAGTTTCTTCGGGAGGAACATGTTCGGGACGCTTTCGGGAGACGCAGCGAACCCCATCTGCATCTAACTTTGCTCGAGCAGTATTTTGATCAATTTTATGGCCGCTTGGCCTCGACTAGACTACGGATTTTCCACATTTTTGGCGAAAATGGTTGGCTGTCTCAAACTGAAGAAAAATAAAAAGAACTCAAGACTGTCGGTATATTGCTTAGAACTTGTTTAAAGTGTTACAGAGAGAAATAAATGCGACAACGATTTCATTGTTGCATACAGATTATGTGAAAAAAAAACGACAATTACTGGATCAATTGATCGGGTCTCAGATAAGTGTCTCGGGTACTTCATTGTTCTTATTACGATGTTTTTATGTAACAATTTAGCTATCCTCAGTTCTTCTCCTTTCTCCGGCTTTCTCTCATCGCCCTGTCTACTATATTCATGTAATGAATCGATAACGCTCCTAAAAATGAATCAATCTAGAACACAAACAGAAAGCTGACTAAAATCAGTATTATGCCGTCATATTGCTCTAATTATCAGCTATCATCTCCTCAAGTTACTCTCTGCAAGAAACGCATTAAGCCCGAAAGAACACAAAGAATTCGAAACGCTGGAAACCGAGCGAATCACTCGAGACTTGCAACGTTAAGATTAACGCTGAAGAGAGTTGCCTTTCAGACTACGAGTATCCCAATAAAATTAATTAATCCGCCGTTAGCGGGGTGTCGTTATCTCCGTGAAGTGAAAAGACAACAGGATTAACCGTCGTCAAAATGGTTACAGCGAGGGTCTTTCAGAAAGAAAGAGAGAGAGAGAGCCAGTCGAACCTTCTTCGCCGTGTTGCAGCTTGTAAACGAAGAGGAAGAGATCCGGGGGCAAAAAATGCCTCTCCCAAGGAAATGCTCGAACAAAAGGAAGAGAAAAGGAGAATTCAACGAGGGAAGGGCCGAGGGCTATCAGCGAAACGAAGGAGCCTCGCGATTTGTATTAAGGGGGTCTTCTGGTCTAGAGCGTCACTTTGTAAGCCTTGAAAAATTTTTGCAAAGAAATCAGTCGACCGTTTCCCGTCGAGCTTTTGCATACATATTTTCCGTTCTTTGAACCATACAATATAATTTTCTGAAGTGAAAATATTAAAAATTATAGGAGTTATGGTTGCTTGAAAAGGGGCGCGTCAGAGAGACATGCATAAATATCTTACGAAATTATACAAATCCCTTTGCAGACATATTTTCAGGCGTGTGCTTTACAGCAAATAATTGAAAGATCTATTATTTCTTGGTTCTAGACCAGAGGACCGTTAAATTAATTTTGTTTTTCGGGTACTCACCCTCCGTCTCCTCGATCTCCTCTTCCTCCTCGCTCTCGCTGGACTCTTCGTAGGGGATTCCATTCAGAGACTCGTCCGCTACACCAATGTCCATGCCCTTCGCCTGGAATCTGGACAAAAAGACACGCAATGTACTCGCGAACATTTCGACGAATTTGCGATTGCGCGCCGGTGCATCCGGCGACTGCAACGCTGTTCGCACGAACGCCGCATCTGTCGCAAGGGCCCAGCGGTTTTTTACACGGCTAAGCTCGTTCTACATTAGCGAGCCTTCGCTTGCACATTTTCGAGTGACGCGGCAACTTCGGACACCGTTGAGTCGCGTTGCAGAACGTTGCAAAGCGTTGCAGACCGTTGGAACGCGGTGCAACGCTGTGCAACGCCGTGCACTTGTTCCAGCGTCTCCCCAAGCTGCTCCTGGTTTAATGCGTGCAGCGAAACGATGGAATGCAATTTGCGACCGGGCTTCGTTATTATGATGTTACGTCGGGAGGGCCGAGGGACACGAACGAGAGAATTGTGCACGAGACGCACAGGGGACAAGGATGTTCGCTGGTGGGTGATCGAGCGTCTGAGATCCAGACGATTCTACGTTAAAAGCTTTCATGTTGAAAAAACGTTGACTTTGGAGGAAAGTGTTTAAAGGAAAATCACACAAATCTACAGTCTGTCCAACGAGACAGACTATCTTAGAATGGTAACTTCGATTCTGTCACGCTCGAGCGGCCATGTTTACGTTTACTATCTCGAACCGTTGAACGGTCTACGGGAAACGATAGCTTCGGAAATCTTGAGGACGAAGTGAGATACTTGGGATCGAGTGTTCAAAATTCCCGAAATCAGTAAATTAATGAAATCTGAAGAACATTGACGTAGGAAATGACCGGCTTCGAGATTGTTAGGACCAAGGGAAGAAATAATCGGGATGGTACCAAGAAAATGGTCGACCACAAGAACGTCCGTTGTGTCGATCTGGTGGAAACGAATCTGTGTCATGGCTGGCACGAGAAACATCTCCTCGGCCCACGGGCCTGGTCGTATAAGGCCGTGGAACGAGCGGAGGAGAGAGTGTGCGCGCGCGATTATATCGATCGGATCGAACGAATCATCCTCGATCTCTCGCGGGTTCCCTTGGTCTTTACTCACTTGGCGAGCTTGCTGAGGATGCTCGGCGACCTCTTCACGGCTACCTGGGACGGCGACCTCTCGATCTCGTTCGCCTCCGTGCCAGCCTTTTCGAACACCTTGAACCGGGACTTCACGTTCAGGCTCGACAACTCCTCGAGACCCAGGTCCGGTTTGTCGGAGGCTGGAACGCAGATTGGAGAAACGTTTTCATTAACGCGTTAATCACCGTTCACGCCGCTCCGGCGCCACACTAATCACCACGAGAGGGAGGCACGTGGATTTAATCCGCGGATGCGCGAACAACCGGCTTGTTGCGCGCGTTTCCGCGAAAACCGAGGGGAGAGCCTCGAAAATCCACGCAAACCGCTCGCAAAAACAGCTGCCCTTTATAGCGCACACTCTTTGCACTCGGATCTGTTAATTACACCTCTGATCTGCTACCAGCAACTCGTACTCGGTTATTTATTTAATGCTAGAAATCACGCGTTTTAATATTTTTCATTCAAGATTACTGAGATTGTAAAGATAGATCCATCTAGAACTATTCAATCTTATTTCGTTGGGTATGTATTGTAAAAGTATGGTTAAAATTTCGAAATTCTCGTTATTTTTATAAAGTAACGTGAAAGCCTTGAATTGGATACGAAATTTTGTTATTACTCATTTTACGGATGAAACATTATAGATCTTGCAAGTACCATCATTGCTGGGAGTCGTTTCATCTCAGTCGAGTGCAAAGGGTTAAATATTCTAGTCGTTAGACGTAATTAGAACTTGTAGACTGCAGATTTTGTGCAGTTACAGCATGTACGGCTTTTAAAGCAGTTGAGGCAGATGCAATTACTAATATTAATGCTTGTGCACTTGTTCTGCCTAATTTCATACGCTTCTAACGTACCTTTGCTTTTAATTAAAATTTTTCTTCGAATTTATTTCTCAAAATATAAATGTCCCAATTTCCTGATCCGAAGGTTGAACGTTGGGACTGTTTGAGAAGATTATGGAATGAGTAATAAATTTTTAATTTGCGTGAAGATCTGCAGTCCACATTTGACACTCTACACACCAAATTTTCAAACACTGACAGCTGCAGCAATCATCGATTGCCTACATCTCTCCCTCAACCCTTAAGTGAACTATCATGCCTACTGTGACTCTAAACAATTTTCATATAGCAAAACTAATTTTCCTTTACCAGCTGACAATCAGTAAAAATCCGGGTTAAACAAATTGAAGCGAGCGCTTTGGAATCGGTGCTTGTAGTTCACCCAAAGGTTAAATCGTTTCGAGAAGATCGAACGGGGGTGAGTTAGTCGCCAGCACAAAGAGCTCATCGATCTTATTAAGTCACTCAAGCTGGCCAGCCCATTTCCACGATTATTCACGGAAGAATGATTCACGCGTTCCGATTTTTCTGTCGGCCGTCCAAGGTCGCTTCCCCCACCGTGAATCATTCCCCGTGCTGGCGGAATGGGTCGGCTGTTATCATCATGCAACAGTAATTCTTGACCATTTTAACGGCTCGTTAAAGAACGATTATCGAGGGTAGGGAGCACACAGGGGGTGGCGCGAAACGAAAGAATTTAAACGCGTCGTTAGGGACGTCGAGAGTTGACGGTCGAATGCGATTAGAACTGCACTCTGCACAAACTGTTAGGCAGGCTAGGTTAGGCTAGATCGGTATCTGGACCGATCACACTTCTGTCAGACTTTACCTCTGACCACGTCGGGCGGCAGCTCTTTCGGCTCGTTCTCCCTAATGATCAGCTCCGGCTTTCGAGGTCGCACTACGGAGTTCATAAGACATCTCTTTGTCGCATTAACGATCTCTCTCTCTCTCTCTCTTTCTCTTTCATGCTTTCTCGCTCTATCTCGCGCAAGTATTCGCGTGTAATTACTGAACCGGGTTCGCGAACGTTCGCAGAATGTTAGAGAGGGAGGGGGATAGTAATTTCTGGCGAGCACAACAAAGGGGGACAATGACGGGCACCGACGTGGAATATGCGAGAGCTTATTTCAGCCGGTCGGGCCCGAGCGGGCGATAGAATTTCCTCTGTCCGGAATGGGCTTCGGTTCTTCCATTATCGGCCAGCGTAATAAGTTGTCCGCTTGTACGCGAAAAATTTCAATCGAAACGATTTAATCGCCTGGAAAAACGTCAGTCTCGACGATCTTTACACGTCGGACGAATACCGTTCGCATTCAGAGGCAGACTCTGAAATCTCCATCACTGACTCGTTATTGCACGGCGCCGGGTTAGGAGTCAAGAAACTAGATGATAGATAAGACCACGTCCAGCACGATACAAAAGAAACAAATACACTCCACGAACTTCTGATCCACACCTCGTAGATCGAATCCTCGCGGATGAGAAAAGAATCAATTTTTCGAGCCGGGGATGGGATTGAGACGAGAGTGTTTCGCCGTAGGATAAAATGGATCCTGCGAGTTTACGTTCGCGGCTGATTCAAAGCGGATCCGGCGAGGAAGGAGGAGGATCGATGAGGTTCGAGGCGGATGGAAGGAGGCTCTCGAGGATCCGCGTTTCGAATCACGGCGTGTCCGGCGGCGATATCAAAGCGGCCGCGGGAGAGAGATTCGCGGATTAGACGCGGATGCTATTTTCAGCGAGCAAGTTCCGCCTACGTGTGCGCAGTTCTGCGCAACGTTTGCGCCGTGTTGCGCGCTCGGTGCGCTCAGAACACTCGACGATCGACTTACCAGGTTGCTCGGACTCCTCAACCGGTTTCGGTTGGAAGAGCTCCTTGAAGTGTGGCTTACAGTAGAGGATGGTCTCGTGGCTCTCGTAATTGTCCACGTTGAGCTGCTTGCTACACTGCACGCACCGGAAGCAATTCTTGTGCCAGACCAGACCCTCCGCCTTCGTCTGCTCCATCTGGAAGACGACCTTGCCGCAGCTGCGGCAGTTCGGGTTCGTGTCGCCATTTTGGCCCACCTGTCGGCAGATCGAACGCTTACATAGACTCCACCCCGAAGACGATCTACGTTGTTGCTGATTTTCAACGGAAATCACTCTCCCAAAATTGGACCGAATGGATTGAAGCTTTTCGAGATGTTGGATGAATTAGTCTACTACATGATGGGTGAAGCAAATTTTTGAAGCATTGCAATTTTAGTGGAAATTGCAGAAAAATTGCTAAAAGCGCCTTTCCACAATTTTTCTAACCTGAGCCTGCACAGAGAAGTTTAAAAATATGTTTTGTGAATTTTTGTCACTCGTACGTCCTTTTGAAAATTTATACCACACGCTACAGGTAGTTAAAACGTAAAATTTTTAACGAATTCCTGCCTGCACCGTTTTACAATTGTCAGAACAGGTCCGGGTAAAAACGTTGCTTCAAAACAACCTTTAGTATTATATTCGCCATTCTGACAAGCTGCAATTTTGTCGAAATTACTTTTTATGAACAGTTCGTAGATTGGTTCTTCTGGCTTCTCGAAAAAATTTCATCCGTTTGGTCCAGTTTCGAAAGGGTTATTCTCCCTTGAAGAACGGTAGAATATTAATGAGCGTCACTGTGCAGCTCGGGCTGTCGCTCGATAATTAGACTTCGGGTTTTATGCACTTACTGCGCTGATTATCTGGAACCAGGGCTTTGGAAGAACTTAACGAGATTTTCAATGTAGCCGGCGCCGGATAAGGAGCTTTTATAGGAGAGGTCAAATTTATGAGCATTATTTTATATTACTACCTCGCAATGAAAGTAGAATTTTGTCTGCTGGAATCGAACTAATTTTCGAATTTATGTCGGGAGCAGAATATTTAATAGGTTCGTCGAATTCTCAATTATTGTTATGCTTGACGAGTACCGTTCTGTTCGACCAACCGCGTTATTGTTAGTTCGGACTCGTTTAGGAATTTTTCAATGTCTTGCGGCGGCGAAAGTTAAACACTATTGGAGCGAATAGACTCGTTAACGGTTTGATAATGATTATTATTCAATTTTTCGTACGGTAGAAAATTGTTCCGAGTTATGGTTTAAGACTGTCGGATTGTGAATTGGAGGATAATAATCCGCATTTGCAGATCCATCCGCAGTCCGTACGTAATAGATGGGGTGAACCAACCCCTCAGGCTCTCGCACCCCTTTTACTCGCGCATGAACACGACGGTACACTTTCTGTTTACCGTTGTAATTACTAGACAGCGAATGAGTTTTTTCTTCGAACGGAAATGCGCGTCTTTCATTAATTTTTCTCATCCTGAGTAATGGACTGCGGACTTTGTCCGTGGGATGCAAACATTCCGGGAACCTTGCAAAATGCACATCGATAAAATTGAACACTCACTTCTCTATTCACTGGAGCCAGTCACAAAGAAATGAAAATTCCAATCCGTTTTTCTTGACGTTCTTTTCTAAACATGATCATTTCAACAAGCTGTCTAATGAACAAAATAATGAAATAAAGTCGCCAGCAAATGGGAGAGCGATTTTATTTAAACTCTGATTCATTAAGCACATGCTGTCTAACTCGTATGCTACTGATGTTTACGCATTCATAATTACATTGACAGTGCTGAACTACATAAATAACATTTCTTACGATTTTCATGTTGGTTCGATCTTCTTGAGTCTGTATATGAAGAGGGTTGTGAAAAAATCGGTGTTAAGCAATTCATAAAAAACAATATCGTCTGAAACTGTCCACAAAAGAATTTCTTAAATTGGCATGAAATAGTAGAGAATGCTGTTCCACTGTTACTTTGATAACCTTGAAAGTGTTTCATAAAAGAATCAACGATAAGCAGTTCACAAGTAGACAAGCTTAAAAATACTATGAAGCAGATTACGAAAGAATTGAAGACACTACTAAAATAATTACTGAGATTGGTGTCACACACTTTGCAGGAAGATTAGTGACAACGTATGAACGAAATTTAAAAGATGATTTGAAAAAGAGGTGATAAACGATGTACGAGTTAAGTAGAAAAAAAAAACAAATCAGTATGGAACAGCGTATGAAGTGATCGTAAAGATTGGTGTGAACAGATGTAAAAATAGTTGAAGGCAGGTTCGAGCGAAGGCAGTGAAATTGCATAAACATCCGCAGTGTAAAAACCACTAGAAAGATCGTGTTTAGGCCTGGCTGGGAATCTCGCGGAAGCAACCCTTCAGCCTTCGGTGAAAAGCTACATCCCCCAGCGCAGCCCTCTTTGTAGTTGGCGACCAGGAGCTCGACGAGGAGAGGCTATTTACACGCGCTCTCCGCGACAGAAGGGTTATGCGCGTCGATCTTATAAGTACGTATCTCGCGAGCCGAAGAAGAGGACGACGAAGACGGCGAAGAACGAGAAAAAGAAATAGAAAGAAAGAAAGAAGAACAGGCGCTTACGGCGGCGGCGTTCAGCTGCTGTTGCACTTTGCCCGCGTCGATCGAACGCACATGCAGCACCGTCTTCTTGCTGAGAGCGTCGAATTTATTGAAGCTCGACTTCTGCGAACACAAACAGTGGAGGCGTCAAACGAGAGATCGGCGAAGCGAGCCGTGTGCTGATTGTCGGGAAAGAAAGAGAGAACTCGTGGATTCGTGGTGTTTTGTCGTCTAGCTTGAAGCCTGTTCTGCGTGAGCGTAAAAGCGTGTACTTTTCTGTTCCTCTGCGTTCAACAAATTTTTACGGGAGAAATTGTGTCCCCGCGAATCGAATCGTATTTCGATTTTTGTGTTTTTTTTTCACGATTATGGTGAAGAAGCTTGAAGGGTGCCCACGGTGACACAGGTGGGTCGGGAACACCTCGTGCTAACTGGGTGCGATTAGGGGCTCTCAAACGGGACGTGGGGGAGATTGAAAATTGGGGAGGGCTTCAGGTGAAACGAAAACTCTCCTCATTTCTTGCAATTTAGGCGTTCTTCAAGTATTTCCCTTTTTTTACGTCACTTTTCAAATTTTTTCAATTTTAAGATTCTATTCCTACATTTTGACAGAATATAAATATATTATTACAGAGGATTTAAGTTAGTATTGATTTACAAATACTCCTTTCTCAAGTTCACATATTTTGTAAATGTTTCCTTCAAGATTGCTCACGGGATTTAGGGTAGTACCAGTCTACAAATACTCGTTTCCCAATAGACTATATCTTGATCATTTACAAGATTTATGTTAATACTGGTCCCTAAATGCTTACAGGTTTTAGTACCGGTCTCTAAATGAGTAGAATGATCGTTTCACTAGTCACACTGCAATTAAAAGAAAGCCTGAGCTCATGTTTGAAGTTTGCACACACCATGCCTCATTTTTCTCGAAAAAACGAAGAGACGTATCGCTAGTCTACAAATGAGTAGAATTGTTGTTTCGATGGTGAATAAATACGGGGCACAAGGGATACAGGGTGGGTTTGCTGTAAGTAGAGTTCATCCGTCGAATTAGTATCTATGCGACCGAAATAATGCGAGATTTTCAATGATGTGAGAATTAATAATCAATTTTAAGCGAGCTAGTGATAGATATGCGAAGGGAGCGAGGCAGAAGCGGAAAAGAAAATTTTCAGAAGAGATTGAACCTGATCGGTACGAACATCTCTCCGTTTCAGGGGGGCTTACCTCAAACCTCGGCCGATCCGTCTCCACACCCTCGTTCGTTAAGTTTGCCAAACTACAGTAGGAAGCCCTCTGTCCCGAGGAGGTCGATTTTTTTCGTGATTTTTTCGGTTAAGGTTTTTTCATGCACGGCCAGGAGAGGGCGGACCGAACAAAAAGAAAGAAACAGCACGGGCTGCGGGTTAGTGTCGCGTTAGGATCGACATTATAAGCGGTACACCTTCATTCTCGAGTTTCAGGATCCACCGGTTGCCATAACATTTCATTCACACCTGATACATCCCACTCCAAATCAGCCATTATTAATTCAGAAGAATAACTAGACCCTCAAAAGCGATAGAATTCCATTTTTAAATTTGATATAAATCATAAGTTTATATCGCCATTCAAATGATACGTACCGATTGATTAATTTATACCTATTGATTAATTTATTTCTTGTGTAAAAAAATTTCTTAAAAATTCAGGTGGAAATGCTGAATACGCATACAAGGATTATTCGAAGAGAAATGATTAAATGATTTCTTAGCCGAGAGCAATTCTATTGCAACGCAACGAACAAAATCGTACAAAAAATTCGATCTTTTGGTCGACGAAACGATTACACTCGGGTCGGAGGGGTAAACGCTGTCGGATCGAGTCTTTCCGATTCCCATCAGCGTCTTCATCCGCCTCCGATGATCTACAACAATTACGGAGACGATTGCCAACTGGATGGCATCTCGATGGACGCGTTAATTCGACGAGTCGTCCCGTATAAAACGAACAGCGATCGAGCTGGCAATGGTGGACCGTAAATGGCCGCCGGTTGCCAATCGGCCGATACGTATCTCGGCAACCGCTGCATCCCACAAAGAGAAGAGAAGAGGAACGAAGGAGAAGAGCGAGATGGGACAGCGTTCGGAGACAGCTGGAATCGTTCGAGTTTCATTTTTGGCACGATCGTCTCTCCGGGGCTGGCTTTCTACTTCTCGACGATCCTCGGTCGCGTGCTCGATACGATCGGTTAAATTATCGTTCATGTGATCGACGGGAAATTGAAATTCCGCGCGAATAGTGGACAGTGTTCGCATCAACATCATGATTTTCCACGAGTTTGATCGTTCGTACTATTTGGGAAGTATAGGTTGCTCCTTGGGTCCGTGGAACGATCGAAGGCAGGGGCCACGAGGCCACGCCCACTCGAGACGCTTCAAACGGACGGTGGGAGGAATTGTTCGTTTTACTGCACACTGTGTCCTTTACAAAGCTTTCTTATTATTCTAACTGTTTTAGACTCATCAACGATAGGGGCTTTGAAGTAGAGTCTCTACTAAAAGTGAGAGCAGCGAAGCCACGCCCACTGGAGTTCACGCCCACGAGCTCTGTGGTAGAATCTAGAACTCTGTGAAGGCAAATGGTGCTTATTACTCTTACTGGTTTTCTTAGGTTATGCGTGAAATCACCATTGAAGACTTGAGCGTAAAGGGAAAAGGTTTTTAAGTAGAATTTAAACTCAAGCTCGCAGAAGGCGGAAGTCGAGAGCACAAAAGCCACACCCACTTAGGGCACTCTATCCAGAGGGATCCACATAACTCTTCGCTTCTCTTTTCTCTGATTGTTCCAAAGCATTGCCCACGGAAGAAACCTAGACTATTCCCAGAGCAGTCCCACCTCGGAGTCCATGACTAGTTCCGTTGCTCGCGAATCGGAGACGATTTCACTATGCTCGAGCGGGAATTATGTCACCCGACACAAAATCCGTAACCGGTTAACCGATAAACGCCGGATACGTTTAAAAAGAAAAAAAGAGGAAAAAGGAAACGGAAAAAAAGCCACGAGACCTCGATTCTACCGCGAGCCGAGTACAAAGTGGGGCAAATGAGTAGCAGTAGGTTATTATCAAAGCCGGCCCTCCCTTAAATGGAGAGACAGCATTCGTGGCGTGACGACGACCGACTCCTACAGCAAAACGCGCGACGTACTCGAGCGGATCGCGATCACGTGCACGCACCCCAGGATTCCCTCGAGGATCGATCTGAAGCTGGAATCCTCCTTGATCATTTGTTGGACACGGTGATCTTCGCGCAGAATGTGTCACGCCTTGTGTTATCATTATTAAGCGAGACGATACGCGCTCGAAAGGAGACACTGAAAAGCGCCTTCGCTTTGTCATTGCAATGACAAATTTTTACACTGCCACGTTTGTATCTCGGAAATTGCTAAAAATTCAAGCCTCATTCGTACGAGTGATAGTGACAAATTTCATATGCAGAAATCGAAATAAATCGTGTACAGTGGAGACATTCTAGATCAGAAGAAATGCCTCGAACACAATCGGTGAAAAGGTGTTGTTTTGTGATCGTATTGTTCCAGATGTCTCCGAAGCAGCCCAATGGGTTCACGAAAGGTACTTACGAGGGCCTTGACCGACACCCCGGTGAAGACGAGTGCGTCTCTGGTGAACTTCGAGTAACCCTTCTCGCATAATCGAAGATCACCCAGCGACCTTGCTTTCTAGGATCGTCGGGAGCGTCAACGGGAACTCAAGATTAGCGGTAAGTTGCGGACAGTGATCGCGGGGCTGCGAGCTTTGCGACTTTCTTTTCAAAAGATCGTTTAATAATAACAATACTCAAGATTGCCTCTATACATTTATAAGAGCCTTATCTCACCAGCCGAAACAAAAATCCCGTTTAAAAAGACTTCAAAATCAATGACAATCGAAAATTGCTTCCACAAATATTCCGTGAGAGTAGTGTCAATTAAAAGTTCTTTTTAAAACTAAATCCAGAGACGATTAAAGACGAAGTACAATGTAGAAAGCCCTTGAATCCAACGATAACAAGAGATGGCTTCTATGAAGCCTGTGATAGTGTACGTTGGTAAAACAATTGATCAAAATTGATTGAGCACGAAGCCGCAAAGCTCGCGCCCCCGTCGGCGATTAGTATGCTGTTACGATGATCAGGAGTTAAAATTCATAGTCTAATCGGCAAAAACAATCGTACCGCGCGAAGCGACTAAAACGTAAGTTCGGATGTGGCACATGCAACAACAATAAAACTGTTAATAGGATTGTCGTTCATCCCGTCGCACACGTGAACGTCGGATGCTGTTGACATGCTTCTGAACGAACACCAATTGCTGTGTGCCGTCCGAGAGCACCGATGCGATGTCCCGAACGAATTGAACCGATTGAACCGTTTATAAATCGAAACAGTCTCGCCGGAGACACACACCGAACGGCATGATCGAAATGTATCACGCGCGTTGAGGCTCGGATTCAAGTGTAGAAACGATCCTTTCTCGAGATCTCGAATGTACTAGCTCGTTAACTCTGGACCGCTAAAGATTGCTTTCTTAAATCCTGAATCATCATTTCGAATTAGCGAGACCACCCGTCGATCCCGTCTTGCTCTACTCGTGTCCCGTTACGGGAATCATTTATTTCTTTGGAGAATTTCTTTAATGGGAAATTAAAAAATCAAATTCCGCGTGATTTCTCCGATTCGATGTTTGTTAAAATGAACCTGTTTGTATAAACGTCGTTGTAAGTGTTCGAATGAAATTTTTGTGAATCTGAAACTTACACGAAGATCCAAATAATGCAACGTGTGTTTATTCGATCGACGTTGACGGGCGATCCCGCCGATCTTCTGTTCGCTGCCCGAGCAAAAGACGAGAACAGAGAACAGATGGATGATGAAATTAAACAAAAAAAAAAAGAGAAAAACGAACGAGTGTATCGATACAAACCTCCTCGGTCTCCATCGCGTGATTCGCTTTCCCGTACGCCGTCTGATCGCCGTCGCTCATGCTCGAGATGTCGCCAAAGCTACGACACTGTTAGTGACAACAAAATACAACTGACAAAAGTGTATCGACAGCCATCGAAGCGGTTTTTTGCCGTTCAGCCGCGCGAACAAGCATCTCGAAAATAAAAAAACAAATGAGAGAAAATAAAAAAGGAGTACAAAATTAAAATTGAAAGAGAAAAAAAAATCACGAGTACGAAATAATCGCAATAAAATAAAGAGAGAGAGAGAGAGAGAGAGAGAGAGAGAGAGAGAGAGAAGATTTAACACAGATAGATATGTAGTAGATCGACGCGATATGACCGGTGCACGTGAATCGCGGGCAATACGATCGTATCGAACCGAAGTATCGGATACTTGTTACTCACCAGCTGCTTGATCGACACGCCGGTCGCGATCTTTTCCTTGATCGATCGATCCTGCTCGTGGCGAGTCGCCTCCGATACATATGTCTGTGTCTGCATGCACAAAATACAATGCAACAAACCTAGTCACCATGCTTCTGTGGGTCACACGTACGGTGACACACGCATACACACGTACACACACTTGCACGCATACTCAGACAGATCGACTACTATACTGGGGGGGTGGTATAAACGAGATCGAAAACGGGCGGGGGCTTCTACTGAATCTTGATTACGACGGTGTCGAGGACGGTAAGAGACATACGGTGTCGAGCCACAATGATCTATAAAGGGATCTAGCCCGACCGAAAGCCACCCAGGATAATTAATCACCCTACGCGACGTACGCTTCGAAGCGGATTGATTTATAGATCGCTGAGGATCGATCTGACCGTATATCGGAACGCTGACTCTCTACGTGCAAGGTACTTACGGGCCAAATTGAGCAAGCGCTGGTTCATTAATGCTATCGCGGTCTCTTTGACAATGCTGCCATCGGTTACCAAATAACTCAAGGTAAACAGCCGGATAAACGATCTCGAATTTGCGATGGAATTCGCGCACAAACGTTCCCGTAGTTTTCTAAATGTGCACCGCGTGTCCCAGGCGAAACAGAATATTTTAAGTGCATACTGGCCTGTCTCAGGTAAAAGAACAAAATTTTATTATGCATTAGACGAATAAAATATATTCAAATCGTTGGTTTCTTTTCTATTCCCCACTTTGTATACCTGATTATTGCTCAACATTGCTCGATGAAAGAAAAATATTTGATAAATATGTTTCGCGATTTTTATATAAAATATTTGTTAAATCATTCAACTGGGAACATTTAACCCAAGTATCAGAACACTTGTGTTTCAAACCTCGATTATCTTCAATTTCTTCAAAACGACACTTGTACATATTTCTACAAGAAAGAATATATTTTTCAAAGTAAAAATCCTGGAAACTCTGCCTTAAATATTTAAATTCGTAAACGCACTGAAAAGACAGGAAATATTTATGTGTTATCGTTCGCTTGGGACATCCTGTATGATATTCTGACTTCGTTGCCCGTTATTATAACCGGATCGAGAGCTTCTTTGACAAAATTGAGTCCTTAATTAGCTTCTTTAAAATCCGAAGAGACAGTACACAACATTGAAATGAATATGAAAAATTCTTAAATACAAAACTGAAGTGTCGTTAAATTAAATTGCGACGAGAAGAATGAAATCAAAGATTCTAAACATCAAATATACAAATTTTAGATTTTCTTTTAGATTGCAAGAATGTATATTGAAATCAAAAGAAAACGAAGACGCGTCAAAGAAACTTCCTTCGCCAATATCTTCCTGTTACCTAATATTCCCCTAGTCTTCTTTTCACTGACTTTTACCAGCAGGCTTTCGCTGCCTCGTTACCCCTAACTATAGTTAAGAAACGCTGCATCGTCACGGCTCGCGTCGCGAATCCGATCCCGGTCAATTTGCTAGATCGCGCGCGGCAAATTCTCCGTTTCGATCGAACGATATACACATTTCGTAACACTCGTCTCTATCGCGATCTATCGTGTCACCGTCGCTATAAGACTTACCAGAGACTTGACGTTCACGTTCGACAGATCGTTCTCGTCCGAGAAATCGAGCGATTCCGGTTGCGTTTGCCGGGAACCGGTGTGCATGCTCGGCTCTCGCAAGTTAGAGTTCTGACAACACAGAGAAACACGTGCCACACTGTACACATACATGCAACGAATCGATTGTCACTGGGATTATGCATCCCTTAGGAAGTCTAGAAACTCCTGGGGTCACCGAGAGAGACTTCCGGGAATGTTCCGTCGTCCGCGATCCTGCGGAACTTCCGGTTTACGAACTCCGGCGGTTAGATCTTGCCCGAAGGAATATTTTTGGAGGAATTGGAAGGTCGAATCGAAAATTTTTCTTCGGGACTTTGTTAAGAGAATCTCGGAGAGTGTACAAATATTTTTTTCGTTTTAGTGCTCCGCAAAATGGCGGAGCTTCTCTTGCGGTTAATACTTCCGTACGGAAGTTTTGAGTGAAGAATCAAATTATTTAGTTTTGAATTGATGTTCTTAAAAAATCGTGTACACTTTTCCGTTTGAGGTATGAAAGTGAGTTGAATTTTATCAGAATTGAATGAGAAATGTGGAAATTTTCGTACACTTTTGAGCATTATATGATCGAGCCCCAACGAAAAATTTTTGATCAAGTAGTTCACTTTTTCCAAACGAAATAAAAAGCGCAAATCGAACAACCCAGAAAATGAAAACTTTCTAAAATGACAGAAGAGATAAAGGAAAATGATACAGGAAATGTTTAGTCACCCAGTGATTCGGAGCAGCAATTCTGGCACCGAGAAAAACCCGAAGAATGCTCCGGAAAGGGTATTCAGAAAGGCTATCGAGGATTGCACGGAAAGCTGGTCGGGAAACTGGATTTCCCGTAGCGGGAGAGTTTCCCAGATGACGGAACAGAGCCAGTGGTCTTCGCCGAATGGAACGGAAGTCCCGATTTCCTCTTTCGAACGCTGTCGATTCCTCAGCGGATTTGCTCGCCGGAACAATTACCGCGGATAAGAAGAAACGAAACTTGGTCTCTGTCGCAAGACAGTAGACGTCCGGCTTCTCTCAATTAAAGTGAAAACCCGGTGGAAACTGTACGCAGTGAACGTCGCGTCGTCGCCGGGAATCATGCGAGCGAAGGATCGAGGAGGACTTCCGGTTTTGCGTTCGAGCGACGACGAGCGTCCCTCGATCGGTGGATGGCTCCAGCCGCTAATTAACACGATAACGGTTCATGCACGCTGTTATTTTATACCCACGCTGCCTCTTCTGGGTTCTCTGGGTCCCGATTGGTCTCCTCCTTCCTTCGGATCAACGTTTCCAGTAGATGCGTGTCCTCGTTGAGGCGCGCGAGGAGCCTAATCCTAAATCCCTGCACGGAGAATCGAACGAACACGGATCATCGCCTCGTCCACTTACCACGGAGATGTTCTCCTTCTCCAGCTCGTTCTTCTTGCTCTTCTTGGTCTTCTTTGTGCGAGGAGTGAGGTTCGGAGACGCATCGTTCCCAGCGACGCCCTCGATCTTCTTCTTCTTCGTCTTGGTACCGCTCTTCGTCGTCGACGAGGTCACCACGGACGCTGTCGTCGTTATTGTCTCCTCACGGCTCTCGCTCTACGGGAAAAACGGGGGTAATTACTTTAATTGCCCGGCATTTGTTTCTAGGTGAACCCTGCCTGCCCCGGGGAATTTTTATGAGACGCGTTTCTTTCGGTGACGGGCCCGAATTGGGTCAGTCTTTGTTCCTCCTAACGTGTTTCACTCAGGTACGTGATCAAATTAATTGCAGGACATGTGCTAACGATTTTTTAAGAGTGACCATTTTAGTGTACCCTCAGTACACACATAATTTAAACAAATGTTCAGCAGTAGCATCGGTATTGCTAATACTGTGCCGTTTAGAGTCATTATGATTGGACTGCAGATCTTTATGCAGAATAAAAATTGTCTGAAGTTGAAAGATTAACATAATTTTGACGGAACATCGTGAATCGATTTACCATTTTCCCAGGATCGTGCAACGTTCAGCAACACCGTGTCTAAAAATCGGAGGGAATGTAATTGGCAATTAAAATTCAAGAAGTTGAAGAGTGGCGATCTCGCAAGACCGCTTGGCAATAGTTAACGACTAGATTGAAGAACGCGACGACCAATTTTCCTAACGACGGATCTCGCGGATATCGTCTCTGGAACGCGAGAGACATCCGGAGGGAGGATCCTCCTGGAAAGTTACGAAAGATTGAAAGTGGAGTCGTTAATAACACCGATCGACTAGCCACGACCTCCTTCTGTATGTTTTCCTATACGACGGCACCTCTTCTGGTCCTTTTGGTCTTGCACGATGTCAAACCCAACGATTAGTGTCGTCGTTCGGACAGTGACCGTTTTCTTTTTCTTTTTTTTTTTCTTTTTCGCAGGCGTCCGCTAAATCAAGGCTGACCAGTGGCCTACTATTTTGCATATTGGAAAGGTGACACCCGACGCCCGTGTAATTGCACGGGCGGTTTCTATTGCGCAGATAGAAAATGGTAACTCGTCTTCCTGCGTGCCACGAAAGTGGACCAACGGTGACAACCAGTGAAAATTAGGTCGGAATTCTCGACCGATCGAATTTTATGCGAAATTCATCGATGCCGATACACGCCCTGAATCATCGGGAAATCCGTTGTAAGTGCGAAAATGATAACAAGAAGCGATAAAGATAAAACAAAGTACTGATTTTATCCGTAGAAAAATGTTGTCTTCCATTTTTTCGTTAGTGGATTTCAAGACAGAATATAGCTATAGATGGTCATAAGATAACAATGGTAAAATCTTTTCAAAATAATATACTTTGTAGGGAAAACATTTTTCGTAAAGTCGTCGACCGATCGCGGATATGCGGTAACAATCAATTAATGTACTGGGGCTGAGACAAATTGAGAAAACGGTTCGCTGAGGAAACAGAAGCGTGGACCAAGATTTGTCGATCTATTTCTGGATTCCTACAATTAGCGACGCCGAACAACTCGACTTCGTTTAACGCACAGATGCGTCCGGGTTAAGAAGCCACGCACAGCCGCTTTCTTCAATTAATAAAATGGCCGGGTTGCGAGCCGTGCAGAGCGATGAAAGGGCAAACCGAGTCGCGCATTCCTTTTCCACGCGTTAATAAGGTATTAACAGCTAGATGGATATAAATCGTGCGGTAGACCGTCTGGTTCAGTCATTAAATCCTGACGATTTCGGCGGAAATTCCGGCTAATCAACCTAGGAATTCATTTCGAATTTCTACGTAAAACTCGGAACTCTTTCCTGCCATTACTTCTCTTTCGTACTTGGCTGTTTGATACTAGAAAAATGCTGATAGGAAAATATTAGAACTTGCTCGAAAATAATTCTTTTTGCGAAAAATTTACAACCCTGATAGACAGTATTTAATGTATTCCTTGTACACGGAATATCTTTATACAAGGCGTGCATAAAATACGAAGCAGTAAATACGTTATAGAATAATGCGTGAGAGAAATGAGAGAGGGGAATTTAATTTCTATGTAACACTCGTTGACTACAATCGACAAAGAATATTTTTAGCCATCATAAAAATCTTCACGCCAAAAAGCACAGTATAGAACCCGCGAAAACCGAGTTTACGACTCGATAATAAAACTTTGAGCCTACTTCTGTTATCTATCATCTGCCTCACATCGGAAATACTGCACAATTCGTAATTTCACTTTGCCCGACACTTTCCCAGACGTAAATTACATTTTTTTGTTGTTCCTTTGGCTCGTTTAGGGCTTTTAAAGCGATCGTATTACTTCAAGGTCTGGTCGGAGCTCCGCTTAATATTTTCACCGTTAATTTCCGAGTGTGCTGTGCTCGCATAATGGACGGTTGAACGTAATTGTGGCTGTGCGGAGGCAATCTGTAAATCGGAACGCCTATTCGAAGCAGAAAGAGCCCCTTCGACGATAAAACGCTCGCGATCGTGTACGAGGCGAGCCTGGAAAAGCGGGAAAGTCGTGTAAACGACGTCAACGGAGATAAGTAAACGACACCTCGACGAGCAACCTAAACGCGGCCGGTGAATTCTCACGGTGATTCTGATCGTGGTCGTTATGCCTAATGAATTTCCGGCGGTGCCGCCGTGCCGCGCCGCGCCGCGCGCCGGTTCACGGACGTCGAACGACCGACAAACGTGAAGACCATTTGTGGCCAAACTGTGAACGCATCATTCAGAGAAACTCCGTCCGGTTCAACCGGGAACAACGCCCGGTGCTACGTCGTGAAATGTTCCGCCGCGTTTTCGCTTTAATTGAAACGATCGCGACTACCGTTTCCGTTAAATATTCATGCAACTGAGTCGAGCGGATCGGTTCGGGTTCCCACCGCGATTATTTCCGAAGATGGAAGTCTAAACGGTGTTGGTAAACATCGTCCAGGCACCCCCGGCCGAAATTCATTTAGCAGCCGCGTTTACCGAGCCCATCATTAATTGACGGGGGAACAATTTCCAGCGAAATAATCGGCCGGCTTCGAAATATTCATGGAACCCGCTCTCGCCTGGCGAGTTCGATGCCAGTAATGGAATCTGTTTAACAGGAAACTTGTTGTCGTAGGCCAAAACACCGGACACTGATTCTTTTGATATGCAATCTATTTTTGTACTCGGACGTCAATTATAGCCGCGGCAACCGCAAATATAATCGGAAGTCTTGATATTCTAAAAGCACAAAATACCGGATCTTCCATTGAAATACTTTCTCAAAATAGTTTTCTACGAGGTTTTCCACCGTATCATCCCCTAAATCATTTAATAACCCTTATATCAATAATCGTGGGTGCCCACTTTCGATTTCTTTTTGACACTTCTCTCGACAGCCCTCTCTGGGACAACACTCAAAACTGCCACACTATAATTTAAAAGGCTATGGCATGCAAACCATTGAATTCATCGACCAAAAAGAAGAGTTAAATCAACAAAATTCCTCACCTACGTCCCACTTTGCGAACGAGCAACTTCCTCCGCAAAGATCAACAACGTTTCCGCTTATTACGCGAAATAATATAGCATCTTTCTCAAGTGGACAGCCGTCGCTCGCAATACTTAATTAATGCTCGGAGCGAAAGTTACCGAGCGTTCCATCCGCGAAATTCATTTCGATTGTCTCCGTGGAGTTTAATGAAGAGATCCCGGACGCAGGAGTTAGTCGCGAGAATAGTCCCGGCCGGCGCGGCGTCTCTTTATCGCGATCGTCTTATTGGGCGATAAGGCCCGGCTGATCGGCACAATGGTTCGTTACCGGCGTCACCGGCGTCGTAAGAGACACGTAATTACGGGCGCACGTAACTCGAGGAACCCGATTCGAGCATGCGATTACGCTCGCATTCTTCCCGAAAGCCGGCCGAGCACGTTTCGAAAGTCACGGAGCCGCGCGCGCGCGCGAGAGAGAGAGAACTCTCCGGACCGTATCATCGCGCGTTGTAATTAATATCCGCCCGGTCTCGAGTGGAACGAGTATCGGCAACGATCGAAGACGATCGACGATCACAGACACGATGAAAATTTAGATGGTCACGGTGAATGGGAGCTGCCTTTCCGCCGGCCTTTCGTAACACTACTTTCTAATTCACCCGGCGCGCGATGATGATTCACTTTCCGTGATTTTTGGAGCGACCGTGGATGACTCCTGATATTTACTCGCGATATGTGGCAGGTGGATGGACAGCTGGTTGCATAAAGTCAGTCAGAAAAAGTGGCTATTGATTGATCGTTCGCGGAGTGTTGCGGATTATGTCTGGTGATGGCTCGAAGGTGATTGGTTAGCGTGCTTCTTGGCTGGCAATTACGTTTGTAAAGAATGCTATTGAAATTGTAAATTGAACCATTTATTCCAGTGGACGAAGTTTTAGGATCTTTGCGATTAGACTTTATGCGTTTGTGACAAAAGTGAGAACTGGGCATCTTCATGGAAAAATAAAAATTTTTTCTCTTACGAGTTCTCGGGGTCTCTTGAATTTCGCTCAGACATTCTCCAACGAGTTAATAGCTGTCGTACATGGCAGGATAGGGAAGCGTGGTTCACACACACCGTGTAACATCGCCGGTTCCATCACGCGAACCACGCCGAAGGTAACGGCGCGGTTTCCCGCGCGTTGCCCTCGCTAACGATTTCGGGAGCCGCTTCCGGTCTGTTCCGGGACGAGTCGCACAACCACGCGCACGTGCACAAACACACACCGAGATCAACTAGTGTACACTGTTACACCGGGAAATCGATTTCGAGAGTCGGCACAGAGCAGACGCGAGCACCGGCCACCCACTCAGAACGACAGCGCGCGTCTACCTTGGCAACGAGGTCGACGAAAGCTGACGGAGGAACGTCGGAGAGCGAACACTATGCGAGGAAGGAGACAGAAGACAAGGGAGAACTCGATGGAAGGAAGGGGAACTTCTGCTTCGGGAGGGTCCTGGATATTCCTTGGATCGCTCGATTGCTATCGGGAAAAAATGGAATTGTCTGCGGACGTCGCCCCGGAAATGTACACACTGTCATCAAGGACCTGCTGAACGAACGTTTCGGATTAAATTAGTTCCAGACGAACCAGGGTTGAAGTGGACATTTTTTTTTTCTTTTCAGAAAAGACTTTTGTAAGACTGGATTGTTTCTATGAAATATTTTTGTCTGGTGTATACGAAATGGTTATTGTTGAACATCTTACTACGTAGAGTGTATAAATATTCTGTTTAGTCTCAAACGTGCTTATTTGAGTGAAATCTGAAGGATTATTTGTATTTTACGAGATTTTTCATACTGGCTAAACTTGGGGAAGTTTACGAAGGCTAACAAAGAAACTCTCCTCCTGATGTTCTACTTCCTCCTTAACACTAGGTTTACGGAGCATAGAAGTAAATATTTTACATTACTTTAGAATAATGAGAAGAATGTATCTATTCAAGTTTTTTCGCCAATTTTTAGATAATGTATACCTAAATTTGTCGAGTAATTCCACGTAGGTGGATCTTCACAATCTCAATAATCGTGAATTAAAAATATTAGAATCCTAGTAAACCTAGTGTTAAACTTGATGACAGTGTTCTAAAACGATCAGTCACGAAACCCATCGGCGAAAGAGCCCCGGCAAGATTGGACAAAGCGATGGAACAAACGTTTACGTCGAAGAACTAAGACTGCCACGAATCAACTATAGGACGAAGAAGGAGAGTGAAGAAGACCAGGTCCTTGTCGATCAGAAACAATAAAGATCTATCAATGGGCAGAGTAATAATACGAAGATCCAAGAACATCCCAAAGCGATGCTAGGACGAAGAAACGAAGGATGAAGAAGAGGTAGAATGAGGAGGAAGGAGAGTGTCCAACGATCGATGACCAGGTCCTACCTTGTTGATGATCATCCTCGTCGATCCTCGTCGGAGGATGATTCGTCGACCGGCTGGATCCACGGCTCGGGAGATGTCTGTTGCTCCGAGCACCAGGTTCAGGAAACTCGGTGCTCTCCAAAGCGTGGACAGCCGGGAGGAAATCGTGGGGATAAGGTGGGTTTCCGCGATTGGCCGTTTCCACCGGACACGGGGAGACGGTTGGCCGCGTGCGTGCTGGCCAGGTGAAACAGGCGAGGGGAGCAGAACACGGTCTGCTCACCTAGCAGAACGAAAGGTGCCGGGGCCCTGGAGATCCAGCAGCAAGAGGAGCCACCGGATTGGTCCCCGACCTGGAGTCGGAGTGGTCGTTTCACGAAAGATCGACCTCGATATCACACCGGCCGAGCGTGTTTCGCGTAACACGCGCGCACACACACCGGTTTTTTTTTTGTTTCGGAAAATCGGATCCTGACACACATCGGGATTCTGGCCTGGAAACCTGGGGGGCCTTGACTGGCTCTGGCTCAAGGTCGCGCTCGACGAAAACGAGCGATCCTGAGGATCTGGATCGAGCACCCTCTTGTTCTTAAGTTGTTGTTCTCAAATGAAGCGTTGTATTGATACGATTGTAATTGTTATTGCGGTATTTTTGGTAATGGCTCACTCATCCCCCCCCCCCTAATGCAAAGTCAAAATTTTCTACATTAATTGCAAGGCATAGAAGCTATGCAGACTGAATAATTGTAAGCAGATGAAAAATGGTACAACAGCATTTTTAAGTTCCTTGGTTTAATTTTAAATGTATAATTTGCAAGAAATTTTTAAAGATAGCAATTTTATCTATACAATTCGCAATAAATGTCCAAGTATCCATTTTACGACGAGTTTAACTTAGCCAATTAGCACGCCAATTGTTGGAAAGTTATTAATAAGCTTCTTAATGAGTTTGTTATATCCAAAAGAAGCTTGATCACTTGCCTCTCTAATAATGACGTTAAAATAGTTTACGAGCACAATAGCTGTCACTTATTAAATGGTTCTGAGTCGTAATTAAGGATTAAGGTCTTCGCAATGAAAGAATTAAACGAGAAATGGCTTGATTAGTGCGTGCACGCTAATTGTAAGACTAGAAATTATTTGACCGTTTACTTAGAACACTCGCGAACAGCTTTAAAAAATAAGAAAAACAAAGACTTCCTCGTACTGGCTATAGTTTCATGATAGTTTCTTCAGCATTTCTCTTTAGGCACTAAACGACGCCTCGGGCGTTCATTTTCACCTCTTTCGCTTTAAAACCCGAGTTCATCGTCCATGAATGAAACAATTAAGCAGTCTGAAAGAACGTAATACGAGCGCAGCAATTCCTGTGTGTCGTAACCGATGAAAATTTCTAGCTTCGCTTCCAGACTGACAAAAGCTTGTTTGCAGAACCTAGTCGGCTTGGCCTTCTCGTAATGCTTGAAACAACGTTAGCAAGTTGCACAGTCTCAATATCGCCTAACAGGGATCCCAGAGAAAGCCACGGCGTGATAGAGGAGGCTTACTACGAAAATTTCGCAGCTGAAATCTTTCGTTTTCCGGAAGGGCACTTCCACGGATGAAGGCAACGCGCGTGAAATGGGCAATCATCCCGTAACGTTTCCCTCGTTCGCCGATAAGAAATCAATGGAGCCGTTCGTGCGTCATCTCGACAACAAATGTTGCGATACACGCAGCTGAACCGCTCGGACAACGCGCCAGAAGAGAACACCGAAGGACACCGATAACAACAAAATAGCTCGCCTCCCAAGAAAATAAATTTTACATTCACTAAATCGTATAGCACCGGGTATTTTAAGAATTGCGTTCTGGCTGAACTGTTTGTAAAATGATTTTCTCGGGCGATCGAATTTAATTCCAGGGATCGGGAAAGTATGATGAAAAATAAAAATAAAAAAGATTAAGAAAATATTCCTGTTTGGACTGAGCTGTTACGTGTACATTGTATGCACTTATTGATTGGGACTTTAACGGTCTGTCTATTGAGGAGAGTAAACAATCTAACCGACGCGAGTCTCGAAATAGTGTACGCAGGGATGAATGTTGCGAAGTAAGAGGGTCGCAAGCGCCGAGATCCGAGCGGAACAATTGCGGCCAGATCGATCCGTAGGATGCGTCGCGACCTCGATCTTGGTCAAGCCAGTTCCGAGCGGAATAGGTTACTCGGAGCACATGATTACAGTCAGTGGTCATTGAACCGGCTTGCCTGATAACTCGGTTTCGTAGAGCGACGCCTTGATAAACGAGCGGGTCGCTTCCGGTACGCGCGGTCTGCTCGCTTAGTAAATTATCGCGGACGTTTCCACCGGTGTCGGCGAGGTGTGTCCGACGTTGTTGTTTAACTTCACCGCCGCCGACAGTGTTGTGACTGCCGGTGTCGATCGATAATGGAACTTGTTGTTGACTGTGCTAAGCATCGTCCACCACGCGATGACATTGCGTCAACAATGCTGTAATCCTACACGCGCATCAAACAATTGCATGTGGTGTATGTCGTAAAAATTAATCCTACGACTCTGACCAATTAGAATCTTATCACAATTATAATTCATGAGAACTCGTGTATATACAAATTTATAAATACGTCAGGGCTGTATTACCATCTTTGTGGGCCCCAAAATCGATTGAACAATGCACTGGGTTTGTTTTCTAAAATTTTTTAACAGGCTCTAACGACTGTGTCCAAGTTGTCCATTGACTCTTCCTAAACTATACGTATTTTTATGGTAATTCTTCTAATCATTTTTCTATTCGACTAATAACAGTCCTGGCGCTATTTATTGGCTTCAACCCGGTTTCCAAAATTTTTTCCTGCACCCTAAAATATTTTGATACACTCTGTACACTATACCAAAACTAGCTGCGACATGATCCAGCCTAGGGTCCACGCGAACTCGCACAATCCTCAACATCCGCCTCCCCGTACGTGGAAGTACGTTCACCCAAGCAAAAATACGATTGCCTCGTTCCTCGACGCAAGCGTGAACACGGAAATTATTCAAATTGACACTGTCATTCTCGCATCGTGCCAATAAACGGCCACCGTTCGTTTACGTGTACTCGCGACGCCGGTTCCGCGCACAGCGCCCCGCGAAATTCAATTAAGCACTAACTGTCCACTTTCACGTTTATCATTGCCGTATCGCGGACGTTTATGCAAATTCGAGCATGGTCCGCGGGAAAATGAAATCAAACAGGTATTCATCGGCGTCATTAACTGTTTCATCGACTCGATCGATTCATCGAAGCACGAACACGCTCGCCTGGCAGTCGCAATTATCTCGAGTTTCTCTAGACGGTGTGTAGTATCGAGGTTTGAAAAGCTGAAACGACGATCGAGGTGTGAATCTAGCATTCGGCGGATCTCAATTTTCATCGAGTCGGCGAGCAGCGTAATTTCGAAGCGTTCTTTCACTTTTTACTTTTACTTTTTTCGACGGGAACGCTTCCTGCGCGCTTATTATTATTATTAGACTGCGGATTTCATGCATTTATCGTTAAAATGGGTAGATGCAATTCGAAAGGGAACAAAGATTGAAAGAATTTGAAGCTACGGTAGGAAAAAAAATTTCTACTAAGTTATCTACGATTTTATGGCGCTGCAATTCAGCTAATTGTGTGAAATTGCATTCTGCACATCAATCCCTGATGCATTCTAAAGTGTCGATCAACTATACTAGCAATTTTTTAACGGTTAGCTTTGCTTTTATTCGCCCCAAGAGACGTCCAACACTGTAAAGACGTAGGTATAGTGTTTGGTATGTTGTCCAGGCTGAAGAATAAATAAAATCGTCGTGATTGCCGATATCCGAGGTCCGATTTGCGCAGTTTAATTCCAACGATCGTGTTTCAGCCGCTAAATCCCGTCTGGCAGCCGTGAACTCGATTCGCTGTCGAATGGCGGTCGCGTGTCGTATTCTTGCCGGTGTCAATGGAGAGAAATAACGGAGAACGAAAGTGGTTACGCGTGGCTGCGCGATGTCAACCGGCCAATTAGGCCTTTGTCGTTTAATTAGACGCGCCGGCGTTCTCCAGCGGGACCGTTCAATCCTGGCGACAGCCATTGTTCCCGTCTTTCGACCGCGAATAGTTTAATCGACGCGTTCAACGCGCGAAACCACGGATAAAAGATCCATCGAGAAGAATGAATCGGCGTTCCTTTTTTCTTCCGTTTCGGCGCCAAACAGATGTTTTCGTACAACAAATTCTACAGATCCGGCGCCATTGAACGGGGAACTAAAAATTTTATTCTTTCAAACGAATTAGGGGACGACCAATCGACCACAAAAATTTTTTCAATGCGCCTCGAGCATGTCAGAAGAAACATCCGAAAAGTGCTACTAAAAATCACAGTAATTTAATCTGCCAAATGGAGTCAAACGATTGAAACTCAAAACTGAGTACACTGTAATATTGCGTCGACCTTATCAAAATTACGTAAGGTAAAAAAAAATTACTTTCCTGACCCGGACACAAAATCGTGTTACAAAATATTATATAAATAAAGTTGAATATCGGATAAAGAATATTACGACACATAAAGTACTGAATTAATTGACCTGTTACAGGTATCTATGCAGAAATCGGCCAACGTGAAATCAGCGTTGAAAAGCAACGAGAAACACGCGTCGATCGAAAGACACGGTACTACCCGACTACAATGTAGCCGGCGGATTAATGAGATTAATTATTACACGAGCGAAATATGCGTGGGAGCGCGGGCCACGTTGTAATTAGTCTTAGGCACCGGCTGGAAAACCGGGGCCGGAATGGCTCGTTCGCAGGAATTACTCAACACCACGCAGGAACGCGAATAACGCCGCGTGGTTCTTTGTACCTCGACGGCGGCGGCTAGTATCGATTCAGCCAATCGCTCTCAATGAGAATTAGTTTCGAGGTTGTTGCTTCGGCCTTTGCGACTTCGGGGGGTGCCTATCGAAACCGCAAGTTGGAAAACTTTAAACGAGAATTGCTTTCCTTTCGGCGAAAGCTTCAACCAACTTACAACCACCGAAGCTCCGTGGCGTTTCTGAAACTTTCGTGCTAGACGACCACCCGAATGAGCCAACACTGTGACTATCTTGAAATGAAGTTCCAAAAATGAATAACATACAATATTTAAATCCTGCATATAAGATTGCCTTGTCTACAAACTGGTCTGCAAAATTATTCATTCATTTTTAAAAATGTTTTTGAAATGGGTTCAATGTAGTTTCTGTTTAGAGAACCGAAAATTCCAACTCGCGTTAACCCCCTCCCAAAAACAGAACTCCACAGCAAATCACGCAACAGAAAACATTCACAGAGACACCGAAGCGCAGGCATCGTACCTTCCTGATCTTCCGTCGACCCTAAACGCTGGCGCAGGGCGGATTAGTATCAAAAGAAGCGAAAAACTTACGTCGCACGCGTTAGAAACGTCGCTGGTCTCGTCGTCTGGAGTGGCAAGCGGCGCGCGCGAGTTCAAATCAGGATTTTCCGCGGTCTCGTCCATGAGATCCGAGTCTGCGCCGGTCTCGTGGCACTTGGTCTCGGAGAAGACGGTGTTCTCGATGAACGTCGGCTCGGACACGGACAGTTCGCTGGACGATTCCGCAATCGCGTTCTGCTCGTCCGCGTTATCGTTAACTTCCTCCTTGACTTCCTCCTCTTTCTGCACCACCTCCTCGTCGTCGTCCATTAAACCCTGCGGAGTCTTCTCCAAGGACAGACCCTCGGAACCCTGAATCTCCAGAAGTCTCTCAGCATCGTTCTCCTCGCTCAACACGCGACGTTCGGTGTCGATGTACTCCTGCGTGCTGGCAGCATCGGTGGACGCGTCCGAATGGCTCAAGGTCACGTCCTCGAAGCTTCTGGACTCCATAGTGTTCGTGACCTGCGCCTCCTCTTCGATCTCCTCCAGCGGCTTCTCGATGATCGAGCAAGCTTCCGGATCTTCGGGAATCTTCTCGTCGACCGAGCTAGAATCATCCTCCT
Organism: Halictus ligatus; assembly: GCA_028454255.1. Classification (NCBI taxonomy): domain Eukaryota; kingdom Metazoa; phylum Arthropoda; class Insecta; order Hymenoptera; family Halictidae; genus Halictus; species Halictus ligatus. The sequence continues at coordinate 5,732,712 of CM052143.1, forward strand.
CCTTGCCGGTCTCCGCCATAATAGGTTCAAAAAATTTGTCGGGATTGCTGTTCTGCATTAAACCGGACTTCAGTTCCTGCGCGATGAACAGTTCAGAACTGTGCTGGCGCAGAGTCTGGTCGAAGTTGTCCGAGAACTGGCCAGCCTCCTGGAACGTTACCTGCTCGGCCCAGGCCTCGGACGAGTCCTTGATCCGTTGATCCTCGGCTGGGACGGTATCCATCTCCACGAGGTCCTCCGTCACGTTGTTCGAGACCTTGTTCGGGTCCTCTTCCTCCTCCTGATACTTGTCCACGAACGTGGCAGGTGTCTCAGAGGTTAGCTGGTCCGAGAGGACGTCTTGGACGGATTCGTCGGCTAGATTGGACATCTCCGAGGACCTGTCTTCAGTGTCGGGACATCGGGGGACGGGGTCTAAAATGGGACACGAGGATTCGTCGTCCTGGGTCTGCGAGCATAACCTGCCATCATCGACAGGGCCGCGCGCCGGCTGCTCGACCTCGCCGGCGTCTGTTTCCTCGATGACTATCACGCTGCCAACTTCCGGTTCCTCGGAGAACACCTGTTCTTCATCGTAGAAACTCTTCAGGATCGGCTCCGGCTTCACCTTGGCTTCGTACGAAGCGTCTGGCGACACGTGGCCGTTCTGATAACTATACTGCTCCCCGTCTACAACGTCCTGCCGCCTGTCCAGCACGATCCTCTTCACGGTCTCTGGCTGGTCGAACGTCGGATCGTTCTCTTCTCGATCCTCCGTTTCGATTTCATTGGTTTGTCCGGAGTTGGAACTGTTTCGCAGCGCAAACTCGCTCTCGATCAGCGAACAATGCTCAGTCTCAGCGACGATGAACTCCGTGTTCACGTCCACAGTGTCCTGTCGCCTCTCTAGCACGATCCTCTTCACTGTTTCCGGCTGGTTCGAGGGCGGCCGATCTTCTTCCTGGTCCTCCGTTTCATTAACACTGTCTTGCTCCGCGTTCGAACTGATTCGCAGCGCTAACTCGCTCTCGATCAGCTCCTGCAGGCTCTTGTCGTCCGTGTCTAACTCGTTACGCGTGTTGTTAGTCAGGATTAGGTCGTCCTCGTCGTCGTTGGTCTCGCACAACGATATTAATTGATTGTTACTGGCGGTTAGGTTATCCAAATCGAGCAAACCGTTGTTAGACTGCACACCGCACACCTCGCTCTTCTTGTTACTTACGACGCTGATCGACTTCTTCGTCGCCACCTCCGCCATTATGGCGCGCCTCGATCCTCCGACAGTCGCACCGTGGACACCTGCAATCAAACCATAATTCGTTAGCTCATGATCTTCTCGGTATTGCTTCGAGAACTTGGAAAAGAAACTGTGGGGAAAGTATGGTTGTAAAGTCTCTTTGATGGAGCTTGGATTACTTGGCTGTTAACCGAGGACTTTTTAGGGTACAGAAACCATCTGTTAATGCTATTGAACAAGTTCGTATTCACGAAATATTGAAACAAATTAGTAGAGCAAAGTCTTAGAGTCTCTGAATATTCTGTTGTGTACTACAACTTTACATGGCAATGTGCATAAAAATTAATTTAACGTCGTGTTAAAGACGTCTTGTAAAAACTCTGTCAAAAAACTATCTCTTCTAAGTCTCCTGATTTTTTCAAGCATTTCGAGCACCGCAGGCGCATAAGACGTAACCCAGAGCGCCCAACGAATCCCGAAAAAAATGGCGGCGAGGTTTATGGTTATGCGAAGGCCAGGCTCGCCGCGAGTGGCCCCATAAACATAACAGGGAGCAAGCGTTCGTTATTCGACAACCAAGTCGGGCCGACTCGGCTCAGGAATTCGAGAGGAACCGACCCCTTACCGTCGCGATCCCTTGATTTATGGGACGCGAATAATAGATCGATGTTTCAACCGGCAATTTGCACGGTCATTCACGGAGGCCACTTCTGACCGGGTCGCCGGTCGGGACGATCAGTTTCAGTGTTCGCCTGCGGAATAAGGTCATCGGGTATTTTTGGACGAACAATTTTCTCCGACTTAATTAAGGGATGCAGGGGGAGGGACACGGGATCTTAATTCGAACGACAAAATTAGATTCTCGGAGATTGGTTAGGCTGCGAATTCTCGCGCAAATCTAGATAACATATTGTTACGCAAACGAAGATGTTTCAGCAAGCTAGGAATCTGTAGGAGCTCTTCTTCTTTAAAAAGCTCTTCTTCTTCCTTTGGAAAATCGCGTTGCAGGATGTTTGCTCAATTTTGCCGAGGGGATCCTGCGGTGTCCTCGGTTGCGCCGGATCGGGATCTACTCGTCGGGGGTGTCGGATGGAGTCCGGTTATTAATAATTCCGTGTATTTGGACGGCGCTCCGTCAGAGCATCCGCAGTCCGGCGATTACGAAAGTATGCAGCCGGAGATCCTTTCCTGAAACGGCGACGGTGATTCTATTCTCGGATCGCTCCGCATTCGGTCGGACAAGGAAATCTATTCTTCTCGCGGGGTCGGCTTGTAATTCGCGGGCAGCAGTTTCGCGAGCAACGACAGGAATACGAGGCTCTTTTCTTCTGGGGCTGATTCGAGCCGACAGCTATCTCTCTCTCTCTCTCTCTCTCTCTCTCTCTCTCAGCTTCTTCTGCCCGCGAGCGCGAAATTAACGGAAGATACGGCCGCATGGAAGACAGGAAGCGGTGCAGGCCAGCGTCGTTGGCTGCCAAGCCAAATCCTCCTATTATTAGCCATTCCGTGCGCCCGCGTATTTATGCCGTACCGACCGAACGTATTTCGAAAATGAAACCTGAAACTGCTCAAGGATACCCGGACGCTTCCTGGAGTCCGCAGAGAACGCTCTTCCGCGTGTCGCACGAAGAGGATCAACAAGAAAGTCGGGCGAACCTTCTTTCGATACCTATCCGGCATTAGAATCGATGCATGATGAGTAATGGAACATTCTTAAGACGACAACCGTAAAGGTATTTTAGAAAATATGTAAAGTTCAGAAGTGAGTCGATTTCCTTTATTTTTTCCTTCTATTTCCTCACTTAAAATGTAAACATTTTTAGACCGGTCCTCGTGGCGGAGATGGAGCAATTATTTCTGGTAAGTGTTCGGAGTTTTGTCTTCGGTGTACAAAACAAATCACCGCGGAGATTCATTTATAAAGTTGCAACAGTTTCGTTTCGGATTCTGGGAGCCGGGGCACTCAAATTGTTAACGAATCCCATTCCGCCGAGTGGTCTCTGACAACTGCTTAATGGCCACGGTTATGATTCCGTTACTCAGTGTCGCGCGAGCGTGTTTCCAGGGGATCGGGTCTCGGCAAAACCACGCGGAACCATACATCGGTCTAAAGTGGTCGTTAACGAATACCTAACTGTCTCGTCAACGGCGTCGATCTATCGTGACGTTGGTTATCGGGGGCTCTCTCGAGCACGGCTTGTATCGCTGGTTTATAACTACCGCGGCGCAAAGAAGAGGCCGCTTCCGGTACCAGTAGAGGAGTCCTTCTTCTTCTTCTTCTTCTTCTGGTACGGTATCATCGTCGATGTACCGTCGAACAGCTGGAAAACGAAATCTTGTTTTCCAGCGGTTGGTAACGACTCGACGGATTCCAGAGTACGGTCGGCCACGGTTTATAAACAGAGAAGGGGGTTTTCAGGCGAGTCTTGTAAACGAACTTCGCTTCTTCGAGGTGCAGTAAAATTAGAAAGTGCAGACCGCAGGGAAAAGGCGCAGGCGCTGCAGCAGAAACGCATGCGCTGTCCCGAGCGATCGTAGCGCTGCGTGATATTTAAAATCGCGCATGGGTTTCAGTCGTTCTATCGTCGTGCCGGCTCTTAAAGTCTTTCGCGCGCTGCCTCCTGTTTAATTTAATCTTCCTCCACCTCCTCCTCCTCTTCTTCTGGTTCTTCTGCTTCTCTTCTGTCTTCCTTTCTTCGACTCATTGCCTCCTCCTTAACGTCCATCTTGCTCCCTACCAGCCGCATCCCTTCTCCCCCCCCTCTTTTGCAGCTCCTTCTTTCTCGCGGCTCCCTCTCTTCAGCCCCGCGTTTCTCCGAGGTCGTTCTTCGGGTTCACGACCGGGACTATAGGAGAGACCACGATCCCTTCTCTCTTTCTCACGGATCGCGGCTACTCTCTCGTTTCAACCTCTCTCTATTTTTAGAATGACACACTACCGCGATTCAACGACGCGCGCGCGCTCCACAGAGAGAGAGCACTTCTCTCTCTCTCACACACTCTCTCCCTTCCTCTTTCTCTTTCTCCTCCCTCTTTGTTGCTCCTGTCGGAAAATCTTCTGCCCAAAAACAGCCGCGAACGAAAGCGACTGTGAGACTTTTCTCCTCCAACCATTCAACCGATTCCCGATTCGATCGGCTCGCGGAATCAACTTTTGGGAACCTGAAGTTGCTACCTCTGACCCCTTATGTCACATCCTAGATCTTGAAGATCTAGTAGATCAACGAGAACCTTTGATTTGGCCGAAGATTAGAGAAGGTTGTAGGTAATTGCTCGAAAATGTCTACATACAGCAGAGAGACTGGGATTCGTACTTGATTGAATTTCTAAATTAGTACTGCAACTACCAACCACCAAATAGTTTAATTTTCATAAAGATCCGCAGTCTGTTGATGGCATAAATATCGACCCTTAAGTTGCTGAATGGTTATTCACAATTTGGTGGAGCGGTTGAAGAGTTGAGATCGGTGTAGGTGTTCCCATGATTTTATCGGGATTGCGTATAGCAGGAGGCTGCGGAGATTAGAGGAGAAGATACGAAACGAAAGCGCAAGGTTCACCGGTAAATTGCAGTATCATGTACTATTTGCACAATCATTTCTCGCGCGGCAGGCAGCACGCGGGTGAACGTACGGCGCGAGGGTGTCTGCGCTTTTGTCTCGTTTCCCCGGCCACTTGTAGTGTGTTGCAACCGCATTATAATTGCAACGCCCGGCGAGAGCGCACCAATTCGCGTGACGCGCCCGCCATACCGATTCGGTTCGCGTGGCGGAAACTCCAAATAAATCCGCGCTGTTCTGTTTGCGCAACAAAATGGCTCGCGTGCGCGACCATGCCTCGCCTCACTGGCTCGTAATTACCCACGAAACTTTCGACCAATCTACACTATTATTGTTGATGCTGCGCCGTAGAAAGTAACGTTAAAATCCCTTTCTCCAGAACTTGCAATTTCGACCCAGCAGAAAACGTACAGATCGTCTTGCATAAATTATAAAGTCGTACACCCTTAAATCTGCATTTATATCGCTCGTAACCGGGTCGGGGGAGACCCAATACCGCCAAGGCAAGGATCAACGATCGCTAGAGGACTTTATGGAGACGTTAACGATTTTCTGCAAAACTAATGGAACGACCGAAGGTGAACGAAACGGTAAGGAGCGGCAATTAACGAGCGCGTTAATCGACGAATTTATGTAACCGATGCGGCGAGTGAAAGGGATCGATTACCGGTGTCGTCGAGTCACCGTGCGTCCCCCCGGTGGATTTATAACCACACCGGGGACCACACCTGAGTCCGGCGAAGACGTAATCGATAATGGAAACTCCGCTTCCGTGTTTTAATTCGTGTCCACGCCCGTCCGATCGGCAGAACTTCGATTCCTGCTTCGGGGAACTTGAAGGTAATAGACGCTGTTTGGCCGCGATACGTGGCGAGACTCGCCGGTAAATCACTTTACAGGGATTACGGGTTGACAGCCTAACCGGAATTCAGGTGAACGTGACGTTCTTGTCGAATTAGGCAGTCGGGGAGCCGCCGCGTCGGTTCAACGATCTCTCCCGATTTTCGGGCGTGTATAACCTGATTTGCGCTTCGCTAATTCTGCGAATAAAATACCGATCTGCTGAAGTTGGACAGATATATGTGACTCTTAAGTATGGGTACAACAGCGACTATTACGCTGTGAATTCGTGAAATAAAATTAAAAATAAATTACACAAAAAATGAAATATATTCTTGTCAGGAAGATCATTTTTCTCACTGCTCCAGGAAGGGGCAGTTCTTAAATTAGTCAACGTTGGGAGATGAAAATTGAAATTCAGTCTCCCCTGTCGCGTAATCTCGTTATGGAACGGTTTCCAGGTGCAATCCTGTCTCTTCCACTCGGCGAAGTGACTGGCCAACAAAAAGTGTAACGAGTTTCGATTACCGGGAACCCAGTGCCGCGTAAGTATGCTTGGATCGTCCTTACACCGGGCGATCCAATAGAAAGTCCGGATCCGAGACCTCTGGACTCCAGCAGCACATGTTAACGAAATATTTACCAGAGAAAATGGTTTCAGAAATAATTTCTATTTGATTGGCAAGAAAGACCATTACGCGGATCATTCTCAGGCTCGTAAACAATCAATAATGTGGCACTGCGGAAACCATTTCTCAACGAATCCTGATAAGCCATCTAATGAACGTACCAGGTGCCTCGTAATGATTTCTAACCCGTCATCTTGCCTATCTTCGACTTTTCTATGTTGTTTTCTGCATTGTGCAAATCATGTTTAATTGTTGGTTGCAGCGTATCTGAATAAATATCTCCTGTAGCTTCGAGATTGGGCATTCAATTAACGATTTACGGTAGTGTGAAGAACATTGTGAGCAGGCTAATAAAAATCCATATTGTTTTGCTGGTTATTAGATCGTGGATTTTTCTCTAGACTGTCACATTTGGCGGTGGTTGTTTTATAAAAATCTGAATAATAGAAACCGGTTTCGCGCAGCGAGTGATATATCTCTTGTGGCTGTAGTGAAGTAAAAATACTATTTATCTCTGTTAATATATGCACAGTGTGTCGCACATTTGTTTTCATAGTTTTCAAACAAAAGCTGATCTTAAAAATCGTTACACAACCCTGCCGAGGCATTTATATTCGTCTTAATATAAAATTTGCTGTGAGCACCCTGGACAGATAAACATGACGCTTCTCTGTGAATTAATTTACGAGTCACCGCACGCAAACTCTTTATATTTTACAAATTTACTGACAAGGATTCACATTATTTATCGTGACGCTAGGTTTACCGGACAATTTGAGATTCTATTAAAAAATTGCTGAACCCACTAAAATCCTGTAAAATATGAACAAAATGTCCTCACATTTCAACGAAGCAAACAAGTCTGATTTAATTCAACACAGTTCTAGATCGCAATTCTAGACAATTCTGGATCACAGCGAGGCGACGAAAGAAAACAAAGGGACGACAAAAAATGTTGATGGGATGATAGAAAATGGCGGAGGAAGGGTCCGAAGGGAAAGCATTTCCGGCAGATCGGTCGAGAAACCGGAAGATGGCGGAAAGCCGCGGGAGTGGCCTGAAAATCAAGATTTATCCGGAAATTGCGGACAGGCACAAGCGGCTCACGCGATCAAAGAATCTTCCGCGTGCGTGCATAATCCCGCGCTGCACCGCGCGTCGCACCCGTTGCGCCGCGTTTTCACTGCAACCCGAGTGCACGAGAGGCGCGGTCCCGGTTCTCTCGTCGCGCGGTGTCCCCTTACAGATTTCTATGCAACTATAATTAGGTAACCGACACCGGTCTCCTAAGGAATCCCTGTTAGCCGTGGAGCTATGCCGGCGCGGAAAGTGGCGCGAATATTTTCGTCGCGAGGAAAGCCGAAATTAAACGCGCTGCCGCACTTTTACCAGCCGGCCACCACCGGGCCACTCCGCCGCCGCGCGCGTGTATACTTAACCGGCTTCCTCTTTGCTCTTTCTGCGAGCGAGCAGCCTCCTCTTCTTCTTCTTCTTCTTCTTCTTCTTCTTCGTCTTCTTGTTCCTACTACTCTTCTTTCTACTCTTTTTACCCCGACCGACGCCGAGGACGCTCTTTCTCCGCTATCCCGCCAGTGACGGCCTCGAACTATGTTAAAAGCCGCCATTGTTTCCCGGATCGAGTCAGTATACATGAGGACTGCATTTCGTTTTAATTAACCCTCTGAGGTGGACCTTCTGTGCAATTATACGCTCCACAACCCTTGGGACCATTCGCGAATTTATTTAGCAATTTTCAGAAACAGATTTTAAAGGGACTTCTTGGCAGACTCATTTTAGTAGACTGCGGGGTTTTGTGCAAATTAATAATTGTCTACATTAATACGAATTTTCTTTTATTTCTTCTCCCAGTAATACTAGTATGATAAATGTAGTACAACAGTATTCTGTACTACCTTTACCACAACCATATAGGCTGTCGTCTATTTAGGCGTGGCTCAATGAACGTATAAGGCAGTTAATGCTTATATATTGTGTGAATGTCTTGCATTGTCCCTAGGAAGAATTCCTAGAGAATTCCAAAGAATTAAAAAAGTTTTTCATGTGGCAGAATCTAGAGAGGTGTGGCTTGAATAGGCGTGGCCTGAATAGGTGCGGCTTAAGTAGGCGTGGTTTTGTAGCTTCACAGAACAATCAATGTCTGTTCCTTATAAGAAAAGAGCAGTATTATGGGTAAAAGAAGCCAGTGAAACGGAATTCTTCCTGTAGTGGTGTTTGAATAGGCGTGGTCCGAATAGGTGTAGCCCGATTATGCGTTGCCTAGGTGGGCGTGGTCCCATTACTCCGTAGAACAGTCAATATTTGCACATCGCATGAAAAGATCAGTGTTAAGAGCCATGGGAGTGGTCATGATAGGCGTGGCTTATCTGCCCCATAGAACAGTCTACGCTTTAACCTAGGAGCCAGTGAATGTGTCAATTTAACTCTGCTATTGACCACTACACAACACAGGCTATTTCTCTTCCTTCTCTATACTATTTGTAAACAGCGAATGACCCTACATCATCATCGCGTCTCTCGAACGAGGATTGTACTCTCTCGCCGCAGACTTAAATTAAACCTTGCCAACGAATCGAGAGAGAGAGAGCAGAACAAAGGACCACCTCCTCGTTAAACCACAAAACAAACAGCAGCCAGTCTTAAAACCCCGCGACAACTCGTTAAGAATCACTTTCCTCGACTGTGTCCAGTTCCGTCTCCTTCACCCCAGGACGAAGTCCTTGACCTCCGAGTAGCCAGGCCACCTGATATCAAGTTAACCAGCGTCCTCTACGACCGGTCTACCTTTTTCAACTTTCTCGCGAGAGAGGCTACCATCCGCGAAAAAACTTGTTTGAATACTCGGACGTCGTAGAATCGCGTACCCATCGCTGCCAGCGACTGGTCGCCTCCGGGAGAAAGACGGAGGACGAGGGAGAGCGTGGATCTTGCATCTTCCCTTTCGTTTTCTCCCCGTGGCGAGTTCCTGTTACAATGGACACCGGGGCGATCCGTGGAACGATCCGAGTACCGAACGTGACGCGTCCCCGGGAACCGATTTCTGGCCGGTTTTCGAGGGAAAATAAGCACGGTGCTCGCTCGTGCGATGACAAATGGCGACGGGCAGGTTCTCGTCTCGTCTCTCGCGAGTTTTGTTTGCGGTGAGGCCGTTTGCGTCTCTGCTTGCACAGGCGTGCACACCGTAAAGAGAGAGCCGGGGCCACGGATTTATATAAAACCGGTGGAAAGGCAACCCGCGCGTCCGAAGTCGGATCACGGAGTAACAAAAATCGCTTGGCCCCGGTTCAACTATTCCAGGAACGAAGAAACGTTTAGGGGCTCCGGTAAAAATGGAGTAAGAATGCGACACGGGGTGGCTCCGCCGTCGGCATATACACGCGACATGAGGAATCCTCGGGGATGACAGGTGTAAATGATGAACTACCCAGCACCTCTTATCCGCGGGAAGCTTTTGTCCTTGCGGATCCGGCGAATTTATAGAGCCCCGCGTGCGTAAGACTGCACAGTTTATGATTTAGTGTGCGACCACGGACGAAGAGGACCCTCAAAGACCCTCATATTTATTTAAAACTTGCAGAAGTATCTTTTCATTTCAGAAAGAGAACGCTTCATCCTTGTCAGAGCGTGAAATATGTCTATCTAAATTCGACACCCTTAAAAGTCAATCAATTAAAAAATAATCTCAGGTCCACTAGTTCTTCGCCCCTCTCATCATCATCAAATTAAAATATAAAAATCCACGCACAAAAATTCGAGATCCTCAAATACCCGCTAACAACCAAACAATCTTCCCGAAACGAGCAATTAAAAAATAATTTACCGTCGAGGGTCCAGCCTCGCGAATTCCCAGAGGACATTAAAAACCAGATGTTCCGGTCGTCAGAAGTTAAAGAAGCGTTTAAATTCTGGGTCTCCAAAAATCCGGGACGATCAATCTTCAGGTTGAAGCTAACAATCTTCGGGGAGAACAACTCGGGCAATCAATTTTCTGCCTAATCTCCGCGGACTGCTTGAAATCCGGAGCATCTCCGCGGACAAAACGCAGCTGAATAGCCGGTCGAAAGTCTCGGACGGGGAACGAGGAATGAGGGTCGCCGGTTGCTTTAATGAAGACGGAACGCTGTTTCGCAGAAGCGTGACAAATTTACCCGGCGGCCACGCTGTTCGTTATCGTGATTAATAATCGCGCAAACAGCGACACCGCGAAACCGGTGCCGGTGATCGCGAGTGCCAGCGGCTACCGAGAAACGCGCGCTGCCAGACGAACGTCGTTCGACAATTGGCCTGGCAGACAGGCTACGTCAGAGAGAGCATTCCCTGATTCCGGCGTTCCCGCTGTCAGTGCACTTAACGCGAACGAGATGGAAAAGATTCCCGGACGTTCTCTCGAGCCGAGGCATCTGTCGATTCCCTTCTTTGTTCCGCCGAGCCGACGAAAGCGAAAGGACTCGCGATTTTTGCTACTCGTCGCCTGCTGCCGAGACCCTCGCGCCGTTTCTGGGACGCTGCCTCAGCAATTTTGATTTCATTCGTTCATCTATCCTATTTCTTGGAACATCGATGGCTCTGGAATATGTATCCGTCTAGACTTTATTCCTTATTTTGTTTCCCACGTTTAACGGAATTCCTTCTGCTATTTCTGGGTCAATGACACATTACGTTTACTCTGAGGAAATTCGCCTTTATTTTCGCAAAACTTAGGAATTTCTTCGAGAATTAAAACTGATAAAATTTCTGCCACGTGCAGAGAGTCTTCCTGCAATATTTCTGTACCGTAAGAAAAATGAATGTCTCCAGCAGAAAATGTTACAATACTCCAAGGAGCCTTATCTTTAGTCCAACCAGCTAGGCATAAGAAAATGGATTATTCTCAAGTATTAAAAATTATAAAATTTCTGCCACGTGGAGAATCTTATAATGCTATTTCTGTATCGCAGGAAAAATTAATTTCTCCTGCGAGAGAACGTGATACAGCAAGAAGCTTTATCTTTGGCTCAATCAGCCAGGAATAGAAAATTATTGGAAAGTATTAAAAATTCTTGCGAAGCTTCTCGGTATCTCCCGGGTATTTCCGATCTCGGGAAAATCAATTTCGCCGGCAGAAAGTGTGGCTTTCTTTTTATACTTTCCGAAATGCCGAAGGTGAATCGAGACGAGTCGAGTTCGCCTCGAGTTTCCCGCGGAGATGTCACGGTCGGAATCTGAAATAATGTCGTGGTGTAGTATGTAGCCGTGGCAGGAATCGTAGCATGGCAGCGTGAGAATTTGGCACGGCGTTCGATACCGTGGGCGGAGGATCGCGAATCGCGGCGCAGAAAATTCAGAAAGTTCCAGATGCTCGTTTCCCTGGTAAACAGGGTACAGTGTTTCGATCGATCCGGCCGAACCTGCTGTGTCATCGGTGTCTCTCCCGTTTGATACGTAAATTCGTTCGCTCGACGGCCTCTCCTATTACTTTATTTGCATTTAATGGACTTTCAGCCGATTTAATGAGAGACCAGCTCCGACGAAACAGTTTTTCTCATTCGCCCCGCCGCCGCCTAGCGACTCCTTCGATACGTATCAAATATATTTCGAACGGTGCCTCGGTCGTTTCATTAAAAGTGTATCTATTCCGTCGAGCCATCGCTGCACAACGGTTCACGGGGAACCGTTTCTCGCCTGCGATCCGATCGTCGATCCTCCCACTTTCTTCCTTTTGCGATCCATACATCTGCTTCTGAAATAATAGCGCCCATAACTCGGGAGTAAAGTTCTGTTCTTTCCGGAGAAAAATTGTCAGCAATTAAATCACTATTTTCAAATAATTTTGGGCATCGGTGTTTCCTTTCTCCACGATTTATCCGTAAGTAATAGCAGATAAATTGGGCCTATTATCAAACTTCAATCGGAAGCAGTCGGACTAGGAAAAGGAGGAATTTCTTGACGTTATTCATTTTTATTTTAATCTGCAAACTCGTGCACAAGATGGGCAAGGAAGCAGGCAAACATTTTGCGAAATAAGTTTCTGAGTCATTCTAGGGGTCGAAGATCCCTCCCCACGTAGAGAATCATTTCCTCAACAGCCGGGACAATAAGACCCGCAGAAACGGCCGCTTAAAATTAGATAAAATTCCATCGGACGGTCCAAGAACCCGGAAGAAGCTCGATTAAGAGGTCAATCTTCTCGATTCCGGTTTCCGCCCCCGCTCGAGTCAGAAACCCCGTCGACCGGTGAACCGGCTAGCATTCCGGAGGCGGTGGGTGCGATTGGAAACCGGACACGTTGTCTATATGCGTGTTTCGTAAACATGGAAAAACAGCAGAAAGAATCGGGAGAATCCACGAACACTCTTATATTATGCAAAACCCGATCAAACCAGTCAGCTCGAAAATTCATTAACCTCTGCTTTTCGTAACTGATGCAGGACATTTTTATTTTGCACAAAAGATTCGCAATCTATACGGAAAATCGGCTAGAACTATACAGGACCCGAAGGGTTCCTAAGGGGCCTCAACAAGGCCCTAAGATCTCCAAGGATTGATACTTGAACCGGTCGCAAACTGTGCCAACTTCTCAGCTCCCTAGGCTAGATTCCCAAGAGACCAATGATCAGCTGAAGAAGACAATGAACAGAGATCTTTTGGTTAATATTTGCGACCGATCGCAGCCAGTGCCAACTTCTTCCCACAAATAAGTTTCCTATAGAGCGAGAGGAGAGGAGAGCTTTTTGGAAATAGAGAAGGCTCGACAGTAGGGGGCGAGTTCTCGGTTTTCCTCGAGCTGAGACGATCTGAGACGAGCCTAGCCGAGCCGAGCGGAGCGGGTGAACGACCTGCGGGGAATTGGTATTCGCGGCATTCCACCGAGAACGATGAGTATGACCGACTGCGCTCTGCGCTCTCTCCCCCAATTATCCTCGCGCATCCCCGCCGCGGTGCAATGCGCAATGAATGGAAGAGTCTCGCTCGGTTTCGTTTCTTCCTTGCAACCGGTGCAGCGCCGGTCCCAAGGTCACCGGAAGCCGCGGGGAAAATTAACCTGCTTCCAAGGGCCAACGCGCGACGATGCGCTGCTCGGCTCAACTCGGGAACACGCGATTCCCGGATTCCTGCTCCCGCTTTTTGCACTATTTCCCCTTCGGCCTTGGACAAGCGAACACGCTTATCGGCACGGTCACCATTTGCGAGTCCTGTTCTATCCAACGGGAACCGTTCCTGCTGCTTCAATAAAATTCACAAGTGCTTAAACTGCCTGCAAGATTTTGTCAATCCTTGGGAAATTTCTGAGCGAAGGTTTAGTAGAATTTAGCTCAGTCTTTTATTTATATAACAGGCTGGGGCAATCCAAATTGTATAATTACGAATCAGTTATTACTAGTTTTGTGTATGAAATCAGACTCTGAAAGAGACAACGTTTGGAGCGTTAAATGGCAGTCTGGAAAATTGGCTAGGTCTTCGGAGAAATTTTGGAGATCGAGGACCAAGGGGCAGGAACGAGAATGCACGTATGTGCATCGGGAGATCCGTGTCGGGATCAACGGGCGACCACGTGTTCTCTCGGTTCTGCAGCTGCGGTTCACATGGTCGGCGAGAAAGTCAGTGTTGCGTTGCATTTGCGCGTAACGCCCGATTATACTCTACTCCGGCAACCTACGCGATACCCTCTTAAGAGACTCGTTGTTGTTCCGCAAGTCGAAACCGCTTCCACACCGCACACGGTTCAGACGCGTTTACCCGCCGATTCGTTCGCGTAGGCACACTTTGGAGACCGTGTTTCTGCTTTTCCACTCTCCCACGGTCTTCGAAAGGAAGCCAAGTTCGCGAGCCACTGTCGAAACTCGATTGAATTTCGTAACTCGGCTAGCAAATTTTCCTGCCCTTCTATCTGGCGTTTAAAATTAATAAATTTAAAAATTAATAAAATTAAAAAATTTACCCAAACACTCAAGTACGTAGTTCGAGATAATAAAATACAAAAGTCCAGAAGAAACTGAGGAAATTCGATATTCACAATTACCTTAAAAATCATTGTGCAGAAAATTTTACTAGGGTCGCAGAAGACCGCGTAGTGTCCCCCCAGGGTTAACAAAGAAGTTAACCCTCGTACCCAAAGGGTTAAATATTCCTTGCGTAAAAATCTAACCAACCCTTGTTTCCACAAGCGTGTAATCTCTCGTTAGCAGTGTAGCACTTTTATACATTTAATTAAAAAAAAAAAAAAGAATAGATAGTTTTGTAATGTGTACAATAAAAATATCTGGAATCCCACGGGACGTTTTTTAATGTATCTATTTTAACGAGCCTACGAGGGATTAATAAACTTTATTGATTTTGAGACTTCATTTTGTATGCAGGAGTTTGAAAGACTCGGAATGCGGATTCTACGCGTTAACGACAAAAATTAATAAAGCACGAAAGAGTCAAAACTTCGGAGTAGTTGAAGAATATTGCTATTTTATGACTTATTAAAATTCTTTAGGCAGAGAATAAATCTCCGTTTATCTCCTGTCTCCGGCAACCGCTTCGGGAAATTTCGATGTTGCACAAACATCCGCCGGCGACTAACGACGCGTAATTGCGAATACTGTTAGCCAAAAATGAGAGCCCGAGGCTCGTGGTTTGCGAAAGAGGAAGGTACACGGCTTTCTAAAAACCGTAGAATATAATGCTAAATTAAAAAGCCCCGTGGTAAGGATGCTCGATCGCGTGAACGTCCACCGAAGCAAGACTTGATCGCGAGGTAAAATTAATGAACCGCGGTATTCGCAGTAACCTGCGTTTTGAAACCGGCCGCGGAACGCTCGGCGTGTCCATAATGCAAAAAAATACTCTTTCCCGCTCATAAAACACACGATAATTAACTCCGAGCAGATAATCGACCGGTAACGAACAGCTCGACTATTTTCGCGAAACACCGAACAGTTGCGAGCTCTTTATCTGAGATGGAGCTCCTAATTCTTGTAATTAGAGATCTAAATTCCTCTTCAAGATGGCGTCGAGTACCAGCACTGTACCTCGGTAAAACGGCGATAGAAAATGGTGTATGCGAAATCGTCGCGAAAAAAGCTCGGAAGCTTTGTATGGAAAGTGAATCGGCCATGAGAATTTTCCCAAGGCTTCCCGCGGGCTCGGAAGGGTTCTCAAGGTCTCGGAAGTGGATCTCGAAGGAGGAAAGATGTCTCAGTGGCCGGTCCCGCATAAATAGCTCCCCTGTTTTCGATTTCAAATCGAGCAAATGGACCCGGCATCGCAGACGGCCTAACACAACAGTTCGATTGAGGATCGGCGATATCGGCGTCGCGAAAAACTGCACGCTCTCGAGGGCTTTCTTGTCCCTCTCATTCGAGTCCTGACAGGCTTGACGATCGTACACGACGTGGATCTCTCGATCGCCCTCCAACGATCCGCCGGGAAACACGAGACGAGGGCGGGAACAAGTGGAATACTCGACGACAAGTTGAAGGGCCGGCGTGCTTCGGCTTCGATTAAATTAACTTGCACCAATGGCGGACACCGCGGGCCCAGGAATTCGATTGTAGATGAAGAACGCTCCAAACTGTTCGTGGAAAATTATTCTCAGGACCTAGTGTCGAAACACTCGGGGATAAAAAAAGAATTAAAATATAATCCAAATTAAAGGGACGTTAAACACCGCTCGCTTTGACACTGAGCACCTCTGAAAAAAGCTAGCGAATGAATTCCGGAGGCCATGAATCACAGAGCAGGAAGCCCCGAGGACCACGGCTCCGGCCAATTACGAAAATAATAAATTCCCGATAGGTGCATCTAATAATAATATTCGGGCGAAAGGAGCGCGACGAGAAGAATGCAACCAATATCCCCTGTAGCAGAGCGGCGCAGAAAAAGCTATTCAATATTCTCGCCGGTATAATTTCCGAGGCAGAATGTTGCGCAAGCAGCGGAGCCCGGTCTCGTAAATCCATTTTTACGGGGCAGCATAATTCCACGGCGCTTCGGCTAAACAGGTTGAATACCAGGCCAATGTTTATGCCGCTGGTAAATCAACGAGCACGCTAATCGTCGAGCAGCGTCGTTAAACTTCTTGCCGATTTTCTTGCGAAGAGATGAGGACACTGTCGAATCTCAATGGAGTCTCGCTCTATCCAACACTGAGCACGACGTTCTGTGTTATCGAAGTTGCTAGACGCGCTCGGAACCGTTGCCAGTCCTTAGAAACCCGTTTAATCGCATCTTCCAGCTTGCCGAGCGTGCATAATATCGCCGAGTTTCTGGCATTTTACTTCCGTGTTGCGAGCATGCTTCTGTCGGGCCCCATGGCGTCCCGATGGCGTCCCGATGGCGGCTACGGCAACCGCCATTGTGCGACCGAGAGAAACCAGCTCCGGACCAGACGCATAATGTGCACCGTGCACACGCCAATGTTGCCGATTTTTTCTAATTACCCACCAGTGTAGCTTTCTTCTTCGATAGCTCCATTCGATTCGATCGAGTTAACTCGAAACATAAATCCCTGGTATCATGGTAGGAACATTATAGGGGTACTCGAGACCGGGGGATCCCATGCAGCTGCGCATAATGTAATGGCATGGTATCTCTCGCTGTTCCTCTTGTTTAGATCTCTGCTTGATAGCTGTCTTCCATTCTGGCATACCTTCCACTTTTGGAATATTTCTGCTCGAAGTGTGTGATTTTTAATTGATTGCTACAGTGAAAATAATCGCTAGACCGCAGACTTTTTTTTCAACGGAGAATTATCCGCATTAAGCGGAAGATATTTTTAGTGGTGGCTCAGAGGGTGCACTCGAGTGCGAACGATTAAAAGAAGTTACAGCATGTATCCAACTTACAAGCAAACTTGCGTCTTACAAGCACGAAGCGTGCACGGTCTACTTGCCAGGCGCATACCACGCGGATTCCTCTAAATACATCTGTTCGCGTACGCGTTCGCCGGTTAAGAAGAATACAATTTGATATCGGGGAAATCGCCGGTGGTTACCGCGGCCCCCATGGAAACGCGTGGGAGTAGGACGATACCGGAAACGCTCGGCTCGTTCCTGTTTATCGTGCCCGATGAATCTGCGAATTCCAGAGAGTCTCCATAAGCGCGACGGCATCCGAGTAACAGGTCTCCGTGGTCTCGTCTCGCCTACGTCGCCTTTAGCCGGGAGTCATCCTCCTTTGACGTAACACCGTGAGGCTCTCTTCTTCTTCGTGGCTTTCCGTCGCGTCGTCGGGGCCCGCGGCCGCCGTACCCAGAGAAAAAGGAAACACGAAAAGATTGAGTAACGACCGGCGTGACGCCGTGACGCTCGTTTGACCAGGAGAAAACGGTGTCGGGAAAAAGAGGGTTCAAAGAAACGGCGCCGAATCGATTTATTCTGATTTAAATATTAGCAGCCGGGCTCGATTCGTCGAGACAATACCAGAAACGGGTGTTGCAATGTTTGAAGAATTATCCGGTTCATTTTTTGCCAGACCAATTAGACAGACTGTTACTTAAAGTACACGACTATGGGGATAATAGTTGAAATAATTTTCTCTCAGAAAGACGACTGTAGAACTAGCTACGGGAATAATTTTCATCGAAGAAAAATTAGAAAATTTAGAGTAATCGTCTTCTTCAGAAGCGAAAGTATCAGAGACAATGTTGAGAGCTGTCTCGTGGAGACTCGTTGCACCGAGCAGATTGTTGCTTTAATTCTGCCGGATATTTTCGCGTCGACGTGTGCACGGCGCTACAGATTAACCGCGCGATTAATTTCCGTTCGCGATGACGAGCGGATAACGAAATAAAATTATAATTGCACAAGCCAGTTGCGAAAGAGCCTCGGCTATCGTGGAAACGAAATCGCCGGAGTCAATAGCACCGAAAAATATCGTTACCGCGAAGCCCGTTTAATCGGAGTGTGACCAATAATAAAACGATCGAGCCGCTGCGCTGGCCAGCGATATATTTTCGCAACGGTGCCATCGAACCGATACAAAACAAGCCGATGACTCTTTTCCATGCGTCATCGCGCTGTCTACCAGCGAGGCCGGCTAGCCGGTCGGCTAGAGAGATTGAAACGCGTTCCTTTGTGAACCAATTGCGATTGACTGGCAGCGATTATAACAGTAAAACGATGAATCGCGAGGCGGCGATCGGCACGGACTCAGCGATCGTGAAATGAGCATGTATCTCTGCTGCGAATCGGAAACGATCCGGACGCGAAACGATTTGCGACCGTCGCGACGATTCTGCTTCTCCGCGCCCCGCCTTCGTCCCTCCTTTCGTATCATATCGAGCCGTTTAATCGCTCGGACACGCGTTCGAGCAAGTAGAAAAGTTGCAACAAAATTTCGAGTATCGCGCACCGCTATCTTATCCGAGCGTTTAGTCAGCGGAATCGAATGTTTCTGTGAAGACGGTATACAGGAATGCGAGGAACGAATTCGGAATGCGGCTCAACACCGAGACGATCCTGGTCTGATTTCTATGGTACGATAATCAACCGTTATTTGTAATATAATTGTAAATTAACAGCCTTCCCGGTTCGCCTACACGCGGCTCGCGGCGATTTTTAATTCTATTGATATCAAGTTTAATTAATCCTGACCTCCTCTGTCGGGCCTCATTCTCTAATTTTATTTATGAATTTGTTAATATGTGCGTTAGTAGAACAATGTTCTGTATCGTCTGTTAGAATGTAATCCTGTATTTATTTAGAAAATAGAATTTCAGGTCGGAAACGCTCGCATTGTGAAATAAAAAGGAATCTCGCAATCCTGGTAGGAAATTGTTAATTTAACCGGGAAGTTTTACCCGACACGGAAGAATATACATAGAATATCGATCGTTTCTAACGACGCGAAATCGAAAGCGTCGGCGAGCATGAAAACGCGTTTCGCCGCTCGGCGGAACGAAAGGGGCCTGAATCAATTTTCTAAGCGATTAGAATTTCGCGATTGTTACGCCGGTTTCGCGGAACGGGGGTTCGCGAGGTCGCCCGCGAATTATCGCCGCGCTTATTATCGTCGTCGAACGATAACCCCGCGGAACGTAATAAACCGTCGGGCGAACCGGTGCACGCCGACTTTTCACTTCCTACAAAAGCTCCCTGCGAAAGCCGATCGTCAGGAAGAACAAAGTTCACAGGGGCCGTGTAAACTTGGGTTGTTTAACTTGGTCTGCCACGTCGTGGAACACCGTGGTGGGCGTGTCGCGGAGTTCGAACATGCTCGTAAACGCATCATCCGAGTGATTTCTGTCCCCCGTCGATGCCAAACGTGCTGGAACTAACCGGGGGGCTGGTGATCTACTGCTCTTTCGATCATTCTTATGGTTGAGCTGGGAAAACTTGGCCGAAGACACAGCTGGGTGCTGTCCTTGGCACCTGATGTTCCCCTACACTGCTTTCGATGATCTATTACATTTTTATACAACCATGAGAACCCTCTTAAACATTCGCGAGAAATGTTCGAATTTCTATTGGTAACCTCCGTGGATCTTAATGTCCTACTAAAATTTATGTAAATCCATCTTCTCATTTTTATAACGCAACGTATCCATTCACTTTCAATGCTCGGTAGTTTATGTGAAAGCCTCTCGGATTTCATCGAAAAGGAAAATACTGTTTCGTGATTGCGAAAAGTGAATTGTTACAATGAACGAACGATTGAAGAGGTTTCGAACAATTAAACCAATCAAGTACTGTTTCAAACGTGCTGCAGAGGTATAATCGACGAACGTTCGTGCTAATGGAATACTACACTGAACAGGAAGCTTATGCTCTTCTGTAAAGACGATTTACATATTGGAGCTGAGAAAAATCCACCACTTGCGAAGATTCAAATTAAAAGTGTACTATGATATGTACTAGAAGTATGCTCACAGTCATAAATCTAAACTTTTCAGTGTCTTTTCCTTCGCTGCACAAACCGCTTCGATTTTGCAAAATTTTCACTCGACGAGCAACGTGGCCATTCTCCGAGGCTTCCGAGAGAAAAGCAACGATTTCCCCGAGTTTCCTTGGACCATACAGATTCGTTTTCCCTCTTTTCAGTCGACGGAGCAACGAGCAGGCGTGCATACGTATGCGAAGCGGATTCCTGGGCGTTCACGTGCCCCGCGCGAGGAATCGAGCGTCCGTGAACGAGGCAACGATCTCGCTAGCTGGTGAATCGAACCGAGGAATGCGAGTCGCTCGATTCAAGAGTGTCCATCGAGAAAAAACAAAATTATCAGCCCCTCCCCTATTCTCTTCGTCGCTGCGGAATGCAATTAGTGAGCTGAAAAGCGGCTTTGTCATCGAGCCACTCGAACGATCAAACGTCTTTTTCAGTCGAAACGCTCGAGATCGAGAAGAGAAACAGATTCCCCATTCTTCTCGGTCTACATCTTTCCCGAAATCGACGGCTCGTTATGGCCCCCGATCCCCCGGTTTAACCCCGATGACGCTGCCATATTGGCCGCCGACTCGAGCTCGAAATATTCCACCGACTCGCGGCCATTCATTAGGCCATTCATTAGGCGCCTGTTTACTTACGCTCCATAACTTCGTGCGCTCAACGTGCCTAAGAGTTGTCTGCCTGCGTTTCCTTAAAGATGCGCGGACGCGCCGCTAATTGCCGGTTGCCCAATCCGCGGATCGGTGCCGCAAAAGTTCGCGGGAACCGCGATCGAGTGCACCGTGCACTTTCTAGGCGCCTAATCCTTTCCAGCCGGCGATCATATCGCGAGTTTCCGAGATGACGAAGAGATACCAGGCGGACGGGTGATAAGAGCCGGACTTAATGGTAGCTGTTGAAACGAGAATCCCGTCTAATTGCGGCGGTGGTTCTCAGAGCTTTGGAGCCGGGTGTTGCAACAGCGGATCCTTTGAATTAATAGATTCAGAGCAAAAATAACTCTGGCAAGAAATATTCGAGGTTCCTTCGAAGTCGTTCTTAGTTATCTTTGGATGCGGTCAGAGGGCACTAATTTGTAAAAATTGTCCAGTGTATTATTAGGATTTGTTTGTTTTCCTCGTTTATGAGTGTGTTAAAAAGGATGAATTTTTGTAGATTCTCTACTTTTCTGTCTTTTTCCTAATTTTCTTGACGAGTATTTTATTAATCGTTCAGTCAATTTATCAATTGTTTTCATATTCTTAATAGTAAGCCTATTAATCATCGATTCTTTACTTTTCTGGATGGCCATGCAATACAAGAGGAAGACCATAATCTGAACCCAGTGAATGAAGTATTATCCACCAGTTCATATATCACCGTTCGTGTAAAGAAGTCAAGATTTTTCTGGCACCTTGGACTCGTTTCAAAGCAAGGTGCCAAATGTTGGAGGATTACCAGCTTGTAATCAGACATTTTCGCTCTGTTTCTCCTCTCCGCATGTTCCTCGAGGACGCCATCTTTACAAGCTTTCCCGTATATCCGTGACAAAGCCGACAGCCTCTTGGGACCCATTTGTCGTTATTAAAGGAGTAATTGTTATGGTTTGGACTATATACATTGGAATTAGATAGGGCTCGCTATTAGTCCACTCTGTTAAGTGTTTTATCAGGCTTCGAGTTAGATGAAAAGCTTATTAACCACTTGAGGGTCACTTAGGCGACGCGTTGCGGCGTTCGCAGAGTGGCATATGGCCTCACAGATGCCCTAAATTCACTTTCACTATCGTCTCTAATGAATGAAAGCTCGTTATCCAATTTAGCTGCTTCTGTTGACCCGAAATCAATAATCCAAACGAGTTTCAAGAGGTTTCCAATTTCGTGGGACTAACTCGCAATGCAACATTTTAGAGGACCTGGGATTGCCCTAAGTCTGGCAGAATTCGATTCTCTTCACCTGCAAAGGGGCGATAGGAACGTTTTACAACCGGGATAGTTGTAAGTCTGCCCGAACGTTGTTACAGAGAGACCAGGGCCACGTAGTCCCGGGCCTCGGGCGGTTAATGGGTTGAAGCTTGTCGCGTTTTCGTGCGGGACTCGCCTAAATTTACGCGCGGCAGATGTAATAAAGCGTGCGCTCGCCGTTTTACGGTATCCTCTATCCGGGATTCCGAATAAGCACCGCTCGCTCGCTCTACTCGGTTTGAACCGCTGCCAGCCACCTTTCTGCGATTCTTCGAAGGCAGCAAGGTGCGACCGCGCCGTGGAGGAACGTTCCCTGTCCCGACAGCGAGGTGGAGATCTTCCCCGTTCGAGAACCCGTGCCGGGATTCCTGGCATTTTTCTCGTCAAACCCGAGGACTAACAAACCAACGAAACGCTCCGCCATTACTGCTTACGATGCCAGGCCGTGCCCACGATTTATCTCGACTCAGTTTTTCCCCGATGGTCGCCTAAGCTACGAGAGGCAGTTGGTCACGTCCACGGGTCGGTCACGTCTGCTTCGACGCGAGATTAACGTCTTGATTGGCCGCACACGATAGAATCCTTAATAAATCGCCGGCGAGGAGCCGGCTTTCACTGGACGTTGTCTTCTCGAAATTATACGCCCGGCAAATTGCACGACGCCGGAACACCTCGCTGTCCTCTATCCTAGGTAGCGCACCTGTAACGCGGTTGCAAAAGGAATCCGTGTCAGTACTCCGGGTTTCCGCTAACATTGATCCAGCAGATTCCGCGTCTCGGGCTAATGGACTTCGCGAGTTTGGAATCACGACTCTGTCAAAGATCTAGGGGAAGTCGCTTTCCAGCCGGCTTGGATCCCCAAGGCTAGGTCAGGCTGCCTATAATCTTTTCTTGAACCTTCAAGATCTGTGGCACCGATTTGCGTAAACGGTGTTCAGGTGTTCTTTAGTGGTACTTGCAGTATTCCTTCGTGGAAATGGTGCTGAACATTTTTTCTCGCACTGAAATTCTCCCGAGAACCGACCTTATAGTTCTTCTCTTCGAAAAATTCAGCAGGGAATTTTACGTTTGCAAGAGTTACAGCCTGTTTCCCAGAGGAATCGTCCCTGTAACTTTTTTTGTAGGTCAACGCTGTCTCCAGGATTATTTCTGTAATCGTTCTAGCTTTTCGGCTGCAGGAAAAATGATCTGTACAATTTTTATTGCGCAAAGACTGCCTTCATATTAAAACTGTCTGCACGGTTTATCTTTTGAAAAATTGACCGGGGCTTCGTTCGTGAAAGGTCGCAATAATCTTCGCAAAAGGCGTCTTAACAGTGAAAACGGTACGACACCGTGCCGTGAGATCCCGGAGCCTCTCCCGAAGGCTGCCAGACGCTATCTTCGCGTGTTCAGCAACGTCAGGACGAAACATCCTCTCGCAAGTAGGCTGCGTGTCGTCGGTGAAATTCGAGAGGAGATCGCGAACAGATGAACGGTTGTTCCCGATGAATGATCGCGCGTACCCGAGTAACTTATTGCCCGTGGATCCACCGATTCCAAGACGCTCGATCATCCCGATGCCCGTTCGGATCCATAGATTATTCAGTATCATTAATAACCTCCGCTAAATACCACTAAAACTCGTTCGAGCATCTCTCTCTTTTTCTCTCTCTCTCCCTCTTTGTCTCTCTCTCTCTCTCTCTCTCTCTCTTGAGACAAAATGTGTTTTTTAAGTGCGTGAGACTCGGAGACACGGACACCTTTCGAAAACAGCAGATTTCCATAAGCGCCAAGTCAGCCAGAACAAATTCATAGTGATTTGTTGCCGGTCCACGTCACGTTTCCGGCCGCGCGGTTCGGGGGATTCTGCGGAATGCTCGCGTGACTCACGGCTAATACTAGTCGGGCTTCTCGATAGTCCGATTTGGGGCTCTGGACATCTGTTCGATGGCGAAAATGAAGACGCAAAACCCTCGGCACACTGTAGAATCGATAACTCATCGCCTTTCTACGGTCTGTATGTTTTTTCACAATTTTAGTATCGGTCCGAAGACTGGCAAACATTGACACAATAATCTTCGAGAGATGCGGTGGTAGTCAAACGGTGAAATAAATAAAGAATTATTACCATGCGAAATAGAAACGTTAAAGAAATTTCAAAAACGAGTTGAAAGTGCGTAGGAGACAGAAAAATCGAGGAAAATTTTAAGAGGAAGTTTCCTTTTTCAATGATCTCTAAGGACAACGTCAAAAGGTCTCGTTAGGTGAGCTTCCGAATCGTCCGATGAACAGAGAGCCCACGCAAAGCAAATTATGCTTCCCGTCGTTGCCAATCGGCGAGTTCTGGCGTGCCCGGGAAAAAAAAACCGCGAAGTGTCTTCCCTTATGAATTATGCATCACCCATGAATCTCTGCGCGGCTAATAGGTGATCCTCGCAGAGGTCCGGGCCTTTCTACCGCGTCGTGACGAGAAACCGTATCTTCCTGCGATACTATCTGTCGGCTGGATCTTTCCACGCGAACAGAGTCGCTTTCGATCTATGTATAGGGGCATGCAAAACGGCCCGAAGACGCCCGGAAAGACAAACTAAGAAGGAAACCTAACCGTGTCCACGCGAAACAGATTTTCAACAGCTGTTCGAAGAAACTTTCTTAGGTTTGTTTCCCGAGGAAATTGGACGCTGATTGAGATACTCGAGCGAGTATGGATCCTGTCAGTCGTAAACGAAAACGCTCGCGACTTCTTTCGTACGGACTCCAAAAGTAGAATCTACTTGACACACATCCCTCGTCGAAATAGATGTGGACTGCGACTGTGACGTTAGTACCGAATGTGGGTCGAAAATGACTCCCGATGGACGTGCACCGAATGTTCCTTGAAAATAGTCCGTACTTTTAGGAAGAGCAATAAAACTGTATGTTACACATAAACGTGCATCTTCCTCGTTCTTAGTCTGACTAGTGGAAAAAAATTCTTGGTACTTACAAATTCTATATTAACGCAGTTATTTATGATCATCTACGTTTATAACTTATTACTAACCGTTAAGCGGTAACTAGAAAAGCATCTGCTGGCCCACACATCTTGCCATAAAATCACGAAAAATTCTCATCTGCAGCAGTAAAACCAAGATCAATTTTAACCATTCGGGATCTAACAAAGATAAAATATTCTCCGAAAGGTTAAGAAGAGAATATACGTGAAAGAACCGACTCTTCAGGACCTGGCATACATAAAATCCGTTCGGCTCAGCCGACAGTGTACACAGATTTTGTTACATTAACGTTCTCCGAAGCTCGGGCGCGACTCCTGTTAGTTTGCAGGGCTTGAAACAAGTTTCGGAAGTTTACGATTGGTTTATGAAGGAGTGCTGTTCGGAGCCGGGCCGGCGCCGATTAATAGGGAATGTGGAGCCACCACGGAAATAAAGCTCGGAACGATCTCGATCGTGAACGAAGTCGCGCGCGTCGGCTCTCGGAACGCGGCTCCGAAACACCATAGGAACGCCCGCAATGCTTTTCGGAGTTTTACGACCGGTCGATAAAGTAGCCCGAGGTACGGCGGCGTCAAGTGATGACAGAAATCGGACCTGTCCCTGTTTTGGAACGCTTCTAGCCGAGAATAGAACGTCCCGGAGCGCGGTTTCGGCCACTGGGTCTGCCCCGGTAGTAAACGAACGATTACGACTGCCTCTTTCCCCCGATTATTTTCGATGCCGTTCCGCGATCCACCGCCGCGAATTTACAACGACGCCGCGCGTTAATCTCGTTGACGTGCAGCGTCGCGTAAAATCGCGGGAAGCCTATCCGGATCCATCGATATTTTCGGATCGCGCGAAAACGGACACCGACCAAGCCAAACAAACGCGAAACTTCCCTTGAAGCTCGTACTTGATCGCTGAACTTCTGAGCTGAACTTCTGCAAGGCGAAATCTTTTTAGCATAGACGTTGCAAAAATAGCACGATCATTCGGCCACAGCCGTTGACACGACCACAAAATCGTACATTTAACAGAAGCTAAATTCACTCTTCTGAGTCAGAGAGAACTCCTCAGGAATTTCGTAGATTTACTAAATAAATTTACTATGCTCGGACTATGAGAGGTTAGTTTAAATAATCCCGTCGTCTAAATACAGGTACATACCAGTCGAACAGTCGCTATACTAGCTTTGATTTCGAATTATTCTATTTCGATCAGGAACATTTATTTCGGCAACGAGTTGGGTGCAGTTGAACCAGAGTTATAAACGTTCCACCGGAATCCTAACTTTCTAGCAGCCAATCCGAGTGATTGGTTATTTGTGCTGAGTCCAATCAGATTAACACGATCCCAAAGAAGTGGGTTGAATAAACATGAAAAAGAAAGTTCAAACGTGAGAATTTGAACAGCGTCAGGGATTGAATCTTCGCTTTGCGTAAGGATCTCGGTCTGAAGAAACTAATAAATCACTCTAACTCCTAATA
Organism: Halictus ligatus; assembly: GCA_028454255.1. Lineage (NCBI taxonomy): Eukaryota > Metazoa > Arthropoda > Insecta > Hymenoptera > Halictidae > Halictus > Halictus ligatus. Next base: position 5,759,216 of record CM052143.1, read on the forward strand.
AGAATCCTATTCTCGTAGCGGACAATTCAAATTCTTAGCTGCGCATACGAAGTCCAATTAAGGAGGATTAAAATCGATTTCAAAGAAGTGGGTTGAGAAAAATGTAAGGGAAAATTGATATACGAGAATTTGAACAGTCTGAGGATCCAATTAAATTATACACATGACTCCGAGTAATAATGGCTCCGGTTTAATTTTGTACGGTTACATATGTTTCGTCGGAATGTTTCTTATCCGAGGATAATTTCTTGGCAGTTCGGTGTGGTAAAAGCGGAGCGCGGTCAGTATCTATCGTGTTCAGCGTGGGATTCATTGAGAGTCCGATCGAATGACAAGCGTAATCACGGGATCTCGAGTCGCGTCACGCTCATCGGTAGGGAGCGAGCAGTTTCGAGGCGACACCGGTCGCATGCAGTTTCGGGATTTCGTGGTTGACTCAGCGCGAAATACTTCCTTTTGACGAGAACCACTCGACCCGCCGAAATATATACGGGCTGAGTCAGCCCGGAGCGTACAGGTACCCTCTCCTCGCAGAGCTCTCCAGGGGGCCGGGCGGAGGGTGTAAATGTATATCGAGCGCAGTTTTGGCCACCTCGACGCGGCCAGGGAAAATAGAGCGCCGACTAACCGGAAAACAGTCGCCTGACGCGTGGATGTTGCACGTAAATCGACGGAATTATTTTTCTTTCAAGAATAGTACACTCGTCATCAATCCTCTTGTTATTATTTTTAACACGCGCCGTAACCCCGAAAGTTTCACAAAATTAAAGAAACTTATTTACGTTTCTCAGACTCCAATTAAACTTGGCGCACAGAATGCATTATCGCACAAGTTAATTTTTCTTCTGATAAATTCATTCCAGAAAGAAAATTGAATTTGTAGGAATTCATTGTAGAAAAGTTATTGTACAGTGACGGCGACAAGGAAGCAGGATGCGCATGTGGTGCAATAGGTTTAAAATGAAAGGTGACTAGTCCCTTCCGTGGAACCGCGATTACTATGTATGTAGATCCTCGGCGTCTTCAAGAGTGACCCCGTTCGAACGGTCGCCAGAAACGGAGCACCAGTTCACCAGTATCAGGGTAGTTTAGGGTATCCAATTGGTATCTGGGCGGCCTGGCTCAGAAGCCATAGTATAACACTCTAATCACATTACGGGAACTCGCCAATATCCTCGTTTCAACGCCTATCGGTATATCGCAGTTGTTCGACTTCACTTCTGGGAGACAGTGTCTGCCAAAACTGTGCAGCAATCTTCTTTCACAACAATATGCAAGCTCGTAAATTGCATTGTAAACATTCGTGTACTTTCCCCTTTCTCTGCACAATGTTCTAACAATTGTTGTTGAAGAGTATTCACGTTCCTGTTAGTGATTTATCATTTTTATGAATGAAAACTAACTGAACCATGCATTATCTTCAATTTTACTATCAGTTAAAAATTGTCATGATCCACGAATGCACGAAGTTCACATCTTACGAAGACGATTATCATTTAGCAGTAGACAGAGAATTAGGTATGATCAAGAAGTACAGTCATCTTCGATACACGAAACCCACACTGTAACCCGGTCTTCGTATTATTTATTGACGTTTCCCCTACGCGAATTCGTAGAATCGCGGCTGAAGTAGCTATATTAGATCAAAGCAATCAGCAGCAAAGCTGCCTAAGGTTAGTTTATCCAGTTTTACATACCGCTTAGCAGGCTTTCCCCCGAAAGTCTTTCTTTAGTACAAGATAAACGATAATCGTTCTGACGATCGTCGTAAACACGCATCAAACGATTCGCAATTTCTACGACTGATATCAAGATCGAGCCAGCGATTGCGATCGACGTATCCCGAGAACTGATAGCCAGTGATCCGTGGATTAGCGTCGAGACGGAATCGAGTCGAACGAGTTTGCAACTTTTCGTGACAAATTAAAATCAGACGGTATTTCCACCGGTCAACGCCTCTGGTTCCCTAAAATGGTGTGTCGAACCCACGACGAAACGAGCCTAATTCACGGTTGAGGAGGCGCATGACGTATGCTGGACGGCTCTGGCGCAACACACGGTTCGAGAAGCTTTCGAAAAAGGATCACGCCGCTCCGCGCCGCGGCCGGCCGGCCGCGTGAGTAATCTCGAAGCTATTTCAGCGAGAGTATTTCGCGGATTACGCGTGTAGTCGGCTGGCGGCGCAGAAGAAATGACGTCAGGCAACCTTACAGATTTACGGTTCTGGCGGAAAGTCAAGTCGCGATGTCCAGAGAGACGTTTGGAAACGGGAGGAACGTGACCGGTCCCGGCAAACAAATTGAATCTCTAGAGGCACCGAGAGGCTGCCGGACCAACGAAGATTCGGCGTATAAGGTGTTCGCGACCACCCAGACCGATCCACCGATCATGATATCCTCCAGATTTTAAAGCGGCGACCTCCACCACCTCCCCCGCACTCGAGATAATCCGCTGGCATGCGTGCAAGATGTTCGCAGATCGGCTATCACTTTAATGGAGAATTTCATCTGATATAGACGCCGGAAGACATTACTCAAGCCGCTCGCTCCGGCACGCATTCCGTATCGCGATGAAGAACACGCGGTTCATTGATGCTGATCGTGCATTTATTACACAGCCTGTGTCTTCTCGAAAATTAGAATTATCATAGCCACCAGAAATGCTCCGCACGTCCTCGGGAAAAATGTTCAGAAATCTGTGTAGAATCCATTTGGACTGACACTGTCGTATCACACATAAACCTGTGCTTTGTAGTACGGGGAACCCCAGCAAACATTATTAAACCCATCAACAAAACCATCTACAGGTTTACATAAAAGTAGATCAATTTTTGCAACAAAATATTCTAAGAATCTAAGCCCTTAATGTAAACTACATAATGTTCAAGAAAATTTTGTTTCTGCACACTCTATTTCTCAGGATATTGAAGAAATGTATTCTGTTTTCCGTCTTATCAAAATTATTCAAGATCAGCAATTGCCAACAGAAGAACCACTGCTTGGTACAGCCAAACATTCTACCACTAACTGCCTTTCGCATAAATTTCATCAAACCAGCGTTCCCTTTTCGGAACAATGAACAGTGCCAGTTTCCCCGGACTCGCAACGCCCAATAATAATTCTAACGACGACTTTATTAGCAATGATGAACGAGCGGCAATGATCGCGAGGAAACTATAGACACGGAGGTTGCTAATTAAGCGTCTTGTCCGGAGATCAAGAGCTGCGGACCGAGGGAGGCGTCGCTGTATTTCTGCCGGGTCCACGGCAACTACCAGCCAAACGACAGAGACGAGTGAACGCAGCGCCGGCAAACCACAAATTCCTGTTAACGTTCGTTTTCGCATAACGACCGCGTATTTCTGCGAGCGCCGGAGGTAATATAGACTTTTATAAATCATCACGGTCGTTCCCTTGTTCGCCACTTATTTTCTCGATCCCGCGGACCCGCTGATTAATCCCGCTCCGCTTCAACACGCTCCCCGCTTATTAATCGCCCGTTCCTACGACGTTCTTCTTTGTTATTTAATCTGTCGCTCTTGAGGCAGCCCTATAATCGTTGATCTGAATCGATTTCTAAAAAAAAACTTACCACTTCCGGTTTCGCTTGTAACGCTTGACACCTTGAGCGCCGTTGACGCCACGCTGGCGTCAATTTCAATAATTTCTTGATAGAGCAAGGTATATCAGGGAAATTTTTGCGAGTAGGTTGCTTTGCTTCATAATATCGAAGAGAAGAATTCTATTTGCAAGATTACTGATTGTTTAAGATGCTGCACTATAATTTCTAATATTTAGCCTGATGATACACCTATACTACCTACGCAAGGAAAATAAATGGAAACCTTCGACTCGTAGCGGTTTCCTGGTGTATAATTTTACTTCTTCAAACAGCAGAAGATTGAAAAAGGTACAGCAAGGTTTAAAAAAAAATACCAGGAAATCGTTCTCGCAGGTGTCCAGGCCGCGCAGATCTAAGAATCAGCAGGAGTCTCGTCTCAAAATGAACGACCACCGGAGAAAGGAATCCTTCTCGTGCCACTTTTGATCTACGGATGGTCCACTAATCCCCTCGCGAAGTAGAATAGCCGAGAGAGCGTCGATACTTCCGAGAGGTCTCTTCTCGAGTCGGCGATTTTTCTGAGCATTTAGGCTGATGCAGTTACGGCGGCCATCAATCTTCCGGCGATGGGACAATTTGCATAAATCTCTGATATCGATCGGCGGAAGGAAAGAATACCGTGTCAACCGAGTCACTTTCTCCGCTCGGAGCATCGGCGATTTCTGCGTGCGGCCTCCCCGTTTACCGTGTACCGGCGATTACAACAATGGCGAACAATCGTGAACGATTAAAAAGATAACAGGCACGGTCTACGTGTACCGAGGTACAGGCGTTCGTGTCGATGCATCGATAGGTGGGCTCCGGTTTATCTCGTTACTCGGTCGAACGTTCAAGAGCCGGCCCGTACGTATGTATATCTGCAACAGAGTTTCACCGGGAACAATGCGATCGGTAGACTGCTACGATTATTTGTGACGTTCCGTGGTTCCCATTATTATTTAGATGGGAGGCGAAGCACTTTCTTCGAATCAATTATGATTCCAACTTCTACGTTTATTGGTTTTCATTATCCGTTATCGGACGGATCTCTGTGCTAAGGAAAAACTCTCTGCAGCTGTTGCGAGAAAGCCAAGCTAAACGGAAATTTATTCCTGTCCTTCGTGATTGTGATACCGTAAATGTAAGAGCAATGTCAAATTTTTCTTATGACTTTACCGTTCTGCGTTTGATCTGCCCAATTCTTTCATAAATTCATAAAATCCAGAGCCTATTTATACGTACTTAAATGCTTTATCCAAGTAGGTTTTTTTTAACCCTGCTGTATTTTTATTCAATCAACTGCATGTTCATTTTTCCAAAAGAATGGTGTTACACATTCTATTATACATTTTTAATCAGTCTCGTCTCTATTCTATCGAAGACAGCTCCATGTTTGACGGAAGTACTTAAAAACTGTTACTAGCATACATATTTCAAAAGTGTAATTCGCGCACAGACTGATTAAAGACTAATTGCTGTGAAATCATCAGCTCACCGTGCAAACGGTGTAGCTAATTAAAGAAGAGCACTGGGATCTATGTTCTATTTTCATTTCGCCAGGCTTTGATCAGTCCCACAAAACTCCATAATTATCGTGTTTTCAGTTTGATAGCGAGTATAATTCGCCTGATCAACGATTCCGTTTCGCAGGCGTCATATTAAAACTCGTCGTCGTAACGGCTCGACGGCCGAGGCTTCAAGAATAATTACGTCGAGTCTGTGGCAGGGTTCGAGCCATTTTGTCAGCCGTAATTTAAATGATCTCTCGCGTGACCGCGTGGGCGGTGCATTAACGCTTCCGTGGCAAATTGCGCGGAGGAAAAATAAAAAGGAAACGCGAGAGGAAACAGCGGGACGAGGCATAATTTATTAGGCATCAACACGCCCGGCGCGGCGTTCTCCGCGCGTGTTGCTCGAGTTCTCCGCGTTTACCAGGGTGGAGCGTTCGATAACTCGTAAGAACCGACTTGTAATTCGATACGCAGGGTTTTCATTTATTTTAGGGGACCGGGCCCGTTTTCTCACGAGGCGAGAACCGTCTGGGAAAAATTAGGGCCTGGGAACGCGGGATTAGAACCTTGTGACAACCCTAGACGGGGCCGACTAGCTAATGTTACCTAATGCGCTCTTTCAGTGCAGCTTATTTGTTAAATTGATTGAGGTTTTTCATCCAATTTTAGAATCTTTGTGAGAATTTTTACTTTTGTTGCAGTAGAGGACGGATCTCTTTGGCTCACTGGTTCACACCACGTGTGAACACTTTACTTGGAAGAGGCTGAAAAAAAAATGGATGGCCCAACACCTTTTTCGTTAACGACGAGTGCAGCCAACGTTTTGACAGCGCTCCCCGTAAATTGTTCCGGCCGTGAAGTAGTTGTCGAACAGTGCTCACAAAACTGTTCACAAGTACTCGTGAAAAGCGAGCGTTCCATGCAAACGAACAGCTCCGGAGAACTGTTTCCAGCGAAACAGCTCGTCAGTTGTTCACCTCACGTTCGCCACTTAGCGAGGGCCGCAATTTCTAATGCAAAACTAAGTGGCGAAGCCTGTATCACTATAATTACCAACTGTAAACAAGCTACCTTGCAATCAAACATCCACGGAACACAAGAAGCGATCGATGAACACGATCGATCTGCGACCCTCGACGCAGACCTATCGCAACGAAAAATTGTGCAAGATCGGAGGGAACAGGGAACACTGCGACAAAATGAATAGCGTTGGGAAAATCGCGGTGATCTTTATCGTGTTGCTCCACCTTCGACCGATCGGCATAGCGATCTCGGTACGTGTCTGACCTTTTCGCAGAATTCACCATTTTCGAACGAAATCGCTCATTGCGACTGCGAACCGCGCGATCGATCGTGGTCGCGCGAAATCGCGATCGTTTCTCGCGTATCGCTGGATCCGTTTGAAGTTCAATAGACGAGCGCGTCTCGGTCGATCGAGCCAGCCTAAAAAATCCGTCGAGAACTGGGCCTGTTAGACTTGTCCGATCGACGATCGGCAGAACGATCGACGCGGAGAGGATCGATGGTTAAACTAGCGAGACGAATTCCGCACCAATTACGCTCGTTCGTGGACGACGCTGCGGTTTCCAAAGCGTGTTTCCACTCGACGCTCGTTCGTCACAGACGATTTACTTCCTAGGATAACGTTTCGAACGTGTGCTGGCTGGATAACGCTCAAAATTTACGCGGCGATAAAGACATATTTCTTCGTAAGCGAATGATCAGGAATAATTTTCTATCCGCTCAACTTTTTTAACCTCGCCCGTCCTGCATCCTTGTCCGTATCAATTTGGCACAGTCTTTATGGATTCCGAATAAATATCTTCCTTGCACGTGGTTGTCTGTGAAACCTGTTGTCTGTGATCTTATTGTAGTATTACATTTCTTCATAAAATAATTCCATCATTTTGTTTCGTGTCCCGTCGTTAGTATTGACGTCGAGGAAAGAATTAAAGTGGAAAAATGAATAAATACAATTATTTAGAAAGTCCTATTAATCACCGAAATGTTATTTTTGTTGTGGCCAGCCAGCATGTTCTTTGGAACACAGTGCTGTAGATTTGGCGTCGTAGTTTTCCCGAAAGCTCCCCCTTTCTGTTATCGATCCCCGAAATCTATGGTACGCGCGCTGCCATCGTCGTTACCATAATTCGACGCGTACGTGACAGCCGCTTTTTCTTTCACCCCTTTCCCCGTTCCCCCGGTCGCTGATCTGGCCAACCGAGTTTCCCGTCACGGTTTTCGATCCGTCGCGGATGCGACGATATCGCGCGATAACGCGCCGCTATCTACCATACGATTCCTCGAGGACGTTTCGAAACATCCGCGAATTACGCACGCCCCGTGTAGCCGCAGACTTTGCGCCCGATTATCGCTGACACTCATTTCTTTTTCGTTTGTGTCGCACCGGATCTGGTTTCGTGTTTCATACGATTGTTCTATTTATTCCTTGTACAGCTACTAGTGATCATTTAGTGAGCAGTATCATTTTTGTTGTTAGAATGCTACTGTTGGATCAGGTGACAATTGCAAACTGATTTTCCTTGATGCATTTCATTTTTCAGTCCATAAAAATCTGTACAAACATTCGCAGTCTATAAAATAACATTTGTACAACACTGAAGTGGGCTTAAGAAACGACAATGAGAAGATAACGCTGAGATAATGCCAAGATTGCGATCACATGATTTTTAAATAGAGACCAGCCGCTATCTATATTGTTCGATCTCAATTTCGATACCGAACATCAAAACAATTCGTGAAAAAGGTATGTAATACCCCAAACGCAGAAACCAACTGCATGAGAAAGCAGAAGTATGAATCACCTAATGCATGCAAAACAAATGCATAGTTCCCCATGCGTTAACTTTATTCTAATTTGACTAGTATTTATGTTTCTTACGTCGTGTCAAAAACGTTTACTTATCTATTATGCGCGCCAGAGACACTGCAAAACTCATTACCATTAAACAAAAACACAGCCAAAACGAAATAGAAACAGGAACTGCTGCAATCGATATTACAGCAATGAATAACACCTGCATCACTAAGAAAAACGAGCAAATTCTCTAGCAAATAATAATTAAAAGACACGTAACACTCGGACACCTTTCGCTAAAACAAAAACAAATGAAAACAACAGCAGCCAATATCACAGACGAGTAACACCTGATTTATACGACTACAGAACGCACGATGAAATTCTTTAACAAATAAAAGATGAAAGAAAGACGAAAGTCTTTCGCTAAAAAGGAACCAAGTCCTGGCGAATATAAATAACGAGTTCGCTCGAGTAAACGGGTTAATCATCGTGCAGGAAACACAGTCATCACGGAATGGAGCGGCCAGGTAGCTCGGCCTGTTAATTATGCTCTCGACTCGGTAATGAAGCAGAATGAATTCATTCGCACCCGATATAAAAGAAGACACGGTTCCAGACGAGCGAGCCTATAAATCCCGGAGCCATTCTCCGCGATTATTCATGGGAACCGGAAGCTGTGTTCGTCGGAGCCAAAAAGTTCAAATAATCAATCGAAGAAACTGCGCTCGCAGAGCCTCTTACTTCTCTCACAGCGAGCGCAATCCTTTCCCGCGGTCTCTCGCAGAGAGCGTTGCTTTCACAGATGCGAATGTCCGCTCATCGATGCCAATAGTCGTTCACCGGCATTGTTGTTGGACCTTTTCATCACCCGCGCTCATGCGGGTTTCTCCTGGCACACTATTTTCGACCCGAGTGATTCACGACCCGCGTTCGTCGCACGTATACCTACACACACGAGCGCGCACGATACGCTGCATTTTTATTTATGCCTCACCGCGACGACGTAAACTGGCCTATTTACTCGCCGCGACGTTGATTCGACGATCCTCACGGAAGTGACTCAATTCTCGGGCCGGGTAATGGCCTTATTTGGATCCGAGCCGATTCGCTTCCCTCCACTCGAAAACTATTCTCAGATCTGCATTCATTCAGTGTTCTAAAGCCCCGTTCCCCCACAAAATTTCTGCAATTTTCATACTCTGAAAATAATTTACTTTGATTACTCTGATCCGTAGAGACGAATATATAAAAATTAATTCACGTCTGCTACGTCAGAGATTTCAAATAAAGTTCGACACCGTTAATTAGTTTCGCTTGATCGGTTCGACGAATTTCCTAGCTAACCGAAATTTTTCCCACAACGAACACCCATTCCACCCACATACGCCCGTTTGTCTACAATTAACATAGAACAACTAATCCGAGATAATGGTCCAACGAATGTCCCGTTCGCGGAGCCTTATTATACTTTCATGATCCCGCTGGTGGGAACGTTATCCGTGGTCGCACACCGCTATACACCCGGTGCAATATGCATAAGTGCATCTATCTATAATTGGCCGGCCGTGAATTAACGTCGCGGTTCACTTATCGCGATTTCTGAGCATGACTCACACGGTGGTGTTCTTCGGCCACGAACTTCAACCGGATCTCCCCTTTGCCTTCGCAAAGACAAAAGCTGGCACTGTGCATGGGCCTCTTGTCGCCACGAGAGTTTCACCGAGTGCTATAGTACACGCTGTATACTTCGCTCGAAACAGCCTCGTTTAAAGCGTCGTCGTACGGAACCCGATAACGCCCGGCCGCTCCCTCGAATCGATAATCACGAGTTTTCTCCAGTTTTCCCGGTGGAAATTCCTTTTTACGGTCCCGGTGACTTTCGATTGGCCGTTGATCTTTACGGGCGCCGTTTCGAGGCAATAATTCTTTGTCGGTGTTAACACTTCAGGAACCAACGTTTGTTTGATGAACTCTGACGCAGATGTCACAACAACTTTCCGATCGATTCCTTGACGCTTGAATCGGAATAATTTATTTCAGGGAATTCACCTCACTGTCGACTATTTAGTATTTTTTTTTTAGAAGACTGTGAGACTGAGTATTACAATTCTAGTAACTTCCTTTGGGATTATTATTCAGAAGGTTTTCACGCATCTTTGTAATGCGGCAGAATTGTTCGGAAGTCTTTTAATTAATTTTTGATTGATGTTTGAACAACCTCTTCCGAGATCGTCTACACGAAAATTTTACGGTTTTTTAATTTCGAACGAATATCGAGGAGTTTCTTCAGCAAGCACTCCCCCATAAGCAAGCAGGCGCATTAGCGCGCGTTTCCACTGACATCAGCGATAAAAACAGGGGTCCTAACGAGCAACGGAGCCCGGCGTCAAGGGGTTAATCCTTTCATCCCCTGCACTGACTTTAATCGTCATCCGTGAAACAATCGTAGCTCCGCCTGTAGTCCTCGTCTCGAATTAAACAGAGTAATCACAACATTTATCTCTGTTTCGCAGTGCATCGCGCAGAATTCCATTCCTAATTCCCTGAAAACATGATCTTCGGCTGGTGTTCTATTGTCTTCTGTCGGTTGCTCCGATACGAAACACTGTTATCATGACAACATCGCGGGATGAGTTTGTCTCTGAACAATGCACCGAAGCGAACGAGAAGCACTAATGTATGTATGTAGACAGTTCGAGGTACATACTGATAGCAAAACAGGCGCGAACAGGAACGAGTTTCATCCCTTGGGAGCAGCGAATGCAAACTGGGTCTTCATATAGAAATTAAATTAAGTAATGGATTAAATTTTTAGCGGAAGTACATTTCTTTTTTATCTCACTAATTTGAAAGGTACAAAAATAGAACTTCATTCTTTTAATGGAACGTTCGCGTTCTATAGAAATCACTTGGCGATGAGGTCAAAGATAAACTCGACCGTGTACAGGAACGACCGTCTACGATTTCTGCAGATTTTTATACAGTACTTTAATGTCACAGTAATTGCGAGCGATACAAGTGAAATTCCAGCTCCTCGAACATCGAATCCCACCGACTGGCAATTCCATTGACTTCAATTGCCTCGAGCACAGCTGCTAAAAAGTCAATGGAACTAAATCGAACGAATCACGTCTACTCAAATGGAGTTAAACGTAATGGGGGATTGACATAGGAATCAAACGATATCAACAGCATGTAACCTTCGTTTCCCGGGAAGTTCGCCGTCAGAAGAAGGTCAATAACAGTATCCGACGGAATTGTGACCCTCGTCGGGTGTTTATCGACGTTGGCGAGGCCCGGTAACGATCCCGAATATAATCGGAAGCACACGCTCGGGAAAGCGAGCGTCGGCGAGCGGCGCGGCGGTGCGGCGTTCGCGTTCCGACCAGCGAAGCGTTCAATAATTCATATTCAATCGTTCGATAGCAGCCGTCCGGGCGGGGGATCCGATAATTCAACCTCTATCTCGTCTCCGGCGCACTTTCATCTGTCTCGGCCAGCCCGCAGAAAATTTGCGACCGAGTCCTTAGGCGATTCGAGCGAGTCACGAGCGGATTGCGAGCTCAGCGAAGAGTTGGCAAAAGAGATCCTAGCTGGATGCGGTGGGTCACGGGCTTTCAAGCTGTTATAATATCGACTTCGAAATGGTCACCTATAGACAGCGGATCTTTATGCAAAATGAAGATTGTCTGCCTGGACCGCGGCCAACTTAAACCACATACCAATTTGTTTCCTTCCTCCGTGGGTTTTTATGCGTTCTTAATTGACATGGAGGGTCGAAATTGAATTCATCTGCGTTGTCTCGTAACAACTATATGTTCCGGTAACCGGCAGACAAAATTGAAGAATATCCGAGGAGTTGTTTAAACATATTTAAATGTTCCTAATGTTATAAAAGCCTTCCGTCAAGATCTTCAAACTTCTCAAAAATTGAGAAACTTTCATGTCCAGACAGAAGTTCAAAAGAATGCAGTAGAATAGATTTGACTACGTTTTTAACTCGAGCAGTATCAAAATCCACGATGAATTCAGTTGCATCCGAGGTGAAAAGGGTGAAATGCTATCCTCTCACACTCGCAACCCCCGACTCGCACCCTCTTCCGCGAGTAAAGGGGACTTCGCGTCGCTGATTAAAAGTTCCGCCTGGCTTATTAAATTTTTTGTCAGCGCGCCTCAGACGGCTCGAGACGCTCGCTTAGTTCCGCTAGATCGCCGCCGTGTCAAATACGATTACTGTTTCCGAAAGAAGAAGCTCAAAAGAAGCAGGAGTGCTTATGCGAATCGAGATTTTCATGAACCGACTTACAGAAAATAGTATCCGGCGGAAATGTGAGCACGTACGAAATAAAAAGCTCGTTGAATTTTTCAATTATTCCAACCAGCACAACAAAGAATAAAAATAAAAGGGGATTAACTTGATGGAGTTATCTCGGTTCTTCAATTTGTCGCAACACGGAACATCTTGTAGACGACAATTAAAAACAACTCGAGGTTTAATCGTGATAGTACTTCAGCGAGACCGTTCTGTCAGGTTTTCCCGGCAATGATTAGGCTTTATCTAAACCTGGAACTGCGTTTACAGCTGCGTTTACTACTTCGCGAAGATTAGGAAGACTTTGATCGACCGGATGCGATCGCGTCGCGAATGAGAAGTAATTTCGCGGAATTGAAGATAGCGAAATGAAGTGACCGGGGATAGTCGCCGCAGCTGATCCGGAGGTCTACGAAGGTCGACTGTGTTCGTTGGCATTTGTTGTTTGGTAAGTACGGGACACGGAGAGCGGTACACGCGTCGCTGTTAATGGCTGACACGCTCCGCGGGCGAAAAGAATCGGATTCTTTCAGGATACCCTGTCGCGTGCGGCGACGACGTTGTTAAGTGCCAACAGAAGCCGCACAAAAGCAACTGGGACAATGGTGTTGGAGGTGACTCCGGGCTCGAGTGGTCGATGCTCGCGAGATTACTCGCGGCGAAGCAGGAAAAGTACTCGCGGTGCTGACACCGGCGAACGACAGAGAGGAAACACACCGAGGAAAAGGAGAGTGACGTACACTATCAGCTAGAAATATTTCGACAATTCTGAACCGATATTTTCCGTCTGAGTCACTGCAATTTGAAAAAGTGACTTCTCGATTGTTTAAAATTCATTGTCACATAATAGCTCTTCTCTGTCGTTGGCGCTTCTCTAGAAGTCACTCATTATTTATTGATTTCTATCGTAACTTCAATTACACGAGTTTCAGGTGATTCAATTTATTCATTCAGTCACTCAGAAATGTAGAAGACCCGAGGTGTATTAACTTATTTTACTTTGCGAAAGTAAAAGGAACGTATTCATTCAGATCTCAAACGAGTTCTAGCATAATTTATGTCCAAATATATCGTAGAAAGTTTTAAAAGAAGCAATTGTATTTGTAGAACGTTTGCGTGCAGTCAACCTTAATTACAGCGTATTTATTTATGTGACTAACGTCCCGTCTCTATTATGCAATAGGAACTCTAAGTACGAGACAAAAACAATAGGCATTGTCTCATTGGAAATGGCTTAATTAGAATATATATATGCTTATTCATGGAGGGGGTGTAAGTGCCACGGCAGACCAGAGTTTTTAATTGAACTATAAATAAGTGACTCTAAAACTTGTAAAAGAATATGGACCAAAAATAGAAAATTATATGATAATCTAATATTTACTACGTTTTCTTAAATCGTTCTTAATATCCGTTCTTTGAACATTATAAAATCAATTTTGGCAAAAATTCCGAGATACTAGAGCTCCGAAATTATTCCCCCATTTGTTCGCCACCATAAATCCCCCTTGAAGGTGAAATTAAATTTTCATGACCCGTCGCGCACTATCTTCCCTAAAATAGAGTAACCTAAGATAGAGGCAACTCGATTCGGATAATGGAAGGTTTGACCTCCAGGGAATTCCTGGAACAGCCGGGGGAGTGAAAAATATTGCATGCTTGAAATAGTATATATCCATGCCTTTTTATTCGGCTCGAGGTCCACGTATGTCAAATTTGATTAGCAATGTCAAAAACTAAAACTAGTATAACAGCTCAAGGATCGAACTGACTACACAATTTTCATTTAATCAGGATTTTCGGACAAAATGGATTTTCCGCAGCTTCGTTCGCAGAATGCTTGCTCGCACAGATACGAGGTCTTCGTATTTATGGCCGGTAGTGTACGCGCGAGTGGAATGCATGCGGGTCGATGTTTCGCCGGGTACTCTTTACAGTCTGCTGGTATTATTCGTCGCGCGGGGTATCGCTGAATTAACCGTTTTCCCCGCGAATACCAGCCACGGAATGTTTGCAAAGGCAACGGCGCGCGTTGTAACGTTGAAATATTCATTCGTCGACGTACACGCGTGACTAATACCGTATTGGAGACCGGGGCGCGCGGCGCGGCGGTCGCTCGAGGTCGTCGATTCGACCGGTTCGATTTCCTAGCTGGTACGAGAACACGATAACGCGGTTGCCAATTACCGGGCCGCGAAATCAGTCACCGAGAAACGAGGCTCGTCGTTCGGAAGCGCATAAAACGAGCGCTTTGCTCTGGGAGCGCTCCGAAATGCCCCCTTGGGGCACTGGCATGACACAATAGTGTACCCACAACTCTCTTGCTTTATTGTACTTTTGGGCACAGATCGTTAAGGAGACACAAAACCATTTCTAGAAATTTTTAGGAAAACTTACATGTATGTAAAGCGTCGAAGTTCAATTTTTCAATCCATCATTTTGTTTAATTCAAATTTTTCCTCAGACATTCGTGGTTCTCTCACTCTCTGCTACATATTACGAGAAAAATTGTGTTTCTGGCTTAAACACATCACGATGGTAAAAATCACTATTTCCTCCACTACTGTCAATCTCGAAAAAGCCGGAACACTTCTCCAGCCAGAGACGAACCACCATTTCCCTAGAAAATCTTCCGGCTCATCCAGAATTCTGGTCGAGCAGCCCCCATGCCCCATTCAAACGCGTCGATAAGAGCAAACACTCTCGCTTTTACAGTAAACATCGGCGCGTGCTGAAGACACAGCGACCAGATCGCAGGCCCCCGAGCCACGGGAGCCTATTTACAAAAAGAGAGATATCTTAATCGATCGGTGGCAACCGCTGCCGCAGGCTCGTTCTCGCAGCCATCGATTGCTGCGAGAGGTCTCCTTACTAATCCGTCAGATTCGACTTGAAACGTATGTTTATGGGACCGGTAATCGCGGCGAAGAAGAACCTCTGGCCCTTGTTTCGACGGCCCTGCACGCCGGGACCAGGCCGGGCCCTGTTTCGTTCCAAGGTCGCGAGGGATTCGCGTGAAACTGCGGTCCCTGTCGGCAGAAACTCGTTCCTCTCTCGGACGCTGGCAGGCGTTGGTAGCTCGCAGCAGCAGCAGCAGCGAGATCTCAGGCTGCGAGCGATCCGCGTGCGCGAGCAAACAAACATTTTCCAGGCCGGGCTCTTCCGAAAATACACGGAGACAAATCGGGCCGGTTTTCGACTAAATATTTGAGCGTCGGAAACAGATATCTCCGGCCCGGGGCCTCCAAACAATTCTGACGATTCCAGCCTGGTCTCGTCGAGGAGGATCCCCGTGTCTTAATCCACCGAAACGAAGATTATTTCGGAGGCTGTCGGGCATCGATACTCGCGGCGCGTTCAAGGCCGCCGGTGGTCGTTTTAAATCGAAGCCCTCTCGGCTGGTTGTTTCAGCTCGCTGACAAAGCGAGGAGCGAGCAGGCGCGTTCGCTCGGTTCCAGCTCGAAATTACGAGAGGATCGTGCGTGCGTGTACACGCAGCGCGTAGGAGGGAAGGGCGGCCAGCGAGAGAAGACGGGAGGAGGAAATCAATGCCACCGTCTGCCGCGGGAGTACAGAAACTCGCCGATACGCGACGAGTTTTCGCCGGTGGGATACGAAAAATCGAGACTGGCAGCAAGATGCTCGATGGACAGAGTATAGACAGAGACAGAGAAGCAGTGGCTACGAAAAATCGTGAAAGGGAAGGTGCGGAGTGAAGAGAACCAGGGAGGGGAAGAGGTTCGATAAACAGTGAAATGTACACAATCTAATATGGAGCTCGTCGTGTATCGGCAAAGTTTTCGTCGAATTTCAGAGCGTCTATGAAAAGTCGTGACAGGGAGGATGGCTGGAGAGAACCTGGGGAGGAAGGAGTTCGATGAACAGACGGAGAAAGAGAGGGAGATAGACAGAGAACGAGAGAGAAGAGAGGGCAGAGTCAAGGCTCGACGGGGTACTCACTCGGCTGCTAGCGTAGCGTAGCCGCCACTGTCTTCTTCGTCCTTCCTCGCGGGAGATTCGCCCCGGAGCAGTGAAACTCGCGAGCGTAAAACCTGCCGGGAGCTGACCGCCGCCTCCTCTCCGACCGTCGCCGGTTCCACCTACGCTCTCTCGTCCTTCCTTCCTTTTGGTCCTGCGAGTTCACCGCCGGGATCCTTCGAAAAACCGGCGCACTGGTCGGTGTCGCGGAACACGAGGGTTGCCGGGTGTCGCGAGTACGCAAAAGTAACGGAGCACCGGCTCGAAGTGATATCGAATATTCTCTTGGGACCCGGCTGTTTTTTTTAATTTTCCCCCGGAGGGTTTTGGAGGCCTTATTACGCCTCGGACGACACTCTACGCGACACTGTCTCGTACTAAGACCCTTAGCTAGGTGGTCAGGGGATGATGAAGGGGGCGCATCGAACGTACGTACCGAACTAGGGGAGGCAACCACCCAACGCTCCGTTCTCGCGGGTGTCTCGAGCCTGACTGACGCACCGGTCTAGCTTGCGGACCGCCCGAACCCCGAGTTTATCGTCTCGTTCTCTCGCTCTTTGTTGCTCTCCTTCTCGCGACTCTCCTCTCTCTGTTCCTCCCTCTATCTCTCTCTCTCTCTATCTCGGTCTCCTTCTCTTTCGCTTTCCGCGGCTCCGGTCTCTCCGGACTCCTTTTCTTTCCTTCCTCATTCGATCACCCCTCCTCCTTTTTCGAGTCTCTCTCTTCTCCTCGGTTCAGGCCGACCTCCTTCTTCCTTCCACGGATTTTTACTCTCCCCTTGTGCGCTCTCTGTTCCGCCGCTTTTACCGAACCTCTCGCTCTCTCTGTCTCTCTAATTTTATCTCCTCCACGTCTCCCTCCATAACAGCTACAACTCCCCCCTCCCCCCCCTCTCTCTCTATACGGTCGTGTCGATCCTACGGCTCGTCTCTGTTCAATGAACGGTTTCGTGTCCTTTTTCGGCGCTGGTGCTCCTCCAACGCCCACCATACACGTACAGGGTGGCGAGACGGCGGCGCTGCCCTTCGCCAGGACCTTCTTCCTCGCAGGAATCGTAGGATACGAGACGCTCGTTGTTTCTTTCGATTTGTCGCCGAAGCCTGTATACCTGAGGCCTTACTTCGCGAATGTGGGCCCGCTTGGTCTGTCCCAGAACCACTGCGGGAGCTTCTTGAACCCACCGGATGGCAAATGTCGGATGGAATATCATTTCTGTTACTTTGAACAATTATGTAGAGGTATTTATTGCCCTTTATGACTTCAGAAATATCTTTGAGTTACTGATTTCCTAGTTCAATATTCAGTGCTTTATTTACCAATTTTTTGAAACGTATTTTTGGAGGTGCTTCTTGTAGACATATTATTGTTCCTAATACAGCAATTGTTCATTTAGTTCGATTAATTAAATTTGATACTATGGGCCCAAATAGACCCAGATCCGCCGTCGAAGTGTCAGTAAAGATATTGTTAGAAATGTAGATGGCGAGAACTTTATGCGTTCTATGGAGGTTTCAAGGCCATTCCAAGGTCAATATTCTATAACTTCTGTCTAAAACATTCTTTTGTATCATTCATATTTTTCGAAACTCTTACGACTTTCATTGTTACCCTATGAATTCTCCAGGTAAAAAAGGTTCTACCTGCGATCATAATAAAAGGTGTAGATTCTACTTTCACACCCTTGAACTATGTTCTTCGAAGACCCTTTCTTATCATAAAACTAAGAATTCGTGAATATCTTGTTGATTTTTTAATTGATTGAACTTTCTCTTTTAAGCGAACGTCTTTCTCGACCACCTTTGTTTTAATATCCTCTCTACAATGCCGAACTCGGCCATTTCTCTGTTTCTGCCACTCCTTCGGTTTCTAGTCCGGTCTCTTGGCCCAACGAAATTGCGGATAATTCCGTTTCAGCGGCCGATCGATCGCCTCCAGACGTGGAACACGCCTGCCATAGTATTTTTCTAGGCCACGAACCGGTCCGAGGGGTTGCGTCATCGAAAATGCGCGACCTTGTCCTCCAAGGATCGAGCATTTTCGCAAGAAAAAACCCTGGACCGTGGAAACTGCAGGTTGCGTAACGTTCTGTTATCTCGTAATCGATATCGCCTGCAACGAGTTTTTCGCCGTGCTCGAGTGCTCGTTAACCTCTACGGGGTAGTAAATGCTGGTAACGATCCACTCTGAAATTTTCATCGCTCGAAATTAGCCGACTGCCTGTCGCCGTCTATGTTGAATCCATACTAATCACGAAAATGCAATTCTGCTGCCGTTCGACACATTAAAACAGCCATTTTTACCAATTACCCAAGATGAGAAAATACTTTTTGTAATGTTTCATAGGTTGGGTAACCCATAAAGTTGCTGTAGTTTCGCTACAGAGTCGATTAAACAATACCGTAATCTAATTCGTTTTCATAAAAATTCTTGTTCATACTATCGAAAAAATGTTCCAACTCCATTTCGACGCCTCGTCGATTTTAGTAACGATCAATTTTGTGGATGATTCTCCAGTTAAAAGTACCAACAATCGAATAAGTTTATCATTAGTTAAACTCTCTATTGAAGAGGCTTTCATTCAAGCATAATCTCAAAACCTAAAAGTTATCTGACAACTGTAAACCTCTTCTTGTTCAACTCTCACACTTTTGGCAGCAAGAAAACAATGTTACATCATGTTGTATCATGTTCTATAAAGCAGTCGTACTTTTTGTGTTACCCTAAAACTATGTTTACATAATACCGTGCAACGTGACGCTCGATAAATCCTGTAACGAGTAACGAAGGGGTTGAAACATGTTGCTGGCAGGATTAAGTCCAGACTTTAGGGTTTCTTTTCCAATATTGTTCTTCACACAGACGCACTGAGCTCTCCCCTTACTTTCTTCACACCGTGTACAACGTTCTTGCGTTTACTAACGTAAGTTCCCGGGACTTGGACAGTGAGGTATTAATTTTTCTAGCGACGTACTTGTTGAGCGTGCGTTTTCACGCTCGACGACGCTCGGAAGGGTTTCCGTGTCCGGGAAGATAAATTCGAGAGGCAACGCCTTTATCTGCTTAGGTTTGCGGATTAAACTCGACCGTGAGATATCGACGAGCGACATTCGTCGTCGATAAGGACGCTTTCAACTTTTAATGAGGTCGAGTCCTTTCGTTTCAGAACACGGAAGAAGGAAACGAGGAAGAATCGCGCGGTAACGATCGAGCCGTGCAAAATCCGTTCGATGGACTGTGAACGATTTGCATCTTGCAAATTCGCGTTAATGCACGCTGCGCATAAACCGGAGAAAGTATCCCGATGCCTCTGAAGTGCTTCGATCGAACGATTTGTTGAAAACAATCACGTAATATCATTATGATTTCTGTAGTGTCTCGGCGACAGAGCTCGGTTGCATAACGCTCCGCCGAATATACTATTTCGCTAATGGTCTTAACATTGGAAGCACCAAACAGTCGACGGCGACTCAGTTTTAATATCATACAAAAACCAAAAGTACATTCGCTTTATTATTGCTACAAATTTATTGAACAATTTCTCAAGGAAGGACTTCGGTAAACGAAGCAAACAATGAGTCACGCTGTAACCCGTTCTAGGTATAGCTAGCGCTAAGTGTCGGGTGGGTAGAAAGTAGGCTCGCTTGCGTAACAGCAGAACAGATGTATATTTGGTCCAGATTCTACGCGGCCGGCGTCTTTCCCTTTTCCAACGTGTTTTTTTTTCTTTTTACAATCGCAGGATGCTACTGTGCAAACGAGAGCTGCGGATATCGGTTGCATGTTCTTTCGAAAGGGTCGCGTTCCAATTGCGTCGCTCGGTTCACTTTCACCTAGCTTCCAGGCGGCGATCGATACGAATTTCTTGGACGTCTAAGGGTTCGTTTACGTTAGACCTATCGCAGCCGCTTGGAAATACCTTCTTCGTTCACAATGAAGCAGTTGTAACAAGATAACAAGTGATATTCGGTCTCTGATAATTGTACCGGTGATCGTTCAAAAATCACCGCTCTGTAAAAGCTGCTCCAAGGTAAACACTTTGTGTTGTACACCATTATAAAGCAATAGCATACATCTCTACACAGCTTTTACATAAATGTGTCTTCAACGTGTTCGCTAGAAGGGCTTCTCTCGATGACTGGGGCTTCTTTCAAGTTAGTGTGAAAACTAAACAAAGTGAAAACATTAGAAGAATTTAAGAGTATCGTAGTAATATTGTCAAACTCCTGTGTGCAATCGATGCACAAGATGTTTACTGTCTGTACACAGACTGATTTGATTGTCTTCGGTAGACAAACCTTGTGGAGGCTGGTAGTGAACGCGTGGAAGGTGTTCAGGTATTCTTCAAGGGCTGCGAATGGGAGTCGGGTTCGGGAAGCAGGGATTAGGCGGTCCTTATTAACATAACGCGAGTAGCCACGCGTTACTTTCCCAGAATATTCCGCAGTCGTGCGACGTTCCTAGTCGACACGCGAGCTCCTCGTGTCCACGTTGAACCGGAGCCAACTGCGGCTCCGGGTGCAGACACGAGACCCTGTCTAGTTGTCGATCGGCTTCACCTTCTCCTCGCAGAAGTCCTCGACCTCCTCGTTGTCGGCGTTCACCACCTTGATGCGGTCGGCGGGCTTCGATCTCATCAGGATGAACGGCAACTCGGCGGACAGTTCTCCTCCCAGGGCTCCCAGATACAGCTTGACCTTGACAGCGTACGAGACCACGATGCCGAAGGAGTCGCGAACATCCGGGGACAGCAGCAGCGTGCTGGAGGCCAGTTCTCCGTCGTCCCTCTTCAATTTTCCGTCCAAAGCGATGCCCCGCCGGTTCTTGTTCTTTTCCAGCTCGGGCGTCAGGTAGAGCACCTTCTGCAGGTTGGAGCCCGGGTTGATCGGACAACCGTCCTGTGACTCCACCGCGTCGATTACCGTCCTGAACTGGCCGTTCTGGAAGATGACGACGTCGATGCCCTGCTGCACCAGCGCCTTGATCTTCTTCACAACTTTGTTGCTGTTGTTACGCACGCACACGTTCACGGATATCCTCTCGCCGTGGTGGTACAGCTGTTTGTCCAGAGTCACTTCCAGTTCCAGGTCTCCGGGGCTCAAAAGGAAGTCCTTGCGCACCACGGTGCAAGGCTGACGGCCTTGTTTCGTCGGTGCGTATTGGATCTTTCTGATGCCCATCGTTACCGTGCTTCGTTTGTGGGTGACGTCCGTTTCGGTATCCCCCGAGTAGATCTTGACCACATAACTGACGCCACAAGGCTCCCCTGTCTCGTCCTCGCCTGGCTGCAAGGTCACGCTAGACGGAGCACTCGGCGGGAACTTGAAGGTGAAAGGTATAGCGTTCGGGCCTAGCTTTCGCAGCAGTCGGTCCTGCAGCTTGGTCAGGTTATCCTGCGTTTTCTGGGTGGCCGGGTGCAGTTGCTCCGAGGTTAGGTACAGGTCCTTCTGGAAGTTCAACCCCATCACCTCGTCCTCCTCCCGACCGTAGCGGAAACTGCAGATCAGTTGGCCCCATATCTTCCGACCGGTCTCCACGTAATTCTGATCCAGAAGGACTACACCATCTACCGGCTCGATCCCCGATAGATAGTCCACGTAGTCCCTCTTTCCGAGGTACAGGGAGATCTTGCCATTCGGCGAGGATTTCTTGAACACCTTGAAATTCATCACCATAAGCAAGCCAGCCCAGTCCCGCCGATTCTCTCTGTCACCGTTGCCGACTGAATCGTCAGGATTGCATCGTGTTCTTATATATGCACCGGGTACCAATGACGTCAGGCTCTTCTAGGGCTTCCGAATCCATTCAGCGTCGCGGATAAACGTGCGTCTTTGCTCGAGTCGTCACTAACCTTTTCAAGTGTTGGCTAACTTCGTCTTCTAATCGGAAGAATCGTACGGTACGCCCTCGTCTTCGGGTTAAATCAATGATATTCGTGGGCTTCGGTTTGCCATTAGAACCTTTGTTACCGCGGCTAATTGCTAGCAGACGGTTCCCTTCGTGTTTGCCAGGTAAATGGATCGATCGTTCTATGCTTTTTTACTTCGCGATCGATTTCTTTTACGACACGGATATTTTTATGGTAAAATTAAGTGTGGAGGGTGGTCAAGTGATACAACTTGGCGATCGAAGGATGGTTGATCACTAGGTTGCGAATTTTTATGCAAAAATTGTCTGCATTAATTGAAAGACACACGAGCAATGCAGATATTCGTTTCATTTCTTAATAATTATTTTATTTTATTATTCCTTTATTATTTTTGTATTTTTTCTTCTACAATCAATGAAACAACGACCTTTCTAATAAAATAGGGGTCGACGAGTATTCCAAAATGGTGGACAAGGAAGATCCGCATTCTTTTTGATTATAAATTAGCGAATATTGTATTCCGAAGGAAATTTTTTAGTTTTTCTCAGTCTCAAGCGAATAATAGGATAAGCATGCTAATCTATTTAGTTCGTCCCTATCCAGAAACATGATCAAAGATGGAACGAGTTACCGTCAGTCGATGGTGTACCACCGGATAAGTTAGAAACCTGTTTTAAATTTGTTTCATCCTGCCTGCATGATCACATAATCAGTGGTTATACGTTCATGTTCTCTCCACACTCTGGTTCCTTCTAGAATTTTTGAAACACAGCAACTAGTATCGGACGACGCGACTTACATCGTTTGAAGTTGAAAATGTCAGAGAATTCGGACACTAAGATTAATACAGTGAGTGAGAGCGTATGTGGAGCAGAACGTTGTTTCCCATTGCATTGTATCATTGAATATTAATTCGTGGGAAGTTTCGTTTTCCATGAGTCTAAAATATACTTGACTAGTTTCACACTCTAGCCACATTAATAATACTCCTTATAAATAGACCTGCTTGAGTGATACTGAGACGCTTGGATTAGAGATTCTCGTGCTTACTCCAGTGTTTGAATTGCAGATGCAGCCGATGCCTTTGGCCATACCGCCTGGTTCACCCAAGAAACCAGTGAAATCCACCGCCGTTGTTAAATACTCTGTTGTCCAGACTCCAGCCACCTACGCACAGTTGCAATGCAATACAGATTTAAATCTACCACCCAGCAATTGGCTGAGCAGTTCAGCCGAGAGCTATGGCTTGCAGAGTGTATGGTCTCAGACCACCGGTTTCTCCAGTTTTCGTATGGCCCATATGTTTCCTGATTGTGTCGGAGAAGTTGACGTTGTCTCTGATGCTGAAAACATAAAGAAGTTATTGAAATTGCCTTATAATCACGGTATAATATCAATGATGGTGCATAGAGTAGAAAACACATTACTGCTAGATGATTTTGATATTCATAAATATTTATTAAGACAAGCTGAAAGCGATTGGGAATGGCTAAAAAAGTTTTTCTACGAACACATATTCCAAAATCTTGGAGATAAAGAGAAATCCCTGTTCCGTAAGACAAATAGGAACACTCTGCAGCAGAGAAATTTGGTATCGAAATTTCTGTACCATTCTATAGTAGTGGCAGACAATAAAGAGCAAAATGATGCTAAGCCAAAGTTGCCTGTGAAAACATTGGAGCCTTGTTTGCCTGAGCCTTTCCTGCCAGAGCCTTCTCAGGAAGAGAAGATGCCAGACCCAAATTATAATCATAATTTTGCTAGAAATATTGTGTGGACGTTCGAGAACATACAGATGCTTATTGGGACTGATATGCCAATATTTGGTGGACAGACTCATCCGTGCATAAGTCTGCGATTAAGGGACATGACTAAGCCAATTAATATCTTGACTGGCATAGATTATTGGCTGGACAATTTAATGTGCAATGTGCCAGAAGTTGTGATGTGCTATCACCTGCATGGTATAGTACAGAAGTATGAATTAATAAAAACTGAGGACCTGCCTAATTTGGACCACTCTAAATTCAGTCCCAAAGTTATCAGGGACGTTGCACAGAATATTCTAAGTTTCTTGAAAAATAATGCTACGAAAGCTGGTCACACATACTGGCTATTTAAAGGTAAAAAATCTAAATTATTTGCTAAATATATTAAAGGGGTATTCTGGTTTTTATCTTCAAAACATTGCTTTCTTTGCATTTTCTTTCTAATTTCTTGTATGTTTTATAGGCAAAGACGATGATGTAGTGAAGCTGTACGATTTAACATCTTTGTGCAATGACGTATCAGACGAAAAAGGACAGAATCCGTTTACTGTGCCTGTAGCCATGCTATTGTACAGGGTGGCACGCAACATGAAGTACTCTTCAGACTACCATAGACAGCAGGGCACTATCAGAATGCTTTTAAAAAATTGTGTACAACTTCTGACTAAAGAAAAGTATCCTCAGATCGTAACGTCCGCCCATTTCATGTTATCTGACCTTTATATACCATCGGATACTGATCCTGCTAGTCCAGGGCTTTCTGATCAGAGCGACGAGGACGATACGCAAAGCGAGTCGAGCACAAATCACGATAACGAAAAGGAGGAGGAGGAAGCAGATAATGAAGAGGCTGCGATAAAATCCTTAACATTAGCCAATAGTAAGCAGAATATTCTCTCCGTCCTATATTATGAAAGGAAATCAGAAGGAAGCCAAGATTCCTTATGGTTTCCTTTCCTACAATGTCTTTAATTCAAAAAGTACTTATTTACTGATTATCCAAACGCAAAATTGATGTTCGACAGTGTAATTAAAAACTCTTTCAGAAATGTATGTTATAATATAGGGCAGATTTTACATAAACTACTTTTATCAGGCATAAATAAATCCTCCTTTCAGTTAAAGAACACAAGGACTGTGACGAGCCCAAGTACAAGCCACCGCCAATTTCTGGTACAGTGGAAGAAAGATGTCTGGCAGCCTTAGAGCACGTTTGCCAAGGTCTCGAGTGTCTACAATATTTTCCAACCGAGGAGGATGTATCTGAACAAGAACGTCAGAGAGCAGAGCAAGAAGAAAAGGAGAAGAAAGAATACGAAGAGACTCATTTGAACTTGGCTAAACCTTTTCAAGCAATACCGATGACTTATTCGTCTCTGAAAGATGAGAAGAAGGAAACTAATTCTGGGGAGGGTTCAGTAACTAGTAGTCCCACTCAAAAGAAGAAATTGAAGCAAAAGAAGAAGAAATCGGAGAAACTCGCGTTGAAGGAGGAGTCTACTGAGAACACAGCTAAAGCTTTGCAGTGTAAAGTCAAAGTCGAAACGCTTCCCACCTGGCAGGCCCCTAAGAAGAGCGACGACATAAGTTGGAATGCACACTTGAAGACGTTGTTGTACGAGAAAGCTTCATTGATCTTTGCTGTATTGGCGGAGAACGAGTACGTCAATAAGAATTACGGGGCTTCGCTGAGGTATATGCTAGCGGTTCTGCGTTGTCAGAAAATTTTGGAGCTCTTCTGTGGAATCAGAAACGACAAATCCATCAGCTACCTGCTAGGTCGCGCTGGGGATTGTTGCTTCATGACTGTGCAGGATTGGTGTAACATAGAGAAGCATAGGAACCATTACGACATGAAGAACGAGGCTGAGGAAAAGATTGTGGAGGACATTTGCAAAGTTGAAGACTTGGATTCGAGTAAGTACTCGACTTGGATTCTCAAAACATTTTGGCTTGGAGCGAATAAAAATTTGATTTCCTGTTTCAGGTGATGCTAAACTACTTCCAGAACGTTTGGAGAGTCTAGAATCTACCTTAGTAGCATCCTATAAGTGTTACGAGAAAGCCTTACTGTTAGAACCGTCGGAAATGGATAGAAATAATCTTTTAAGGCGGTTAGGCAACATCCATAATGAGCTGGGGGTTCTTTATATGAATCAGGCTGGAAGTAAGTTGTTCAGACTAAAAATTGATTTTAAGATACGTTATTTCCTCCGTTGCGTCGCGCGAATTGGGAACACAGGGTGCTATTTTCTTTGCTTTCATTTTTGTAGCCCGATGTCAGCAAGAAAGTCTAGCAGATGAATCGCCAGGGATCTCTGACGTTGAAGTATCAGCATTATTAACTCGTTCCTTAAATCATTTGGAAGCAGGAGTCAAGGCATTCGAGACAGTCCACGATGAAGCAAATTTAGCGCTTCTGCACTCGAATACCGGAAGACTCATGCGACTCTGTGCGCATATGCACGTGAAACAGAACGCTGAGGAACGGAATTTTTATAACAAAGCTCTGGCGAGTTACCAAAAAGCTCTACAAGTCTTAGGAACTAAGAAGACAAACCCTGTGATCTGGGATACCGTCACTTGGGATTTGTCTACCACGTTATTTACTATGGCTACATTGTTGCAGGACTATCCTGTCACTGGTTGCAAGGTATAGCTTCTGTTTCAACTTAAATTAATTCTGTGATGAAGCTACTATGTATTGTGGTCATTGTTCCAGACTGAGGAAGAGCTCGAAAGGGAAGTGGTCGATATACTACAAAAGGCCCTGAAACATTGTGATACAGAAACTTCTGGACCACGGCAACCAGTTTACCAATTTCGTGCCGCTACCATTCAACACCGCCTTGCGTCTTTGTACCATCGTGTTTATAGAGAGTTTGAGCCCGATACCGACAATATTAAAAGGAAAACAAGCTTACAACTGTGCAAGCTGTACTACGAAAAGGCGGCGAAGCTTTTGCTAGCTTTCGAGCAGACTACGGAATTTCTAACTGTTCAAATGGAGAGGGTTGCACTGGCTGAACATCAGGCGCGTTGTACGTTTATTTTTCGAAGTAGATTTAATTTTTTGGAGGCGGTGTCTTTATTTATATCTTGTCTCAGGTGCTACAACCTTTCATGGGAAGTTGAAGGCGTACCAAAATGGCCTTGATCTGATACTACAGTGCAAACCCATTCTCGATATATTGTGTGAGAGGAACAGCTCTCAGAAACAGAAGAGTGAAAATACAAATTCTATGAATCAGAAAAAGGGGAAAGAAGTCGCAGAGGCGAAAGTCAGCGAGGACCAGAAGTTGATGGAGGATGAAGAGAGTTTGGTGGTGTTGCTCGAGCAAAGGCTACAATTTATCCTAAGATCTCTGACCAAATTGACCGTCACGAAAAATAACAGTAGCAATAAAAAAGAGTATGTATGTTATGGATACTAGGACATAGTCTGTGTAAAGTGATCTAATAATTTGTTTAAATGTTATAGGTGCGAGTCACTGGCGACTTTGTATAAACAATGTTACAGCAGAGCATTGAGACCAGTATCAATGACCGGTTTCACGTTAATTGAGCACATTGCACAACTTTTACAGGAATTGGAGAAACTGTTACCGTCTACGGAGTGTTAATATTTATACTTTTGTAAATATATATGTATCATATCTCTGTGCCAGTTCGAAGACTTAAAGCGTCGAGTCTCGACCAACGAATATGATTCCTTCCCAGGATTGGTTTTTTCAATCTTTTCAAGGGTGTTTATGTCGCCATTAACGCTGGTCGTTAACAAGGGAAACATTCGTTAATTCACTACAGTATCTCGTGGTGTGGAGAACATTTTTTTATTCTACTCTGTACATAGTCAGATTGAAGCTTTTATTTATGTCTATATATAATAAATATGATTTGTAAAGCGAGAAATAAATTGCTGCTACAATTTCTTCGGATATTTTCTCGGACGTCGGAAAAGATAAATAAAACAAAGTTTAATACTTTTTACAGCAAAACCTACCTTGAAATTTTATTAAAAAATTCTACTGTTCGCGAAAACGAAGGGAATATGGGAGTGTGGCAAAATCAATAGACAACTACAAGAACTCTTGGACAAAATTTTGTAGACCTAGACGAGATTATTAACCAGTTAACTGTGGAGTTTAATTTTAAATCAAGCAATGACGAATATACATGTCGAACGCAGGCCAAATGCGGCTATTATAAAAGCCAAAGCCCTTGTAAAGCTAAATGAGAAAGAATTACTTTTTTATTCGATAAGAATTTAACAATTCATTAACGTTAACTGCACCGCAATTGAGTTTCGGATTGTCGAGTATACTCGTCAATCACAATTAATTGGTTAATATATATCAGTCCCTCTTTTTTAGATATAATCACAAGGTCTAGTTTCATTGTTAATTAGGATAATCGCGGTTCTATTTTCGAAATATTGGAAACCTATGGGAACCGATACAGTGTTATCGAAATATATTTCCATATACTTGATAAACGCAATCCCCACATTACATATTTTTTAACATTCTAGTGCGTATGAAAGGGATTATCTTACCACAATTGTTGATTGAAAATCGGAGCGGCATTCTTCGGGGAGCATTTTCGGAATTCGCACTGTTAACCGCATAGTACAAAAATGGCCAACAGATGGTGCATTTAGTGCGGCAAGTTTGAGTTGAATTGGAAGTAAAAGCTATACATTTTTCAGATAATTATTATTACACAAAAATATACGAAATGTCTTGAAACAATTAATACAATCGAAAGAGAAACGGAAAGGAGAATAAAATAAAGCGTTAGCTGCTCGAAATAAGATATCTCATTGTTCACGTTGATACGAAGCTAAAGAAAATTAAAATAAATTAAACCTGCGTTAATATGATAAGGTTTAATGTTACGGGTTACTATAACGGTGTCCACGAGAATGTCCTGTGACAGTCTAAGACAATTCCGTTCCTATATTTAATTCGTTCTTGCTCTCCACATGTTATTAACGTTCCGCTTGTAGGAACTGTCTGCTTTTCGATAAATAATTATCAATTCAGGTTCAAGGCGACACTCGGTTCAATGTCCCCTCCAGCTCAAGAAATAGTTGTCCGCAATATCCCCGGTGAAATGGAGCGTCGGGAATGGTCGTCTCTCGTTTCGATACTCGCTCGAAATCATAACGAGGACACGATCTTATCGAAATCTTCGGTCGTTCCATTCAATCTCCCCTCTGACCCGGACGCCGAAAGCCGATATACGCGAGCTTTATCGTGCATTCGAGCGACGCTCGTATCCGCAATATTGTTCGAGAAATCGCCTCGGGGCTGGTCCCCCGTGCCCGCAATGAGACACGGAGGAAAACCTCTCGCGGATAAGCCGGGAAATTTCTTAAACGATAAGTCGACGGGGTAGAGCTTGGAGAGCACGTCGTAAAAACTCTGGCTGGGGCCATACTACCTTCAACTACCACACTATTCATTTTTGATTCGGCTACTAACCCCTAAGAGTGTCTGACATCCTATCTAAACAATGTTCCAAGAGAGTCTAAAGCCTCTCCAATGAGCTACACCATTTTTGCATCGGACTCTGCGTCAATTTTCTGCTAGTTCTACGCGAGTATCACAAAGTTCAGAGTCCGGGTTATTTCTGAGTTCAGTTCTGCAAGGATCAAGGAGGAACTGCTCAGATCTAGGTGCAGTGAGGTATCTCGAGACGGTCCAAGAACCCACTATGTCTTCCCCTGCTACAATATTTAGGGTATCCGGTGCTCCAATGCGCTGGGAGCTGGGAACATCAGAGCACTCGGTACTCAAGTACTTATCGCGATTCCCTCTCGCTCCCAGAGAAATCGTTCGCCGATGGGAAAGCCCGGGAAGCCCGCCGAGACGGCGGCAGTTGTTCCAATCGGTCGACGTGTTCGAGAAAATCCTGTGATACGCATCACCGACAAATCTGGGTTGCATACGCGAAGACGCTTATCGCGCCGCGGGAAGATACGCGATTGAAATCGCTAGGCGAACGTCCGTGCTATCGACAGCTCGTCTCTGAATTGTAGCTGCGCCCATCTTCGGCAATCCCGACTACCAGAGCGGTCTCTTTTCTCCTACGACACACTTTCCCCGATTCCCACCCCCTTTCAACTCCATCGTTTCTCGTTCGCTTGCGTTTGAAGGGTCTCCAGGAGCGTTTCCACGCCGATTTCCCCGTTTTCTCCGTAACGAAACCTGTTATTCCTCCGGCGAAATTACGAGGGTGTTACCCAAACAACCTCCGAAAAATTCGACAAAGTCTGTTCACCGTGGAGAACTCGAGGTAGCATCCGATACGCATCCCCTCAGCTTCAATCATTCGCGTTCGAGATAACGGCCCTTCAAATTTGTATCAGTTGATTCGTTAACACCCTGTTATCTGTTAATCCTCTCGAGCGGAGCGGTTTTCACAATTTTCAGAATGTAGAATTACAAAAAAGTTCTCTAGGCTGAAGAAAATGAGAGAAAATATGGAAAACAGTAATGATGGCGACTACCTTTCTATATTTCATTCTCCACGGGTGCGAAAGAACATGCTCGTTACTCCAGAAACGACCTGACGTAAATATCCGTAGATACATCTTTGATATCCCCGTTGATCCTGTTACCGGACCCAAAAACAAATAGCTGACAATTTGCGCCGGCTGCCAGGAAATTAGAATTTAGATGGGACATTTGCAACTCGGGGTCAAAACCGACCCGGGGTTCATTATGGTTGCTCGCGGGAAACGGCGGGCATAACTCACGGGACGGGGGTCAACATTAATCGAAGTAAGTGAAACAAATTTAGTCGGTAATCCATGCTCGCGAGATTGCGTTTAGCTGTTGGTAAGCCGTTGCTGGGTCGAGGTGGAACGGGGCGGGCTCCGGGGATGGATTAAAGTACAAGCTCGTTCGGCTTCTCTATTAGAAGATAAAGTCATCAAGCGAAGTTTTATAGCCGCGGCGAAGTTGGATCGTGAAAAAGCATCCGTGGGTCGCGCTCCTCGCATAAAATCCGGACGCGTAAAATTCGCTCAGTTACTTAGCGGGTTGTATAAAGCTACGGCCGACCGACTTCCGTATTGGCCGTCGCGATTTATGTAACCCTCGGTCGACAAGTTAGGCTAGTGCCCCGCGGGGCGATCTATTTTCGATGCGGTGTGGCCTGAGCAGGTGTGGCTTCGTTGCTCTCCATTTTATGGAATTAAGACAGTGCTTCGCTGGACAATCTGTATATACGTCCGATGTAGACAGACCTGAGTTAGAGCAACGCCCCATAGTCAAACCTGTGCCCACCCTTGATGTAAAGTGCTCCGCGTAGGCGTAGTTTTGTTGCTTTCGTTTCTTAGGTCAATGTTCCGCAGTAAAGTCTGTACGTAAAGCTAACGCACAGTGCGTTGAGTGGGCGTGGCCTCGTAGCTCCCGCGTTCCAGCATGAACAGCCCAGAGCTCTGACGGGCAATCGTTTCTACCGGCTGCCATGGAGTATCAAGCCGATCCGACACTCGTCAAATCGCTCGTCACGAAGAAAGCTGGCAACCAGAGGCAATTCCAGTCGATCGACCGGCTCAAGGGAGGATCCAGTCGGTGCCGCCTGGGATCGCTAGTTAGCGCGGAAAGTTACGGGGCCCGGAGTTTGCGTGGAAATTGCATTTCGGTCGCCGAGAATCGAGCTAAATGAAATTTGATCGCGAGCAGGCGGGCTACAGGCGGAGCGACTGGAGCGAGTCGAAACGTGGTCCGTGCGTTGCATACCGGATACCGAAGAAGAGAGACAGAGAAAGAGTGTGTGCGAGAGAGAGAGTGTGTTTCGGCGACGTGATTTACGCGGAGGCTGCGTGGCGCTTTCTTAGCCGAGTCTCTCGAGACTTCTTTGTCCCCCGGAATAGCGTGTTCCTCGATCGCCGAAGGAGCGTCTCGAGCCCCGGGTCGAGAAAGGTGAAAGGATTCCTTCGAGGAGAAATGTCGGGGAACGAAATGTACAGCGGCCGAGGCAATTTCGAAATGCGCCGAGCTGACTTCGGCCAGGGAAAAAGAGCGGGAGAGATGAAAGAGAGGAAAAAAGAGAGAGGGAGCCCAGGGGCTCGATATTGCCGCTCGTGGTCTCTCGTTTATTTTCGCCTGGTATGGATTTTGCGAATGGCGCGGGATACAGTTCCATTGCAGGTGCGCCTTTTTCCAGCGAC
This sequence comes from Halictus ligatus, assembly GCA_028454255.1. Lineage (NCBI taxonomy): Eukaryota > Metazoa > Arthropoda > Insecta > Hymenoptera > Halictidae > Halictus > Halictus ligatus. Next base: position 5,791,258 of record CM052143.1, read on the forward strand.
CTCCCGCCGTTGCTTGTATTTCCAACGGCGCTCCTGAAAAGGCGTGCTTCTGGATTTTCTGGGTCACTCCGATGGAGCAACTTTCTCTCCTCTAACCACGCTCTAGGATCCTTCCCTCCCGGAACCATCAGCGCCCGAACTCCGGGAGCGAGGATCAACAGATCGGGAATTGAAGCTGATGCGCGCTATTTGTATCAGGGATTCTGGGTCAGCCCCATCAAGTTGATAGATTATCTCTGTTCGGTGTTCTCTCTGAAGTCTTTCTCTGCAGCGCCGACGGCGCGAGGAAAATGGGGATTAGTAAATTATAGCAGCGGCAGATTGCATCTTCGAGTCTCGAAGAGGATTTCCCAGGCTTTAAGGTTCTAGGTTACTTTGATCAACTTCCAAAATCCCTGACGGCACGGACTACGCCCGACGGAGACCATCCCGGTTCCCAGGATCCACGACCCACGAACAAGTATTTGCTGATCTTTTGATCGATCTGGCTTCCGTGGCGTTTGCACTTGATCTGCTGCAGATTAATTGCTGAACAGACAGAGTTGATGATTCCGACCCTCATATAAATCTTCTTGAAAATTAAATTTCAAATTTTAAAGGAACAAGTAATGGAGCTTAACGCCGGATTATGTTTAATCTCTTCAACCGAATGCTACTGTAAAATATAAAAAGACGGCGCCCAAAGAAAACATGATAAACGAGTTACCCAGTGACATATGCAGTCGCTAACAATGTCCCCTGTTAAACTTAAAAAAAATATACTCTTGCGCGCCTTAAGATAGACCCAATAAAATGTATATCACAAAATCCCCATGCTTTTCATGTTTATTCCAAAGAAAAATTCCCAAAGATAGGATCGATTTGAAATTTCCCAATGCCCTAACCCGCATTCTCGGTTGTACGCGGCTTATTTTTCTTTGTACACCAGGCCGACTAGTTTCCCTTGGAAACCAAGCGTCCAAACTCGATCCACGTTGTGCAGGTAACTATCTAACCCAATTAAAATTTGATTAGCAAGAAATATACTGTAGCCATCACCGATTTAAGGACTTCCAGGTAGTCGACGGGACTCGGGTCGCACTTTAGCGGGTTAACCATCAGAAAACACCGAAGTGGCTGGAATCCCTGTGCTCAAAGGCAGCGTTCCGGTCGCCGCAAACAAGGACCGGTGCACGGAATCAGTAGTCGGGGTGTAGTAGTTCGAGGCCAATACCGCAGACGTTAACGGGTGGCAGGGTCCGTATGGTTTCGTGTCTGTCGGTAAGTCGACGCGATTAAGTGCCAGCCGGTCCCAATAAACAGCGTCGGTTTACTAACGAAATTACGCCGGTCGTTGACAACGGGGATACACCTTGTATCTCTGCTCGCAGCCAGAGATTTGCTTTACGCGGGGCGGGTACGGCGGATAAGTTACACGAGGTGGACGGACGACAGGGTTTGTACCCGCCGGGGATGTAAGAGAGGCAGGTGCCCGCCCGGAGGAGGGTATCTTGCGGAAATTCGATGCTAATGAAGGAAATTGCGTAGATGCCAAACCAGTATTTCCCCTATCTCCGAACCCTTCCCCCCACCTTCTCCGTTAGCCGGCAGCAACAGCGACAGTCTCTCCTGAACACGACACACCGCCAGTAACGAATTTCTCCGTACCCCACGGGTTTCGCGTCTGCGAACCGTTTCGTGTCTCCGAACTCGCTAATTTTCTATTTACCAACCGGCTATGTACCGACGCTTGCTACCACATACATAATTCTTCGGTCGTTCGTATACTTTCTTGCCTACCCGGGACCCTAATGTCTGCGCCGCCCTTAAGTAGCTACGGTGTAATATTCAGTAGCCGGCGGGGGTGCAATCTGATAGGGGAGATGCACCTAACCCTCCGAGCACGTAAACCAGTACAAGCTTCTTCCGATGTATATAAAGCCGTGCATGGCTCCTAGATTTTCTTCCTCGTTAATTTACAGTAACGACCTTGAGGGTTGTTCGTCGAGTACAGATGGCATGTATCGTGCGGAGATCAAAAGGGCCTGGACATTTATTAATAACTTCCACAATTTTTAATAGAACGTCTTACAAAAACTTGGTCCATTGCTTTAAACATTTCTAAACATAACTGCAAAGTTTTAGCCTATAGGATTCCATGCTTCCCTCGAAATTAATTTCAAAATGCAGCAATGTACACATATATTAACAAAATGCTACGAGCAGCGAAATGGGGTGCACAGAATTATGCGTAGAACGAACGCAGGGACATTTCCAGGAGGTCCACGAGCCGTGATATATTTTCCAAAATATTCTGCATCCCTCTTTTTTCCCTCTTCGACACCGGTTATGAACAGCCGACCCATAGATCAGAGGGGAAGAAAGAGTCCGATGGTATCGTCGATTATTTACGGCGCCGATGTATGCGGCAATGTTTTACGGGATATTCGAAGAACACGTCGGTCGAAATCCAGGGAAAGAGGATTATCACCCCATAGAATTAGGGAGGGGGCGCGGGACGGGAGAGCCGGCTACGTCGTTGCACCCCTCCGCGTTATCTCTATCTCGTCAGAGACGTCTCCCTTATTTAAATGGGCTGCCAATGCGCGCGGGAATCGGGGTGGGACCGGCTTACGAGGTCTGTGGCTTCGTGAACGTTTTCCTAGGGGGTTAGGGCGAACGGTTGGGAACATCTTCGCGAAGAAAGCAACCGGTGAATTATCCGCCTGTTCACCCCTCCGGGGAGCCTGTAAATATCGCTAGGAAAATTTCCGTAAGAATTTCGCGATCGTTACAGAGTTTCTCTGGTCAGTTTCAACCCTCGAGGCGGAGAAGGGCCGAGAGACAGTAATCCTATTACGATATCGTAAGGGTCCAGGGAATTTCTAACTATCAGGCGCAGGTTTTTAGCCCCGAGCCGATCGAGCACTCGGCCACTCGCGATACCACGAAACTCGGTCACGACTCAGCTTATTCTTAGCCGCGGACAATTTCCTACGATGATATTTCTTCGGGCCAGCACGCGGAAACACTCGGAAATGAAAGTGTCCGCGCCCGGAATATTTAAAGCCGACGAAATCAACGCCCGCCCTTTCGCCGGATGCAGCCCTTCCCGAGAGACGGCGAGCGCATATTTTAATTAATTTGGAAATTCGGATTGCTCAGTACCCTGGTGAAAGAGCGAGACGTAGTTCGTCTGGAAATTCTGCTGAATTTTTCAGGGGCGACATATTCGTGCATGGTGCCTTGACGATGAAATAGCCAGACAGAATACAAATTGCAGGAATCCTGCGGTATCCAAAATGGAATTATTCGATGGTTGTAAAAGTTTGTGCTCGATTTTCGGAGACCTGAATATCTTTGCAAAGAAACCACGCAGTTTTACAATTGCGGAAAATGGCGGTGGCTGTAGAATTGATTCAGTAGAATTGTTGTTCGAAAATAGAACCCGAACAAGGGGAAATTCCGATCGAACCTACGTTAATTTGCGCAACTGCTGGAAATGTTTATGAAATCGCACGAAGAATCCAGAAACAGAGAAAAATGGAATAATCCCGCTGCAAAATTCTTGAATCTCTTCATAAGCTGCCCGAACGAGGAAAGTTGAGGAATTCCGATAGCGTCGCGAGTTCGCTAATTGCCTTCGCAATTAACGCGAGGCTCCTCTCTTCCTTTCTTGGAAGGAAGCATCATGGAAGTTCTTGGACATCTACCAGGAGTCGTCCCAGCGAATTCGAGGCCCGAAGCGATCACGAATCGACGTCCATCTCTCTCGACACAGCCGTCCCCGGTTCGCACATGCGTATCCAGGTCACGTAAACAAGCTTTCATTCACGTAATTGCGACTGGATATAGTTCCTCTCGTCGCTCCCCCATCCCCCGGCAACCTCCCTTGTCGCGTTACCGGATACGTTGTTAGCAAAATATCGACGGCCCCCGAAATAACGAAGAAGAATGGGACTGTGTGCCGGCTGGCGTGCAATTTAATGAACACTGTGCGCGCCGCTCGAAATGAACTGTTGAACGAGGCCGGACCAAGTCGCTGGGAATGACGAGCAATCGCCGGGATCGATCGAGGTCACGGTCAGAGTTCAGTATTGTACGGCCCGTGCTGCCGGCATGTGAACTCTACGGAATTTGGACCCGTTTCGCAAGACGTGGGACCATTTAGCAAATTTGATATACACTCATTTTTATCGGGGAGTCTGTACAGTATACTGACGTCGCTTCTCAAGTGCTATATAAAATATTGACAAATTTTCGAGCAATTGATAAATTTTTAAAAACTCGTCCGACTAATTACAGTGCACAGACATCGTCCCTGAAAGATAAAATCAAGAATCGATGACTTTCTCAGCGTGCAACGAACTTCAAAAAATTCCTCAGGGTCAGCAGAGTAGAGTAGAGACGTGCACGAAGAGTTAAATAAAAAATCGGCGAATTGCTTATCGCTTTCGGAAGCCTTTCTAAAAATTGCCATGGACCCGAGGCCGCAGAAAACGCCTTACTTTCGAGGTTTAAGTGCACGAGTATCGTTCGGAAGTGTCGAAAGAAATTCCGGGAAGCAATCCAGTGTGATGTCATCCATCAAGCGTCGATCGAACAGAATTTCCGTTTGTGTTTTCCCGGCGGGGTTGGCATTTCTCGCGCTGAGACGTCTACCGATCGCGGGCTCTACCCCTGAACGATACTCGATAATTCTCATTTCGAGAGGCGATCGGCTGTTTGCATCTTTATGGGGCGTTTCCAGCCCGCAGCCCGCTCGTAAACGCGTGCACGCGTTATTGCCTCGTTTCGAGAGGGTTATTCGCAGGTTAGACGATGAAGCGGGGACGAAAGCGACGGGAAATAAAGCGCGGACCCGATGGGATGCGCGCCGAACCTCTCTCGCATTTCTCGCGCGGCTGCTCTCCGCGCACGACTATTTCTCTTTCCTCCTCGCTTCTCCTTCCTCCGTCTCCGAGCGGAAAAGGAAAAAAGTGAGCGTATGTCGCTCGAGCGCGGATCACTTCTTCAATTTTTATCATTCGTCCGGTGTCTCGTTGTTTCGTCGCGTAGCGTCCGATCGATCCGCGGCATGACAAGGGACCGAGCAAAAGGGGAAAAATAATTTCGATTTCATTTCCGTCCACGCTTTCCCTTTCTCCGCCCGTGTTTCCTTTCGCCCGATCGCGTTGATTAAACTGGCGGACATCGAGACGACGGGGTGTGTTTCGATGCGAGTCTATGGCGGAAATATTTTTATCCCCGTTGAAAGCGCCACTGCGATACGGTGGAACCACGTTCTTTTCGAAATCATTCGAAATTCCTCTGTTCATCAAAAATGTACAGCAGTCGTTTTAGGATTTGCTACTAAAAACATCGGAGGTGGTACGGCAAATTAATGAAATGTAAAAATTCAAACGCGATTGTGCACCTAATAGAGTCATTTATCATTAGAGGACATTTTTGCTGTGTACAGAGGGGTCTGTTAAAAATATGAACTACCACGGGACGAGGTTATAGCCTCACAAGACGGTGTAATACATCATTGTCCACTGCGAAGCAAAATCCTCACGCCACTTTATTGCGTCTGGGTCGCTGATAATGGAAGGATTATCGAGTCAAGGGGTTCAAGAGCGTTCTCCGGCCATCGATCGTCCTTGTTGAAGACGCTGACGCGACGCAAAGTCTTGTCCCTTGGTGCAAGGATGGTAAAAGGACGAGGCAAGGGTCCTTCGATATCTAGTTTTTCGCTGATCGGACCACGGCGCTAATGCGCCAGCTGCAGCTGATCGTCCCGAAGGGCCTATCACACTTTCGATTTCCTTTTCCGGGGACACGCGATACGCGGCCCAACGGGACAGGACAAAGCCGCCTTTTGTAGTCTGCTCATCCGTGGTGCCTGTCGATTCAACGAAATTCTCGTCGATCCTGCTCGCCTCCCCCTACGTATTGATCACTTCCCGACCACGGGGAACCGTCCCGGGGATCCTCTCTCTCTCTCTCTCTCTCTCTCTCTCTCTCTCTCCCACTCCCTCTCTTGGCACTCTCTCGGCCGCGTTTGCTTTTTGCATTCTCTTTGAAACGCGAAAGCTTGAACCGCCATCACCGGGCTCCAGAAATTGGACGCTCGCGGAGAGCGAGATCCATCTGTACTCTGTTCGTTCTGTTTGCAAAGTGTACGTGCAATATTTTAACGGTTAAACATTCGTTAGGTACGCTCGTTCACTCGTGCAGTCGCGGTTTCACCAATAGCCTTTCCAAAGTCGAGTGAGGCTGGCAAGAAGATTCGTCCATTATGCAGTCGGTGGTAATTCTGGGTTTGTGATTACTGTGGATACTGTGTATCAAAATGCTGACCACGATACAAGCAATTTTTCTTGAAATCCATTTCCATCTGGGAAAAACGTGCCCAATTAGAGCTGCGAACACCCCTCCTGTGGAACGAATGCCCATAATAAATTATTTACCGAGCCCGAGTTACCTCAATTTTCAGGTTTTTAGCCGCGAAGGAAAGCCAGTTAAAAATGTCGTCGAAGTTCCCGGGAGAAGAACCGGGAAAAGTTGATGGAGTCCGCCGGAAGCTCGAACGAAACCGTCGCGTAGCGTCGCGGCGCGCGGGAAAGTTACAGCCTGGTCCTGGGTCTCCGGCGCGTTAAAAGTTACGCCGCGCAGACTCTATTACCTTAACGAATCCATTAATTAAAAGTTAAATCGAGTGTATTTTGGTTCACGGTCGGGCTCCGGCGTCGTTACTCATGGCGGCCCGATATTACTTTCGCTCGGGGACCGAATTAATCCTGATCCACGCGAGGTCGTGCCCGTGGATCTCCACGAGCGTTTCCACCTCCGCGAATACTTCCTTTTCGCGCGATATTCAATATGCGGACGGTATATTGCTCGGCCAGAGAATGCTTTTGAACTGTTTACGATCGTCGAGTATCTTATGAATTTCCTATGCGGAAGGCGTGTTATAGAAAAGCTTGATGCGGGGCGGGGCGGAGAAATTTATTGGAATATTTGTGCGTCGGCAGTAGACCCGGCGACAGTAACGTCGATCGCCGAAGTTCGAGGAATCGAGCCGGGTCATCGAGGAAATCCGCGACTATACTTCACCGAGCCAGCGATTATTCACTCGAATATGCGCCGAAGTTTCTCTGCTAATACCTGCAAACATTAGGTCCGGTAGCTCTTTCAATATTGTACGATTTATGTAGAAATAGGTCATAGATTCTCCAATGTTTCAATCTTTTTCTCGTTTTCCAGAGAAAATTGTATACCGATTATTTTTACTGGTCACAGAAATTCATTCAAACTACTGAAATTAAGACTCTATTAATATTCTGTCATGTTTCCATTTTTTACAGTTTGCTGCGTCTTTCAGGAATTTTTTTCATAATAACATTAACTTGGAGAAATATCCTGCGAGGCGGGCCATTTTGGCTAATCTTGCGATTGCAGCTCAGAAGGGAGATTATTAAGCTCGTTTGGAGGTAACGATCGGACCTCGAGGAGCCCTTTAAGAGGCTTCCGGTAGGTAAAGTGTTAATGGACACTTTGTTTGCCGCGTAACGCAAAGTCGAGAGCTGGATTTAAGGATATTTGAGTTATCGCTGGCCGTGGACTCAGCCAGAGTCTCCGAGCAACGGAACAACGCGGTTAGACGCAAGAAACCGAGCCGCGCGTTGTTTCCACGAGAGCGAACTCGTCGTAACGAGCGGATCCGATGCTTGAAAGCATTTTAGCGGGTACGCAGCGTTACGACGTAGCTTTATTAACCTCCTCAGCTACGGCCCCTCGTATCCAGCCTTTTTCCCGCGCTTTATATATCGGCTTCTATCCGGCCGTTCCCGAGTATCGACGAGCTAGCTAGTTCGTGACCGGGATCCGAAGGATCTACTAAGTGATTGCTTCCGGTATACGCGCCTCAGGATTCGGAGTAGAGATATCTCGATCTTGAATAATACACCGTGAACGGCTTCTCGCATCCTCGTCCTAAATAACGCGAACGTTTGCTCTCGTTCCAAATCGCAGATGCTATGCGAATCGCTACGTTCCCCGAACACTGACTTCTGAACGTTTATTGGCCATATTGTCTAGACGACTTTGGTAGCTGGACATTTGTTTGTTCGAAATAATAGACTGGATCTACAGGACTAACATCAATAACGTCTCGTGAAATTATCCTTTCTAGTAAGAAAAGAGATTTGATCGATTCAACCGCATCGGTTGATCAATCGTTGACTAGTATCACTTGCGGACGCATTATATGGGTCACACCGTCTAGACAGGTATGGGAGGTAGACATTTTTTTCTACGGAATGACGGACAGTACTTTCGCAGATAATATGAAGCAGACACATTTGATTAAGAAGCAATGAGACAGTTATTATGACAGTAACTTATGAAATAAGATTAAAGAAAGAAAGAAATTTTTTATTCAGTCCTGTAGATTTTTATTTTGCAGTCTAGTAATAGATATCCACGTGATAAAAATTGCTTCCGAAAGTTTGAAGAGTGTTCTGTCGACGGTGAAGAAATAGTGTCAATTTGCTGAGCGGATTTCTTCCATGAAATTGGTAAAGATCGTTTGTCTCGATTTAGAGTTCGTGTTGATCCGTCCGGTGTCGTAAAAAATGAACGTATCTTGCAAGGGTCGTTGAAATTCGAGGCTCCGGGGCTCGATGACACCGTTCCAGAGGGACGGGGTCCCCGTAAACTTGACGAGGTCGAAAGGGAGCCCGGAAGTGTGCCTGTCTGGTAGTTACACACCGTCTGATTGAGAGCAGCCGGACCTCTGGGGTTTGTTTAGAACAACGCGACCGTGACGGACGCACCGTGCGCGCCGACTGTTTGCGGACTAAACATTGATTCTCACGTTCCTTCGGCCGAAGTGGAACGAGTCGACGTGTGCCGCGCCATTGGCTCGTGGGAACCGGCGACGGATATCTTGCCACGGTCCTGTCCGACGCGGTTAGCGTCCCCTTCCGTCGAGTCTCGCCGTGTCAACCGTCGATCCGCGGGTTTCAAACGACCGCGTCGCTGCTCCGAGCGTTTTGAAAAATTGATGACAACCGTCTAGGATCCCCGAGACGCGACCTCGGTCGATTCCGAACGGTCGCCAACTGGCTGCACGACCTCTCCAGACGCAGACCTCGCAGAAATATTTATCTCCTTCGCTGAAAGCTTTCTTGAAGTCGAAACAAAATAAAAATCTTCGAACATGTTCTTATCGGACTGCGGATCTTGCAAAATCCAATTTTTGTAGTAATAGCAAATAATATCTTCATGAGAAAGTGTATTTTAAAGGAAGACACCGAGCAAGAGGCTTGAATGCAGATAATTGAATGAAAGCTTCCTATGAATACATAATTTCTATGAACCAATAGACGGGGTACTAGCCAGATCGCAAAATATCGAGCTTGTCTGGGACACACTGCGAACCGGTCGATAGGCGATTCGAATAAGAAATAATTGGGCGTGAAGAGCAGTGAACGACGATAATAGGAGGAAACGTGTAAGCTAGGTCTGGCCGTGCGGAAGATCGGCCACGATCCGCCATAATTGAGACATCGTCGGCGGGACACGTGAGCCCGGCTAGAAGCTAAGGCGAGCCGGAGTTCATAAAATTAATAACCCATAAATCCCGAGGAATATCGCCGGGAAAATTACTCGGACATATATTACGAGCGCCGCGGTGGATCCACTATTTTCCCGGCGTGCGAACGTGCTCGCTGCCAATTCCTGTCGGAAGGACGTTCGTCTCGAGAACTGCCCCCTTTCTCGGCCAGAAATAAAACATTCCTGAAGCCAATCGGAAAATTCAGGAAGCCCGTGACTTTCTCTTGTTGAATTGTATTAACGATTCATAAAGGGAGAGCATTCTGTCGGATCGAGCATTTTACCGTTGGAGGCAACATCGAGCTTCATCGGCTTGTTTTTGATGTCGGAAATAGACGCATAAAATCCGCAGTCTATTCAAAGAAACACTGCTACACAGCACCACACAGGTCTTACAATCAAACGGCAACCTGGGCATCGATACTCCGATCAGTCTGTCTGGAGAACGTGAGTCGCTGCATCATTGGAACTGTATAATGCCCCGTATAATTCGAGCGGGTTTGCGTGGGTGGGGGACGTCTCTCGGCTATTCTCGTTATCGAGAGCACCTGTTTAATTAAGTTCGAGACGAGGCAAGGCGGAACGTCAAGCGGCGAGAGAGAAAGCAACGGAGAAAGAGAGATAGATCGGGAGATCCGGTCTCGTGGGATAATAAAGTAACAAGAATCAACGAACTTCCGGCGGCCCGTCTATTTTCCCGAAGTTCGTTTGATAGAGTTACGTTTATCTCTCGACCAGGCGGAGGGGGTGGGGGGACAGAGTAAAGCAAGATAAACACGCTAACGAGAGGAGGCCTTGCTCCACCGAGTCTCGGACAGCCGCTATCCCCCCTCGTCGGCCCGTCCAGGCTTGATTAATTAAAGCGTTAATATAATTAATCCGCGGGCGCGCCTTTCGAACCATCCAGGACAAGGATGGGACCCGTCTGGGACAGGTTTACGCGGCCGAGGGGGATATCTCGTCTAACAAGAAGACACCCCGGCGGATCTCTCTCGTTAAGCAGCCGCGTCTTCGGGTTGCCTACCTTCGGGCGCTACCGAACAATGGGCTCCGCGATTCAATGGAGTTTAACGAGTGCCGTACAGTGGACGTCGGCTTACTTTCAATCCGGGATCACGGCGTATCTAGCCAATCGATCTCACCGCGCCGCCCCTGTCGAGGATTCTCGTTACCCCGGATAAACGACAACCGGGACGCGATCGAGCCGTCTCGCTGCCCTCGGGGCTGTTTCACGGAAATTAACTCGACACGCAGAAACAACGGAGATGGATGGCTCGCGTGCGCCCTATGATCCTTCCGCTCGTCGTGCGCATCTCGATGCAAATTTTTCGGTAGACCATTCTCCTGCTTCGTGGTCTCCTCTATTGTCGGTACAATCGTCCTCGGTGGTGAATTTACATTATTCGGTACGAAACGGTTTGATACGATCGTTTGATATTTCGTTCGTTCGTGAAACAAGGACGTTCATACAAATTCTTTGGTGTTTCTTACTCGATATCCTCTGTATTCTCGTTCAGTAAGGTCATTATCTGAACCGGTTGATTAAGTTTCAGCATCGTGCAGCGATCGTCGTTCTCGCCTCAACGCAAACGCAGCTAAACGAGCAAGGATCGTGTAAGGAGCCGGATATGGAGGCAGAGTCGATAATGCGGTTAACTATGCTGGATGAAAGGGAGACCGGTGAACGTGCTGCGTGGTTGTATAGTCATCGAGTCGCGCGAACGTCCTCGAGGGTCGAGGGCCGAACGCGAACGTCGAAGGGCGGTTTCCACCCTCTTATCTGGCGCAGAAGGTCCTCGAAGATCGTGGCCGGGACTTCTGGGTATTGTGTGCCGACTACCTGTGCCTGGTGCTCGTCGTCCCGGCAAACACCGCGTCCTTTATTTTCGGGTAATGTTGCGTGATAACAATCGACGCTGGCTGGGGCCGACCCTCCGCGCGGAATTGCTCCGCTGGGACGATTATTAATATCGTCGGGCCGCCTCGCGAACAGGGATCCCGATCGTTAACGGAAAGAGTGCTACCCTCGAGGTTCTGCTCGCTGATTTTTAGCCCCTTTTCCGTTTTTTTGCGAAGGCGAACACAATGCTTGCGGATCGATCATCCCGGAGGAATTTATTTCTGACGGGTGGACACGCAACGCGGTAGCCTAACCTTCGGAATAATTCCACTCGCTTCCTAACCTCACTGCCTAGCCTCCAGAATAATTCCAATTTTATTTCGCCCACGCAACACGCACAGTCCGTTCCGCAACTACGTTCGTCCATTACGAAATGATCTAAAATTGATATTTCAACGTAGTTCATTAGTTTTCTGTGAGTACGATGTCGAGTGTCAATTTTTTTTTAACGGACCCTGTAACCGAATGGAAGGAAGGATGAATTGTTTGAGACAAGTTGTGAATCCATATTTCGTTTAGATAAACAGTTGCAGCCCTTAATCCTCGGTCGATAACCGGAGCAATACCTACTATTTTGTAACGTATCGTTGTCTTGTCTCCCCTGCGTCCTCATTGCCAAATCCAGCCACTGTCGGCTGCCACTATGCATAGCATAATTGAAACTGTACACTTACCTGGATTTTGATATTTTCCGTGACAGAACTTTCGGGACTCTGTTAGGAAATAGAACGAAACAATGGGCCAGGATGGTTGGAAGGGCTGTTAATGGTACACACGACGGTTCCTGAAATAATACCTACTTTATTATCATAATTACGTGTACCATTCATACGTCACAAGTGAAAAATATCGTTCGAACAGATTTTATCGACAGATTTTATTATGTAATATAAACTTATATGTTATACATTGCTACATGTTCTTGCTTAACGGCTAGGTCCTATCTGCTAGGTCCTTAGAGGCTAGAATGCACAGTGACTTGTACAGAATCATCCTCCTTCCCTTCCCTTTGTCGCTCTCTCTCTCTCTTTCTCTCTCTCTCTCTCCCTCTCATTGATTTGTCATCGTTCCGGTGAACCGTTCGCGCGTAAAGATGGTAGAAGAGAGAAAGAGAATAATAAAGGTATTTGTGTGTGTGTGTGTGCTATGTTCCTGTGCGTGTGTGTGTGTGCTATGTTCCTGTGCGTGTGTGTGTGTGTGTGTGCGATGTGTCTTAGCGTATGTGTACGTGTATGTGTTAAAAGGAGTCAGGGAGAGAGGACACGTTTAGAGAACGGAACATCGAACAGGGGAGAGAGGAAGAACAAGAAAAAAAGATCGTGTTTAAGGACAGAGAGAAAGGAAAAAAGGGCAATAAGAACCGGAAGGAGGGCGGGTAAGGGTGGAGGGGGCGGGGCAAGGTACACATTTACACGAGCATCTCTTTGGTAACGTCTCCTGCTTGTTATCTCACGCTTTTATTTCTTAGGCAAAGTCCAGCTACTACTCCCTTTTCTCTCTTCGTGTTGTCGTTGAAAACTTTCGTCGCGAAACCGTCCCCTCGAGCGTTTAGTTTATAAAACGTTCATCCTTAATGCTGCTAAAACCTGCGACGGCGTGGTCCTGCCTCCCTGACACTCGAAACCAAAGATGAGTTCATGTTTTCTCTTTCACCGAACTGCCGCCCTCGAATTTCTCCATCAATCGAATCTGTCCGTAGTCTGATATTCAATTTCAATTTGTTTCAGTAATTTTCGGTTCGCTAGATAAGCTGTGTGTCCGCCCGAGAACTATTGATAACTGTCCGGAAGCGGAGACACAGCTTTACTCGCGTTGGAGGAGGCCAAGCCGCGCGCGCGCGCGTACGAGCCTAATCAATTAACCAGTTACGATTGAACGTTAGTTGTTAATTATTATCGTTAAATTTACGCCTAAGATATAATACACTTACCTAAGACGTACCTGATGATATCTTTTTTTCTGTTTTGTAAAAATTTTCCCTATCGCGCCGCGAGAACGGGCATCGTAGCACTGCCGGGTGAAAAATCAATCATCGTCCCTCAATTGTTCGTTCGTTCTCATTGATCTCAAGCGAACCAAGCTCGAACCGCGCTCGAAAAACAAACTGATCAAGCGGCAGCATTTAGTCGGACGAAGTGCATAAATTAATTCTAAAGAAAATTGCACGAAAATCATCCGAACGAATCTGCGACGCTCGTGCTTTCAAGATGGCGGGCAGGAAGCTCATCGAGGACAATGCGCACCCGGTAATTTTGTCTTCTGAAAACGTTCCGAAGGCGTTTCGACCATCGGGCTCGAACAGTTTCGCTCGGAAGGATCATTTTCTACGGGAAGAAATAAAGTTTGATAGAATTTTAGGCGCTTCGATGGCGCGGGGTAGGCCGCCATCTTGGAAAGCGGAGGGTCGCAACCGTTTTACCGGAGCTTTTGTAATCGACGGAAAGAACCTATTCCGCTCGGCCGACAATAAAACCGCCGAATACTTCAGGGGAACGTATTGTTTTCGTTTCATCTCGGAGAACTTCTCGATCGAGATAACATCGGGGGCCGTCGAGACGAAATTGACTCGAGCACAGTTCCAACTGTTCGACCGGGTAAACTCGTTCCACCGCGACGTACAATGGGGGGCCCGATCGCTCCCGATCCGCTAGATTATCCCCAATACGCTTTTAACGAGGAAGAAATTCCGAAGAGAGTTACGCCGATAATCCGCCGAACCGATAACACTCGACCGACAAGCGGCCAACCAACTACCTCGAAGACTCGGTTAGAAGGTCAATGGAAGGGGTGACCAAGAACCGGCGCTACCAATAAAGAGACAGGAAGACACACGGCCCTCCATAAATTTCGGGTCACTGGCTCAGATTCCATTCCGTCGCGTGCTCCACGGTACTCGAGCCCCGATCCTTTTCAGGGCCGCGATTTGTACTGCGGATTCGCCGGAGAGAGCCCCGGGACCTCGCGTGATCGCACAATTTGCGAATATGCCTCCCACACAATGAAATACCTGCCTGAATAATTCCAAGCTACCTGCGATTTTTGTTTCCTTTTTTTAAAACGGAATTTCAAGTATCCTCTGATTTAACAACTTTGCCCTCGAGACCCTCAGGACTTCTCGTGATCTTGCAATTTGCGAATACGCTTCCCACACAATCACATATCTGCCTGAATTATTTGTAAAATGTCCGTAATTTCTGTTTCTTTTATATTAGATTTTTTGGTCTCTCTGGCTTCAAGAACTCCTCGTCGAAAGTGGAACGGAAGGGATATACTATTGTGTCCGTTCATCCTGGCAAGTGTATTTTCAATTTGAGGTGTTTCGGATTATTTTCGTTTCATTTTCTTTTGAATCGTCGAATGGTGCCACGGAGCTCGCCGAGCCGAAAATACAGATCCCGAGAACTCGAAATTCACTGGAACCGAACCGGAATTTACAGGAACCGAAACGGAGAGATGACCGACGCCGTTAACGAAGGTCGTGCGGAAAAATCGTGCAACTCTAGTCGCGAATCGTCGACGTTATAATTTGGCATTTAATTGCTGAAGAGGCCGCGCAGGTTCGGGTCCTGCGGACTCGAAATTAATTGCAGCGAGCACGATATACCACGGCTGCGGAGCTCGACGGAGCGCGACGCGATTGAAACTGCACGGGCACACGGACGCCCGGGGCTCGATCTATCAGAAATTTACGTTTTCGCCGGAGCGAACGAAGGATATTCGGGGGGAGGGGGGTGGGAGGCACGGACAAATTCCTCCTAAGACTGTCGATCGACTCGCGAGCCACCCGGCTTGAATTCCTTCGGAAACTTTCCGATCGATCGGGTTCGGGTTCTTCGCTCGAGACGTAGACACACGATGTTCCCTGGCGCGAGTCGAATGGGCTAATTGCGTTCAACGCTTCAGCCTCGGGGAATTGCCGGCGATTTTTCGTGCCTTCGAAAAACTCTGGACTTTCTTTGCTTCCTCCACCTTCTTCCTTTTGCTCTGCTATATTTCTCTTTTTTTTTCTTCTCTCGCGACCGGTCGGATATCCGCTTCGGTGCGAAGCGGGACGTCCGACCTCGGGTTTCACAGGATCTCGAACGGGAATTCGGTCCGAGAAAGGATAATCCGTGGATCGTTT
The DNA here is from genome assembly GCA_028454255.1 of Halictus ligatus. Classification (NCBI taxonomy): domain Eukaryota; kingdom Metazoa; phylum Arthropoda; class Insecta; order Hymenoptera; family Halictidae; genus Halictus; species Halictus ligatus. Next base: position 5,806,863 of record CM052143.1, read on the forward strand.
CCGGAAATGTTGCGGGAACGATGCACAGTGCCACCTAGAATTATTCGAAGCCTTTCAGAAGACAGCGACGTCGCGTTTTCAGAAATCTACAATAATTTTGCTGTTCGCCAACAAAAATATTAAAGAAGTTATAAAGTGTTTTGTAAAGTTCAATGTTGAAATAGGTGGACTGTTGTGCTTGGAAAGTGAAGCTATTTCATCTGGAAAATTCAGAAATCAGACACAAATTTAGCGAGAGTAAGTTAGGACATTGTAATTTTTGTGTAAATGAGGTCTGCCAATATGTCCACCTTGTAGATCGAATAATTGTAAGCAATACTGTACGGGAAACGTTGAAATAGAGCAATGTCCTTCCGTCACGTCCAGCTGAACACTAGAATATACTAAAACCTTGTGTAAATTCGATCGATCATACTAGACTCGATCTTCGGAATTTCTGATGGCAGATAATTAATCGATGATTGATGATCGATTGATCTATGATGGGGAGGACATTCAGGCTTCGTAAGTTTGGAGACAATCGTACCGATCAATGATCACCTACCTATCAGGTCGTCCGAACAGTTTGCCACGTTTCTGTTTGCAGATTTCTGACATAAATCACAAGATATTGTTGTTTATTCACAATTTCATTTCTTCTACACATTTTGTAACCATGATTGTGCAAAGGACAAGTTCCTTTTCGGAAGCAGAAATTCAGCAATGTATTGTTACAGAACATCTATTTTCTCGTACATCTTCACAATGGTGTACTTTGCACGAAAACAATAAAAATAATAATAATCCCTTTCGGCGTCTTCGAAAAAGAAAAAATGCAACGTACAATATAGAAGAAGCATTTCAAAAGCATTTTAAATTTTCAGGAGCTTAAGATCGTACTTATTCGTAAAAAGAAAGTATGACAAAACCAGCATGACGCAAACGTCGCAACTTCCCGGACAACCCAACAAATTCCACGGAGCGGACGTCGACAGGTTTCCTCCAGCAAATAGTCGCTACAGAATCCTCTTCCTCGGTTCACCACTCTTCAAGACTATTACAAAATATTCACGACTATCCGCTGGCGAATCCTGGGCGCGTACAATGGAAATAGCTCCCTTCTTCAGAAAAATTGCAAAATCTTTGGAGAACCGCGTTTCTCGTCCGGTTTACGAAGTCCCTGGTGCTACGACTCTACGATAAACGTTATTGACGCATTCTAGCGGATCACTAATGACGATCCATCGCGCGATTCTCGCCTAGGTGTGTCGCTCGGGTTCCTGGGGCCCCAGACTTGCTGATGAGGGGGTCGAATCGTCTCGTCTCGTCTCGTCTCGGCTCGGTGGACCTCGTGTTGTCACGGGATCTCTTCGCCGACGACCACGACTACCATTGGTAGCTGTCCACGATGGATTTGCTGTCGGAGCATGGGCTTGCACTGCCACACCATTTGGTGTCCTTCAATGGCGGACACGAGGATCCACCGCGACGAGGTTTTATCGTGATCTTCCGCGTCCTCTGCGTCTCGCCGACCCCGCAGCTACGACTACAGGCGCTCCATGGACCCCATTCGCCAACCTTGCAGTCCCTGGGAGGACCTGCAACCGTAAAGCAACGTTTTGTCACCCGGAAGTTGTAATTAACAACGTAAATTGGCCTCCAGGAATAATATTAGAGTGTTTCATCAACCACATCACTGTAACACGTATTACATTGGTCATTGGCTTTGAAAATTCAAATTTTTTTTCATGACATGATGAATTAAACCTTCTAGAATAACGTGAAAGAGGTCCCATTAAATAGTATATTGTAACAAAAAGTGTATCGAGTTTTTGTCACCAAGCTTCCAGGCATGTCTGACCAAACGCTGACTTGTATCACTTGCAGACGTATTATATGGGTCACACCGTCTAGACTACTTCCAGAAACAAAAATTTTTTTCCACAAACTGATAGATGGAATCTTCAGAATTAATTTAAAGAGAGCCTATACTACTTTCTTCTATCTGCTTAGAAATCCTAGTTAAATTCGGTTGATTTCAATAGATCATAATAAAAACGTGAAATGGGATAAAAGGGATTTAATTATACTTTTATTTGGCACCGTCTGGTCCACATACGGCAGCTTATTTCTTCAGGATTAAAGGCGGATTCTAATTGAAGCTCGATCTAGCGCAACCGAACTATCCCCAACCACCATCGATCGCTCGAGGGGATTTCGAGGTCGTGGTCGGAGCTCAAGTGCAGCCTTCATAGCGAACTATTACGTGGTTTCGTTTAAATCGAAGATGTTTGTGATTTATCGGCGGACTGCGGGATTTTATTCGCTCGCGCGGAGTAAAATAGCGTGAACTTTACAGCAAGCTTTATATATTTGACCGCTGTGGTGAATGCTGACCTAATCTTTCTCCAGCGCCCTAGACCACCAAATTTTATCTAGCCTCAGCTTTGAAATACTTGATTTAACCTTCGTTTTCCTTTTCCATACACTGTGAAATGATCGGTTTATTTCCAACTGTTTTGGTAACATGTATCTCTTCAAAATGTGACATTATGTAACATAATTTACGATTCATCAATGAAACACGAATTTTCGACGAATGAAGTTTTCTACGACGTAATCCTAGGATTATTTATGCAATTATTTTCCACGAGTGTACCAGATTTAATCGATTCTTGCTGAACCGATTGAAATAAAATGTAAATGAAGGAAAACAAAAATGACGATGCCCTTCCAGCGGAACTGAATACCCGAGAAGCAATAAACAGACCATTAATCTCCAGTGAAAGCACATCAATAATCCCGAAGATCGACAGATCCAGAATAAAATTAGTTTGCTCGCAAGAATTTCCCCTTAGTTAATTTACGACCGGTATCTATTTCACAGGTTGTTGTTCCTCTGACAGTACTGTCTTCGTTCTTTTCACGACCCGAGTCTTCCACGGCCATTGTCAGCTCACGGTGGATGATTTACGAGGCAGTAGGGCGTAGTCGCCGTTATACTCACGCGTTCTCAGACGTTTCCCCTTGGACGTCAGCCGGTGATGTTTCATCCTGAGCCTGTGTTGACGCTGGCTGGCGTTGTCGGTGCCGTTCCACGAGCGGCCGGCGAGGCTGTTACTTCCGGTCGCGTTCGCCATCTTCCTCTGTATGTCCTCGAAGATCTGAGCTTTCTGCGCCTCCGCCGTCTGCTTGTACTTCTGGTAATACGGCCAGTTGGTCTTCCCGTCGTATCTCGAGAGCTTCGGGCCGGTGGTCGGGCTGAGCCGAGGCCTGTCCAACGAGTACAACGACGCGATACTGTCCAGGATCGCAGTCTTGCTATCCCGAGGAACGTCCGTCACCCCCTGCCCGCTTCCGGTCGTCGTCCAGTACCTGAGGACAGAGATAATCTTGTGAAACTGTACATCGATGCTCAACGTCCCTACTACAAGAAAGTTTGTGCTTGTTAAACGTTACTGTCACAAATCGTACATTTCATGTACGAAAATATTTTGTTAAGTTACAGTTACAGTTACATCATACAGTTTTGTCTGTTGAGGCTTTCGGGTGTAAGCCGTGTCCTAGAGTATCAGTGTGTCTCCTGACCCCCTGATGAAGCTAGCTGCAACGCTTGCGAAACGTTGCGAAATTTGTTCCTTCGGGACACGGCTTACACCCGAAAGCCTCAACAGACAAACCTGTATAAAGAGGATGGCAGACTTGGGAGTCCTCGAATTTCCACAGCACTCGCAAATCCGTTCGGTCGCCGACGGAAAAGCAGCCCAACGGCGCACGTCAGACGACCATGAACGCGGTTACTCGAGTTTCCAAACGCCGCGGCGCGTGTGTTTCGCCGAGCGCCACTCGAAAACAATTTCGGGCGTTGTTTCACGGTTGCCATGTCTACGGGCGACAGGAAAAACTCGAACGAGACGAAGGGAAACGAGACGAGGAAAGGAAGGAAGGGACACAGAGATTCCCGTTTCACCGCCGAAACTTATTCATCCTGCATCCGTTCGGTCTGCGCTCGGAATGTTCGATCTTCTCATGTTTCCCGGCATTGGAAGTCTATACACTAGGGGCAGCGACGGCCATTGGCGCCGGCTCGGATTTCTCGCGAGGAACACGAGCCGAAAATGATCGAGAACGCTATCAGCGGGACGCCGGGTGTTGCGGGGTTATTAGCGGTGTGAAACGTACCGCGCGCTACCGCGTTGCAAATAAGCTTCGACCGGTTCCGCAAACCTTCTACATTTCCTCAAAATTTTTTCCTTTCTTGTTTATCCTTTCAAAATATTTTGAAAGGAAAATGTAATTCTGGTACTGCAATATTTTAGCTTGTGTACTTTACTGTTTTATTGTATGCGAAGGTGTTGCCGTTTCGTTAAATAATTATTAGAACGAGGATTTTTCTTCGAGTTTACCATGGAACGTGTTTTGGAAGTACAAGAAGATCTGTACATTAAAAAAAGAACCGAACCAGTTTCACTTTATATTTGCTTCGTCTACAATTTAAAACATAAAATAACGATTTGCTTAAAGGTTCGCAAACTTAATAGTTACTTTTGTTACTGAATGTATTAATATCAATTTGGAGCTCCTGAATGAGTTAACATTTAGATCACACAGGTATCAATTTAGATCTTCCTACGCCGTTGCGTTCACCTCCAGTTCCGACGATTCGATCTGCTTTCACAGAATTTTCTGTTATAAAGAATTGTCACCTTTTTCTGTTAATATGATTTTTCCGAGTTTCGATACGCTGCGGAGAATAAATTGAAAAGAACAAGCGACTTCTTACGTGTAGAATTTCGAGCATTCCTTTTCGCAGGATCCTGCTCCCGATACAACCGGGCCGAGCAGCCCGCGTTTTTTAATTTATTCTCCCCGCATTTGCATGATTTCAATTCCCCCCGACGAAATCTGGTTCGCGAGGGGATAGGACAAACTCTGACTTTGCCTTCCGACCGCGTCAAACCCCGAGGGGATTTCGTTTCGCGTTTTATTCCTCGACTTCCGGTTGTTCTGAATACTCGCTCGCCACCGGTATCGAAGATTCAATTTAGCTAGCGGGCATTCGTTAACCCAGACACACTTAAACAGTCTTTCTTGGTTCTTTCGACACAAGAGAACGGAAATTTGAAAATTGAATTATCTTTTCCGATCTTTCGAAAGGATAGCACTCTGATTTAAAATATTGAACATTTTTCTGTATTTCTTTCAGCATACAAGAACGGAAAATTAAAAATTAAATTACTGCATGGTCGTTCTTCCGAAAGGATACGGCTATGTGATTTAAAATATGAAATGTTTTTCTTGTATTTGTTTCACCATCGAAGAGCGGAGAATTAAAAATTAAATTACCGTATAGCAATTCATGTACTAAACTTTTTTCCGTACTTCTTTCAATAAAACAATATGGACGTTTCAAAATTTAACTGCCCGGTCATCATCCTTTCGAAAGAATGAATAATTTTAAATCCAAACTGGAGGAATTTTAACCGGAAACGAAGTTCTCCGTCGACAGAAGCGTTCGCCGGCCGAGAGACGCGCTGTCACGGTGGAGAACAAAAACTTTTGCTCGGCCGAGCTCATTTACGTCGTCGTTATTATTAATGGGCCGGTTAATATTAAAAATCGCCGGGCTCGTTTGTTTGCGTTACACGGTTATTTACAATTACACGGATCCAGCTGAACCATTTCTCACCTGACTCGCCACGTGGCTCGTTCTACCACCCCCGCGCAGCCGCGGGTCGCGAAACTTCGACGGGGAACAGCGAAATGAAGTACGGTGCTGTGCCGGGAATTTAATTATTTTTAGCCTGGCGGAGAAAAAACCACAGCAAGCAAATTAAGGGGAAGCAGGCCGCACGCTTACGTCTCGCGCCCGGAATTGTTTCGTCCCTGGATTGAAAATTAATGTCCGTTGAAAAAGCTCGTGGCTTTTCAGCAGTTTCGCGGCTGGCGAAAATCCAAAACCATTTGCCATCCACGAAAAAATTCATAATAAAAATATATGTATATCCACCTAGAAATTTTCTTACCGGATTCAAGAATTTTATAATTGTGAAAGTTGGATAGAGGCTTGCTTTTACACATGTAACTGTAAAATGGAATTTGGCTTAATCGTATTTTCTTTTTAATTTGGTCACGGAGATGTAAACTTCTGTAATGCAAGTTACATGTGTGAGTGTGTTTTACAAAAAGCTCTGCTACTCGCCGTAGCTCTGCGCCAATGGAAATTGGCTGCAGCTCGTGAAACATTCCGGTTTTATGTCTCCGGCAGTGAATATATTAATTAGGTGCCGCATCAGACATGGATACGCAAAGAAATGAAGCAGAGGTGCTTCACGCAAGAGTTTTCCAGCCGTAAAATATTTTATGTTAAACTATAATATTATAGCGGCAGTAATGCCGAGTTATACGAGGCAGTAAAGTCGCCAATTACTACCAGCTTTTTTATTTCACATTCCCCTGCAATTATATCGTCCACACTCCTCCGAAAAGCCAACATTTTTATCCTACAGTTTAGCGGGAGAAATAAAAATTCTTCTCGTTATAATTCCCGCGAGACCAACGATAAAGACGAAAATTTCCGAAAAGATCCACAGGCTACCTCCAATTAACGAAATCGGGATGTTTTTCCAATTGATCATAACAATAATTCATTTTCCACATTCAATTTAACCCTTGGCATAAATCGCGTTAAATATATAAATGCTAACCATTCCGAACAAAAATTTAAAATCAAGATTTGGTACTTAATTAGGAGTCATTAGCTGGTGACATAGCTGACGAACCATTTTCCCGTGTAAATAGCCGAATTTTCGGACGTGCAGCAGTGACGGATGCATCGGCAAACTACAGAAGGCAATCTGTCTCCTATTATTGCGTCTAATGCCCACCGTTGGTCGCGGGCATCACGGCGGTTCCTTTGACGCGGAAAATTGTCAGAACGAAGCTCCGCGAAAACAGCCTTTGCCTGGGAGCGCTTTGAGCTTGATGATTCGTTTTCAGGCACAGGGACGCGGAAACAGCGTGGGACCCGGTGCGGGATCGTTTGCGATCGGTTCGGGTTCAGGCGCGATCGCGACGATCCACGGGCGCGTTTCCAACCGGGCGATATCGAATATCGCTCGAGCAAAACTGACCTCTGTGTTCCGCCGCTCGAACGGCGACCAATTAAGCGAGAACATCACCTTCGCGCGAGATAATTGAAAATATATTTACGAAAATACGGTTATTATATCGAATTTGCAATGCAGATCGTTCTCATTACCACGGGTCCGGTGATTTTAAAATGCAAATCGCCGCGAACTCCTGTCCGGCAGCTGACACGGATTCCGGCGACCGCCTGGGCCACTTCCGGTACCGGTGAAAAATGCGCTCGGACGCTGTTCCCTTCGAGGTGTCCTCTTTTTGTTCAATTTATCCCGCTTTTGTTTCGCGGGTCGTGACTGTTATTTTAAATAAACAGTGGCCGGGCCATATTGTCGACACGAGAAAACTCTTCCATCGTGTTTTTAATGGGATTTCCGACGGCGATGCTCGCCGCGAGAACTCGAAACGACAATCGCAATCCGAGAGTATCTGCCGGCAACAGACGGCGCAGAGATTTAACTCGATTTGTCGGACACGATCAAAGGATTCTTTCCGCGGCGCAACGATTAATCGCCACGTTTTGTAATCAAAACTGGAAACCGACGACTTTCCCTCGCGAAACGTCTATACAACTGTAATCGCATAATCGCGTTTCCACCCCGCCGTCGATGTTCACGCAGATCCTTTATGAACCGTGAAACAATTAAGTCGGATTGACGAGCTTTCAACGGAGTTACCGGCGCGGGAGGAAACTCGATAAAGAGTTGTCGATATCGCTCGAATATCTGTAATCCGAATCTTTGAGTCAGTCAGTTTGCTTTTCGAACCGGTCGCTCGATTTCCGCCGGGCTAATTGGACCTCGTTATCGGCTGTCATTACCTTGAGACCCAAACTGAGATTTTCTATTAACTCCTTCGCGAACTATCGTTCCGCCGAATGCAAAGGAAAAGCAAATTTAGGCGAGCAAGAGTTAGAGTTTAACGTGATTACTCTTTTAATTCTTTTAAGCCTCTGTCACAAAATTAAAAGCAACCCTACAAAATTAAAAAATACTGTCATCCGTACACTATTTTCAAAGTGTTCACTACCATTCAAAGTGCCTATTAATTTTTCTGGATACTATCAACTTTATAATTATTGTAAAACCTAATAAAATATGGGTCTAGGTCTTTCTAGATCGTGCACAGTATTTTATTTTCAGAGTTACGAGGATTGACTTGCGGTTTCCGCGTCATTGATGAGCTGTTCATTATTGTTTCGGTCTGGAGTGGTTGTGGCCCGTCGACTGGAGTTTGATGCAAGCTTGACTGCAGATCATAGGAGCCAGATGAGAGTTCGATGACACGCGAGACCGATCAGGCCAATCTCCTCTTCGATCCGTCCCCCGCGGCCACCGGCCGCAAGAACCGAACGGTTCTGGTAATCGGTCTTGCGCCCTCAGGGTTGGCACCCTTCCAGCCGTACGTCGATCCCAATAGGCTTCATAACTGGCACCCCCCTCGATCCACCGGTGGCCCGTTTTTACCCCCTTTTTCTGGCAGCCGATGACAGGCACTAGCTAGCTGGCACTGCTAGCTCTACCATTCATCTCCAGGTCGTTCTCTCGGTCTTTGAGCCTTGTAGAGCTGTTTTGTCCCCGATTGAACACGACCGTTCCGTGGCGAGGAGCCTCGCTGTTCTCTGCAAACTCCTATCAGTCGACACTGCCAGCTTTCCGGCTTAATCCCTCGTCCTGGAGTCTTCTAGACTAGTTGTGTCGCTCGGAGCGCCCTTTATACATTTTAGACCCCTTCAGTTTAAAGTTTCAGAGTCTTATCTCCTACTACCCATCATTGCTAGCAAGCACTCACTGATGGACTGCGTTGGATTACGGTTTCCTTGTCATCGAGCCTTCTAGAGCTGTTTTGTTGTTAGCTGCTGGCTCGAATTTCGGGTTCTCGAATCTTCTGAAGCACCCAAGGACCCTTAGATTTTTAGAACACTAGGTGTCCCTGTTACTGACAGAAAACCATGTCTGAGAATTTTTTCTCTGGAGCACTCGTACATCAATACGGTTCGCACGCCATGAACTTCGACAGATCGTCTAAAGCTACCACTTGTTAGAGTTCTTGGCCCGGAGACCGGACAGGACTCTATCACCGAGCGCGCAGACATGAAAATGTACGTGTCCTCGTAGCCTACTTCGCCCGATGGCTCTAGCAGCCGAGACTCTAACCTCCATTGGCTGTAATCTAACTGCACAAAGTCCCGAAAATTAATTTCCCGAGGTCTCCGTCGAAGAGGTACATCGAACGTTTCCATAGCTCCGAGCTATAAATAATTTCCGAGAAAACACAGTGGACCTTTTAATCAGAAAACCAGCAGCATTTTAATGATCCCAAGGTTTCTGCTCGGCTCCGAGGGATTCCGTTCCGCTGGCCATTCAATTTAAAAGAAAAACTGGCCCACTTTATTGAATGGCCGTTCAAGATACCAGCTGGACCATTGTTCGGGGCCACGCTGTGGCCGTCCAATAACAGACTTCTTCATCGCCCGAGCGGTATTGTTCGGCCGGCCGTCATCCGCGGCGGTGTTTCTGAAGTTGCCACTTCAATGGATTATTATACCACCGGCTCGTGTAAATAACGTGGTCCATTCAGGCGTCAGAAAACCCGACAACGTCCCCGGAGTCTTTTATTAGCGACAGCCGCGGATCCGCCGCGGTTGCCGCCGCAGCAAAATGGCCGACGTCGTCTTCGCGATAACGAACAGCTCCGCCGGAGATTTTTCCTCGGTCTCCGGGAAACGTCGCGGCCACAGGCGTAGGAGGTCTTCGCGTCGGAAATATAAAGCGGAAAATCGAGAACGTCACGGGTTTCCGGGTACCACGAGTCCTATAAGCCGCGGCGATAAAAAAACAAATTCACCGAAGCTTCAATTTGGTTAAAAGTTTCGCGGCCGGTGGCCCGGCGTATGATATTTCACGGTTGTCGATGCAACGTTCCGCCCCGAAACAATTCCCCGCTGTCCGACCGAAAAATTTCATCGAACCCGTCGTCGCCGAGCTTCCCGAAAATGCACCGTGTCGATACACGTCCCTCGGAATTGGACCTTTCGATTTTTATGCCGCAGTTCACGACCTAACGAAACGGACGGTCAACTGTTTTAGTAGGAAATCGATTAGCGGGGCCATCCTCGCGCGCCTGACTCTGCAGGCTTTTAATGAAAATGATACCGGTCCAATTGGACCAACCAAGTTCGCTTTTGCTTCAGTGAATCACATTTTTATAGGACCTATTCGGTTAGGGACTTCGATATGTGTTGCAGAATGTTTTTATAGACTTTTTTCTTTTTTAGAAAACGGTTCTTCAACTTCTTTAGATCACCTCTGAAGAATTCTCGCACGGTTCGATTTATCCACAGATTCGACATACTTCTCTCTTCGTTGAGAGCTCGAAGAAGCATTCTCTGTTCTGCTAATTCAAGAATGTCCACCGAAAATAGCACGTTTCCTCGATCTTGGAAAGTTATCCGATCTCTAGCACGGCACTCCCAGAGCCGGGAAAGCGTTGGGAGCCGAACTTCTCGGCTCTCGATGCGCAGCCTTTAAAAAAGCATTCGCAACTGCACAGACAAGCGTTCGAAGGTCTCCGCAGCGGCGTTTCCCGCGGAAATGCGGGGGAAAGCAGCGATTCCGGGTGCGTTTCACGCGGCACAAAGGCTCGCGCGCTTCTGCCTGGTGGTCGGGGAAGGAAGAAGATGAACTTGCTTCTGCTATGAAACCGGCGCGGTGCCGCGGCTAGATCGTAAAAGTTAAAGAGAGAAATAGAGCGAGACAGGTAGCGGCGAAAGGATCCGGTAACGATATGAAGAAGATCCTTGGAGAAAGGAAGACGTCGAGAGAGAGAGAGAGAGAGAGAGAGAGAGAGAAAGAGAGAGAGTCTTCTGGTAGCAAAGGGGAAAGCAAACGCCGGATAGACCTCCGACCGCTTTTCAAGCGAAAGAGACTCCTCTCGAAAAGCCAAAGAGGGCTATCTTTTCAGGGCTGTACACTCGACCGACGGCCCATTTCCAGGGCTCCATTCGCGATACGTTCCCTCGGACATTGTCGCAGCGGTTTCAAGCCTGCCACTGCTGCTCGTTGTCCTTTATGCCAGCGCTCGTTCGACGCGTCTCCTCTTCCTGCGACCACGTCCACGCTCTGCCGGTTAACGAACGTTTCCGGCAGACGACCCATTTTTCCAACGACACCGTGCCCATTGTTCCTCGCGAGAATCGAACACCGACCAGACGTTTCGGTCGAGCTCTTTTCCCTTCGCTCCGAGCCCCAGCTTTTCCGCCCAATGATTTTTCTGCTTTCTTTTGAGAAGTTCAGAGAAACTTTTGGGCTCGCGTTGTTACTAGGATTCAATGTTTGCGTAGCTTTCGGGAATTATTGTAAATTCGAGCAACCGATTCGAATTATTCTAAATTCGAATTTTTCGTCTTTCTGTCGCAGATTCGTTGGCGAAGGATTTGCAAGCGGATGAGAAGCAAAGGGAGAGGAACGTACCTGTATCGCTGAGTGTCCATTTCCTTTCGTTCCTCGGCGATCGCCTCGTTCAGGTCCCTGTTCGGATCGATCCCCCTGGGGGTCGGGCTGTTCCCTAGTAGATTGTCGTTGCTGATGAACTCCACCTCGACGTCGTCTTCGTGATACGTTTCCGTTAGCGTGTACTCTCGCAGCTGCAACGATACGGAAACTTGGTCAGAGAAAGGACCCCGGGACTTTATATTAACCCCCATTCGACCCTCGTTTCCGCAAATTAACAAATTTAGTGCAGGCACCGTTCTGCAGCTACGGATTGAGTCAATTTTATTTTTTGTTTGAAGGCCCTTCCGGTCGCTGGGCGCTTGTACGACGAATTTTCATACAAGATTAATGGGAAATTACAATTTTGTGTGAACCTTAATTCAATTAGTTAATTTCCTGAAGGATTTTGTTGCCTTCGATAATTCTGAATATTGCAATCTTTAAAATATTGTGATATAAGGGAACCATACGCAAAATAATAAAATGTAGGACACGTTACGAAGAATGGAAATAATCGACACAAGAGGTGAATAAGGATTAACGAAGGTTTTTCCAGTTTTTGCGGAAAGTAGTCAGCGTATACTGTGAAAACCGCGGCGATAAGAATTATAGCAAATTGAATGGATTATGTTCCGACGGTTAAGAGAAGCTTCTCATTATATTTCTGTAACTGTTGGAAGCTTGACGTTTAGTACGCAATTTATTATTCATGCAAATTCCAGAGCTCCATAGATTATTTCAGGGATGCCCGAGGACCGAAGGGAATTCCGCTTCAACGACGAAGCGATTTATCATCTTACAAAATTGAACAATGTTTCCGTCCCTGGTCCGCCAAGTTCGTTTTATCTCCGCCCACGAAAACGTCACGGTTTTAACAATAACAACAAACGACGATCTAATTGCCGTACATGTTTCATTGGTTTTCCTCGGGCAACCATCGATCAGGGACGGTTTAGCATCTTTCGAAGAAGATTTGTGTTTCTTTCGTAGCCGATGATAAATCTACAGAGGCGACAGGAACCGCCGAGGAAGCAGCCGCCCCGAAACTGCCTGAACTTCCGGGCGCGCGAAGTTGCTGCATCATCGCTTTCGAAATTTGTATCGACGTGGCAGGGCCCAATAGCTCCGGCCTCAAGGTGAGCTCAGCGCTGAACTTCGTGCATTCTCCCGCGAAACAAAGCACGCCTAAATTATCCGCTAACGCCGCCGGATAATACAACCGGCCGAGATAAACTGAGTAATCGCGGAACCGAAGTTACGCAGGGCTAAATTCTGCTGCGAGCGGAACTACTGTCGGAATCGAGACCAACTGCGCCCTTAATCCGCAATTATTCCGGCTGTGCAAGAAGAAGCTCCCGCGGAGTCTCTAAAACACCTTGCTCGATAAATCGATCGCACATCTGTAGTGGCATTTCTATCATTCTGCTTGGTGAAAACCTCTTCGATGTTCTCCTACAGTCTTCAACTGCTGCATATGTTTCCTTTCATGGTCTTCATTTTTTCCCCTAAACTGGAGGACAATTTTACTTGGTTACAACAGTAAACTAAATGCTTGGTAAAATGCACATAGTTTTGGACTAAACTGTTTGACCAGTTGTTAAAGAACTCGGTCACTGAATGTTCAGATAAGCGAGGTTCCGCTGTATTGTTCTGTGTACGTTCTAGTTTTCTGTGCATTGTCGAGTACAAATAGAGAGCCAGTAGAGACCCAAAGGGCCGGTTTTATTATGAGCGCGAATTTTCTCAGCGGTTTTCGACCGCGAGCCCGGTGAATGTCTCAGAATCCCGGCCAAGGTAATTAACTTTATCGGGTGCGAATTAGCCGTATCGTATTTTACCGGTCGCGAGGATAATTACACGGCGATAAGGTCTCCGGGGCTGTCAGCATCGGGTTGAAGGGATTAAATAGGACGGACGAAACCTGTCCCTTTATCTCTTCCGCGAGTTTTCGAAGGGTAACACGACGACGACGACAACGATGACGGGGGCTCACAGTTTCCTCCTACGCGCGAGCGTCTGCCGCTTTGAAACTGGGCCGCGCGCTAATTAAGGTCTAATTAATTGTTGCACGTGCGCTGCCGGCTTCCAATTATGGTTTCCAATCGATTATACCGAGCCGAGAAGTACGGTGTGGTCCCAGTGTGTACGACGAGCGAGAGCGTGCGGCTCTCCAGAGTCCGTCGACTGCGCGGAAAAAAGTTGAAACGGGAAGGAACGAGCAGCAGCGATCGCTCGCAAAGAACGAGTAATGGATCGAGAGAACGAAGACGGATGGACGGGCGCGTGTACTTCGGGAACGAGGCCCCGGCAACGAGCTCGTTTCCACGCCTTTTTAAGGCGCTGCGACGCGCAGCGAGCCTCGATTAGCGGCAATCCCTAATTAGCGCCGTTGACGCGGCGACAGCGCCGCGCGATTAATTGGCAACGACGCTCGTGGGAGATCGCCCGGATTAATCTAGATCAGCCTGATCATCTGGGAAAAAATTGTGGGAAGTTCACTGTGCACTCGGGGGGATCGCCGATCCTCGATCTCGAAGATTAGAATTGGATTTGGCTCGGTTCTGCGATATTTCTTACATCATAATCGCATAAGTTTCGAAGTTCTCGATGCGGTCAGAATTTTCTACGAGGTTCAGCGAGATTGTGGTCAATCGGTTTTCCCAACTCCAGGAATTTTTTAACAACTCTCCAGCAGTCATTCAGACGCAAATCAACGCGCAGATTTTGCTAAAATCTGTCGGAACGTCGGAAAAGCCATTTCCCACCGGCGATTTCTCAGCTAATTTTCAAAACTGCTTCGGACAACGTGCAAATGGCGTTCGTGCGACGGGACTCGTATAAATTTCGTGGCAGAAAATTTGATTCCAGTAGCAGACAGACACAGGGTGTCCAGGATTCGCGAAACCGGATACCCATCCCGTTACAAGTCCACTTTTCTTCCCGCAACGCCGGTAGTCACCGTGACAAAAAGCCTCGTCGGAGGGCGCGGGAGGGTCGCGAATGGGAGTTCGGTTGGTATTACCAACGAAAACACAGCCAGCCGTACGTGACCGAGGAAATTGCCCTTGGTGCGCACCTGTGTAGCTCGGTTCGCGCGTCTTTTCTCCGCGGGCTTTCTATATTTCGTGCCTCCACTCATTTCCATGCGACGCCCACGCTTTTCTCTCCTCGCGATTCTCCGGAACCAGGCGACTGCCGGAAAACACGGGCAACGAACCGTGGATTCTTTTGACTGAGAGTCTTTGATCCGAAGCATCCTTGCTCACTCGCGGCCCCTTTTTGCTCGGTCGATTTTAATTAAGCAGCTCTGATTTCGGTGGGTTGGATTCACGCGTTCGCGTGGACCGTTTGTTCGTTTATTAGCTGGAGCGTGCACGTAGATCTTGTTCCAACGATTCTAATTATTTATGTTTCACAGGTTTGAGCTCGAAGTGCTGGGCTGCTAAAATGTTTAAAGCCACACAGACTAATCTAAACTGTTCGTACATGAACTACCGCTCTCGCATTTCATCGAATAAGACTCCGAGTTCCATTAAAGAGCATCCCAGACGCGGTCTCGAATTTCCATAGGAGATACGTTTGTTTATCACTCCGGTTCGTCGATTCCGCCGGTCCATTATCCACCGTACAGAATGAAGAAGGGGGATGTGTAACGTAAAACCCGCCGCCGGCGCAAATGAAGAGCGGTTATTGTGCCCGCCGTTCGAAAACATTCGATCCAAGGGGTTGGGCGCGGAAAAATCGAAGGGTAGGAACCGTCGGAAGGATAAATCTCGCTTGTATTTACGAGCGGTGTATTTACGCGTTCATTTGCACGGCCGAACGTTGGCTGGCTACCTCGGGCGCAAGGGGATGGTTGCACGGTGGTGGGCGGGGGCTAGCCTCGGGGAGCAAACACAAATTTGAAAATTTTCTCCCCTCCGGTTTCGGTGCAAACGACACCTCCTCGTTCATTAGCGCTACGTGTCGCGCGAAACCTAATCTACGCGGGTATATACACGGGAACTCGCGAACCAATGGATCGTGGCCGAGGCTCGGGGCTAGTTGCTGTAAAACGGAGAACCTGATGCACGTACACTCCTTCACCGTGTATTTACCCTCGCCAACTCGAACAACTCGCATAAATTTCGGCGATTAGTTTTTGGTCCGATCGACCCTTTGCCCATCGACCTATCGCACGGAGGTTGTTGGTTTTTCGGCTGCGGCGGGAATTGATACAATGGAAATTGCTCCTGGGAGCATCCGTAGCCTCGTTTCTACCGGCCATGGATTGTAGAAGTAGATGGGAGTGATACTGGGTGAATAATTTTACAATGTTTGGGGATTCATTAGTCACGGATGCTTGGAACGTTGTTTGGAATCGATTTTCATGTGCATGATAATTTCCAAGATTTTTGATATACTAGAATTCGTAATGCCTTTGGGATCTTGATATCCTTAGTATTTTTCATATCTTTTGGGAATACCGACCCATTTCAATTCTTGTACCCTTGGGAATCCTGGCCCTTGGTGTTCCTACGAACGTTGGAAATATTGAACCTTGGTACTCCTCAAAATCTTGGGAATACTAGTCCTTTGTATTTCTAAGGTCTTTGGGAGTACTGGGCCCTTTTTGAAAATCTTTGGGAATACTGGTCCTTTGTATTTCTAACATCCTTGGGAATCCTACCCTTCGTATTCCTACGAACGTTGGAAATATTGAACCTTGGTGCTTCTCAAACTTTTGGGAATACTAGTCCTTTGTATTTCTAAGGTCTTTGGGAGTACTAGGCCCTTTTTGAAAATCTTTGGGAACACTGGTCCTTTGTATTTCTAACATCCTTGGGAATCCTATCCCTTTGTATTCCTAAGAATCTTGGAAATATTGAACCTTGGTACTCCTCATAATATAGGGAATACTAGTCCTTTATATTTCTAAGGTCTTTGGGAGTACTGGGCCCTTTTTGAAAATCTTTGGGAATACTGGTCCTTTGTATTTCTAACATCCTTGGGAATCCTATCCCTTTGTATTCCTAAGAACCTTGGAAAAACTGACCCTTGGGAACACCGGGACCTTTATCGCAGTATGACGATCACTTCAACCATCAAAATCGTCGCCCAAGTAAGATAAAATCGAAGATTTTGCACTCAGATGCACATTTCGCAAACTTTTCCTCCTCCCACGGATTAACGCCGGTTGCATTCTTTCATTTCCAGCATCTTTTCTAAATTTCCCGATAACCCAGTTCATCCGATGCGGTTTCTTTTCTCCGATTTGTGTCGAACTTTTCTCCACCCAAGTTTTCAACTTGGCCCCCGGGTTTCGTGGTGGGGGGAAAAGTTCTCCTTAATTAGCTCGAGGTCTGGTCCATCGAAAGACATCCGGTCGTGAATTGCAGCTTCAGAGAGTGCGCCGGTGTATCTTGAGCCGGTTTGAAAAGGGTCTTTGAGTCACTTCGTGGTCGACCCTTTCTTCCGAGGATCGGTAAAAGCGGCCCTTGGATGGGCCTGCGAGTGCATTGGCCTAATGCAGCGCGCACCACTTTAGGCTTTCACGCTCGAATGACCTCGTAAAGTTCCACGATCGCCGTTTTGGATCGGGGATCTCCTCTAACAGTATGCGGATTCGCTGCCAGTGTTTGCGATACCGACGATAGAAGCCGAAGTTCTGTTGCAATTCTCCTCTGTCCCTCTTCTCCTGTCTCTCTGTTCGAATCGTTCGAGCGAATGCACTTCGACCATGCACGATATCACCATGTCGAAGGTGTCCTGACCGAAGGATTCACCTAATAGCCCCTTCATTTCCGACGAAATTCTGTTATATTATACCGCGTATTAAAATACATACAGTTATTTTCAAAAGTGGCTTCTTCATTAGATTCCTTTTATTAATATTAGAAAATGATGAACATAATGTTCAAATACTGAAAACGCTTCATGCAACTGTGCTGTTGTATTTCTCTCCCAACATAGTTTAAATTACAATTAAAAATCATCTATTGTGAAGTTAAAAGCGAAGGAGTATTTAGGCTGTTTATATGATCGCCCAGACGTATGCTCGGGCGTGGGGCATGGTCGATTTTGCGTGGACGTGATTTTGCGGGTGATATGTCTGTTTGTTTTACATCGTGTCGGGGACGGTCGGTTCTTCCGCCGGAAATTCGTGGTAGACACACCCACGCAGCCCTCGATACATCCATAGTACGCGTGCAAGCCAGATATGTGGGGTTCACATGTTAGGTTCGTCGGAAGTTCTACGTCGCAGTTACTCCATATCGCTGGGGTGGCTACTTGCGACAATAGTTGTCACGTAAACCAAGATAATCCTTCTCTAAAATGCAAAGAAGTATACTTGCACCACAATTCTTTTCCATCGAAAGTCGCAACTCTTCACAAAGATCCGCGGCCTAATTGTGTCTCGATTCAGAAAGAAATTGTGTTCCCCTGTCGATAGATTGAACATTTTTCTGTTCACCTCGAGCCACGCACAATAGCCTCAACACCCCGTTAATTGCAAAAATGATCCGGCAATGCGTACAATAAATTGAATCGACGGATCCTAAAGAGTCGACTGAAAGGGAAACTCGATAAAGTGAGCGTAGAAGCAAGCAACAGCGCGAAGTAAAAAAGAAAACAAAAATAGAACAACCCAGTTGAAAGCGTATTACGGAGTATTCAACCGATTATGAAGCTCGGGAAACATACGGTCTCGGCGTATGCGAGCCCGCGACCAGAAACTCGAATGAAACACGCGACGCGATACGAGGCGGACTATAAAGAACTAAACGGACGAGTAATCTATAGTAGATTGCGAACGGTGGGCGGCTAGGCCGGGCCGGGTCGGGCCGAGTCGGGCTCTCCGTGAATCGGGGAAAATCGTTGTTTATCAAAGTCGTATATTCCTGGAAACGGTGTAGAGATACTTCGCCGGATAGAGTGGAGAGCGATACAAGTTCCCGCGGTTAATTTCGTAATGCCCCATTTGCGCGATTCGAGGGCGGACAGGGCGAAAGTTTACCGGGCCGGGTAAACAGGTCCACTCGATTCCGCCAGGGGAAACTCGAAACAATTCGTGGGCGTGGCCTGCGAGAGTTTTCGGCTTCCGTTGACTCCATTCTCCACGATGATCGAGCCCCGTTAGAGATTTTCCAGATGGAGCGGTCGACGGATTGATTTTGATTTTTGAATTTGTCTCTAACCGACACTCTTGGGACATATAAATTAATTTAACTATAACAGTTCGTATACACTGTAAGCGAAATTGGAACTAAATCTTTTTGCAATTTAATTCACTAGAAATTAGGAACATTGCTATCCAGAAGGCAAGAAAAATAGAGAAATACGTAGGGGAGTAAGTAGTACAGCTTAAGAATGGTCAGACGCTTCATCCTTTTCCTTTTTAACAAACATGTTCACGTGTTATAAATAGAATGTCGTTTATTTCTGGACATAGTGGTGTCAGAATAGATTGTCACAGATATATCAAGCACAAAAAAAATTAGTAAATGTGTAAAACTTGTCACCGACACTGATCTACCAATTATCCTTTCTGTAATATGTGTAAAGGTTTGTATTAATTGTATTATGTTGCTTACAATTGATTTTCGCATAAAAATCCACAGTTTTGTAATTAGTTATTAATATAATGCGAATCGTCGATCAGTGTTTCGTCCATTGATTAATAAGACACGTCAAGTAAGAATTGCACGAGACGTTTGGCTTTAAACGAAGATCCCTAAATGTGCCTCTGGGAAAGATCGATCTTTACGAATTTGTTTGCCGACTCGGGTCACGGGCATCCACGAAAAACATTTCCTCCGCGAATTACTTATGATCCGAAAGGATCGAACGGGAACGAAGCCATCAATTTCGAGCGAGAATCGAGGACCGTGCCAAATGGACGGCGTTAAAGTGGACTCTCGTCCGAAGAGCAGGGACATCTTTTTTCAACGGGATCACGAGCCAAGCTCTACCGGTCATGTTCAACAGAGAATGAAAACGATTCAACGCGCGGAGGGATTAAAGCGGAGAAGTTCTCTCGCGCGTTGTTCACCCGCGGCGGTCTCGCGTTCAAAAAGCAGAAACAGAGAACCGCGCGGTCGGAGCTCTCTCTCTCTCTCCCTTTCCCTCTCTCTCTTTCGGGCTTGTTTATACATTCCTGGGACGCCTCAAAGAGAAAGTTTCGGCGGTGGATGATTCTAATAAAACGCGGTTTGAATTTCAATGCTGGGGGAACGGAGGACGCGTCGTAAAACCGGAAAGAACGAACCATTCTTCTGGCTGAGTGTCTGGGGCCGAACGGATCGCCTCGAATTCGAGAATCGACGGGCGAACGGGTTCACTTGGCTCGATATCTTCGGCATTGGACCTTGTTAAAATTCCAATATCATCCTCTCCAGTAAAAACTTTACTTTTGATATAGTGATGATAAGATTTAAATAGTTCTGTATAAAGAGTAGCTAGATCAATTCTGGAAGAAAAAAGATTGATATAAGACATGCCATCGGTTTGAAGAAAAATTCATGAAAATTTATCAATACTTCAGCGTACACTGATTGGTGTATTCAACGAAGCTGGCACGCGTTCCCGAGGAAACTGTGAGCGAACCAAGGCGATCAGTCGGCGCGGCGTCCGCTAGATCGAGAACGCGCGAGAATTGGCTGCAGAAGGCGGCTGTTCATCAAGAGGAATGGATGTTCTTGCAGCGGGAGTGAAATCTAGCGGGTCTCGGCAGCTGGTCGTCCGATTAGTTCGGTGATCAACCGGCAACCGGCACCGGTAACTCGGTCCAGCCCGAAGTTCTGCTGTTATTTAACGAGTAACACGTGTGCCGGTGAGCCAGTGCGTCTTGTGCGGCTGCGTTTTACAAGGAAGTGCATATATGGTCGGCCAGACGGACTGCAGTGCCGTCTGGGGAGCGCCCCCCGAAGAGGAATGGCGGTCACAGGACACTCGGTGGACCTCAGCGACCGCAGATTTACGAGGGCCCTGGCCCGGACCGCGCCGCTGCAACGAGAATTTCGAATGTTTTGCGCCGCCACCGCCCCAGGAAAATAATGTGCCGCACTATTTCACCGGCTTAATTACTTTTTGCGTGTAATTGATTAGAATGTGGGCCCCCCGACGTGGACCCTCGGACCCTCTGGTAGAGCCGCTTCTTGTCGGCGGCTACGCAAGAACGTGAAATATATGTAACGATTTTTTCCTGTACATTGATTTCCTTGAACATGTTCAAAAATAATTTCTAATCTTTTTTAAAACCATATTTTATACTCTCGTTGCTCATAAAAGCCCAACGAAATCAGAGCAACTTATTTAATAATGTAAGAACACGTATGACGAAGTAACTTTGATTTTCCTAACGGATTCGTCGGTGCTACTAGTAATAGGACTGCGGTGTCGTGCATTCGCAGTTCTTATAATATATTGTAAACGTGAATTCAATTCGCATTTAGTACAGTTTGTTCAATCCCCACTGCGAAATATCAAGTGGTCTGCTGTTGAATATTGCGCGCGCTTCATCCTCATTATAACCGTGTTTCATTTGTGGCTTTTTGTAGAATATGGTAATCGCGTTCCTCGCGTAATATGCATGAAATGTATAACACGGATTAATTTATACGTTTTAGAATTCATCCGGCGGAATTCAATATAATAAAATTAGCGCTTTTGTGCAGAAATATAGAACGATCTGTCTGAGTTGGAGGATTCGTATAAACAAAATATTACATTGTACGAACGTCGCGCGATATTTAATCGAATAAACGAAACAAATTAAAGGAGAGGCAGGAAATTCATTACGCCTCTCATACTCGTAAACGCACGGTTCCCCAAGCGTGTCCGCGTGTCTCGAGTAAGAAGTATCGTGCAAAAATATATATCCGAAGCATTAGCAACAAAGTGTGCGAATTAGAGCTAAACACTCCGAGGTCACGGAGTGGTCGAGAGGATCCCGGCGATGGTTAAAAACCGTGCCGCCGCGACATTCTCAATTTTATTAGGTTCCTCTAGACACGGGCCGTCGGGAAAGCTAATAAAAGCTCTCCGGTTCCTTCCGTTCCGAAGCTTTTTCGCCTCTCCCGGCCGGTGAAAAATCTCCCGGTCGGGGACGCGACGGCTCGTAAACGGCCGGTGGTCCCCGCATATTCTGCCGCGACCATTGTCCCGAAATTAGCGTTTCATGTAAATTAATTTCCAGGCTGTCGCGCGGACGCTCGTGCTTCCGTTCCGCGTGACGAGCGACACATCCATCCACGCGAACCGAGCCCGCCCGCGATGATAATGACACTCGCCCGTTGTCCAGAAACTCCCCCGATACTTTTCGCGATAATGAACTCGCGACACGGCCAATTCGAGTCGTACGATGAAGCGTCCCAGCTCGTAAGAACGAGCAATTCACATAAAATTGATCTATTTGCTATTCAACCAGCCTAGCACACGGCATAATTCAACTCGCTCAAGACTTTCCTCTGTCAAAATGTTTGAATGTTCCGCGAAGAAGGCGAATTGTACTTGGTAAAACATTATAACATTGAAGGTAGACGGTGAAACAAACAGCGAACGTGTTAAGCTCGGGAAACCTGGATCGAGGTTTATTTCAGCTACATTGAATTCAGTAAGAAACAAGCATGAACTGGTGGAGCATCGTCGCGAAACATTCTTACGCGGCTTCTCTCGCCGCATTAGCAGAATCAACCCTCCCCACCGGCTCGTTTGCATAATTCCTGTTCCCGATGGTCCCCTCGAATGAATTTCATCGCGAAGAAACAGCTCAGGTATTGGTTTTCAATTTACTGTTCTGATCGGCTATAGAATGAACCACGGAATAATGGGAAACAGATATTGGATGATGTGGAGCACCCTCGGACGGAATCAACGTAGGAAAGGAACCCGGGAATTATTTTATCGGGTAAACGATCTCCGCCTGTGTCCTCCAGGACGTCGTAATACCGCTAACCCAGATTATCCTTTATGGTTCCAGAGTTTTCCGGGGAAGAGTCTTATCGGGATCATCGTATGAGACACATATGCCTATTTGTTGGGAGCTTAAGGAGATAAGCGTGTAGGGGCACTTTTCTTAATCAAGAGTAGAACGCTCTGAGAGGCGGACCTGACGCTGGACACCGTCTTTTGGATTATTGTGTGAAAATTTGACAAATATTCAGCAACCCTGCGACCAGGTTTTGTTTGAGAGAGAAATTAAATATGCGGTAAGTAGTTTTAGTAAACTCACTTAGTGAATCTTATGAATTTACGACGAAACTGAGTCAACGAGATACAAAGCTATATTAAAATTCTTTTGAACAACCGAAAGGGAAATTATTCCTAGCATTCGACGGAAATTCTCAAGCTTCGCGATGCTCGGGCAGTCGGAAAATATTCATTTGTCGATCGCTTGGTGGCAGTTAAAATCGGGGATAAAGGGACCGTGACAGTGGAAAGGAAGAATTGTCGGCCCGAGCTGGAGGAGCACGTGCATCGCGCTGCATCGAGTGCACCCGTCGAATCCACGCAGCCGGGGATCGCGTGTTCCCAGTTGGAAAACTAACGCGTAGGTGGCCGTGGCACCGGTCTCGCATAGAAATTGGCAACGGGCGAGTGACCGACGACCCTGTCCAAAAACCGAACCTGGAAATTTATGCGAGTTATTCGAGTTCCTCGCAAACTAAATTTTCCAGCAGCTGTCCCGCCGCAGAGGGCCGTGTCCCCATCGCGCGTTCGTGATTGGACTCCCCGATCGCGGTGACAACCGTTCTAACCGAATAAAGGGACACTTTTTTTTTACGTTGACGAAAACCGGACAACCCGGGGAAAAATGTTTTTTAGTCGGCCATGTCGTCGTTGGCCGCAATCTCGATCGGCACGTTCTCTTTTTGAATTTTATCTAGTCCAAGGGGTTAAACATCGTTCGAAAACATTGCAAAATTCGCCGCACAAGCAAAGACCCGGTTCATCGGCAGGCCGGCCAAATATTCGCGGAGTTGCGAAGTCGATTCCGTGGAATCGCATCGATTCGGGGCAGCAGCATGATCGTCGTTTCGCGGGATAATGAAACCGGGATCGTTACGCGCGATCGAGGGCAACGCCGTGCAATTACACCGATGCCGTACGAATAATTGAACGGGGCCGGATCGATTAGAATGACAACGCGGAATTAGCGGCGCGACAACATCGCGCGTATTATTAACGCGCTCGCGCGAGACCCGGCCCTCTATCGCGCGTCCGCTCCTCGCGATTTATTTATTAATGCATGCAAACTCGCCGGATCACCCGGCTTTTTGTTCCCCGACCGTGGCATTTGCAGTTAATGCTTTGGACACACAGCACGCGGGAGAGAACACTGTTTGTTTGTAGTAAATCGCGACCGGCTGATTGCCCCGGCTACAGATTGAACCTTTACCTTTTTAGCGGACCCCCGTTCCTCGCCCCCTCGCTTCGTCCCCCCTTGTCACTGCTGCATTTCACCGGGTCCCGGTAGTATTAAAAATTCCCCGCGAGTTCGTCTGCTTTTGTTTTCAACTCTTTCATCGCGAACCTATTTTTCGTGAACCCTTTCTCGCGCCCACCTTTCACCCGACCCTGGCGCACTTCCTGGAAAATTAAAAATTCTGCTTGAATTTCTTCGCTTTCGGTTCAACTCGTCCGAAGCGGAGTGCTTTTCGGCCAACATTCCACGGTGCGCACGTGTTTCAACAAATTCTGCTGCATTGCTTTGTATTAAGCACATATTTCTGTTTATTAGCATATTTTCTTCCTTGTACCTGTGCCTTTAATCAGTTTACCAATTTTATTACGATGAAACAACGAATGACTATGTTGTTCAATTTCATAGACCAGTCCAAAAGACTGCAGACCAACAGGATCATTTCACCTTCGTCGTTGTTTCAGCGTATTAAAATTTCACGAAGAAATAAATCCTAGTAAATCGTTCACCATGCAACTATTTAATACCTCCATATAAAAGCACTAATAATTCGTAGACCAGCTTCATGCATTCTTCAACTCTTCAAAAATGCGCAACTCAGTTCAATTTTCACGAGAGAGAAAAAAAAAACGAAATCACGTTATTTATTGACTATCTTTACAAATTTATAGAAAGCAAATTCGCAGCAGATTCGGGGCAGTTCAATTCCAGCCTGGCTTTTGGCGAAATTGATTCGCGAGGCCGTTTTCAACGAGGACAAATGATTCGGAGGGGAAAACGGGATCGCACAATTCGGAGTCCGATTATTTTCTTTCTGTTTGTTGAATAGGACAGCGGGAAATCAATTTTTATTCGGGTAAGAGGAGACCACGGGGGAATCGTTTCCCGACTCCTTTTGCGGGGAACAAAGCGGAGGATCGAGTATCGTTATGTCAGCCGTGCTTGCCCATAGTATTTGTCCAAAACCAATATCTCGCTGGGCTGCACCGGTCGCGCGAGAACCTCCTCTCCAGTGCATCCACGTGCATCTGCACCGAACGTGTCCTGCTGTTGGGCACAATCCGTAAAGGGAAACGTGACGCCGCAAAGCCAGGCCTGTCCACCGGTTTACGTTTTGTCACCCGATTTTCGCCGGATCGTTTCATCGATCATCCGACTGATCCACGGGGCCAGTCTCTTTGGACACCAGTGGGGTTAGAGAGCGAATAATTGCACCAGCAGGACTAAAAACCAGCTCCTCTAATCGAATAAAAACTCACGAATTACGTGATGAATCTGCGAACATCGATGCCTTATTTTTAATTCCTTTCAATTTTCTTCTCCAGTTTCATAAATTGCATCAAACAAAAATAAGAAAATACGTTGAACTTCAACAAGCACAATTTCACTAAAAAAAAAAAATGCATTTTTACCGTTCTCGCACGTCTACGTTGCATAATACTGTCTAGTTGTCGCGCAGCAGCTTATTCACAGGAGAGGCATCGTTGTCGAGGCAATAACCAATCACACTTTATTTTCCCATAGGGGGATTCTACGGCGCGAGCCATTCTACTCTTGAAAAATTCAGCAACCGTGCACGGTGTTGGTATAAAATCGAAGTCGAGGAAAGAATTGCGCGGCGAATGGCATTTTTCACGGCCGGGAAAGCGAATTCCTCGGGCCGGTGACGGCTTTGTGCGTCTCGTTTCGCGCGCGGGGGTTCACGCAATTAATTCTTGAGGGTTTATTAAAAATAATTGCAAAAGCAATTGCTCGGGGCTGTGCGGGCCTGGGGCTCTTTGCTCGCGGCTCGCGGCTCGTTTTCGGTGCTCGCCGTGCTCGCCGACGAGCTTGCAAATTAACTGTTTCGATTAAACGACGTTCGAGTTCGCGGGGTTATCGAACGAAGACGCGACACGAGCGAATGGAAATGAATGCCCTGCTTTCCGTCGAGTTTATCCATATTAATCCAGGGGGTCGGGGCTATGACAGCCGACTGTGTACCGCATCGATATCGAACAACCGGACTGTAATTAATACGTTTCTTTTCCCGTTAATTAATTAATTGACTAATTAATTTGCCCGGCGAGTAGACCTTCCCCTCTCTCTCGCTCTCCTTTCAACTGGAAATATAAATACGCCGGCGGAATCGATATAAAAAATGTCGCGAACGTACAACGTTACAAAAGCAAAAAAGAATTTGCATAACGAGGAGACCCGTATAAAGAACTTGAAATATTTTATTGACTGTGTATTTGAAGTGGTAGTTGCCTTTGAATTTGTTCGCGAGTTTTGTATAAAAATACTGGCTCGATTGGACCGTAGGCAAACGATACTTTCAGTGTAAATATTGTAGAAAATTCGTATATCGATTGGTTGTTTGGTGTTTAATCCTCCGTATGCTATGCCGGAGTCATTCGTGACCCGTCGCGGTGGGGATAAGCTCGAGCGACCGTCAATACGCGCGATTTTATTCCGATATCATGCTTTTTATTTCGAAACAAGAAAATCGCTATTCCCTTCTCTTCTTCTTCTTCTTCATCCGAAATACGAGGAAGGCCGGTCCGATCGCCTTATATCGAAAGAAAACTGTAGTGAAATATCGGCGTGAGTAATGACTCCGGCATAGGCTTAAAACTCGAAGCGTTAATAACGTAAATCGAAAAAATTCCCATTTGCATGAAGATTGTTCCAATGATTCACCACACCCCACTGTCAGAAGACTCGAGAGAGGTGGAATCGGGGACCAATGAAACGTCGGGTAGAATAGCGTTGTTCGCTCGCTATAATCGCGTTGCCGGTCCCGAAAGGCGTCGGCACCGAGAGCAGAGGACCCCGGGAATCAGATCTATAAAGCGAACAGTTTTATTTATATTCCTAACGATGGCTTTTCGCGATGGTTCTCGCGTGAATTTCTATGCGACCTCGGCCGTGTCGCGAGCAGCCGCGTTCCCCTCGGAAAATAAAAAAATATGTATACACGTAGACGTGCACAGGTACACAGGTACACGGGTGCATAGAGAGGCTGGTTTTTCGCCGTTCGTAACGAGAGCCGGCGATCGATACGATGGTTTTTCGCCGGCTGGATACACACAGAGGGAAGGAGAGAGGGAGAGAGAGAGAAAGAGACAAAAAGAGAGAAAGAGAGATGCGATACGCACGCGGGTCGACATTAAACGAATTTGTCCGGCGTAAAATCTATAATCCCGGCGGCGGCGGGGGCCCGTGATAATTACCGCGGCAGTCGTCGCTGTAATTTAATAATTGCCGGTAATTTCGCGTCGTTTACTTCCGCTGTTCCGCGCCGCGGAACCCACGGCTGCGGGAATCGCGATCCACGGTTAGAAATCGCGTTGATCGATGGATTGCGGACTCGGAGCTAGCCAATCATTGGTTTGGGATTTTTGGAAATTTCTGTGAAATAAAAAATCGAGATGAACTGGAGGATCGAGCGTTCTTTATCAGGAGTGCGTTGATTTTTCTGCGACATGCCCAAATCCTTGTACGTGATAAATTGTTGATCAGGATTTAGAGTGTAGAGATAATTCCTTCTTTTGGATTAGATAAATTCTAGAATATATTCTTGTATATTTTAAATTTGTTTTTTTTTTCTAATATTTCTTTTACATATGGCGAATTTGTATTCGTAAATTTTTCACTGACTTCCATTATTAGCAAAAAGGTTTTCCACGTTAAATCTACAAAGAGTTATAGCAACAAACGCTCGGTTTGTACGACTGAACACAATCGGCAGCAGAAGCAATGGATCCAATTACAGTAATTGTTATAGCTAGGTATTATAGTAATATTAAAATGTTGTACTGCTTTGAACGAAAGGGATTGCGAGACTTCTGTACAGGCATTGACAGTAATAACCACATTAATTACTTCAGTCGTTCTTTAACAAAACAATACAAAAAATGAAACGAGTAATAGAACAATCACATGATTTAAACCTCAAGTCAAAATTTCTGTACACTGACTGACGAAAACAATGGTAATTGTAGTTTATGATTCTGGAATAATCGTCACTGAAAGGACAAACATACAAAAGAAGATATAATGGAGTAAAATTAATAATTAACGAAATTGCGGGTGACGATGTTTTCTTGGGGATAGATAGAGATGAAATGCGGCGGGATGAAATATCAACGCGCGGTATAACAGCGGAATAAATAATTGCGTTTCGAATTAATATTGTAATGAATTCGTATTAATAATACTTTGTTAGTACGCCCGTGAATTGTGATACAAATGAGGGAATGATTCGCAACGGTTACCGTACATGGGGAAGGTAATGAATACAACATATGCAGGCTGGTTTTGTGGTAACAGAAAATACCTCAAAACCATGCACACCACTTCGTTTCATTTCAAAAATTCGTTTGATGGCACTAGTACTTGCAGTAAGTAGAAACAGTCGACCATGGTCAGACATGTCTAGCGTACCTTCATACTTGACTATCTCGAAAACGAGGCAACGTACAACAACGTTTCTTCTACATTTTTTATTCATTTCTCCATATAGATTAATCTCATATAAATGTTATTTCTTTCTAAAAGTGCAGTAAACAAATAAATGAATTTTTATGTCCCATACATAAATCAATGCAAGATTGCCGAAAGAGCAAAGTCCAAATAATTTCTTTTAACATTTTCCGGCAAGAAGGTAATAAAAATTAGAAACTCAAGTTGAGAGAACTTAATTGTTAAGATAGAATTAACATTCGCATGTCCAGAATTCTTTTTTCTAAAAAAAAAAAATGCTTCTTCCGTATGACCTCAAGTCCAGCGGCAGTGTATTAATTAAATTAGCGTGCAGCACAAATGGAACACGAACCCGGGAGAATGATTCTTTTATGGAGATGATATGAGTATTCAGGTTAATACGACAGAACGCGGCAACATCTTTATCTGGCCCATCTAATGGATACGTACTTGTAGCAACGTTAGCACCGCAAGAAACGAGTAATTACCACACGTTCCCAGCATCATCCACGCTCAGTTGGAACTACGGTTCCAGACTTCGTCGAACTTCCCATCCCGAAACGCTCATCTTTATTAGTCGTTCGGTCAAATAGTTTCTTCGTCGACGTCGTAATCCTTCGACTTAATTTCACCGGGAAACTTTTCCGTTCAGCTTGTAATTAGAAGCCGTGGGCTCGCGTTAAATATGCCGCGGTCTGGCTTAAATATGGCCGCTGTTTCCCACCGTTTTATGACGCTTTGTACCCACCGCTCGACCATTTCCACAAACAGTCAAAGTAAGAAGCGAACCATTCGGAGCGGAACACCGCGGAATTCTGTAAATCTCCCATTAAAACCCGCCGTGTATTAAAACGGACTTTTTATTCCAACGGCGTGGTATTAATACTAATTAATAGAGAGGTCGTATATGAGTCCGCGGCACTGCACGTTTTTCGCGTGTGTACCAGGGAAATTCGTATCAACATTTTTGTAGAAAAACTTGAAAACATTGGGCAAACATTCAATTTCATGAAAGAGAATAATTTAATTTTATTCTGGTCGAATATTTTTAATCTCGCGAATACTGAAGTCTTTCATCAGGCGTTAGAACGCGATTTGGAAGGAAGATTTCGCTCATCGGGGCAATTTCTCTCTTCCTCTGTGATTTTTCAATGAAAGCTAAACGATGTCAAGTTGAAGTATTGCATAGTTGTAGCTAGCTTCTCGAAAGTGGCAAAAGAAGCACGGACTCGAGGAACCCTGTGCATTTCAGCGAGTTTCGAATTGAATATTGAGACAGGGTATCGATCGGCGAGTATCGATGGTGATACTAATTAATACGCGAGTGGCAGGCTTTGTGCTCGAACGATCGCGTCTTGGACAGGCCGAAAGGTTCGCGACAGTGCGGAGGGGGTCGCTGAAAATTTGATTCGTCGATCGGGACGCTGATTAAATCAGGCTCTCGAGTTTTCCATCGGGTTCTCGAAGCTGTTTTCCGGCGTGTTTCAACCCGGAAAACTCTCGAGCCGGGCTCGCGGGCAAATCGAATTTAGCCGGCTCTAATATCGATATCAATAACTGGATAATCGAATCCGTGTCCTCGATTATTGTAAATTGCGATCGGAAAGAACTCGTCCTTAATTCCGGGCCGGCGAACGAGATTTTCGTCGGAACGAACTTTTCGAACAGCGCAACACCGTTTCCATTCGCTAATTACGACTGGGAAACGTTTGAACGATGCCTACCTGTCCTGACGTTAATGCATCGCGCGCTTATTCGAAATAATGAAATATACGGGTCTTAGTGGATCGCGAAATTTTCTGATTCGATTGAGCACGCGAGCGGGCCCGGCGCACGGCTAAATTGAAAAATTAATGAACCACAATAACGAGAACAAATATTTCCATTTGATTCATACTTTTTGACATTACTCTCCCCAGAAATTCATTTCCACGATGATATTCGAGTTATTAGCTCGCCCATAGAAATCCGCTCCGACGGGCGTAGCTTGAATGGAGGAAGTATTATTCGGTTATCCGTTGTTCCCTCGTACCATTTCTGTAAAAACATTATGCAGTATAATGGGGGGTGCAAATATTTGATGGGGTGTATGCGCACAATGATTCGGTGATGCAAGCTTTTCGGATTTAATATATTGCCGCGCATAAAAGTTGCAATTTGAAGGCGTATTAAATATTTACCAGAGGAGAGAGGTTCTGTAATCACTGATATAATTTATTAATTGTTGCGAAGGAAAGATCTATCACTTTTCGAGCTGAATCTAACGAAATACATTAACCAATTTTATGACTGAGGCTCTGTAGGGCAGAAAGTTGAGAACCTCTGACGCATCTACTTCCTCCAAACCGATAAAGTTTTTCAAATGGTCCAAACAAAAGTTTGTAAAATACTATCAACTGTTTCATCTTTACGTACGTGATTGGATTCCCCAATTTTATGGTGGTTTTCTAGGACCGTATGGGGGCGCAAGTTGAGAACCTCCGACACAAATTACTTCCCGAAAAATCCACCGACTAATTCGTCGAAGCTCTCCAACTAAAACCTCACATAATATTAACAACTTTCCTAACTTTCCGTGAAGAAACGTGTTGTACCGGTTTTATGGCAACCGTGTTGGGCTCCGTGGGAGCAACTCGCAAGCCCCGTGGCTCGTGCCACGGTTTGCCGACCGGGGTTCGGCCGCGTGTCTCGAGCGAAAGTTCTCCAATTTTCGCGAAACGCGTCGCCTCGTTTTCGACGTCTCGTCGCGTACGCGTTACATCTCGAAGCTGTTCAATATAATTACGTGACGGGTGGTTTCACGTCGAGACGAGCCGCGTCGAGAATAGGTGGTCGACCGCATCGCTTGCATCACCGCCGGCCAGCACAACCCGGCGGTTAATCCGTCGATAATCGGACAAGCGTGACAAACCAACGTCGAGGGAGAACGCTCGTCGAGGAAGCGAGAGACAGGTGGTGTGTGGGTGGTGGTCGAAAGGTAGAGGACACCGAGGGGGAGGGGGGTTGGTGGGAGGACACGGTATGGGCAGCGACACGAGCAGCGGACAAACCGTGACACCGACCGAGAGGAAAAACGGTCGGTTCCGCAACCGAAACAACCGGAATAGAAAAGAGGATGAAATTAGCGACGGAGGATTGGCGCGACTGGTTGTGGTTTAATTGGAAACGAATTTGGCCCCCGCACAGAGACAGAGAGAGAGAGGGAGAGAGAGAGTGAGATAGTTTCCCGGTCGACGAACACGCTCCCTAACTACTTACAATCGTTAGAAAGTTGCTCGCGCGTACACGGCCCGGGCCGGAATCGCTCGATTTCGGGCAGAGGCGTCTAATTTCGAAGCATTTGCCCGTAATTCACCGAGGATTTGCTTCTCTCACTTCGGAATCGTTCGTGTTTTCATAGCATCCGCGTTACCTCGACGTTGAGCCGCGCACGCGGGACCGCTAACGCGATTATAGAGAACTCTGCTCGCGATTTTGTCCGAACTTTCGCTCCTTTCATCGCGAAATTCGTCTACTGCGAGTTCGAGCGTTACAAATAAATGAAAAATGGCAAACTAGATCTTCCAGAATTGCTCCCTGTAGTGCCGTCTCGCTTTAGCGCCGTTCCTGGGACCTATGGCACGATCATAATGGAGGGCGGTCGCGATTTTGTCG
The DNA here is from genome assembly GCA_028454255.1 of Halictus ligatus. Lineage (NCBI taxonomy): Eukaryota > Metazoa > Arthropoda > Insecta > Hymenoptera > Halictidae > Halictus > Halictus ligatus. The sequence goes on from CM052143.1 coordinate 5,839,002, forward strand.
CAACTTTGGCTTTTTTTCTATCGAAATATGCGCGTACTCCAAGTCCGACTACTAAAAATAAATTCAAAATGTAAAACGGAATTTTTGAGATGAGTATTCAGTCTTCAGTGTAGCTCGCTATAGCATTACCTCGTTATAGCGCCGCTCTTAGGACCTCTAACGATTATAACGAACGGAGGTCACGATTTTGACTGAAACATTCTTTCCTTTCGCCTGAAAATTTGTCGACTGTTCATTTAGATAGAGAAACCGAATTAGAAATGTAGAAGGAAATTTTTCAGTGGTTAGGTTGGTTGTCCAAGTAATGTTATGTGGCGTGTCAGACCATTAACGATCATTTCCACTGAGGATATGCTCAGCTGGAGGATAGTTTCGAAACTTGTTTTTGCACGAAACAATGCCTAGCCTGGAAATAATTAATTCTAGCAGGAATAACCATTCCATACCTCTGTGTGCTATTAATCCGATTACGTGGAACGAACTATACTATACGCGTTAGCATAATTGTTCCGGGCTCTCGATCGAAAGCTTCGAGAGTCCTCCGCGCTTATTACAATTACGACACGCAGCCGCTTCGACGGGACCTTGTTAATTTCTAGGGTTTTTATCGATCGTCCACGGTCTGATAGAGAATTCGCGCCAACAAAATGGTGGAGCAAATGGTACAAACTTGTATACTCCTTAAAAACACCGGGAACGTGTCTGGATATTTGAAAATCTGATTTTGTGTTCAAACGATCGAAGCTTGAAAATTAGAGAAAATTCAAGATTTTAAAAAACCGAGAATATACTTTCAGAATCTTCAGTTGAACCTGAAACCGGTCGTTTGACCGCTGGCAGTAGAAGGTTTCATGTTGCCTAGACCAATTTTGTAAAAATTGTATTGCAAACGTTGCCAAGCGTTATGGAAATCATTTTTGAGAAACATTCGTGGAAACTTTTACTATAGCAAGTTTCACAGGGCCGCCGGGAATCAAACACGGGATTCCATTGTTCCGGTTCTCTCGGAACAATTCACAGGCCTAATTTTAAAGTATTTGCTGGAAACGTTGGCCAGGTATCGGGCTTCTCGGAGCGGAATTCGCGCAGCTCTGACAAAGGAAAAATTTATGGAGCGCCAGCGGAACGCGCCGCGTGGCCTACGGCGTAACGAGCATAACGTATATATTCGTCGGAGCCCGGAAAACAGAGTTGCGGCCTGAGACGGGCCGAGCTAGGCTTTTTATCGTCCGGCTGCAGCTGCGGTGCTCGTTGCAACGCTCGACGAATTGTTCAAAGTTTTTATACCGGCTAGAAAAGCTGGTCTACCCGATCTACAGCCTCGTTATCTAGTTCCGGACTCGATTGTCCAGACAAGTCACTGCTGATTTTGGAAAATTTAACGGAGATTCATCCTACTGCGGATTATTTTTTTTCACTGATAGTAGACTTCATTCATCATTAATAAATACAGTGAAATAGAACTTTTCTCGGTCGATGGTAACAAATTCATCTGTCAGTAAACTAAACAAGTCGAAAATAATTTATTTACAGGTTTGTGTGTTCGTCACTTATTCGTTTTTGCTATGAACGCATAAAATCCGCAGTCCAATATATTAATCGATGCAAATCGCGAACGACAGACATGACGGTGCAGTGAAAAGGTTCTCCATTGATCGGACACGTTAATTAGAGTCAGGGGTTTGAATTAGCGGGGGCCCAGCAATTTGGCCCTGTCTGTTCCCGAAAACCTAAACCAGCTTTGATACGCGCACCGTAAACCGGGAAATGGAAAAGTTTAATCATAGACTGGCTTTGCGAGGCTCGAATTCGGCGTTTTCGCTAATGATTGCGGACACTCGTGACCCAGTTAGAGTCGCGTCGAGTTTTCGAAATTAATATCTTAAGAGCTTCGGGCGTAAATACCGTCGATGCTTTCCGCGGAGGCAGCCGCGATAGAGGATGCCGCGCCACGGGTCTTACGGACACGAGAGAGGCCGTGGACCGGGCTCTGTTATCATTTATGCCAATTAAGTTCGTTCCGGGTAATGCGGCGATATTACGGTAACAAAGTGGTCGCGGCGGTTGTTGGTGCTGCTACCACGCGCGCGCACGCTCCTTTTCTGCCGCGGCGCTCGGACTTTAATGTTCCGACTGGAATATTAAGGCGGCGAGCTCCGGGAACATCGGTTGCGCAGTTAAACTGCACCAGAATTAGGGAATTGCCGACTGCCGTGCTGTTTTCTACTCCATTATCTATTTATTAGCTGCATAATTTTCGTTACGACCGCGCCCTCGCCGAGACTGCCCGAGGGGAGGCTCGGAATTGTCGAAACCCCGGAGCTTTAGAGCTTTCTTTCGCTTCGGGGACGACGCTTCGCGCTGCTGTTGCGCCACTCTCCGTCCTGATGCGGAGAATTATCGGAAATTATGAACTAACGTCGAGTCATATCTTAGCAAGTAATAACAACATTTTTCGAAACTCATACGTTACAGTTATTATTAAGTATTCTAAAATTAAAGTTTCTACCTATTGCCAAAAGTTGTTGCAACTGGCTTTCTATTCGTCTAAAGCTAGCAAAGGATCAAATACACAAATAGCCAAGTTCCAACATGAATCGTACTAGACTCACCAATTATTACAATTTCGAGTTAACTGATACAAGATTACGGTACAATTTTCCAGCTCTAGTCGGTAAAATCTTAGACTACGACGCGACGGCCAACAGAACTTGTACTCTCGATCTACTTATAACTCGCATTAGCAAGTTCGAAATCGTTTCTGCGAGATATGCTTATTAAATCAAGGAACTTAAGCAACTCCAAATAACCGCATTAATTTACAAGAGGTACGAGCCAGCAGTTACGGAGCAGCTGTTTCGAAAAATATTAGCTTTAAGTCGAGAGAGAATTTGTCACGCGATTTAATTTCACCGGGCGCAGTGGAGAAGGTCGGTGTGTGGTCAGACACGGGAGAACAGGGTTTATGGTGGCTCTTATATTTACTCCCACGGTCTCTGAGTAACAAGGAAGTACACACATGATTGTATAACGTGTTTTCTTTGAATCTAGCTGCCTCCGCTATTGCAATACTCGTTGATATACGTGTTTACACAGACTATAAATGCATAAAGATCCGTAGTGCACTTATACAAAAAAAAAAATGCAGAAAATTTTACTTCGCTTAAGGATCCGCAGTCTGATCATAATTAACACAACACTGCCACTTTACCGCAGAAAACTTTGGATTCGGTGAAACGACTAGCGATAACAGCTTGCAGGAGCTTATCAGGGGCGGATTACGTGGTGTAGGCGTCAAAGAAGCTCGCTTTCTTTCCAATTCCGAGAAAGTTTTGCAGGCTCGCGTTAACGAAGCCGCGGAGGTACGGGGTAATTAGCTTTTTACGAAGGTGGAAGGCGCGGAAACTATTCCGGGCCCGCAAAATACGGGAAGTTCCGACGAATCTTCCAAGTTTCGCGGGCCGAAGACGCGGGAGGGGTGTGTTCGAGGAGGAATGCGACGGGGGTGTGGGTTTTTCCGACAGCCGAGAGGAGCTACCGGCTATCCCGATCATCCCCGATATTATAATTGTTCCCGGGGGATTGCGGCGCAGCCCCCTCGCGAGGCTCGTTAACGCTGGTAAGCCGTGAGTTAGTATCGTCGGGCATAGATAAAGGGAGGAGATGCGTTAGTTGGCAAACGCGTCGGGCCCGAGCGGATTATACCAACTTGGCTGAAAGCAATAGGGCTTGGTTAACCGTGACACGGGCGCATGGCGGCAGCATATTTCGATGCTCGCGCCCGTACTTTACGTAATTACCAACTATTCATAGGCGGACGATTATCCCGACTGTTTTCGATTACGTTCCTCCGGCGGCCGAGCAATTTGTCTCGCGCTCGCGAGCCATTCATGTACACTCCCCCTCCCCGGCCCCTCCGACGAATTAATTCCAATCGGTTCGTGGCTCATTAGTCCCCTTGTCGCTGGAAGCGTCCACGGGGAAAGAAACTAACATAATTTTTTCACTCGGAGATAACGATGAAAGTTAAAGTATCGCTGATATTCCCGGGCGAAAATTCGTGAATTTTTAAGCTGTCGCAACTCTGTGGAAAAAAATCGCGCGACCGTCTCTACCTTGGCACGTTTCAGAGCCTGTAGCCTCTCCTTGTATCGTTACTTTTTTATAGGATGATTTAGTATCGCGGATTCAGTTGGAAAGCGAAGGTACTCTCCCCAGCAATGTTACGAATATAATATCGCTAATATAAAGCACTGTATGGAGTCTGAAAAAATTTTTCTGTGGTTCAAATCACCAGGGATGTAAAGATTAAAGCTTCTCCTTTACGACGGCGGTAAAAAAATTACTATCCGAGTTTTTTCCACGAAGTTATAACAGGTTAAACATTTCAACCACTCACACTTTATAAATTTATTAAATGAGTCGTGTTTTATTCTGTCCAACTAGACTGCGGAGAGTTTAGGCATTACTTATTCAACGCAACGTGTATGATTGTATAAAATTCACAGTGGTTAAGCATCTCATACATTCTAGCATGCGTTTTATTCCATGAAACGACTAGCAAACTCGTTTAAAACAATACAGAAACTTCGTGTACTCCAGGCTCTTTCATACTAGAAAATAATTTATGCTTTCACACAGATCTGAAATGCACATTTGAAACAACCACATCAAATTACAGTTGAATTCAACGAAAATCGAGCGTTTCAAGGTGTCCAAGAACATGCTACGGGTGAATTTTCATGCGAGGAGCGTCCTGGGGATGAAGAATAAGGTTTTTCAAGGGCTGGCAAACTTGTTTGTCGAGCTTTTACAAAATTCCTGCCGTTGATCCGTGAAATATTTACGCTGCTCTTCGTCGGAGGAGAGATTCCTGGAGGGTCCTCTGTTTTTTATTTATCCGTGGACGATCCTTCTTTATCAAGCGTCTTAGCCCGAACGGTTTTAGCGCGCTGTCCAAGTCTGTTACGCCCGGAATTAAAGAAGAATCGTGTAGCACAGGGATATGTATGAGGGCGGATTATTCAGATTAAGCCCGGACCAATTGGGGGATGATCGTTCGCGACCCCTCTGACCAATTCAACCCCCCATACCCCCTGCAACCCCGTCGCACAGCCCCGTGTCAACGCTACAGTGTCAAGATAAGCGACCCGGTTCCCAAGATAAATGCGAGGGATCCGTGACTCTGTTCACCCTTGCATCTCAATCTCCCTGTTTATCAACGAGCATACTCTTCAGCAGTGTATCGCTGGACCGCTTTTAACCCTCATTTCCAAACGTACATGTCGGAACACCGATCCCGCCCGATCAGAAACCTTGTCAGAGAGCGTAACGATATTTTCCAAGAATTTTGGGAATGACGTTTCATCCGGGCATTTAATTGTTCCGTGCTAATGCGCACGGAATATGATAATTGCCTTAGTTTGTTGTCAGGAGTAATTGCAGGGCCGAGATAGTTAATGTTCATATTTAATGATGCTCCACTATGTATGCTATGCATGGACACTGCGTGTAGTTAATACCGAAACCCTCCCATTGTGCGCGTCTAATTGCTGTGTTCGTGTGCATCGTGCGGAATTATGATCAAAGAAAAAGTATGCGAGAAATTTCAGTTGCTGGGAAATTTTAGTGTACATCTGAATCTCTTTTTCAACACGAGATTTTAAGCTTGAGGTTCCTCAAATCCTTTCGGAAAATTCTGAAATAAATCTAAATAAAAATGGCATTTCAAACGAATCATTAATAAACGAATCACCTTGTGACCTTCCTGCAAGAGCGATATTTAAGATGAAGTATCTACACGTGAGTATTTAGAGGCTGAAGGGCGTGCAATCCGGGTGTCGAAAAAATAATAGCAATCCGAGGGCCAGAAATATATGACGAACCATAATTCGAAGGGCCGGCACGGCGCGCGTGTACCAGCGTGAAAATTGATCTCATTACCCGCCGCGAACGGTAGAATCCTCCCGAAACCGGAGTCGCAAATAAGATTCAACCCCTCGCCTACGTGCGGCGCCAATATTTTCCGCGCTAGGCGGCGCAGACTTTCCATCCCCCGCAACCCCGTTCCCCGAGCCGGCCTCCACCGAAATCTAATATACCCGCTTATTTACGTACGTTACGGGACGGCGAAATAATAACGAGCCCTTTCACGCCCCTCGAAAGGGAAAACGCGAGGCTCTTTCGACGGTCGCGCCGCGTCGCTGTTTACTCGAGGTGCTCGCTGCGTGCCTGGAATTCCTCTTTCCTTTCTGCAATCGAATTTCCACGGGGCGAACGCCTCACGCCGGAACAAAAACCTGGCTGGGGACCCTGTGCTGTAACGCGTTCGCGAAGAAACAGTCAACGACCGTTTTACCCTTTGACCTCCCAGTGACGAAATTTGCCCGGAGATCGTCTGCTCGAGCCTTTGTCGCGAGAATCGCCGAAATCCGATGGCTTTTGCGAAAATTCTCTATGGAAACCCCCTGGGACACAGTGGAAAAAGTATAGTGAATGATTCACTAGCATAGAAGTAGAGAAACAATTATTCCGATTTTTGTCATTCAGTAGTATTAGTCCATACTGCGGAGGACATTTATTTCAAGCGGAACTAGTCAAGAATTGCTGATACACTTTAGCAGGAAATGGCTCAAATGTGTTTCCTAAAGCGTGACTTATTAAATTGAATGAACAAACTATCAGTTTTCAGTATCGGAAGCACAGAGAAGCCACAGAAATGGGTCTTGAAGTAGAGGAAGATTTCTTTCGATTTTTGTCATTCAGTAGTATTAGTCCATATTGTGGAGGACATTTATTTCAAGCGGAACAAGTCAAGAATTGCTGATACACTTTAGCAGGAAATGGCTCAAATGTGTTTCCTAAAGCGTGACTTATTAAATTGAATGAACAAACTATCAATTTTCAGTATCAGACGCACAGAGAAGCCACAGAAATGGGTCTTGAAGTAGAGGAAGATTTCTTTCGATTTTTGTCGTTCAGTAGTAGTAAGCTAATTATCGAGGAAATTTATAAAGAAAGTGAGCAATGTCCAAGAATATTTATCCTCTAAACAGTTCAAATAAGCCTATTAAAGCCTAGTCTTTTCATTGGCAAAATCGAAGTTATAGGAAAGCCACTGAGCATGTGCTTATGGGGATTTGTTTAATAATTTTCCCGAGGAGCGTTCCTACGATTCCAAAGTTGTAATCTAAAAATCTGTACTCTGCATATCCAATTGCGAAATTTGAATTCACGGTTGCAGCCGAACGCGCGGAATCCCCGAAACAAATCTTGCCCGTGACTTTCCAGATGCTCGCAATAAAAGAAACTGCAGAAACGCGAGTTCAGTTTTCGACGTCGTTCCGCGCACACTTGTCGCCGAGCAGAAACGGACAAGGCCTTCTGGAATTTAACGAGGTTCCAAGCAGGGGATCGGAGCGCGGAAATTCCCGCAGTAGTGCAACTCGCGATGGAAATTGCAATCGTAACGTGATTATTCGCGAACGGAGTTTCGTAAAGACTTCCGGGGAAAGAAGTTTCGCAAAGGGGGACTCTCTTTCTTACTCTCTACGGAAAAGTCGTCTTAAAAATGTAACGGTTGGAGAAAAAAAGAGAGAGAGAGCTGGTTCGGCGCATAATAATTGGTCGAATCGCGAGTTTTCCCGCGAAAGTAATCGGATTCTCGAGAAATCGAGTCCGCGGAAAGCACGATGGTCGGGATAGGGGGAACACAATCAAAACAACTTGGACGTTCCCGGAGAGAATGTGGAATCATGTTCTACGAGGATCGAACATAATTTCGCGGAGCAAATCGAAAGTTCACCGCTATCTGGAATCTATCTCGCCGGGAGCCGGAGAGGAAGGCATTCGGGATACTCGTGTTTTATTCAGGAACCGTGGCCGTACTCAGCCTTGCAAACAATGGTTGACGATCCTCGAACAGCACCGGGCAAACTTTTGCGGTTGGAGAGCATCGATTAATAGCGGGGCGAAAGGCAACGACAGAGGAATATTACATCCGAGAAAAATGAAGAGCACGATCAACAGACCGACGTGAATGAGAACATTGACAGTGATAAATAGACGGTGGATCTTCCTGCATTTAAACCTCCCGAAATCCCTCCAGATATTAATAAAACGCTCCGGAGATTTCGACGCCGTACTGCATTATTCTTAACCCGGGGTAGCTAACCTCTCGCGAAAATGACGAACATTTAAATCTGAATGCCTCGGATATAAGTGTGTAATCTTTTTCGAGCATTGGTCCAGTTAACTTGAGAATTTATTTCTCTAACCTGTTAGTAACTTTTTATAACTTCATTATATTCAGCAATCAATTTCGTTTTAAGATTGCTCTAGGACCTTTTCGATTTTTAATGCAACAAAATATATAAAAAATTATTCAGCCTCCTGTTCGAAGTTTCTACTTACGCTGTGGAAGTAAAGACAGCGGATTTGCGGAAGGTTCACACGACGTAGAATAATTTGCCATTCGGCGAGAGTCAGCTAGGTTCCCATCTTTCGCCGATCAATAAGAGCAAAGGCACTCATTCGATGGGAAAATTTACGGTGTGCCGGGAAAAGGACGATATGAAAAAGTTCGCGCAGAACCGGGTGAAATCTCAATTCCCGTAGGTGGAAAACCGAGAGAGCAAGAAGCCGGGAGAGGTTGCGGTGACGGAGGACCGTGAACTCTTTTTCCCGTTCGCCGTTCGTATTTCAAACTCCGTCGGAAAATGCAAGAATTTATAACTGGTGACACGTTATTGGCTTCCTCGGCCGTAAGAATGTACCACTTGCTCTTAAAAGTCACCGGATGCTCGCCGAGCGTGACAGGAATTTAAATTATGGCCCACACTGTTCCCTGTACAGTGAGAAGGAACCATAACTTGGGCCCGGAATTCGTAATACTTGGAGAATTGATTTACAACTGCCGTGGAATCCGTCCACTTGAACGAGTCTTTGAGTTTCGACTGGAAACAGTCTTGTTAGGTGAAATTTAATCGCTCAGATTCTACCCGCCGGATGTCTTCATTGAAATTAGATAAAATACGAGAAACCGGCTCGCTTTAAACAACCGATAAGACTTTTTCCGTCCATTTCCGCACGGTTCCCCGGTCCGGGCAATCATCCGGGCGCGCAACCAGCAATTCGTATCCGCTCGAGCGCATCTCGCGACCAATCGACCGGCAACGCGCCTTTCCCGTCCTGTCCGAGGACATAAACACTATCGATTCGAGGAATGGTTGCGCGGGGAATGGTAGCTCGTTGCGATACGAGGCGGACATTACGTTCTCGCGTTCCAATTCCAAGCGTAATGGAGTACCTAAGATGCTCGGGCTTAATGGAACCGTTCGCGCCCTCCTTTCTACAATTTGCTCGCCCGTTTTTTTTTCTACCCCGGAACCCCTTTCTCGCTTTCATTCCGAGCGACATACCACCTTCAATCGGCCCGAGTTCCACGTCGACTGGCCCTGTAATATTTCTTCCGAGTCGTGTCAACCTGCTACAGAAACGTTCCTCCAAGAAAAATACCACTGAAGATTGAAATTCTCAAATTATAATTGAAAATATCTTTTAAAGTCGGTATAGGCATTTTATAAAATTGGCAAAAATACGTAACTTGCTCGGTGAATCCTGCTGGTTGTATCAATAGCTTTGTTTGCCGGTGTTTGGCAGAGTTTGAGGATGCTCGCGACCTGCGAATTTCCGGGGAAAAACCGTCAGAATTAGCGCCACACGGCTCGACGGTTTCGCACGGGCGCGATGCACGCCGACTCCGTTAGAGTCCGCGAAACGAGTGGAGCGCGAGAAGCCTAATCAGCTGTGAATTACGCTCCCTTCAACAACTGCCGGTTCGGTGGATCGCGCGACAACCGTTGCGTCCCTGTTCACCGGCGAAGAAACGATCAGACGTTGAATCGTAGCCCCGTGAAAAGCAAACCGCTGCGCCGGCCCCGATATATTGTTTCCCCATCGATCTCCCAGAATCAAACCGAATTTCGCCTCAATTCTCAAACGGAACCCAACGCCGTTCCGAGCCGGGGAGAGCTGTTTTCAGCTTCGGAAGAGAGAGGGAGAGGGGGAGAGAACCGGCTACCGACTCGACGGACTCCCGAAGAGACATCGATATCGCGGCTCTTTATCGAGTGTCAGAGCTACGCTCGACTACCACGTACCAGAATTCGCCTGTTGAAACGTTTATTCCTGTCCGACGCGATTCTGGAGCGGCGAATATCGACGATTATTGTGGACGATTTAATGCCCCGGGCTATAATACTCGCGATCGCTCACCGGGAGCTTGAATGGCAGTCGATGATGTCGATCTTGTAACACGTTCGAGTTCCCCTGCGAAAAATTAGGTTTTCCGATCTCGAAGCGGCGGGCGACAGACTTTGATACTCTTTTCCGAAGAAATACAGTTTTAAAATAATCTCGGGCGGAATGTTGGATGATGTTTTTTTGAAAATGTTCCTGCTGTGGTTTTATCCAGTGGCAGGCCGATGAAAACAAATTTTTATCAAATTGAAAGATTTCTACATTATTTGGAAGCTAAAATAATTCGCAATCCTTTTATTGGATGAATTTCTATTTTAATTGGAAACCAAGGTAATTCTCCATCATTTTTTTCAATAAATTCTTATTTCAATCCTCTTATTTCCTACATTTTTAGTCCACTTAAAAGCTAAAGTAATCCTTGATCACTTTATTTAACAGATTCTTATTTTTCTTAGTCTTCAACAGATTGTTCTACATTTTCGAGTTGAACGAAATTAAGTAAAATCAAACTAGACATGCACGTAGGGAGAACAATAAGATCGAACCCACAGAAGTCAACAAAACGAAAGCAGTTAATTATCACGGCCAATAATCATAGAACAATTTCCCCCAACCACTCTCTCCCACATTCCACAAACACCTAACCCAAACAAGTTCAAGAAAACTCTGACAAAATTCAAAGGGTAGTTCCACCCACAATCACCCTGGTCTCGTTCACCCCCATCCCAGAGTACATTCCCTTTGCATATCAAGCTGCGCATGAATCTTGCATGTGTGCCGGAGACATCTCGAGGCCAGCATACCACAACTATTTTCTTCTCGTTGCTGGTGTACAAGATGTCCCGACCTCGAAACAGCTGACGATGCTCGACGTCGACGACGAAAGACGGAGGTAGCCAGCCCGAGGAAGCTGAGGGGTGGCTCGGCGAGGGTGAAGCGGCAGCTGAAGGCAGGAAAAATGAGAGGGTCGAGGGGTCTATCGGATTAGCGTGGAAAGTTTGATAATTACGCGGTAAGCGGCGCCGGGCTGAACGAGGAAGTCGCTCGCTGGGGGACAGAGTGCTGTCGCGGTGGCGAGAGAGACTTGTCACCGTCGAAACGGGGGTCTCTCGACAAAGAGAGAAAATTCTAGATAAAGAGACACAGAGAGGGAGAGAGAGAGAGAGAGAGAGAGAGGACGAGCGGGAAAAGTAAGTCGGCGAGAAAGGAGGACAGGCAGTCGGGAAGACATAATTAGCAAGTTGAACAGCCGGCCCTCGAACCTCGTTACTGTCGCTGTCGCTTCCGGTTCCAATGTTGTCGCGACCGGGTCACGTACGAAGAACCAGCTCCCGTTATAGTAATCGAGGCTCCGATGCCTCGCTGTTAGGTGACGCGCGTGAGAGCTGGAGGAGTGCGCACACCACGGCCCTAGTAAATAAATATTGACGAAACTCAACTCGCGACCCTCTTCCGTGACGGAAGTGTGTTCGACGTTGCAGATGACGGTGTCGATGGTGCACCCCCCACCCTTACCCCCCGGGGGCTGGTATCCCGGTGAGCTTGGCTCCAGCAAGGCGACGGAACCGTGGCCCCGTTCGAAAACACGATGACTCAGCGGGGAATCGCGATGACGGCCCGGATCCGCTGATTCGGGCGTCGAAAAACGGATGATCGAGTCTCGCGAGAAAATCTGGGGCTCCGGTCGACTCGATTGGAAAATGCTGGCTGTTGGAGCCGGGGATTTGATTTTTCGGGAGTGCGGAGGTCGGTGGTTTTCACTCCATTCGACTCGGATTTTTGTTGATAGGAATGATCAATTTTTATTTTGCTTTTAGGCTTTTAACATTTTTACAATGGGCATTAAACATGGAACAGCTCTATCCATATATTTGATATTTGTTCCAGTTCGATGGTTTGCTTGATTTCATTTTAATATACGACGTCCGTTTTTATCGAAATTTCCTGGTTGTTGAAAATTAGTCACCGCTTATTTGGTCGGTGCACAGATACTTTTAATATTGAAGTCTTTTGATGACGCAGTTTCCCGATTGTACGTCAAACCGGGACCGACCGGAATCCATATCTCAAGTTGTTTTATCACGTCATATATATACGAGACTCAATCGAAGTGTGCCGGTTTCCGATCGGCATGGTCGAATTGATTTCGATTCGGATCGGCTCGTAAAGCTTCCTTTGAAAGCGATAAAGCGGTGGCCGGGTTTTCGGTTGTGCAACCCTGCGGCCATTGGTCGATCGAAGATCAGGGTTGCGTGTACGTGAATCACCTAGCTCGGCGAAGGCGAGGTTATGGGCGTCAGGTGTGTAAGGTTCGGATAATAGACGCAAACACCGAGATAGTCTACGTAAACCTATCAACTACCACTATGTGTAACTACTATCATCCATATGACGACAACGTGTAAATTTGTAGATCTCCATCGTGATAGCATTAAAGAAGAAATTCGTGAACTGTGCTCAGAATAAATCCGAAAAAGGGGAACACCCTTTTCGTGTCTAAATCTATCCGAACTGTCAATATGAATAACTAACATAATTTGAACGGCAGCGACGTAAAAAAATTACTCGATGTAGCTTGTATAGGTTCGAACAAATCTGTAAAGTTTCGTAAATATGCGTCTCCCAGTTTTCTAAAAAAGAAATTAACAAGAAGACTGGCGATAACAGCATCGTTCAAACTTTCCTTTGTGTCGCAGTTCAAAAAACCTACCTTGGTGAAGGTGAGGGTGGCAATGGGCGGCAGGCGCGGCAGGTTCGGATAATAGAAGCTTCCAGCGGGATGTGCCGGGTACCGCGAGGTGATCCTATAGGCGATTCCTTGGGGCTGGGTCGGCCAGTTGGCAGCCGTGAATGTGAACCCGTTATCCGTGCCTCCATCCAGCGGGTCCAGCTACCGGAAGAAAGAGGAGAAAAAACGGTCGGATTGCGCACACTGGTTACTTGAATGGCTGGGGGATTTTAATGAGATGGGGGTGTGTGGGTGGACCGGCAGGGGGTGTGGGAAAAAGCCGTATTTGCCTCAGACCTATTCCCCGTAAATAGGACGCGACCTACATACGTCCCTCGATCGACAGTTTTCAAACGCGTTCACCTTTTTTCCTAGCACTACCCCCTCCTCCCCCCGCGTCCCTTTTCGCAGTGGAAATTACCTCGCTGCTTTAACGAACGGCAGATTCCCATTTTCCGATGGCAAAAAAATTGTTCGCGGCTCTCTTCCTCCCAAAAAATAACCCGACGCTGGAACGGACGGGTCGCGTCACGGCTGAATTCAAACATCGATCCGCTTGGCCACTTTCTAACGGACGACTCGATGATTTTCATGCGTGATGTGATTTTCCTTACGCTGCTAATTCTTCGCTCCCCCCCCCGGCCATCATTTTTCCAAAAAATTAGGAGTTTCGGTTATTTCCGCGACGCTCTTTGCCAATTTTCGAGTCGTCGCGAATTTCGACGGACATAGACATCGGAATGAAGCGAATTTTTCAGGACTTTTTCTGTGGCATCCGGTTAATGAGATTGAAAGGCGAGCCGCGCTGATGAGACTGGTATTTTGCGGGTTTTTAGAGGATTCACAGGGGGTTGAGTAATATAAATGCGTCACGTTGTGTGGCGGGACTGCAATTAGCGATTTTTGTGGCTTTTGCGGAAATGGTTCATGCATCTTTGATTTCGCTCTTAAAATGTTTTTTAAAAAGCAAACTGGAACAGTTCAATTGAAATCAAGTTTTCTACGGAATGTTGGGGACAGTGTGAGATAACAATCCACGTCTATACAAATTAGACAATGAATAGTTTAACAGTGAGCCCTACCGTCACTGGTCTAATGACCGGTTCTATATATTCTACTCTACTATTAATTTACCCTCCAATGAATTATTTTATTCAAGCATATACCATCTCAGAGCACAATTGCGACAACTCAGCGGTTAAAGTGTACCTGTATCCAGGACTCTAAGCATCAATCTTCAAAAATGCAATTTCGCAAGATCTACAGTCATTGTAGATGTGGGACGATGCTACATACAGAAAAGACTAATTTCTCTTTTGTTACATTGTCGGGACTCACTGGGGAATGAAATATAAAAAGGAGGAGAGAGTAAACAGGGACAGGTTAACAAGCTTCGAGCAACGAGATAATAAATCGAGAGGAGATTTAGGGCTCCCCGTAGTATACTGAATAAATAAAGTTACCTCGACGGTCACAGTGTCCACCCAGTTCCCTTCGACGCACAGTTGGAAGGAGTCCACCCCAATGAACCAGTCGGGACTGGGGTTGATACGCGACATGATGCTGATCAGAGTGTGATTGCCGTCCAAAAATGCTCTTGCGATACTGGTCCCTTCCCCTTGGGGCACCGGCGGCCCGGCAAACGAGTGCAGGCTGTTAGGGGAGTCGCCATCGGCATCCAAACCGTCGGTTCTTCCGGTTTCCACGTATAATCTAGCACCGCTGGATAGCCTCTCTCCTAGTCTGTATAGAGTGTAGGTAGAATCGTGTGTTCGGCCTGCAACATGAAAATAGTCTGGTCAGTATCGATCAATATTTCCTAATCGAGTTCTATCTTCATCACTTGTCCTTTACTAGCGTGTACATCGATAAATTATGCACTTCTATGCATGTCGAGAAGGTATTAACTTAAAATATTAATCGTAGTGTGCGTGGGTAGAATATTACCGTAAGATATTAATCATACAGTATATGGGTAGAATATTATCGTAAAATATTAATTGTAGTGTAATATTGGTGGAATATCAACATCAAATATTTAATCTGCAGTATTTCGGCTGAATATTCACTTTGATTATTAATTGTAGCGTACATTGATCAAGCATCTACTCGAAATGTCAGCTTTTGTTACGTACTCTACTAAATTAATGGATCACTGAATTGTAATCGAAAAATTCTTGATCATCGAACTCCTCGAACTTCGTTCTTGATAAATAGCTTCAGCGAGTTAATTTATTGTAACACTTGTTGCCTGGAAAGCACAGGCAGAATTTTGTAAGATTTTTTTACACGAAGTTCTATCAGAAATAAATATATAATTATAACATAAAATAAAGTTGAACTCGGCAGTATCACGTGGTCTAGCTAAAACAAAATTTTAACCAACCACCAGTTAGCCAAATTGCTCCCAAGAATTTCGGACGAAGAAACGCGGGTAAAAATCGCGAGAAAGAAATTCCAGTTGGTTAACTAGCATCGAAGCAGAGATTGCTCTAATTTCAAGATAAAACCCTTGTCCCGAGCCGGTTCGAGTCCTCATTGCAATTCCGCGATGCGACAAGGGTGCAGAACGAGATAAAGGGTAACGGCACGATCTCTCGCGGCTGTATCGTCGTCGGATTACGTATTCGAGCGTTCAACCGTTCGCGAAGCAATGAAAAATTATTCGCCCGCGGTCATCGGGAACTGAAAATCTCCTAGAGCGAGACGTGTATTTGTTAGTTATGATGATCCTGGGCATAATGCCGCGATTACGAGGGTGGCCCCCTTTGATCGGTGCGGAATTAATTATTGAACGCAGCCATTGCCCGCCGCTAATTCGCCGGCATCGGTAAATTGGACGCGTGATGCTGTTAACACCGCGAGCAAACGCGAAAGTACGACCGCAGTTGCCGTTTTTTGCAAATCCATGATATACATTAATAGCGCGGGACCGTGCTCTGTCAGAATATACATTAAAAAATGTACTATTTTATTTTAAAACAGCAGAGCTGGCCTTCTCCTTAGTCTACCAGTTACACAAAAAAGTTAATGACTAAACGGTGGACTTTTACGTGGCATAAACATCGACGTTTACATAGACGTTTGTTTGTTTCTTAAATAACTTTGGTATTTTTTACTGCTTCAAATGTTCTTTCTGCTTTGAATGGATTTTTTTCAGAAATGCATAAATCCCGCAGTCTATTAACGTCACTAGGTGTGAAAAGCAGTTTCATGCGATTGGTGTAGACTATTTTTATTTTGCATTGAGATTATCAGCCTAGTCGTGGAGAGTGTTCAGCGAAATGCAGGAACGTTTTCGCAAACTATTTCGGACAACTGCAATTTAGGACGCGTCCGCAGACTTTTGGGCGTCCATGCGCGCCGCGGTTAGGCTAAATAGTGTCCGATGACGCACCGAGGATCACCGGGAACGGTTATAGGGATCGTTAACGGGCCACCCTTCTGACGAGATAGCGGGATTTACGCGGGACAGGGAATTTGCAGTCGATGAATGCAACACTCCCGGAAGCCGTTGATACCTGCTCCTGAAACCAGCCGATAGATGCTCCCGATGCATTCGCAATTATCCCCGCGTCGTTCCCGTTTCCCTGCATCTTCGAAACCCGGGGAAGATCACGCAGGAATTGCAAAGTTTTCGAATTGCAAGTACAATGAGGCAGCCGCTATTCGACTGGTGGCACTGTTTCACCCCTGTTTCTGCGAATATATGCAACCTAGTATTTCTGTGCTCGGATTAAGACGAGGATTCGAAACTTGGTTGTATGTGGGAGAGGTTTCATTAGATACACGTCGAACCTAATTACCGTTCGGGACGGGTCCGAAATGGGATAAAATATCGCGAGCCATAATAAAATAGAAAAGCTTTGCTCAAGACCCCGGACACGTAGCCGCCCGCCGCGGAACTCGTGCGCGAAAACAGGAAGCCGTTCCTCGTCTCGGGTCACGGCCAGCTAGGAGTTCAGGTTCTGCCGAAACGAGTCGACAACACGGCGCAACCATAACCGTGAACGTTCTTCCCGCCCTCTGCGACGCTGTAACCAATTCAAGTCGAATTTATCGCCGGGGACCTCGCAAACGTCGGATCAATTCGGGCACAAACAGCACTGGCCCTAAATCACACCGTTACAGTTGGATTCTCGGTTTGTTCCCTCGAGGTCATAGCTTAGACACTGGAAAAATCCTTCCGAGAGATATAATCTCTTTTCGATGCCGACGAATCTTTGCGCGATGAGTGAAAACAACTTGAAGGGTAAATATCGATTTTCCTGTGTCATGTTTATCGTTCTTTTAATTATGACGTCACGACGAAGACGAATGAACGCGCGGTCTGAATTTCCTCGAATTCCGTCGGTGAATTCATGGGGACAGGTAAACGCAGCGTGGTTGACAAGTAGCACAGCTGCCAAGCAAAGAATTTGTCAGTTTCCGGGGCAGGAGGTTGGGGGTGGGGGAGCGTCTCGCATAACCGGCTAGGAAATAAAGCGCCGCAGCTTGTCTTTCGTTCGGGACGCAGCCGTCTCCCAGGCAAGATAAATTAAACTTCGGGAACGGTTGAAGGGGACGGGTCCTAACTCGACGAAATTGTAACCGTGTCTTCTGTGTTTCTTCCTTAATCCTCTTCCCCGCGGATTTCGCGTGCCCCGTTGAAAAAGATCCGCCGGTTTCAGTCGCGGACCCAAGCAGATTAAGACCCGTGGAACGCCTGTAATTTAAATCTTACTTGCGTCTCCCGCTCGGCAGAGGACTTCAGCTCCATCGTCCGCCATTTATTCCCCGAAGCATTTGTTCTATCTTCTTATAGTCTTTACGAGAGAGCAAGATCTATCCGGAGGGTCTCAGAGAGGATCAGCTGGATCCGTTTCACGATATTTTTTCTATCGTTACGAAGATTATTAAGATGATACGCTCCGGGGAAAGTTAACGACTCTGGTAACACGGGGCGGTCGAGAGACTCTTTTGAAAAATATATTTCTCGAGGAACTGGATATCCCTTGTATGGCGGGGTCTTAGCTGTTGGGAAAAGATGCGCGCACGTACCCGGCTTTCGTTATTCAATCCTCATACGCTTTTGAGATCATGTTTAACAACATTTTGGAATTTAAGGCGATCCAGGCGGGAATACTTTGTTGCACGGGGATCCATCTGTCGCTGTCTCGAGGAGCATTATCCGCGCGTCAAATGTTTCGCTCGCGGCCCTGGAAAAACCGGGGCATTCTCGCGGTTTCCCATCGACTCGAGATTCTCGTTGTTGCGTGCAATTTTCCGCTTTTCTGAATTCGACGTCTGCTCGGAGATCGACGGGAAACTTGTTCCTCTGTGTTCTACTCCTCGACAAATCGAAATCGTGGGCGTGGAAAGGTATCTTCAAGCCTAGAAATCCTGGGACTAGGTCAGATCGATGTCTGAAGAATGCTCTGCGGTTAAAAGCGTAGGGATTTATGAATATTCGGAAATAGTTTCATTTTACACTGTAATTCCACCGACTTTGTTGTACACTCACGGTCTCGCATTTCCAAGAGATACATCAAGGCACATCGTACCCACATCGAAATAAAAAATCTGTCATCATTTAAAACACAAAATGGGTGCACCAGAGTCAAAGTGCACGTTCCCCGGTACTTCATAAATTCGCAGATCCCACGACAGTGCAAGAGTTTACAGTTCAGTCACAAGGGAGTAAAAACCGTGCTTTTATCTCGCGAAACGATCTTAAACATTCCCTGTTCTCTTACGCCCGGAGTTTACGTTCCCGGTGTCTTTCGGTATCGGTGTGTCGCGTGCTCCACTTTGAGAAACGCTGCCTCGAAAGCTATTAAGACTCGTCGACACACGTATAATCGACGACGTAAACGTTATTCAAATGGGGCGTCGTTGTATACCGGGGCGCGAGCATTGCGATTCAGGATCACAGGGCGGCCATTAAAATTCATGAGCGCCGCCCGTGTAATTTCGTTTTTACGTGCTCGCACGCATTAATTGCTACCCGGAGCCCGACGACACCTTGGGATCTTCCGTAACGTCTCCGAGCTCGCGGAGGCTTGGCTTGTCCTCGCAAATAACACGAATAACATTGGCGTGGCTGTTTCCAGGGGAGGGGAGAACCACGTGGACGATCGCGTCGAAACTTCGGCCGCGTTTTCAATTTGCCGAGCTGCCCGACAAAACGTCACCGGCTGCGGTTTCTCCGTCTGGCTGGTTCCAGGAGCCGACCCGAAATTCGCTTTTCAAAGGGTTTTCCAACCCCTAGGCAGTCGCGGCCCCCCGTAATCCTATCGAGTTCCAGGGAGACTTAATTAGTTGTAAAATTAGCGAAAACCGCGAGGGGAATGGCACCGCGCGTTCCGGACACCCCCGCAGGATGAAAAGGGTTCGACAGAATGGCCCCCGAGTTCCGTGTCCGACTCGGCTCGGATAAGAAGGAATACGCGAATTTTGGTAATGGGGGCGGCTGGTCGTTTCGCCGATTAGAATCGATTCCCTCTTGCGAGGGTGGGGAGACTGGAAACCACCCCGGGAATATGTTCGTTCGGTTGTTTGATGAACTGCGACTATTTTCCCGGACGAAATACGAGTCTTCTGTGTATCGATGCACGATTATCAACTTAAACATGAAAACAATGTTTATTTCGCATAAAAATTCACAGTCCAGTGATTTAGCGCTTGGGGTTGAAGAGAGATGATCCTTTCGATGGTTGCCGAAAATATTTGTCATTTTTTGTGGGTTGATTCATACCGACATTAATTGTCATTCGTGTCATATTACTAGACTGCGGATTTTTATCCGCAATAAACATTGTTATCGACGATTGCAGCACATAAACCAAATAGGAATTTATTTAACGTGTTGATAGTTTTTCTAATAATTGTTAACAAATTCTTTTCATCTCTTCACTGTTTGAAATTGCATCCATTCGCTTCATACATGCCCAAAGCCTGCAGTCGATATATTACTTGTGTGCGGACGATAATTTAATCGAACAGAGGAATAAATAATTTTGTTCACTTGAAAAAGGGGGGTAGTGTTTAACCGCTTCTCAGACGCAGTATAAACGCAAAAGCAGTAGCCACCGATGATATTCCGGTGAACAAACTCTCGAAAGTAGGCTTCCGGGGATTCGTCGTAATGAGTGACGCCGTCTCGCTCTGCGTCATACCTGTGTATCAAAGTAGACTGCTGGACGCGTTCCAAGAGCTATTTAAGCCGGGACGGAATCACCGATTCGTGAGAAGAAGAAATTTTTCGGTGCCGGCGGCAGCTATGATTCTCTCGTACGGAAGGGAATCGCGGAACATAATTATTCCCCGACGGTTCAAGAATCGAACGGTTTATTAATTGCTTTAATTAACCGACCGAGTCGTCGACGGCGGTGGCGGCAGCTTCGTCCTCTCTCATTATTTTAATTTTTCCTTTTATTTTTACGGGTCGAGCCGCGGCGGTCGGAGATCTGGAATATCAAAAAATGAGAACGACAAACGTGGATATAAAATAAACCGCGTAATCGCTTTCATCGGCGCGAGTCGGGAACAATGAAGAGGCGCTGACGGGGCGGCGGTGGTTCCGGGGAAATAATCTGAAATTTATGAACCGCGGAATGAACGAGGGCGTGTTCGTTTCGTGTGTTATTTATACTTTCTGTTTGTTTTTTTTTTGGTTCTTCGACAACGCGATAAAATTTGGCGTCACGCGCGCGGAAGCGGGATACGTCGTGGACGCGACGGGAACAGCCGCGGAGAAACGAATGCGCGCGTGTCGCCGTTTCCACGGAATTTAAATCGCGGCCGGGTCGATCGATTCATCCTGGCCCGCATACGTTATCGCCGAAATAAACAACTCGGATCGATGAATATTCAAACGGAAATGCGCGTACCTCTAATAATTTCCATTAGCCGGGGATCGTGCCGCGTCAGCCGAGCCGACGGAAAAAGGCCGCCGGACGATCGGAATGGAACGCTTATTTCCGGTATATCGTCGGCTTAACTATGTCAGCCTTTTTTATAGGTCGGAAGATATATGACAGCGTTTGTCAAGGATAGACGAAACTCCGATGGCATTTTCACCGGGCGCGAAAAATCGCGGCGTTGCTGAAACCAATCCCGTTTCTAGAGCTTTCAACGCGTCCGACCGCCGATCCTGAAAGAGCGTTTATTATTAGGCTGTCGCAATTTTCTGCGAGTTGCGTTGCCTCAGTGAACCGTGCAGGCAATTGTTCGGTCGATACTCGATGATGTACGAATCGTTTCAAGTAGAAATGGTACAAAATTGTCAGACGAACCACTAGCATTAATTATACTCTCTCAGAACATTAATGTCGAGAATATTTTTCTCGAGAACTGTGAGACTTTCTTAAATAAATGTTTTTGTGTTTAATAAAGTGTACTTTAGAGTCTGTCTCATAATTTTTTTATGTAAAAATATTGATCAATGACAAAGTTATGGCGGACTTCAGAGAGACGTCTGATCGACCACTCAATTAACAGATCCCGCGGAACATCACTTTGCAACCAGTAATTACTTTTAAATAAACAAAAATGCGAGATACTCTCTAAAAAATACCCTACTAAACCCAAAGAGATTTATTCAATAAAGTCATACAGTTCCCCAGAAAAAATTCCTAAAAATCAAGCTAAGCTCAACGGTTAAGTAGAATCGACCAACCATGATCAGACATCGCCTGATCGGTACCTTGTCGGTATTATCTCGCGCGGAGAATAGTTCTCAATCGCGTATTGAATTAGCTCCTTTGTCGGACCAGTTCCTCGAGGTTCATGGCGCGTTATTGGGTCCAAAATGGCGTCCAGGTGGGAGCAGAGTACGAGGTTTTGACAAGGCTCAGTGAATTAAGATCCCGAGTGAAAGAAACGGGTGACGCGTATTCACCCCGGCGTTCGATTCGGCCGATTTTTCGTTCTAAATCCATCGAACGACAGCGTGTGCCAAGAACAAAGCTGCTTTCACGCGATTGGCCCGCAGGAATTTCACTAGCCCCGATTCGGCCAGGGACAATGCTTGTCCGCTAACAATACCGGGCCACCTTTTTAATTAGCAGCTGCGATGGTATGCGTGTGGAGTCGGGGCTTTTACGTTCTCACCTCGAGCCGATATCGAGTGCGCCGGCGAGAACAACGACGCCTCGAGCTGACAAATCGTCCGACGAGACTTTCGGGGAGGACGCAGTCATTTATCTTCGAGCCAATCGGCCCCGGTGCCAATGGCTGCCCCGACGATTATGCATTCCGGCCGTGCTCTCGCCGAAGAAATTTATATCATCGACACGGAATTAGCGGTATCTGCGGCGGCCACGGGTCACCGCGCTTCACCGCAACGCCTGACTAATGCCAGACTCTTTCCTGACTGCGAGAAACTCCCGTCTGACTTCTAGAAGACATCTGTTTCCTCCAATAGCAGCGTTCTCCGTCCGAGTCCACTACCGGTCGCATTTATCGCTGACTTCTATCACTTACAAATAATGGCCGCCTTCGGAACTTTCTTTTTTCGGGGGACGCTGTCGGAGCAAATTGAAAACTTTTTTATGTGGTTTCATTCCCTCGATTTTTCAGAGTATAAAAATATTTTTCTGATGTTTCGAAATGGCGGAGCCATAACTGTATACACAGACTTTTTTAAAATAGAAGTTTATGTTGTTTGATCGGGTTTTGGGATTTTTTAAAGCGGAACAGCTGAATGTATCAATTTGGAACTTCACGGGTGTTTTTTATTGACCATTGAAGAATACACATGCACATGCTGTTTTCATGCGAAAACAGTGACATTTTTTGTAAATACAGAGGTTCAACCAGAACTCGTTTTCGAAGATATCCTTGTCAATGGGAGCCAACAAAATTGATTTCTACAGTTGACACAAACACTATTTTTTTTACATTAGAAATATTAGAAATCATTCAATATTATAAAAATGCCAGCGTGAGATAGGTGAAATTCGATTCATACGAAACTCTTCCTGATCTTTCAACTTGGAGCATCAAACTTTCCAAATATCGATTCCATTCCACTCAGAAAGGAAAAAGGTACATCTGCTGAGGATCTCTGCCAAGTTCAGTTGAGAATCGGACGATTGGTTCGCAAGATGTTCAATAAACATCTTACCGAGAAAATCCCGTTTAAAGTTTCTTCTATAACATTCTCGAGGTGCTCTATTCGAAAATCTGCTGGGTTGCCACTCTCAAAAATTTGTTCGAAAAATTCCTCAAAATATCAAAATCGTAGAAAACCATCTCTAAAACCACACTTTCGAGAAAGAAATAGCAAACTGTATCAATTTTCCAAAGTACAAAACTTCCAAAAACAATTCCAAAATGTTCAAAGCAATAGATACCTACAGATAAACTTTTTAATCCACACTTTCGAGGAGCAAATCACTCGATCTATTCAGTGACCAAAGTATAAAAATCCCAGAGACAACTGCAGGGTCCAGAAGGGCAGAGAGGGAAACAAAGAGTCGGAGCAATCGAATTAATCCGTGATTTCGTGGAAGATTTGCCGATCGATCGAGTGCGTTACGGGTTGTCCGCGAAAGTTTTCGTGGGAAAGCTCTCGTGCGGCCGAAAGGTGGTAGGGCGGGCGAAAAAATAAACGTTCGGGCGACGAAGTCGTCGAAAACTGGGACGAGTCCTCTTCCCCTCCGATCCCTCCGGCAACTCGACAAATTCCGCTCAGGTTTTACGAATCGCTCGGCGAAGTCTCATCCGTTCGAGGTTCGCCCCGGCAAAGTCCCGGTGAACTAACTTCGAACTGGGCGATATCCCGCGCCCGAGGAAGGAAACTCTGCCTTATCCGACCTCCGACGACGACGGCATCGACATCGACGAAGCCAGGTTCCCCGCTCTTTCAGGACCTTAATGGACCCGGCACACGGCGACAAACTGTCGAGCAATAGCTTCTGGATCCATACGCACATCCACTCTTTCGCTGATCCGCCCCCGTTCCTCCACATTTTTGATGCCGGCTACTAAAAATTTTCATACCGACCCCGATCGCTTAAACTTCTTCGCCCCCGTGAAAAACCCTCGCAAGCTGAATCGCTTATAACTCAACTACGCTGACGCGAAAATCCGCCTTTCCCCGCGAAACTTTCCGCCCCGATTGAAAATAAAAATTCGCCAGAAATCAATCGTTTCGCGGTTTTCAGCGCCGGGAACTTTCGAGTTACCTCAGCGTTTGGAGTTGCTCCACTGATCTACAGCGGTGTCATATATTGAATGTTCTTGAGGGACCCCAGATGTTTTCGTATCTGGGTCCGTCACTTTAAGGTCTTGATATTATTCTCGCAAATTTCTAGAGAGAATGCACGCGTGGACGCATTATTTTTTCGTTTTGAAAGAAGAGGTGCAGGCACGTTCTTTTTATAATTTCTACAGGTATATATACTCGAAAGTTTAACACCTTTAGAACATAACAAAAATTGTTTAGAATTATAGTGCATCTTTTCAGTGGTACCTCGGAGGGGACAGTCAAGTGCAAAAAGAGTCCCTTCTGTGCGAACAAGCTATAACTTTCTCATCATTACAAACGTTCACCTCCGCCATAAATCTCGCACACTCTCCGGCGCCATTAATCAAAATAACTGCCTCGGGAGCGACTAATAACTTGAAACTGTAATGGCATCAGTCTCAGCATCTGCGAGTCGTTCGCGAGAGTCACTAGCTGCGCAAACAGTCTAATTACAGACGTCTCCAGCATTTATCTCCAGGAGCCGGGGACCGTCGATAGAAGAAGCAGCTCAAAGCAAACGTAACAAATTTCTCGGAATACGGATGAGACGAGGCGACAGGTATAGCTCGCCGAGGCCCTTGTCGACCGGAAGTTGGGAGCAAAGGAAGAGAGAGAGAGAGAGAGAGAGAGAGAGAGAGAGAGAGAGAGAGAGAGAGCGACAGAGGCGCAAAGGCGCGTGCAGCATGGTCTCAGCCAGCTGAGGTTGGGAATCTCTCTCCGTGCCGGTTGATCCAACTTGATAGAACTTCTCTAACAAGTCGGTCTTAACTCGATGCAACCGCGGTCCCGGCCGTGTACCACGTGCGACTGCACTCCTCTCTTGCATCCTCCTGTGCATCTTGGCCTCGCCAACAGCCGAGACGTGTAACCAGATAGCGGATAACCCACTTCGTCGGGCTCTCAGTGACGGAGACGACGCAGACGGCTCCCAGGGAACAACCTGGTCGCTGACCTCTCCGTGTTTTGACGCCCGGTTTTCCTACTGGAAACTCTTGTTTCCCTGGAGACGCCCCATCCTGGCTGTTTCCATCCCATTCGAACCCGGAAAAATCATCTACTCCGCACCTATCTGTTTGTTCAGGTTCAAAGAGTACGCATTGTAAATTTTAACACGTCAATTTTTATTGCATTCAACACACCACGTTATTCCATAATTTTTGGAAGTCTTTGACCCATAGCTGAGGATTTTATAATCGCAACGACTTCGTAAAAATGTATCTAGCATCGAGTATGAAGTGTAAAATGCATAATTCGATAAGTAGTCAATTTCAGGGCTCCGTAACCGAGCGTCTCCAACAACTGACTCACCCAACGACCAATGACGCGCGTGCTCTCCCCACTACTAGACCATTCATCAGACGGGGCGTTTCCAGCGTCTGCTTAAAGGACCCGCGCTTGTCGAACACAGTCGCCGTGCTGCATTTATCGAAATCACACTGAAAAGAGACACGTTCGTGCAGACGGTTTGAGGCTCGTTCCACGGGTATTCGAATCCAGGATCAACCGGGTAGCACTTTTCGAATCTGAATGGGAAAGGGCTCCGCCCGTTGCCGTAGGGATTAGGGGGCGTCGTCGAGGAAGGAAATGAAAATTCACTCGGCCAGGATCCACGGGAAACGAGCGATTATTGGACAAGTAACCGAACGGCGTTTCGCAGGGAACGGGAGGGCAACGATGGATTTCCGGTAGTCAACGGGGGTCGCACGAAATATAATTGGTTTGCTAATGAATTTAGCGGAAATGGCAATTAGTTTCCATCGAATCTGCTGTGATCGATGACGGTGACGAACGGAATCGAATGCTCGCGTGGAGAATGATAATGTCCGGCTCTAGATTCGCGTTTAAATATTGCATCTATCTGCAGACACTGTCACTGCTGCATCGTTGCGTCATCAATAATATTATACGGCAAAATAGTGTGAATTTTGGTGACGACGAGGTGTTCTCATTGCAGTTCCGCGTAAAGATGCGGTTCGATCGATGTTCAGGTTTTGCCGAAAGACAAGGGACAAGCATGCTCCGTGCAAGAATGTCATGGTGGTTCGGTGGAAGCTCGGTTTTAAGCGATGCAAGCGTTACAAGCTTGGCAACGCGGGTGCGAGGAGGCCACCGGGGAATCCCCCGACGCGCCCGGTTCTCCCTAATTAACTGTTAAGTAAGTCACCGACAGCCCCTACTCGCGAGAGGATCGCGTTAAACCCGTGGTAAGGTCCCGGTGAATGGAGCCGTTTGGTAATTCATGAACACGAGGCGAAAGTCCGGCAAGAGAATCTTCGGGAAACTGCGAAGAAAAGACGCTCTCCATGGTGCGCAGCTTCAACGCCGAATGAACCGTTCGGGGAGTACCGTCTCAATACTTTCGGGACGCGAAACAAAATTTTGTTACGCTTAATCTGTTCCAACAAGCTCATTTTCGATACCGAGACTCGGTCTATTCCTAATCAGTGCTTTGGAGGGACCAAACACTGGCTTGATCTAGTTTCGAGCTAATTCAGACCTGGATGACGTCTAACGGAGACCTACGGCGAGTCTAACTGAGTGTGCTTAATTCGTGACTAATCGTCTAACTGAAGTCTGGTGCAAGCCTAACAGGGCGTGGAAACCGCAGACGCGAAGAAACAAGGGCGTCAATCACCGCAGAAATGTTTTCAATCCAATCTGCAAACTTCCAAATCCTGCGCAGACGTATAAAAGCGTGCTCCATTCGGTAGCGTCGGCCGCAGCGCCGTTTCAATCAACGAAAACGGTAACGAGACGTCTCGCGTCGCGTCGCGCCGCGTCTCGTCGGAAACGGTTCGTCACAAAAGCAAACCGCGCGTCGAACTAAAAAAAAAAAAACAACCGTCTAAGAGTGAAAAAAGCCTGGTATCTCTCCGGTTCGCAAAAAACGGGACGGACAAGCGTCGCTGATCCGACCGGAAGCGGCGGTCGAACGAGCAGCGACGATAACTCGACCGAGCGCGGACGATAGCTCCGCGGAAATGAAAAAGTCGCGGAAAATACGTCGCGCCGCTATCCTATTGTATCGAGCGCGGGCATAATGGATAGCGATACACTTCAACAGGTTAAAAACGGATCCCCCTCCCCCGCCCTGGTGTCGCCACGGTTTCACGAGATACGGGGTGGTTTGCTTAATATAGTTAGCGTAGTACGAATCAACGCGGTGCGCGGAACCTTTTGTTCGACTTTCGAAATGAACAACTTTCTGTTCGAGTTTTCAGAATCTATATTGAAAGAGTTCGGTGTTATACAGCAAACCGAGGATTAACCCCTGGCGTCCTGTTACATCGAGTCAGACTCGTGATGAAGATCTCGAACAGGATCTACTAAATACGTGTAATACAATCTTCCATCTTTTTCTATGAAATTATGAACGAGCTTCATAACTTGCAGCCACTGGAGTTCCATTTTCGTGATAAAAAAATACGGGGAAGCGGCCACAACGTCCACAATGGAACAAGCAACGATAAATCTCGGGGCTCGTCTCAAATGACACTCGCTCAGCATCAAGAATAGTCCAATTTCCTCATATTCGCGTGGCGACGCGCGAGGTGTCGCTTTCATCGTCTGCCCGGCTCGCTAATTGGACATTAAGCGAGCTCTCCTCGCAGTCTTGCTCGCGTCCGCCTAATTGACATGTTTTAAGTTCGTAAATATTTCAGCCCATTACCGATCCCGCCAATTAATCTAAAAAAAAAAAAAAACGAAAAACTCTGCGATCGATCTGGCCATCGCGATAAATTCGATGTTTTCCACATCATCGACTCGTGTTCGCGGACGTTGCTCGCGGCCCTCTAATTAAAAATAACAATTAATAAGAGGATGACGGAACACAGTTCGAAATAACCGGGAACTCGTTCTATTCCGTTGATCGTCGCCTCGGAAGCGCACTCGGCCCAAAAAAAGCTCATCTCCGTTATCTCTGCGAGTCTGCCCCGGAAATCTTGACGAATCATGGCCGCGAAAAATTCGAGCACGAAGCTCCGAGGGTCGCAATCTCGCGTCCTTGCTCCTTAACGAAGGTCCTCGGCGTCGTCCTACGGTTTACGGAAAAAGCTGCCGCGATATTGAGCCGAATTTGCATTTTATTAGCCGCGAGACTCCGCGGGCGAACGCCGCAACACAGCCCTGCAATTATTTCCGGACGCGGGAGACAAAATTGTTGCTTCCTGGAAACGGCCACAATGGCTCCAGAATCTTACGATCACGCTGGTACGCGCGGACGGGTTCAACTCGGTCCTAATCCCTTCGAAGAAGAAATTTATTCAACCAATTTCTACGTAACCACCTTCATACTACAGTTTATGAGCGTTCATATTTTTCTGTTTATTTTTGCTGTTTCGTTTCGTCATTCGAGAATTTTACGGTAACACCAGAATGAATGTCCATTGTGTCCTCACATTAAGTTTCTTCGCAATTACGAATTTAATCATTTTTCGTAAAGACACGTTCACGTAGTATTTTGTAAACGTAGATTTCGGTCTCCTTATTTATTTATGTTCGTGAGCACTTCGGCTGACAAATCGACTTTACCCAGTTTCTTCCGGTGTAGTTATTTGCAGGAATCTTTTGTTGTCGCTGTTAACACAGACTTGAAATCTATGCTGATAACAGCGGCGAAGTTTTTGTAACATATAATATTCCGAATATTGTGAATCTTCTGAAACTCCGTTCACTGAATCACTGGATCACTGAGGCCGTTGTAAAATTGCACTATACCAGTTTGTTCTGTGCCATCCGGAGGTGTTCGATTTTCGAGCCAGACCATGCAGAGCATGTATTCGTGACGCGGGAATGGTTCGTCCGCTTTTTGCCGAGCCACCGAACGGACAGAGTAACGAAGCGTCGTAATCCTGCCGCGACACTGTTTGACTTTCAGCTCGAAAAGCCGCGCTAACGAAGTCCCAGCGACTTCTACGGCCCTTCGAGCCTCGAAGGAACGAACGCTCCCATAACCTGGCCAAACGAACCAGTCTGCTCCGTTGATTCCGCGACACCCGTTGCATCGCGAAACGAACGGCCCCCGTTTAATTAATCCTCTCGCGCAGCAGTCTGTTCCAGCCGAAAGCGGCGCTTTGTTCTTGATCAGAGCGCTCGCTTTGAGCTCCCCTTTGGAAAAATAGAACCCGTCGCGCTTTTGCTGCCGACGTGCGAATAACGTGGCCGCTTTGTGTAAATATCATTAGGATGTTTAATTATAATCGGACGAGTTAATGAACAACGGTGAAAGAGAAGAGAGCAGATTCGGATGATCCGAGAACCGCGTCTCAGAGACGGTCAGAGATTGATCGACGGGGACCGGTGATCGCTGCGTTTCCGGCACGGCATCACGGGAAATTCGGTCGGCGAACAGGGACGGGCGATCGCGCAAACGAGTGTTTCGAGGCCGTGCAAACAAACGGCGGTCTAACGAACCGGCGAGTTCGCGCCAAGTGCCGTGTTCCGGCACAATGTCCCGTGAAACGTTTAAATGGCACGCATTAGCCGCGGGAACGGCCTCCTCCCCGCAGTTTCGCAGGATTTCGAAGCCGAAACCGTGTGCCCGACTCGGTAATGCAGGCGGATTGTTCGCCGCTGCCGGCCACTTTTACCCTAATGCCCGTACCCTCCACCCCCCGCACCCCGAGCCTGTTTCGTCGTAACACGGCGAATTAGGGGACCGAGTCAAACATTCGCGGCCGACGAGCGACTTCCGAACCTAAAATACAAGGAATTAACTATTATGAGCATGACATCATTAAATTATTAATGTAAGGTGACGTCCCAAATGTATTAACAGTTTTCCGGGATCTAGGTTTAAAATGCCTGGAATCAATCCATTTGCGTTATGCGCGAAATTCGCACACAGAGAATGCTGTAGGTCGACCGCATGATCCAGCATTTCGATGGCTTCTAGCGTCACCGTGGACGTGTTTGCTGATGTTTGCGAGGGCTGTAACGTCACTCGGTTTCCCGGGAGCGGTGTGTGCTCTCGCCGTGGCCCAGGTGGATCGGTGTACAGACGGTTTCGCCATATCCCGTGGACCATTCTCGACACGCTCGAGAAACCGTGACCGGGCCCTGATCCTCGAGTTTTCTACGTGGCTATTGTTCCCAGCGAGCCCTTTGGTTAAACGATCGGGCGAGTGGATGTCTCCCGAAGTTGTCCGGGGAGTTCGCGAACAAGACGAAGACGTCGAAGTGAACAGGACGGGATCGTCAGCGACAATGGTCGCCAATCGAATTTCCCGTGGAAATCGTTTCGTGCACGACGCAGATTTTCAGAGTCCGCGGACGGGCAAACGAAGTTACCGTCGCACAGCGCGCACGCAACAGCGAGCGCAATCAGTTGATGGACTATAGCGCGCGCGCTACGCTCGCGGCCGGATATGCACAATGGATTAAAATGATATTGTCGTCGGTGGCCGTTCGATTAAGTTTTATAAATGATGACGCGGCCCATGAATATTCAGCGGCGGGGAGCGACTTCCCGGGTCGCTAATCGCTCGGAAGGCAATCGAATCACCGGCTCTGACCCCCTTTACGATTCCTGGCAGCGCACCCGGACAACCGATTTATCGACCCGAGTTTTGCTTCTCGACACACAGTCCTTGTTTTCCCTCGCGCCCCAATCTGGATCGCCCTATCGCCAGGAAAACATTCGAAAACTGTTTTCTGTCTGATCTAATGCTAAGCTCGCACTTCTTCGCAGGAACGTAACTACGCACGACATCAAAATATTCCACATCAATTGCAACCTGGAGCGAAATAGAATTTCGAGAAAGTTCAATCATTTAAAAAAAAATGTAACAGTATTCGTAAATTCTTCTAATGTCTTCCAATCTTCCCTGTCATCTTTTCTCTTCCATCAATAGGAAGCGAGACACTGACCTGGTTTAAATATTAACACATACAATGGTTGCGTTCTGTCTTTTAATTTTAAGGTCTGGATTATTGTGGATTGCAGAAAAAGTTTACATTCTTCATCTTCCATCTCTCTATCTATTATCTAGTTCGATCGATTATCGACATTCCAGGAGGTCACGAGCATGTTCGAGTTCTCGATCCGGGGTAACGATGTGGTTCTTCTCTATTTAATACGGCAAACTCTCCCGAAGCTTTCAACAATTACGCAACGCCGTCAACCGTTACTTTTGCTTTGGGCCTCTCTCTATCTCTCTCTGCTCTTCTCTCTCTCTCTCTCTCTCTCTCTCTCTCTCTCTCTCTCTCTCTCTCTCTCTCGGTCACGTTGGCGCCTACGTATTTATAGTTTGACCCAATCTCACGGCGAAATCGTAAAACACCAGACGGCGGAGACGGCAACGGGGCGAGTTTACGCGGGCCTCGTCACGCTTCTGGCATTCGTTTTCGCCTCGCCTAACCGGTGCGACCAAATTAACGCGAGGAGGTGAGTAACCGTTGTTGCTCTCGACCTGCGAACATGAGCCGATTCTGCCACGACTGGAACCACCTACGCCGATTTTTAATTAATAAACCTACCGACGCTGGCCGGTTCCAGATTTTTTATTCTGCAATCAATGAAATTATAAGGTTGCCTTCGTGAGAATTGATTCAATAGCTTTTTAACTAAATTGATCGTAGCCAATGGATTTACCAAACCTTTTAGACGAATGATAACCTAAACAGTTTCGATCCCATAAGTTATCTGAAATCGACGGCCCCAAATGGGAACACCCTTTTTTCTGACGATTCAGTATTATAGATCAGTATTTAGAGGAATTGTTTCTGACAGAAAACTAATTATTTTCTTGCACAACTTCGACGCGATCCGAGCACACTGATCCGTTTACGCAAGGTACAATTTTCGCTAAAAGATGCATCGAGGTCTTAACCTGTGTTACGAGGGAATTACGCGTCCACGAGCTAGTGCCTCGGGGATCGGACAGTGGACATGTTGGTCGTTGGACCATCTAGTCATTTTCCAGCGATCGACCATGTCGGCAAACGAAATAATTCACGGTAACGGCGGCCTTCGAATCGGAGCATCCGCGGACAATGAAGAGAAATTACCAGGCAGGGGCGGGTTTTCTCGCGACCGACCAATGGCGGCGTCAGTCGGCTGCAATTTATCGCGTTTAACGGCGCCGACATCGCGCGCGCAAAACGGAGAAGAAAATCACGGTCGGTCCCTCCGATACTAGCTCTCTGCCCTCGGAAACGTAAACAGCCACGGCTCGTTTCTCAGCCGACGTGATACTGTCTTATCTCCCGGGTGACTTCGGCTCGGTCGGTAGTTCAGCGATCGTCCCGGAACGACAGCCACTTTCCAGCATCGAACGGATTCTCTCTCTCTCTCTCTCTCTCTCTCAGCTTCGAACTTCGAACCACCCGGAAAGAAATCCTTCAACTACACCGCCGAAGCCGACGGTCCAATTAACCGAGCGATTACCTCCGGAGGGCTGCATTATTTGCTCGCGTCGAAAGTATCGCGTTTGTCTGCGTTGTCTCCAAACAACGTCCCGGAATTAAGTTCGACGGGAACCGGTTGATCGAGTCCGATCCTCTTCCGTGGATATCTGGGTCATCTCGTTATCCGGGATGATCGTCCGACGGAGAAGTCGCGATTTATCCGGGATTAATTGAATCCGCAGGAAAGTCTCCGGATTTCGTGGATCGGTCCAGCTTCTTCTTCGACTTCCGCCTTGATTCTCTTTTTCTCTTGTTGGTCGACTACGATGTCTTGTTTTTTTCTTTTTTTTTTGGAATCGATAGAGACGAATACTGGTTTTCGTTTCTCCTTTTCCCCCGGTGTGTTTATTCCGCTCGCCGGAGCGTTTGTCCGGGATCAAAGCGCATTATCTCGAACGTCAGACGCAAATGCGAGTCGATTGCGCGCCGCGCTGTTGGTCACGCGTTGAATCCAATTATCTATTCTGTTTTCTTATGTCCGGGAGAGCATGCTCGAGCCCCGGTTACCGCTTCTGACCCCTTTGATCTCGACAATGGACTTCCCGTGGATTTATTCGAGGGCGTTACCATACGCTCTCCCACATGGATACAAAGAATTAACGCATTCAGGGAGAGAGTCTTTTACGGATAGAGCGAGCAAGGGGGAGAGAGATAGAGAGACTTAATTCCGGTTGCGACAGGTAGCTGTTGCTAGACAACTCTGTACCAGCGTTCCGTTAGAAATATTAAAGCGCGCCGAGGAAAAGCATCCCTCCATGAAAGAGAGCTTAATATGGGGAACTGCTTTGCAGTTCTCGAGATCATCTGGATGATGAATTTATTAAACGAGACGACTTCATCAAGGATTTTTCGTGGTGCGTTAGTTCGCTGGGGTATACACAATCCTCTGACGAAGGCAAGGGGATTGGTGAAAAATTGGTATGCATTGGTGCATGCTGATTAATCCAGCATTCATGGGGGACTGTACATTTGTTGCTGGAGCTGTACCTTCTAATCTTTTTCGAAAATCAATTCGTGCGACCTTTCTGAAAGGTGGTATCCGGACATAAACAACCGAGGTTGCCCACGGCGGGAACTGTAAAAAAGGAAGAATGGAACTTCTGTTCAGAGCAATTTTTATTTTCCACGAAGATCCGTAGTCTAGTCATTACGCTGTTTCCTCGTCTCGGTTCTAGTTTAATAAAGTCGATTGCTTAGAATTTACCGAATTTTCGCGACCGCTGACTGGTCAATCGGCGCGTTAAATTTCCGTCGGGAGGCGAATCATTAAGCCTAACGATTCCGATTGCGTTTCCGGATCCGTCGACGACCGGTCATCGAGGTAGGATTCAGTTTTCGGTGAAGACAAGCCGCAGGAGGCCATTAAATCGTGGGTCCTTTAGCCGCGGGGCGTTCGTGCTCGCAATTACATCGCGTTCGTGTCGCGAGCCTACAGGATTTGCACGTTCCGGCCCGCCATTAAGCCGGAGAGTGGCGCAATGACGGGACGCATTGGCGAGCGCCATGGAGCTTGCTGTACCGGGCGGTTTCTGGACGTCGCGTACCGCGTCGCCTCGTTGGACAATTGTCGGGCTCCGGGATCGGGATCGAGGGGGTGGCTCCTTCACCGATGGAGCTAATGCCGCAGGGAATTTCATGTTTCCCGTGCAGCTCTTGTACAAGCATCGGCACAAAGACAGATCCGGGGGAGTTATCCATTGGCGTGTTGCGACCGGCCCAACCCCGGTTAAACTCGCTCGGTCCGTCTCAAAAGACCGGCTTTCTCTGATCCGGCTGAAAGCCAGCCCCGCTGCCGCTGCCGCTCGTGTCAGCCTTTCGCGAAGCCATTTGCGAAATGATTTCGCTGTATCGTTCCGCCACGCCGGGCAGTTTGATGCACAAGAGTCGCGTGATTAACCTCCGGCAGCGTTATCACGGAAGCTACCGACGTGATACCACGGTTTTTGCGTCCGCGAGAGACACGCGGGGTCCTTTGACCCTTCCGACCGGCGACAACCCCACTGAAAGCCGACAAATGGACCGGCAGATGGTCGTCTACGAGCTAACGATCGTCTCGCGCATCGGCTTTGTCCGAGAGTACCTCGAAACAGGGCTGGCTTTAGACGGAAGATACGCGAACGCGATTATCAGGCACGATAAAATTACAGCGAGGTGGACAATCGACTCGACGAGAGTGATTAGTACCTCTGTTCTCGAGATTAGGGGCGCGTGTGGAACATGCGAGCAGAGAATGATTTCCCGTGCTCGTGGAATTATTGGAACGAGAGACAAGACGAGTGGGAGATTAGGGATTAACTTCTTGTGTTTGTTCCTCTGAATCGGGGTGAAAAATAATGTTTTAGCGGCCTGTCGAGGGTTGTGCATGCTGTATGCAAGTGGGAGGGTTGTTTCCGGAGACTGACATGAGAGGGCAATTTTTTAGACATGTGTAATTTGCGAATTGCTGATCGTTTCTCTATGCACAAAATATTCGTACACTGAAGAAAAACACTAATTCCTCTAAGCCTGTTAAAATCGAAAACAATTTTCTTGTCAACGCACGCACCCTCCGAATATCCAATGCGTCACGCTCGCAAAAATTCAAGCACGAACCAAAAGAAAAAGGAAATTCGTCATTGTAGAAAATACCTAAACAATTCCCCAGATCAACCCTATTTTTCCAGGATCCACCCTCGCCGAAATACCTCTCGGAATTCATTTCGTTCTCTGGGCAGACCTGGATGGGATCGAGACCCGTTCCGGATCGTGTACACATTCAATATTTTTCGTGGATCGACACCTCGCCGCGGTTCTCCGTATCCATTAAGCCGTGCTCGCGGGATCGGGATGATTTCACGCGACCCAGAAATAGCAAACGAGAAGAGGCGTTCACCGGTGTGTCTCTGTGTCTATTTGTCGGCCGGCTTTCGAGATAACGAGACCAGATCTCGGCCCGCAAACGACCCAATTCTCCGAGCGCGAAACTGTCGATACCGAGGAGGGAAGCTCGGACAGGGAGAAATGGAGGGTAAAGGAGAGAAAAGAGAGATAGGGACGAGAGAATGAGGAAAGAACGTAACGACGGCATCGATCGAGCCGCGGAAGAACCTACGGAGAGAGACCCGCTGCTCTCGATCCCCCTCTGTCCCTTTCTCTGCTCGGGAAAAAATTGAGTTTACGGCGCAGGATGTGTTCTCCCTGCCTCCCCGGGATTCCCAGTGCTGAGAAGCCGCGACGAGGCCGACGATGCCTTTGGAGAATGTTAACAGGTTTCCGCCGGCAGTCCTGCACGACCTCTTTCCCATAAAACCTGTTTCCGAGATCCTCCCGACCGTCATTCCGAAAAATTTTATCTGCGACCCTTCGTCTACCTTCCGAAATGCCATTAGAAAAATTGGAGCTCTTCCAGCTGCCGCAGAAAACAGACAAAGAGTCTATGGATAGGTATCTATTGGCTACAATGCTACTAAAAAATTTAGTTCACAAAAAATACAGGACTAAAAATACAGAACAAGATATTCTTTTCAATTTTTATAATAATACGATGTGTTTATACCAATATCTTAAGTCTTTCGCGTTGCATTTTTAGACAACTCAGCCGACCTTTCCTCGCTGAGAAAAATTAAAAAAAAAAAAATCGCCAGAATCCGCCTAACCCGACGATTGCTCGCGACACCGCACCGTCGAGATTGAAAGAGCAGTACAATTCGTTCTCCGAAGCAGAATTTGCCTGAAAACTGGGGAGCTAAAGAGATTATTTTTACGAGCGGCCTGTGAATCACGATTCGATCTCGCGGTACCGGCAACACACTTTTTACAGGGCAGAAAGAATTCGTTTCTCGACGAGCAGGGAATAAAAGCGTTCCCGGTTTCACCTCCGCGATCCAACAAACCCTTAATTTCCCCGGGAGTTTTCCCTTTTTTATTGATTCGACCGCTTCATTTTCCTCTGTTCCCAGGCTCCTCCGGGCTTCTGCTTGATTCAATTTCCCCGAGCATCTTTCCCTTTCTTCAATTCCCTTCCCCTCTGTTAGCCGCCCCTCCGCTCGCTGGCATTCACCAACCCCTTGCGCGCACGCGCGCGTGGTATTACGTGCACGTTGCTTTGCTTGGCCTTCCTACGCGTGTTTCTTCTCTCCCCCCAACCCCGATCCTTTTCTTCGGACTTTCTCTTTTGTCGGTGACGTCCCGTTCGCCGAACCACCCTACTTCAGTTCGTTCCTGTCCTCTGGTGCATAATTCAAGGGGATTGTAGCGTAGATCACCGATCTGCTTCTACCAGAACGCTAATGGAGATTAGGATCGAGGACACCTGCAACTTGTATTACCCCGGAACGTCCAGAAAATCGCGCACCCCCGGGAAACGCACCCCAACTTTATACATTGTTTATTATCTGGTCAGAACGGACATTTTTGTATCAGAAATCTACGAAAAAGTAAGTTCATTGTCTTGGCTTCTTTGGATACGAAATGTTTGTACCATTGAAAATCGACAGTTCGCTCGTTTTGGCTTCTCTGAATGAGTAACAATGAAACTACTAATTAGCCCTTGACAAAATAATTTTCTGTACATTGGAGATCGACAGCTTTTTTCCTGCTTCTCTGCAGGGAAATGTGCAGTCCTCTCCCTACCCATTAGAAGACCAAAGTGTTTTTAATTACGTTCATTATTGCACAATTTTGACGGAAGAGTAACGATAATAATAGATATTTATAGCACGCTCAGCCCTCGGAGGAATCGAGAAAAAAGAACGTTTTTAATTATGGAGTACGAGAGGCAGGACAATTTGGGCGAGAATGGTGTTTAATTGAACTACATTAGACGAATGATGATAATAAGAGTAATTGGTCTTTATTGCACAGTCTCTAGAGAGAATGAGAGAAAACAATGATAGAATATTTACAATTGCAGAGCACCGAGCAGGATAATTTAAACGGGAATGACGTTTAATTCTGTTCCACTGGTCGAATAATAATAATGCTAAAACTTTATTAAACAAATTTGCGATGTAAATATACGAGAAGAGAGATAGATTATTTACGATTACAGAGTACCAAAACGGCTTCAATGAGAATAGCCTTAATTCGAGCTTCGATGAACAGTATTGTTACTGTTGTTATCAGTGATGTTGCTTCGGATCCAATTCCGTTTGAATCGTTATTACTATTTAGAAATCATAGATGTTTTAATCGATTTACGTCAAGATCGAAGAATTATTCAACCAAGGGTAATGGTTCGGATCAAGGTCGAAGAAGAACGAAAATGGAATTGTGTGGGTGGTGAATTGTCGGTGCTATTTTCATTGATGGTATCAATTCTCCCATGGGATCGTCTGCCGCATCTACATCGAGGGATCATTGCGCGAAAGGTTTATTGTCATTGCTAGTTCTATCGATTGTGTCAGCATCGTCTCGCCATCCTCCGATGCGTCAAAATCAAAGAGCCATTGCAGTTGCAAAGCAACGACAATAAAATCGCATAGGAGGTAAATTGCCAACAGAACGAGGAAAATGAAATCGCATGGGAGGCGAATAGTCGATCCTAGTTCCATCGACTGCACCAATTTTGTCCCGTGATCCTCCAATGCGTCAAGATGAACGAATCATCGCGTCAGCGTCCCGACTCGTGATGGCGAACGGAAGAAAATAAAAAGCTCGCGGGCGGTGGGATCGCCGGCGCAGATCGCGCTCGAAAATCGGAATAATAAAGCACCGGGATTGCGATCTGCTTCGACAAATGGCGCGACCAAATTACACCGGTGAAATGGTTACCGTTTCCCCGACGATGGTCGCGGCGCTCATCGAAACGCCATCACTCCACGCCAATCATCGTTCCTGGAGCGAGAGTCCCGGGCTGTCGGCCGATGACGATCGGCCGTCGATCGATCAACGGGAATATTTATCGTATCGATGCCCTCCCTGTCCATCCGAATCAGCGGATATCAGGCATTCCCACATTTTTTTTTTAGCTCGCGTGTTCTGGCTCGAATTACAACGCGGAATGCGGATAGCGACTGGATGCGACGTTTATTTTTAAATTGAACATTCCTCGCTCGACATTTGTCCGGCCGGAAAACGATTTCGCCGATTCCCGATCCGATGACGAACTCTAACCAACGTGGAATCGAAATTCACTCGGTATAATAGCTCATTGTTATTCTATAAAATTGTATTTTGTCCACTGTTGTCCATGCCTTAAAAAACTTTAGAGAAAGTTCAATACTCTATATAATATTGCTACAAGATGCTTCGAAAATGCAACTAAAAAGTTGTACTCGTACATATATCTTGTTTCTAAGAAATCACTTAAATAATCTTTGTGCAAGTCCAGTTTTCAATATAAAATTTTTTAGCAGTGTAGAAAAGACTCTGACACAAAGATCTAAGCAAACCGCAATGCAGAACCTCCTCTAATTTTGTTTTAACAATCCTTTGAACGAAAGCGGTGTTGATTACTTTCCGAATTAGTTCATTTTTGAGCCCGTCCGATCGATCGATCAGGTAAATAAATGGCTGTAGGCGAGAGTGCGATTCATAGCGATAATAACCCAATTTCCGTGTGACGTCAGCCGGTGAACGTTGCAGCCTTGATCAGGTCCGAAAGATCTGTGTCAAAATGATCTTGAACGATCGATTTCGTAGTATCGCGTTTCTTTTCCGTTTCGCGGACTCGCCGGCGCACGCGCGATCGCCTCGCGTGCCGACTTTTTCCGTCGAATTTTCATTACCATACTCGATATGGTTATTCCGATACTTCAGCAGATCGTAGGCGGACGAGGGCAATTGATATTGTGGTATGCGTTTCGAGCTGCAGCACGAGCGCTTTTCAATTAAGCACTTCATCGAGCCCCGCCGCTCGATACCCGAGAGCACCACCACCATCCGTTTCCGGTGGCCTCGAAATTTTTACCAGTGCTCTCGATAAACATTCGCTCGCCGACGATCAGAATTCCGAGTTATACCGACCCGACGGGAAACTAATTTCCCAGAAAAAAAACCAGCGCGATCCATCGCGTCTGTAATTACACCCCTCAGTCAAGTTGATTAGACAGACTATTGTTTCGATTTCCACTATCGGCGAGTGTCGTTCTATTTTCTATCTGCGCCATCTTTAAAATATCAAACTCTCCGTTCTCATTCGAGCTTTCACCCTTTTGATCAAATATTAATTATATTCCGTCTGCATTCTTCTCGACGATATTTTAATAAATATATTTTTCATCCCCCTATTTTCCTATTTCAATTATTGTTATTATGTTTTGTGCGTATTTTGGGACACCGCAGGCGGTTTCATGAAAATATTTCCTTTCCTATAAAAGCCTGCGATCGCTTTGAAAAAAAACCCGAACAAATTACGCGCTGTGCGTTTTGTTCCACCTCCATTGTTTTCCATAAAATAAATTTTTGATCCCCCCCGGTGAACTTCGAAAAAGGCAGTCATAAAAAATAAATAGGGAATATTCGCGTGTACTTGTCAAAAAAGTTTTGTTATCACGTGCCACACCTCCGGTGAATATATTTTCCAGTCGTATAATCACACCTGTGAACTTTTCAGTAAAATTGATTTAATTTAAAAAAATCGTTCTCGATAGAATTTTAATGGAAACGATACTTTATAGAATTTTCGGAGCATGTGCATACTCTATTCAGACTATCAAAGATGCATTTTAAGTATCCACAATGTAATTTGTTAATTAATTTCCTCCCGATCGGAAAATCCTCGAAATTGAAAGGCGAAATCTCCAATTAAAAATTTCCAATTAAAATGCCAAGCGGCTCGACAGGGGTTTTCTGATTTTGTCCCCGGGACAGCGTGCAGTTTGAGAGTTAGCCCGCAGTTACGAAGCAAATTGAACAACTGCAACGACAAAGCCGGGTTTATTTTTTCCAGGGAGCAATTTCCGTTGGGCGCGGGCGGCCCGTAACGAGACCGAACTCGATTATCGCTCTATTTTTTTCCTCCCGCGCTCATTATCGGGCCCGGGGCTCTTATCCTCGGGCTGATTACGTGCCTTTGAGCAATCTCCTCTATCCCCGGAGCAGAGCCACCCAGAATTCGGTGGCGATGCGTGATCCCGAACTATGGTAGTCTCCTCTCGCAGACGGTCCCTTCTTTGCTTCATATTCTCGCTTTTCGTACTCGTCAATCAACTTCTGGGGCGTTAGGGGTCTCAAATATAATTCAATATTCACCACCGGTAATTTCGCTTCATCATATTTTTAACTCGAATCATCTTAAAGAATAATATCATTTCTTTCCCATTGTTTCGACAACGATTTTCAATTGAGAACATTTCGGGAACGATTTTTTCAGCCGAAAGGGGACCTGATCGCCGACAGATGAAAAACACGGAGGAACATTTTACGACGATGTTCGAGGCTCCCAGGGCAGAGCCGGGATGAGGAATCGCGCGGTCCCCAAGCGTGAATTTCGTTTTTCGTTCCCCGTCAGAATTCTATCATTCATTTCTCGTCTGGCGCGGTGGTTGCGCCGCAATACATCATTCCGCCGACGTTCCGCGTGCACGCGTACGAGCCCGGAACACTTTCTCCACGCCCATGTGCCAAGGTAAATATACAGGGTGGGGCAAACAATGTACTACGAGTTGCTTCCTCGGAAACCTCAACCGACCCTCATTTCTTTTTAAACCAATTTCATCTTCCACGTCTCCCGTCATTCTATCAATTTCTCATCCCGTCTAAAACTGTTCAATTTACAAATTTCGACCTGCCAGCTTTCACGAAAAATTTATTATTCGCAAAATGATCGTTTTATGTAATTAAAAAGGATCAGAATATACCGAAGCATAATATGCCCCGTTTCTCTATTTATTCTATTCGATTAGATTTACAATTCCGTTCAATTTTAGCAAGAATGTGTGCCTTTCGAGCGTTTCCTCGTTTCTCTGCGAACGTTATCTTATTCCACTTGAAGGTCTATTTAATTCAAACGAAAATTTTAACCCTTTGAAGCTTGAAATGTTAGCCCAGAAAATATTATTGCTGACCAAACAGCCTGAAACAGCCCGCGTTCTATTTAATTGAGAGATATAGGAATGGTATTTCTTGTTGCTTTAGATTTCTGTAATAACTTCGCTTTATTCCATTTAATTTGAAGCAGCGTTTGGTCCCTTTGATCCCTTAGTTGTCGATCTAAAAAAAAATGATTGTCGATCAAATAACCACTTTCCTCGTCCTACTTAAGTAACACTAAATTAGCTGTATCCATGAGGAATAACTCAACAAATCTATTTCATTGGGTGTATGTTATGAAAACA
The DNA here is from genome assembly GCA_028454255.1 of Halictus ligatus. Classification (NCBI taxonomy): domain Eukaryota; kingdom Metazoa; phylum Arthropoda; class Insecta; order Hymenoptera; family Halictidae; genus Halictus; species Halictus ligatus. The sequence goes on from CM052143.1 coordinate 5,880,889, forward strand.
GTGGCGAAAAGTTTTCATACATACGTTCTTCCTATTATTACAGAGCAATAAAAAAATGCTCCAGAAACGTAATATTATTCCATTTCAAAAGAACTGTTCGTTCAATTCAATCTCCCAGTTCAGGGCCCGGAGAAAATGATTGATGATCAAATGATCAGGTCCAGCGATCTATGTGATTGAAAGAGGTAGAATAGGGGTTTGTTGGGGATTCGGAAAAGGCAGCTCGGGGTAGTTTATTCGACCCACCCCGTGTATAACGCGTTCCCCGGGCCAGTGGAGGGAATATTCTTCGTTCAAGGCGGCACAAACCTCCTATCCTCCCGACATTGTTCACCGCCCACGCGTCGAAACCCGAGGGTGATGTACGATTCATCGGGAGCCAGCAAATTGGAAGGGTACGTCGTCCCGTTGATACCTTGCGTGTATCGCCAGGATATTCTGTTGCCTTGGCGACTCCGGCTTCCTCCAATTAACTCTCTGCTGTGGCCACAGGGGCGGAACCACGGATTTTTTTTCGAGGATTTCTGGATAACCTCCGGGACGACACTACTGCTCCGCAAACGATAAGAAATTTCGGGAAAAACACTTCGAAACCACCAGCTGAAATCATCCCAGTAACTCCTGAATTTGTCTCGTTACCAGCTAAACGCTAGTAAATTATGAAAATGAATTCCTGCTGTACCGTACGTATTAAAAACAGACTGTTATTTCCGAGAGGATTATACATTTGGAATTTATTTGGCATCATAAACAAAATTGCGAATTTCGCGTCTCTCTCACGCATTACATTCCCTGGAACAGGCTGATGCACAAGTAATTTTTAATTTTCTGTTACGTTCGGGAGGATATTGGAGATCGGTATCGGGATTCAGCGGTGTATGAATTACATTTTTCAACTGGAATTATAGATTAACGGAAGCGGGGCAAGTCGACTGAAAATGGGATAAAAGTGATTTAAATTAAATAATACTCCACCGATTGTTTAATATAGTATTTGACGAAAAATTTAAGGGTGGCAATCCCTATTACGCTCGGTAACGGAGTTTCGCACAATATTCCGCTCACACAAAGAGACAGGATGAAATGATAAAATATCGAAAAAATCAGAATTAATTTTTAAGTTCTAAAATACTGGGTGTAATCGTGTCGTTAGCCTAATCGGAGGTTTCCGACGCAAGACATTCGAAAAACAGCGGGTCGACCCGCGATTCCCATCGATCTCGCAAGCGAAACGAATCAACCTCGATTGCTCCGCGGAACTTGTGCCCGGTAATTGGAACGTTCGCCGTGATATAGACAGCCGAACGTTGGTTCCTCGTTTCAATAATTGATATTGCTTAATTGCGTGAGGCCGGGGAAGAGAGGCAGAGAGAAAGAGAGAGAGAGAAAGAGAGAGGGAGAGAGTACGATTTTTGCCCGCGCGACCCAGGGATCGTTCGAGTGTTTGATTTGCAGATTAGTCGGCGCCGTTCTCGTACCATCGCGGGAACCAGGACAGTTTACTGTGTCATGGATCTTCCATCAAGGTGAGCAAACTGCGGCCTGGTCGCTGCCGCAACGACTTTTGCTCACGATTTTTCTCCAAGTCTTTTCTACAACTGCTCATCTGCGAGAGAAGCATTACACTGGATGTATAATATATTCCACAATTTGTAACTGTGTCACTTGGTAATTATATAAAGCTGCGAGAAGATCGCGTACAGTTGAGTGACGTGTTCGTCAAATGAATTACGATCTTCGATAAGATACTTTGTCAAAGTTTGGCAAGATTCTGTTGGTAACATTCTTTGATGAGATAAGAATATTTCATGCTATAAGTTGGTAGTAATTAGATGAGTCTATTTGGAGAAACACTCTGCCAAGGCCCTTTTGAGAAACGCTTTTGGTAAACTCACTTTGGCAAGACCACTTCACCAGGACACTTTCTAGGACCGATTCAGATAAGGTCCTTATGGTAGGACCCTTCTAACATTATTATTCCGACTGGACTCTTTTGACAGGGTAATTCTGACAGGACCTTTCTGACACGATCCATTTTGTAAGACTTTTTTTGGAGGATCGTTTCGGTAACACAATTCTTGCAAAATCGATTTTAGCAACGGAGAATCTGATTAGCCGAAGCAACTCACTTTCCCAAATCGTTGTAAACAACGCTAGCCCACAGCACAATCCTCGATCCTGTGAAAGACCTCGATCAGCTCAACAAGACCAATTAGGAGATGATCGCCGACCAATTGGTCGCAGCAACAGGGACAATCAATCCGGTGGCGCGGGTGTCTATCAGCTTTGGCGTTCGGTAGGAGGATTGGTAGAGCGAGGGCCGAGGCAATTTTTTCGCGGAACATCTGCCGGACACGTTTGGATCCGGTTTCGGTTCCGGCCTGCCGGATCGATTGGCCCCGTGCTGTGCTGTCGCCGCGAATTAGCCACGGCTTCGGAACGGAGCGTTTTGGACGTCGGCCTAAAACCGCCAGATTTTCCCGCGGTAGTGGCGAAACGCCTGTCGCTCTTTGAAACCGGGCTGCCCGATTTTCCCTTCGCAACGGTCTCTCTCTCCGGATGGAAAGCATTTCTTTCTCGACGGGAATACTAGCGTTGGTCGCCAGGGAATCGCGTTCCCGCACACGACTACGGCCCCTGGAATCCATGCCAAGAATCTCGACGGATTATAAAAGTTCGCGGCGGATTATTTGCGGAATTCGCGCGATACCCCAACCGCTGTTGTTGCCTCTATCTATCGCTGAAAATCTGCATTTTTGAAAACGGAATCCCTGGCCCCCTGTGAACAGCCATTTCCGGCGCGCGCCATCAGCGGCCTCGTTTCCACACAATGATTTTGTCGATCCCTTCATCCAACAACGGAATTCTGGATTATTTCTCTTTACAGTCTCCCTGGTGAATAAAAATGTCTTAACTTGGAATAGAAGTACAATGAATATCAACAAATAAGAGACAGGAGTATCCAAACTATTCCACGTTCAGGATACGTGTTCGACGAATCTTCAGAACTGCCCACGCAGGTGTTAGAAGGTTGCAGACTCCGGCTGAAGGGTTTAATCGTCCCCGCCGAGGGAATCAATTAAACCGATCCCCAGATTACAACAGGCAATTTGCCACTGATAAATTCGCCCCGACGGAATGAATAATGCATCGTTGATTGATAACGAGGAGAAGAAGGATCGCTGAGAGACAGAGTGCGAGAAGGGAGAGTAGGAACGTCGTGCTCGCAGCACCCTCTTGAAGAGATCAAGAGTCACAAGGGTGAAGCCGATTGAGAGATTTTTCAGAACCCCTTTCGAGGGGGAAGCTCTCTTTCGTCCCATGGTATTTAAAGAGTATCCGTGGGGTTCGCACAGCTACCCGGCTTTCTTCGGGTCCTTTGTCCCCATGAAACAATCGGCTGAACTCCCTGCACGGAATAATCCTTGCAGAATTCGAAGGAGACCTGCGAATTCGAACGGGAACGACGCGCAAAAAGCTTTCTAGCAGAACGTTCAAGTATATTTTTAATTAAACACGCCACTGCAACCGACACTCGTTGATTAAAAATTAATTCGCAACAGAGATGCCGGTTTCTGCGAAGTGTTACGGACGTGGCCTGGTTTCAAGATCAGGATCCTCGAGCCTCGATCAAAATTGCTAATTAATAACATATACTATCCACGAAATGTTCGAAAACATTATTTTCCATTTCATGATGATTTAATAAACTGTGTTGCGAGAGAAATGTATTTTAAATGGAAATACTGCACTGTCGAGAAAAATTAAACTGCGCTAATTAATTTTTTATTACATGCCTGGTGGAGGGGGACTGTAATCACTATTTCAGGAAGAGCGCTTCCGGGCCAGTTGCCTGATGAAATATTAATAACCGAGCCTTTTACAAACGCAAATGACTGCTTCATCCATTTTACTTATTCAGTTCCAATTATTCGGAAAATTGTAAAATATATTCCTCCTGCTGGGTAACTTGTTTAAACAACTCCAATATTGTAACTATACTTCCTGAACACTACCTGAGAGATTATCAAAGCTTTACAATTAACTGATTTATACAAACCGCATTTTTCAACGCGGTTACACAAGAGACCACTTTTCCGTTTGTTTAACTCCCTTTATTGTCAGTAAATTCATGTTTAAAATTTAATAGAAATTTTTATCACACATATAATTTATCGGAAGGATCTTAAAAAGGGAGGTGCGAGCCCAAAAGGGTCGAAAACGATGACCGAAAAGGTCCCTCGTGCCGCTAGAAGGTTCACGCAGTAGAATAGGCCAGAGCTTGGTCAGACGGCCGGTGATTAAATCGAGAGATTTTCGGCTCGCGACCACTTCCGGCCGGAGCAAATTAAATTCCGTTTCGATCGTCTGTTGCGGGCCGCCTCGCGCTGTCTGGCACACGAAACGAAATCGAAGACGAGGTCTTGTGTCCAATTTGTCGCTACGTTCTGATCCAACGTCTCCGTCGACACTGATTTATGTCGGCGGGGCCCTCTTCCTTGATACGGACAGCTTTGGCCACGATATATCACCGTGGCGATCCGGCCGTCGATCCGCGATCGATCGTACCTTCGTTTCGGCACACACGACTCCTCCGAGCAGCTCATTTTGCCCGGCATCGTTGTCTTTCGGACGAATTGTCAGCCGATTGAAATCGCCGACAGCCACCACAACCACCGATCCCACGGTGACGCTGCTCTGCCGGTGTTGGGTCACTTTCTACCCAGGTTGCAATTTTCAATACACCGTCCCGACCCGATTTTCTGCACCAAAGAATGCTTAAAGGTAGGTAGACCAAAAAAGAAAAAAAAATGAATTTAAATTATTTATTTATTCAGTTTTTTCCATTTTTATCTTTGTTTTAGGAATTTACTAGAATTTAATCTTCAAGTGGACTTAATAATGCAGAGGTTCAATTAACCCCTTATTGTACTATTTTCCTTGTTGTTACAATGATTGGAACCCAGATTTAATAATTTCTTAGTACGAAAAGAAAAATATTTTTTGCTGTACAATGTTAACTGCTGAAACGGAGATTTCATTTTCTCCTAATTTTGATGAAAGGGTGAAATAAGGGCTAGGATGTAGTGAGCATATACCAGAATGGATGGTACAGAGTTAAACGAGATCCATATTTGTGTGTGCAAAATTGTTTCTTTCACAGTTTCTCAGAGAACTGGTTTCCCGAATGAAAATTAAACCGAATAGTTCCACGCGTTTCCATCCGTTTGCGGGAACTTATAATTATTCCGAATGCTTCGCGTAGTTTTGCTGCAGGATACGTTGCTCTGTTTTTTAATACATTAACTAAAATCCTGTGGAATACTTTCTTGGCGGATACCACTGGCACACACACTTGTCCTTGAATAACGATTTCGTCTAAAAATTGTTCTGCAGGTCCTGTTTGATTATCTTCATTTACTTCGTTCATAACCATCCTTGTATGATACATTTTTCCTCGTTTCAATATTTTCTTCATTTATTGATACATTTTGCTGTTTTATTTCGAACCGTGCACATGTGATACATTTTCCTCCATTCCAATTTCAATAATATCCTGTTCATTCCGTCATATTTAATAATGATTACAGCAGGAAATTATTTTACATTTTATAATTCCTCGTATATATTTCCTGTACACGTAACCATGTCCAACTCCTCTTAATATTAAATATCAGATTCTGATGTGATTAAATTGAAACAAGAATAGCTTTTTCAGGACAATTTCTAGATGTGTACAATTTATGTGGATTTATGATACGACTCGCGATTTTATGCGAAATTACGAGCAACGCAGTAGGTGGCTGGCAAAAGGCGAACTCGGTTGAAATCACTATTTTTCCAGAATCGTCTAAGGACGCTCGCGGATTGTTCAGAATGCAGGTCGCGGCCCAGCCACGTGTAACGCAATATTGCACAAGTTTTGCGGAAGTTTCGGGTAAGAGGGTGTTTCCGTTGTCGCGGGAGCGCAGACAGTTGAATATTACACGGGGGCGCTCGCAATGCTCCCTAATGCGGTGGCGGAGGATGTTCCGCGCGCGGAAACAAGTCGCGGCGTTTCTTCGAACCCCGAAGATCACCTCAGCTCGAGAAACCATCCCCCGTTCTGGTGAGCATCGGTTCTCTAAGCCGCCTCCGAAAAGTAGTTTCCCGAGGAATCCTCCCGGTGAACCCGAAAATTCCGATTTTACAAACTTTTCGAAACTTTGCAAGTTTGTAGAGCATCTCGACAGCACCGGGCCATCTTTCTCCGCTACTTCTGCTTCCCGAAAACATCCTTGAAACGTTAATGTATGTCTTTCTGCGTTGGATTGTTGAACATGAATTGCTGGACATCTTATTCTGTCTCCTGCAATTTTTATGGAATTTATGCTAGATTCATTGAAGGAAAGTTTGAAATAACTTCGTATATGATTTGGAGAAATTCAGCATTCTGGTAGATGGTTTATTCAACGTATATTGTGTTATAGTGAGAGGGAATGACTTCACCGTTTCATAAAATAATATTCTCAGGCTGTACGAAACCTGCAAAATTTCGCATAAAGGTATTGAGGCATATTCCCTCCGCCCGAAGAACAAAAAATATTTCGAGCAGCTCAAGTGTCATAATAGATCCCAAAAAATGGTCAAACATAAAACATGCGATCCTTTCATGCAACGGCAGCATTTCGTACCGGGTTCTAATTAGCGTTAATGAGGGTAGTTTTTCCTGCTTATGGGAGCTCGGCAGAATTGAATTCCCGGATATTCAGTTTTGCGATCCGTGTTCCAAAAAGGATGATTCCGGTGACCGAAAACCGTCGATCGCCACCGATATCCGCAATCGTGACGCACCGTCGGAAATCGTAGCCGATCCATTTATGTAATTAATATGCCGGCCCCTCCGCTCGTCCCGCTCGTCCTGTCCCCTGCTGTCGCAATTAACGGTAATGCAGCGTATGTCGAATCAAATATATTATTGCGAGATCGTTAGTGTTTCAATTACAAACTGGGCATGAGCATGCACGCCGGGGGTTGACCGGCTCTCGCACGGAATCCGCGGTGCGTTTAATTAAACAGCTTCGACCGGGGCGCGAGCTCTCGCGATTTCTCGCGGCGGGCGCGAGGGAATCTCATCCCCCTCGACCACCCTATCTACCCCTTTCGAGCGCAGATTGCACCCTGAAAGTCGTTGCTCGCCGCCTAGATATCCGGTCCCCGCTTATCCGCGCCGTTTTAATAACGCGATCCACCGGGGAATTCAATTTTCATGATTCCCGGCGTGCCACTCTCCCCCTTTGTGCACGCGCCGCGGAAATTTTTATCGTCTCTTGTTTCGGTTAATCCCCTGATCGATCGAGAACCTTTTCGCCCGTGTTGCTAATGCTCCTGTTCGATACGATCGATGCAAAACATTTCTACTTTACATAAAAATCCGCGCTCTTGTCAACGTAATTTTGCATTGATAAGTTCAATAATTGTACACTGTTTTAATTGGACAGTGGTATTTTAATCCGTTAACCGATGCAGACAAACTGAACGCATGCAGAATAATTTTTCATACCTAGAAATGTCATAAAAAATGTGATAAATGCATATATTTTGTGCGTACGAAGAAATAAAACAGCACATCTCTTGCTTATTAAAGGTGAAAATAATATTTTCTGCCGACGTAGATTATGAGGGGTGTTTCCTGGAGTGGATTTAATACGGTCGGAAAATCAGTTTGAAACGACGTTACCATGCAGACACAGGGGCCGCGTTTTCGGCTACGAGTGCCTATTTGTATGCGCATCGATATGGGAATTCGTATGGTAATGCGGTCGTGGGTTGCTCGCCCTCTCCGACCACTCCGAATCTCACTCTGTCTCCCTCTCATATATATTTTTTTTTCTCCTCGCGCGGCCATGCGTGGGTCCTCTTCCTCTTCGGGGAGGACCCCCTGCCGCGATGACGCCTATCAATCATGCCTGACAGAATGACGTAACGAGTTCGTAACGATAATTTCGCCCCCGGCTGCACACGACGCACCGCGCCGTTGCAATCGCGTTGCCGCGCCTCGTGCACGTTTCAATATTGCACAAGGGAGAGCCCACCTCGGGCCCATAGGCGTAATTGAAACCCCGCACGCGATTAAATATTTTGAAAGCGACGGCTAATACTTGCCGCGCCGAAAATCCCCCCTAATAGAAAACTACGCTCTTCTTTCACCTTTCGCAATTTTCCTTTCCGCGTTTGCTCGCGAATTAACGCCGTCCCGCGAAAATACTAAAGCTGCTGGGTTGTTCAAAATGTCAGTTCTTTAAGAACAACGTTGGCCCTTTGGTTTACAATATGCAGGTGTATTATCCACGTGAAAAGGGGACTACTATCAATTCTTTCTGTAACTGTAAAAATGGTATCTTTTGCGTGCGAGAACCGCAAGCTGCAAACTCAAGGGTCAGAGGGCGCGAATGAAAAAAGCAAAAAGCGGAGAAGAGAACGCGCCGCGGTTTCCTAAAATATACAAGGGAGCGGCCCATAAACCGCGGCCCCGGGCTTTTCAATTGCTCGGCTCGGTCTTTTATGGGAGGCCACGTCGCGGCACGTGCGTGGAAAAATTGAAACGCGACGTACGGGAGGGAACGGCCCTGACCGCGGCGCCCCGTGAACGCATCGAAATAGTCCACGAATTTACATTCGAACGTACCTGACGGTACGATCGAGCCAACACCCACGAGCGTCACACACCTGGCCAGTCTGTGCGTGACGCCATTAAACTCGCGTGGGAACGCGGCCGAATGAATACGAACCGTGAAAACACGCCGGATATCCGGCTCGGAGAATATGCGGCCGAGGACGTGCGATATTTTCACGCGGAAAGGGAAAACCGCGCGCCAAAGGGCCCAGAAGTGAAATTCCCCGAAATTCTGCCGGAACAAAATTTTACCTCGCTACTTGATGCACCGCTGGTGTCTCTATAATTTATGAACAAACTACGGATTTTAATGTAAAATAAAAATGATCCGAGTCAACTTCATGAAACAGTAGTTGAACGTGCATTTTCTCCATCAATAATTTTAACCAAAAGATAATTTTATCCATTTTAACTATTCAAGTTATAAAGATAATGATATCATTATACGTGAAATGAAGAAATTCGGTGACGTCTCTGAACAAAGAAGTTTCCCTGCATTTAAAAATTGTGTACCTGCCATAAATGTAATTACGATGTAATTGTAAGCGAAGAGATTGGAGAAGATAAAAAAATATTTTGTACGAACTAAAAGCGAGATTAAGGAGCCAAAAAATCGAGGGAGGGTGGAGCTCGCGCAGTCGTTCATTTGCCGGCAACTTGTTCGGAACTGAAAGGAAACTGCGTGGTCGAGAAGGAGCGGGACGGAATAGCTCGCGGCGCGATCTAAACTGCTCGATTAATTGAATGACACGTTCCGTGGAGAAGGCGTGGAGGTGTGAGGGTGGGCTGTACGGATTCGTTTCGGCGGTGGAAACGGAACAGTTTCGCCGGCTACGTGATCAAAAGTTCGCGGCGCCGCTAATGCCGCGTTTCTTTCCTCGCTCCGTGTCGAGGGAATTGCGAGCCCGCTCGGGGAGAAACGAGCACAACTTTTAACAGAGTTCGCGCTCGGAAGTTCCCGCGACGGGGGTTGATCCTCGGGGCGAGCCGGGGAAAACGAAAGTACAGTCAAATCGGGGTGTGGGTGGTGCCGATTAGAAGACACAACCGAAGGCTCGGAGGCTCGAGGATCCCTTGGTTCGTTTGTATTGTGTCCCGGCGACCGATTTTTTTATTTTCTTGGAGGAACACGGTCTCCACATCCCCTGTACGGCTCCACTCGCTCCACCCCACTAGAGGGACGAATTAAAGGGAAATCTCGTCTCGAGCGCCACCCGGCTTACTTACATCTCCGCGGAATTGTTTGCCAGCACAAATTGGTTTGTTCGAGCGCCGAGTTCCTGACGTTCAATTCCATTTGCGAAGGGGTGGGGCGCAGGCTCGAGGAGAGACTGCAGAAATTTCTTCGTTTCGATCGCGACCTGCGAATCCGGCTGCCTGAATGCGAACTTCCGCGGAACATTGCCGAATTCACGGCTGGAATTGCGGTTATGGGAAACGGGCGTGCGTAAGAGGTGCACACATATGAAGGACCGTGGAACATGCAAATAAGCGAGCTTGTAAGATCGATAAACGAATGAAAAATTGTGAAGTAGAAGCAGAAGAATAGTGATAATTAATTTACTATATGTAGATCGAGGCTTAAAGTATTAAATATCAATATATGTACATTTTCTTAGATCACGCTAATTGTACATAGAAAGAAAATAAATGATTTAATTAATTTACTAAAGACTCGAGTCAACCGAAGACTACCATATATTGAAATATTTACATAATATAGCGATAATTGGATAAAATAGTGATGCAATAAGAAAATAGCAGGCACTATGTACAATCTAAAGACCAAAAATTTCATCATAGCTCGCCAGATTTGACGCAGCGACGATAGGAAGTGAGAAGAAATAAAATCCAGGAGTACAGGTCAGCCATTTGCCAGGCATTTCAGTATACTACACGTTCCCACAAATTGCGACGTTCTGAATTGTTCCAGGAGGGTCAGATTTTACAAATAATCATAAAGGAAGTGTAGCACCAGTCCCGCATCATGATAAAAACGCCAGTGCCAGCCACAGTTGCAATATTCAGCGCGGAGTCGCGAGAAACAGTAATGGAGGTCAGTCATTTGTTAATCGGTTCCAGTTTGCCGACTGTTTATGCGGTAGACAAACGCCCGGACGTTCTGTCCACCGTGAACACGAAGCAGGAGACAGCCTCGGGCAACAACCCCTAACCGTTAATGGCTTTCCGTGCACAGTCGATTCGCGTTCTGCGAGTGGTTTTCGGGAAACTACTGGTTCGAAATGTCTCTTCTAAGCGTCTCGGACTGCGGTCGTTAATTGTGCCGTACTTGTTGATCGATTGCGACAGGAATAATTAATAAGTGCAATACAGTGTTGCTCGTTGAGCTCGTTTAGCGTTGGCGTGCACTTTATATATTAATCACTCGAAACAGTAGAATTCTCTTTCGCTTTGTCATTCGTGTCATGCAGCGGCAACAATCGCGTGAAATAATAAATGTAGACTACGAATTCCGAATGTCTGAAAATAGGGGCACTCTATAATCTCACAAAATGAATACTTAGGGACAGAAAATCTGGCGACCCTAAATGCGATACACAGTTCGCCTCGTGTATCAGACAAAAGTGTGAAACAAAGCATGGACGAGTGCTCACGCGGAAGATATCGGCGGTACAAAAGCAGGAAGCTGGTTTTAAAGCTAGAGGGTGCAAAGCGTCCGAATAAATTCTCCCGGTCAATTTCATACGAGGTCCGCACCGAACTGCCGAGCCAGAGGATGAAAAGCGGTGTCTGTGACAGTGAAAGAAAATTCCTGGGGTGCATCGGTGCACGGGAGGTCGGTCCATTTCTCCCTTGGGGCCTATCGAGACGTCCGTCGTTCCCACATCCCCGTTCTCGAGTGGTTCGTGCCGAGTGTCGATCCTCGTCGCAACGATTCCCAGCCACTTGTTCCGTCGCACAACGAAACCGAAGCGACGAGCTGCCCGAGACTCCGCGTCTCGTGCCTTCTTTTCCACCCTACCATCGATTCCCCTCACCCTCTCAAAGGGTTAACTACAGACACTCAACGTTGAGACCCGACACTTCGAATGCGAGGCGATCTCTGGTTTCTCGGGTCTGTTCACCCTCGTCGGGCGATGCTGACTATGATCCCGGGTCGTGGAGGAACTCGAGCACTGACTTTTAATTGGTTCCTGCCGGGGCGACCAGAAGCATAGTAACCGAAACGTTCTGGAGATTTTGCTGGGCTATTTTAACAGCCTCGGTGCTTTTGATAAATTGAAACTCCTCGAGGAATTCTCTTTATTCGGCGTTTATACCGATCCATCTAATTTCGGAACATCACGAACGACCACCTCAACAATGAATCCGCCAATAAACACTGATAATGATCGCGGGAGTGCCTCCAGAAGTTTAATGAACATTCGAGAAGTCGGCCATTAACATGCAAAAGGATGCTCAGCGTCGAGCAAGGCCCCACTGAGTCCCGAACAGTCCCGACACAAAGGAAGCCGCCTGGCTAGCATGCTCTTCCGGTTCATGAATCATGCATCGTCCGCTGTTTCCGCCGTTCCGTCTCGATGAAATCGGTCGCGCGTACGGATTAACAAGAACCTTTTCCTCTGTGCCGTCCCCTCGTCCCGTCGGCGTTTTTCTTTTCCGCCGGCGAGCGTAGACGATTCGGTTACCATCCGCTTCCGGTCGCGTCGTTCGCGGAATCCTCCGGCTTCCTGGCGCGACGGATTTACGACGGAAGGCCGGGCTCGTTTCGCGTCGTTAGCCGACGACAGCGAATGGAAAACTTTCCGCTCGTCTCTCTTTATCTGTCTCTTCCTTCATCCCTCTGTCCGCGAAGGGCCGAAACTCCGCGGACCCTGCGTTCGGTTTTTCAATCAATTCCTCGTGCTCGTTTCTCCCCCCGCATTTGTTGTTCCTGCGCTTGGAACGGGGAACTCTCCGATTTTGTGTTCCTCGATAGTCCGCGAATGTTTGCCACGATTCCCGTGTACTATCAACTCTCGAAATTTTCGGGTTTTTGGGATTTGAAAAGAGCTTACAGCTGACAGTTCCGGAATCGACGAATTTTTTCGGTTGAATTAGCTCCAAGCGCAAAGGGTTGAAACTCTCATCGAACTTAGAACCTGGTTAATTCACGATGCTCCGAAGTAGTTCATGGAACAATAAACCTTTATAAATAATCACGGTCCCGGTCACATCCGCCAAAACTTCCGCTAGAACAATTACCAATCCCGACTCTATTATTGTCCCCGACAAGTCTCCCTCGAATAACTTCGTTCCCAAATTGACTGTCAAAGTATGATTAACGCGGCGACCGCTATCAACAGCCGCACAAACCAACCGGACAAAACGTGGGCAAAGGGTCCGGTAAAGTTTAACTAATTACTGGGAACCCAGGGGCCGTGGTTCGGATCGCGTTCTTTGGTTTCTCGGTACATGAAGGTTCGGCCTAAAAATACCGGGTTAATTTCCTAGTAGCCGGAAGAGCAGAGCAGGCCGAAAGGGTGCGTTTGAGCGTCGCGTCGCCGCCGGAGGGTGGCCGCGTGGGCTCTTTGAAGGGCCGCGGGCCGAAAAGTCAGAGCTCCCGGGTGCCGACCGAAGGGCTTTGACTCGAAACTAAAACGGAAAGGGACACGCGGCGGCGAACGTCCGGAAGGTTGGGTTAGGGTGTCGCTCGGTTTCCGCTCTGTCGCCCTTGCCCTCCCGAGGGATTCCGACGCGCTTGTCCTCCGGCCAACTGACCGGAAACGGCCCCGAATCGATCGCGGAAAGGAGTAACCGTTCCGTTACACCGGCCCCGGAACTTTCGTTTTCCATCGTCCCCTCGTTCCGTCATATTTCCCAGCGATACTACTGTTACGCGCGTGCTGATGCACGTTCGATGTCGCTGTCCAGGAAAATCCACGCGTTCGCGTACACTTTGACAGAATAAAGGGAGAGGTAGAATTGGCGGAACGGCAGTGATGACATTTTTTGGTAAAAACACCCTGGGTCAATTGGACAAGTCCCACAAGTTGCAATTATTGTCACAGGATAGTACACAAAGTCGAAAATAACGACGCAATGTTGGTGAAAGCGTCTACCGAATTGCGTTCCAGTAGTGCAGAGAATAGTTTCACCGACGTACTCGTACGAACTGCTGAACTCGAACCGCAGAAGGTATGGTTCATTTCAGAGAGAATCTATACGATGTATGACTCTGATTAGAGTGCTCTGTGAGTACCATTGCAAGTTTAAAGTGCAATCTGTATATTAATACGGCCATAAGAGCTGCGGCTCAATAGTTAAACACACAATAAGTCAGACGCGGACGAAATCGGCTCTTAGAAGAGTAAATACGAGCAATATCATTAAATAATATATTAATCAAACATCACTTATAGGAAACCTGTACACTACTTCCATGCTCTTTCTATATCCAGTTAATAATTCATGAAAAATGAGAATGATTCTCGAATTAGTCCGCAAATTTCTATCTTGCAACTTACAAATATTTACCTTGCATGTAACTCCCCGTTCTTAACTTCAGCCTCTTGGAAGCAACCGATGAAAATGGGAATTCGCACATGAATATCAACAGTCTGTTAATTAGATTTCCACCGAACAGAACTCGCATGAAAGATCATCCCACTCCGCGTTATTTACCCTGAGACTTCGACCCCGTCAGGGGGCTAGGTTCGACCTAATCGATCCCCGGTATCTCCAGTACCCCGGTGGTCGCGTATTAAAAAGTTGAGGGGAGGGGGTGGCAAATATTTGCACAGAGGGCGTCGCGACCATCGTACGCGTAATTATAGTAGCTTTCGTTTCTTCTCGAGATCGATCGGACATGGGGTCCGGGCAAGGTGGGCGAGGCCGACGAACAGGCAGGTGAGCAAGATTTAATTATGCAAATGGCGCGAGTGCATTTGCAAGACGCCCGCGGTGATCCTGGTTGACTTTATCGATTAACCCTCCTTAACGCCGGCCAGAGAACCGCTAATTACAAGCCCCGGAGAATGATGTTACGAGTTTAGGCCATTGTACGGCTTTTATTAGGGCTGGTAGTTCTCGGTTAATCCCTACGGCCGACCACCGCGACTGTCAAATTTAGGACCGCTGAAGTCTAACGCCGAAGAAATGAAAAACTGCTGGAAATATGGCAAAAGGATATTGAGTCAAATAGAGTACATTTCAACTGAGTTGATCCACTAAATCAACTATGCGAAATAGACTAGTACAGTTAGACATTAATTATAAGTAGATGAAATTTTATTCTAATTTGGAGGAGAAGAGCTACATCTGGATTTAATGCACTCTGACCGAAATATTCGCCTGATTCGATATTATATGCACCAGGCTGGCTAAAATAACGGGAAATAACGAGACAGCTATTATAACTCGATTAATTGCCGCCAAAATCTGCGACTTCGAACGCGTCTGGCCTGCGCCGAGAGCGCTAGCATACCTCGAGGAAGCGACAAAGAACGGTGGGACGAAGATTAATGGTGGGTTTCGTCAGATTACGCGTAATGAGCGGTCAGATCAGCCGTGGAGCCAGCTAGGTCGGTGGCCGTCAAGCTGAAAAACTGTTCGATCTACCGCCTAACTGCGGTCAGAGATTATTTCGTGTCCCTTAAAACGACACTCCACGGGAAGCACGAACTGGCCGGGGTCCAGATAAACGTCCCATTTACCGGCGAATGGAGGTTTTTCATCTTTTATGGCGAGGCGGCGAAAGGAAGGTTTCCCGCGTCCCCCGTCTGTTTTACGACTCCGAAAAAAGGGGAATTTCTCTCTGGCGCTATCGGAGGGAGCAAAATATTTCCTCCAAAAATTCAATGTCCAATTAACCGCGACGGAAGACAGATTTTTTGAAATTTAGTTCGCAATTTGGCGAACCTCAGCAACCAGACACGAAATAACTATCGAAATGAGGGCACGCGTATTGGTATGGATTTGTATCAACAATTTCAGGGAATCGTTACACGCCCGGGGTTGTCCAGAACCTCCGGCGCACCCTCTATTACGATTATAATTAACTACAACTCGACGCTACACGCCCGTGATTGCACGAACAGGCGTTCGCAACAATGGAGGACCGTGTCCTCCGCGTTACCGTCTTTGTAGTGATTAACAATAAGCATCCAGATAATTACAGTCGCGAGGGTTACAGGGAAGTCTAAGGTATTCTGATCTGTTAGCCTAGATTTGTCTGCAACGTCTCAACGGATAATAACCAACTAACGAACAAAGACTGCCGTCTAATTTTAACACCGCGACAAGTAACAAGCTCCCGAGAGACTGCCCCTCGTTCAAAATGATTCAATTAAGATTCTAATATAGCCAGGTCGACGTGTCATTACGAAGTTTCGAAATTACAGTTAACAAGAACGTGACGCGTGATCAAAGAGCTAATTTCGACCCTTCGATTAAAAACCGGTTCCAAGGGAATTTTTATTAGGGATCGTAACCTGAAGGGGAAGGGTTGCGTTTCGATCAGGACTTACGAATCGGACGGCCGCGTTAATTAGGAGGGGGGGGGGGGTCGTTGCAATTAAGCGCGGGTGTCGGTGGGAACGGAAGAGGCCGGTTGACGGCCGACGAGCCGGAAACGACATTATTTACGGGTCAGTTTGAATCGGGCGACTTCGCCGAGCTAAGTGTCAGCGAAATTGCCACGGTAACTGCCGGCTGGTGTTACTTCAATCTGCATAACAATTGGCCAAGCATCGGGGACTGTATGGCCGGCTGGATGGGTCCTCGAGGGTGGCGAGGGAATAAATTATTTGCCCTTGACTCTCTCTCTCCCTCTCTCCCTCTCTCGCCGATGAAAATTTATGACGACAGCTCTCAGATAGAAGGGTGCACTCGCTCGCCGGCTCGTTCTCTCGTTCGCTCGCTAACGGTTGCGAACGGATCGAAACATCCCGACGCGTACGAACCGGCGAAATTTATAGGGAAAAAAGGATCCCGCGGCGGGGACGAGATCACGAGCTCGGATACGCGAACAAAGTGGACTCCACGACCGTGGGAAGGGGGTGGATTTCTATAAAAGATTCATTCCTCGGTCACAAAGGGAGAGCTACCCGTTCCACCGGCTTTGTTCCCCTTAAGATTCAAAGACAAGCTACCCTCGTCGAGATACCCCCGACCACCCGGCGGCAAAACCACGGCGAACGTTTACCGGGAGAAATAATATTAATAAAGAGCGGTAACGATGCCTCTTAAGTATCCACCCCCTCCTGGGAGTCGAAGGGTTGACGCGCATAAATGCTGAATGCGTCGAAAGCCGGGGAATAAACCCTAAAACCCGTATTTTTCGCCCTCGACGGCGCGCAGACTGCGTGGTCCAAGGGAATACCAACAGTCACTGAAGAATAGATATATAGGGGGAGGGGGAGCAGAGCAAAAAGCAGGTGTACAGTCGCCGCGCGGCCACCGTCGGAATAAAGAGCGTCGTGGAAAGGGGAATTCCGGCCTCGGCGGGATTTCGAAAGGGGTTCTGTTTGTCAATTGTCAATTCTTTCGGAGTGATTCATGGGAAACGGCTCTCCCCACGTTGCCGGTGTCTCCTGTGCTCGTCACGTAGCCCTCTCTCTACGGCTTTGCATTTCCTTCTGTGCCTGGCTCGCTGAAACTCTTCCGAATTTCAAATATTTTTTATTCAACCCTTTGCGAACCGGTTCGATTCTTCAGCTATAGTTTGTCGTTTGCTTTCGGGAGGACTTCGTTATTACTCCCTTTAAAGGCTGCACCGAAAACCCTCTCCTTGCTTTGAGGGCCAAGGGCTGAAACAGTTTTCCTTCCCTTCTATACCAGCCCTCTGGACCTTCGAATACCATCGATCGAATATGAAATTAATATTTGAAATTAGTGAATAATTTTTCGGCACCACCGGGAATAGATCGTGGATCTCCCCAGTGCCTGTCTGAAGTTTCACTTCACGCGCATCCGCTAACTATCTATCACTCCCCACGGTTTTACAACGGCTTGAAGCGACCCCTGCATAATGCATGAAGAATGTGGGATCTCGAAACCCTTCGTCCAGCTTTTCTTCAGCATTTTAGATCAACGCGAACGTTTCCGCTGTCCGTCTGATTGATCATCCGTCCGTTCGGGGTTCTTGATCCGCGGATGTCTCCCTCGGCTAGGAACTCTTCGCGCAGCTGTTAGCTCCGCAACGGTCCGCAGTCTCTGGCCCCCCGTTTATGATCCGTCTGAGACCGACTCAACGCCTGCGGGTTGCCTCTCGTCTGTAGATCTTGGTGGCGCGTCGAACGCACACAAACCCTCCTCTCCCCCGCCCTTGATCCAACGGGGTTGAGAAGCAGGTGGCTGGTGTGTGTGTTCCGTTTGAGCTGCGCATGTACACCGGCAGGCTTTGTAACCGAATCATTAACAGGCCCGGGAGTGTGTACACAGGCCGTGCGTTTAGTTTCTAATGGGGATCTTCGAGGGCGAATTAACGCGGCTCTTGATCTCCGGAGGGGTGGAATTGTTTCCTCGAGAATGCGCCGGCGTCCGACTCAGACTACGATGCGATACACGCGGATAAATCGTTACACGTGCGTCTGACGAACGACTGTTTGTATCCACTTCAAGCCGATAAACCTGCCTGCAATGTTTGCCGGCTCTTCAGCCATTCAGAGGTCGGCTCGAGCTCGCCTTGTACCACTTGCAGGCTTCCGACCCCCGTTCCCGTCAATGGTTCCATCCGAGATCTTAAATCCATTCACGTCCTACTACGCTCAAACCCTTTCACTTTCGAGCACCTTTCACCGGGAAATTTTTACTTCGCAACTGTCTCTGAACTTGCTGCAAATCCACTTCCCTTGGACTATTCTCGGACGAAATCTTATTTCTACCAATGTCTGACCAAGAGGTTCAGTTCTACTTGCTAGGATCTCAGTATGTAAGGTGAAAGTTCAACCGTGCTCCCTAGAATTCCGGTTATTGTACTTATGTACGATCTATTATATTATTCAGCATCGTCTAACTGTACACAACCGATTCTACTGATTGTTGTTTGACCATATAGACATACAATATCTATTGTTGTCCGACTGCATATAGCCTATTCTACTTACTGTTGCCCGATGATATACCACCTACTATATTCACTGCTGTGTACCTGTTCACAACCTGTTCTAGAGATTGTTGACTAACCGAATACGACGCATAGTATCAACTGATGTCTGCACCCCTTCTATTCTACCTACTGTTACTCGACCATAAATGATCTATTATGTTCACTGATGTGTGTCCAATCTCAGCCTATTCTACTTACTGTTGTCTGACCTTATGCAGTATATAATGTCTCTTGCTGCCTGACTACACAAGCTTACACTACTTATCGTTGTTTCGATTATTAGACCCCGAATTTTATGCATTTATGGAAAAAATAAGCAGACGTAATTTAAAATTGTAAAGACATTAGAAGAATTGAAAGATTCTGTTGTATTATTTTCATCCTATTAAACACATTAAAACAGAGAATTACATGACGATCCGCAATCTACTGATTATATAGTACAGTCTATAATATTTAGTATTGTTTGACCTATTCCATTGAATATTCTGTTCAAGATGTCACATCTCAATTGATCAAACGTCGACTGACACCTGTTCGGCTGGAAAAAAATTTTCTGTCCTTCACGATTGAATTCAACCCTTTTGGGATGACTACGCTAAAACTCACCCCCTCGTCTCCATCATAAACACGTTCCCGAACGATTCTTTATCATCCCCCAGCGACCGTCACATTCCAGTTCGGGTTCCGTCTAGCAAGTCCGATATTAATGACTCTCAATCGAACCGAGTAAGACGCCAGGCGAAGATTTACAGGCGTCGGAGACTCGCCTCGGTCGGCGGATAGGCAAAAAGTGGCTGGTTTTATCGTGGGCGAGTTCCACCCGCGGCTACGGTTTCTCGGGTCAAAGCATAAGAAGAAGAAGAACGAGGATGGAGAGGGTGGCCAGGCTTTTTTCCCAGGGAACTTATTCGCCCCCGAATCGACGTCCGTTTTCTTACCCCCGTGGCGAGCGATATGGAAAGGGTGGGTCCCCGAGAGAAAGAGAACAGCGGGCGAGAGCGCGCCTGGTTGTTTCGTCTGCGCCGGATGGTTATTCCGAAATTGTCTACCAAGAGGAAGATTGATGGTATTTCGATAGACTACGGAAAGTTGCCCGACGATCGGAAGCCTACCGGAATTGATACACCTGATGCTGCGTCCTTGAGACGAGCTTCTCTCTTTCTCTCTCTCTTTCTCACTTCCCTTTTTATAGCCTCGCGCGTCTGTCTGGCCGCTGTCACTTTGACACTGGATCCTGTGATTATTTTACCGGAGGTAAGACTCTCTGCTTGATGTATCGTTCCGCAAAGATTACTGCGACAGGCACGTTATAATCTTCACGAAATTCCCTGTCGCATAGAAATTATGGGCACGCGATGAATGCCATGAATATGCAGCAGAGTCTCGTTTATCCGAACTCGTGCTACAAGATTGTTCCGATGTTAGTGGCTCGGATAAGAGTTCGCGTATATCAGGTTTAGCATTAATCGGTTCGCCTAAGGAGAGTCTACTAATCCGAACCTCGCGTAATTAACCACGGGAAGCGTTTTTCCTCGTGTACAAGTTATCGGATCGAACGACAGAAGAAGCGGAGGATCGCAAAACACCGGTGCTCTCGGTACCGATTAGCTCCGCTATCGTTGCTATCACGCATCCCCGAGATAATTCCATTAATCACGCCTGTCCCCGCTCGAATATCGGCCAGACAATAACCTCGCGATTCGAAACCCGATCGGTATCGAGGGGGTGGGGGAGTGGAGCGGGGAACAAACGGTTAGGGTATTTCATCCCCTAACGAATCGCTGGAACAGCAATAACCCAATCGAAGTCTTGGCCGTTGTAGGAGAACGAGAAAGAAAGGAGGGTTCGTGGGGGGTGTGTCGGCGGGAAAGATAAATGAAAGAAACCGCGGCTTTTCGCCGGCCAACCAGGCCCGGCACGGTGACTCCGCACTTAATACTTTTAATATCGGCTTTTATTAAAAGCTCGTGGCTGCCGGGCGCCGGCGAATTGGCTCGCCGTATACGAAAGAGCCACCGCGGTTTAATAAAAGCGAAACAAGCGGACGAGCCAGCCAGCCGACGCGACGGCCGGAATATTTGCCGAAGAAATAATTACGGGGGCCGAGTTAGGTCTCGGTTTAGGTGCATCGTTGCATCTTACGGTCCTCCGAGTGTACAAGCGAGTGCCACGCTCCGCGTGCGTCCAATGCAGACTTCGCCACCGGAGGGATGACGGATTTCATCTGCGGTTTTCACGCCCACTGATCTCGAGATCTCTCTCTCTCTCTCTCCCTCTCTCTCGCTCTCTTTTTCTCTCCTTCGGAGTGAATCGGTTCCCCTTCTTTCTCTGTCTCTGAAAGTCTTCGGATTTCGCCCGCTGATGCTCCTCAAGTACGTCTTCAATCTGCGCCCGAAGAATTTCGCTATTCGCGGAAACGTTCCGAACAAAAACGGGAAGAAAGTAGGTTGGGAGATGAGAGTGTGGATCCATGAGAGTTTCGAGATCGCTCGTGTCCCGGGATATCTTAAATAGACCGCCTGACTTATTGAGCTTATCGATTTATTAACCGCCAGAGGTTGGTGAGCTGTATTTAATTTTTCGATTGTTGGACGATTTGAAAAATTTTAGTAACGGCACGGCTGAGTATAAAATTCCTACAATTTTCACCATGTGCAGACACTGTATTACAGATTCTGTGGAAAAATATCCAGCTCGACATATTCGCTTTTGGGCAAAGTATAACAATTTCTATGAAAAACGTGTAATGGCTTCGATTTGAAAAATTTTAGTAACCGCACGGCTGAGTATAAAATTCCTACAATTTTCACCACGTGCAGATACTGTATTACAGATTCTGTGGAAAAATATCCAGCACGACATATTCGCTTTTGGGCAAAGTATAACAATTTCTATGAAAAACGTGTAACGGCTTCGATTTCCACAGCGTGTCAAATAAACAGTTTCGTTTAAGAATTTTCGATAACTGATCGACAGTACATGCATTCGTACAACTTTTACTACATATGGATACACTATTGAAGTATCTAAGAACATACCTTGAGAAACTCATTATTAAAATAGTTATAATAATTTCTTCAAGACCCTCTCGTTCTAGAAAAGCACTGCAGCTCTGGTTGCAACTCTGACAGACAATTTTACAGTGAATTTAACAATATGAAAAATAAAGAGTCCAGCCACCCTCGTCCTAAACCCTTCCCTCACACGGCGATACCCAAGAAATTCGCTATAAAACACGGACGGAGTGCGTGGCACAAACATTTGGGAATATACGAGCACTTTTCCGGGCCGGCATGTACTCTCAATATAAATTTCGCAAGGTTTGCGGTCGACAGCGAATAGGAGGCAAGAAGGTCGATGGACGATCGTAAATCAGAGCCGTGGCGTTTGAGAAACCCGTGAAAAGGCGTGCGGGTCAGGCTGGAGGTTCCCTTTGAGCTTGCAGGCGGCCTAGGCTCGCCGGAAAAAGCCTACGGAAGTCAAGAGGCTCGAAAGCAAAGAACCTGTTTCGTTCTTCGGGCCCTCAACCTTCCTCTTCCTTTCGAACGTCTTGCTTTCTCGTGGAGTAGGCGCCGCGACTGATTTATTCGAAACTACTAACGAGGAGGTCTGGCTATGGTAGCTATGTCTACAGCAAAACACGATCGATGGGAGAGGAGTTTCTGTTTCCCGGACTCAGCCACGACAGATTAATCGACGCCGGCGTTATTTTTAGGGAGCCTCGAAGAAATTTCTCGAGTGGGAGGCGGATCGATGGAGAGTGCTCCAGAGAACCCTGACTGCTGCTTGTTGCTCGGATTGGAAACTGGTCCGAACTTAATGGCGTCTTTAGCCGGCGACGCTTTGCTCGCGAGTACCTTTTCTCCACGCTTTTCTATCCTCCCTCCCGCCTCCGAGTTCATTAATTGGCTTTTTGATGTCCCATCGGACGGGGACGACTATTAATTTCGCTTTGAAATCAGGACTAGAGACGACGCTGCATTGTGATTCGCTGCCGGAACGGACGAACGGACTCGCATAATACGTTCCTCGTCCTTTAATCGCTGGAGAGCCATTGCATAGTTCATTTTAGTTCGGTGCTCCCGTTTAATGTTTTGGACGTGCTCATCCGCCGGAGAAACGAACGTGTTGTCCGTTCGTTAAAATTCATTCTATGCTTGTTTCGAAACATGTCATGAGCTGTCTGGTTTCTCCGATCACGTTCTACTGTGAAAATATTCGTTTGCTATTCGTTCGTTCGCAGACCAGGAATATTTCTATTATTTAACGTCGATTACTGCAGGTCTTTCGAGCAACTTCTCGCGACAAACGTCTGAGGATAAAACTGATTAAGAGACACCAGCAAAAGCATCAATTTTGCCAATTTGACACGCGTCCGTGCTGTCAAGAAAAGAAGCGTTTAAAGGTCCACGGGCGATCAGACGCGGCCGGAAATTTCGATTAACCGAACCATCAAAATCACGGGACGTTGTCGTGCCGCTCGGATCAGAAGTTTAAATTAGTTTTGTCGAGTTAGCCAGCCGAACGTGGCGGTTCCATGCGCGAACCACCGCACTGGCGCGGCGCGGCTCGGCGTAATGCGTGGCCCCACGATTTTGAATTATTGGACGCGCATAATTCCCTGGTGACGGATGCCGGCTACGGAGGAACAGTCCCGACGCTGGCCCCTCTTAATGGATACATACCAAACTACATCCCCCTCAATTTCGATTAAGTGCTCCATCAAAATGGCAACCCTCCGAAGAGCAAACAGTTAGAGGGCACACCGTCTCCGCTCCGGCCTTGTAATTGGTCACCGTGGTCCCGCCGGAAGCTGACGCGCGACGCCTCCGTTCCCGTTAATTGTGCCCGTTAATAGGCGATCTTTTTTTTTCTACTCCCAAGCCGGGGGAACGCGGTCCGCTTAATTACAGAAGAATAATTATCCCCGAGATCTTCGTGCCAAGTAAAAGTTCTCTGCGGCAATTGCGAGACATGGAGATCAGTTAAAATGTCCTTTCTTCGTTTCATTATTGCTAATAGACCCGAAGATGGTGTATTACATTCATGAATTCTTTTCATCTTAAGCATAAAATCCACAGTGTACTTATATTATTTTACGAAGATTTTACCATCAACACTTTACACTAGGAGAATTTTCTCCGAAATCGTTTACTAGAACGTCTATATTGGCGGAGTATTGAGTAAGAAGAAGAAATCGTTTCCCATGGTCATCAGAAGTTGCCAAACAATTTTCCACTTGCTAAAATATGTTCCTTCTTCCAGATTTCCCAGCGAAATTGAGTTTAGAAGAAGGCAAGGTTGGAACGCTATGACCAGAAAGTCTGCGTTCCCAGAAAGCATCGCGGAATTAAACTGTTCCGATTTCCGACGCGTCTCGCAAAAACTTGAATCGGAATCGAGCGAGGCAGAGAGGGGAAGGGATAGCGAGCTCGGCGGCTTAATTAGCTGCCGGCTAAGAATGCGTCGCGATATGTAATCGCGTAACGAACTCAACGGAACTAATTTAAAGTTATAATCGAAGGTGCGCCGTTCGCGCGTGTGCAACGCGTGCGCTCGCAAACCCGCCCCCTTCACAAGGATCTCGCGATTTCGATGGTGCGCTTAATCGAAATTCAGGGGATGCGCTTTGGTATGCATCCATTAGGAGAGTCTATTCGGTTAGGGCCGCGTAATCCATACCTAATCGTCTTAACTTACGCCGGGGGTTGCCGGTTTCCACCGAGAGCAGAGATCGGTGCGTTATCGTTCGTCATCGAATCGTCGCCCTGAGCACCGATTAAACCTCAGGAATATCCGTCGATTCGATAGCACGATCACTGTTGGCGGCTGTTTGCGGGAAGCTTCGATCCCCGGAACTCCAAACCGGAGAGAAACTTCGAGGATCCCCTCGAAGTTTCTTTTCTTCGGCCGGAAAATTTTCGTCGCCGCCGCGAAAATCTATCGGAAATCGATTAGAACGCGGAGATACACTCTATCATCGCCCTGAGAACTTTATCAATATTTTGCTAAATTTAAGCTGCTCCGAACCGTATCTGCATCGGTAATTTCACCGTGTTTCTCTCGAGAACTG
Source organism: Halictus ligatus (assembly GCA_028454255.1). Classification (NCBI taxonomy): domain Eukaryota; kingdom Metazoa; phylum Arthropoda; class Insecta; order Hymenoptera; family Halictidae; genus Halictus; species Halictus ligatus. The sequence goes on from CM052143.1 coordinate 5,905,672, forward strand.
AACGAGGTCCTCAATCAACTGAGAGAGTCTCAGAACTACTGAATAAGGATACAGATTAAAGTTGAAAGGCTTATTCGAAGCTTCGAGTAACGAATACAAATCTTTTTTGCTCAGAAGAATATTCTATTTCATAAAATTCTTAAATTCTTTCTAGTAACTATTCAATTTTAATTTGAGATCCGCAGTCTACTAAGAATACCAACAGGTTTTGTTGAGTGAAGCTCGAAAGCTTGAGCGACAGAGGACCCGACGAGGAGAGATTAAAACACAGAGAAAATTTTTGGACGGTTCCGAACACTATCTCGAGCTTTCAGAAATCGGGATACAAATCTCCGAGGAGATCTCTTTGTCTCCCAGTGACAAAATTTCCATCGCGGCGTTGGAGTGCCGATTAAATCTGAAGAATAATTTCCACTTTTACCAGGCATAATCCTGCGTCCTCTTTCTGGTCAGGCCGAGACAGTTCGTATTTTCTCCGTCGAACCGAAAAACCCTCGTAAAGTTTCTTTCACCGGTAACGAAATCGTAATCGTCGCTTCGAGACCGTGTCGAGGACCGATTAAAGGCCGAGTAACACCTTCCATTTCAACTTTAGAACCACTTCTGGCGGCCGTAATACCCGGAGCACGTTCCCCGCGTAATAAAAGAGCGGGGAGTCCGAGTCGAAAAACCGGAAGTAAAAACGCCTTCCGGCGTTTGGCAGACGGAGTCGCGAGTGAAGCTCGCGGAGCGAGATCCGCGCTCGCTGTTATCGCGAAGAAGAGTGAGAGAGAACGATCGCTGATCGATTCTCGTCGACGAGATTAGCTCGGCGTCGCGATAGCTCGACGTCTCGTCGACGGAAGTAACGGATGGGGCCTGTACCATACGGTGTCGATGCGACGACGCGTGGAAAACGACGAGGGCCCCCGGTTAGGTGCGAAACGGCTCGCCTGCTCGTTTATGGCAACGGCAACCGAGCGGAGCGCAGATTTTCACGGTGCAGGAAGTCTCGAATTGCTGCGTCGCTTCACCTGTCGCATAGAGTTTCCGGTTTACTCTCCGAAAATCTGACGAGAATTTAAAATTACAGTCACATTATATATTCATCCTATCGAGGAAAGAAATTAATTTCTACCGATCTCTTGTTTATTGTAATTCTCATAACAGCTTCGGAATTAATTAATTTCTTTTTGCCATTTAACAATCCTTCGCAGTTTCGTAACGTAATCTGTACGTGGGGGTCGCTACTTTTCAACGAGCGAACGTTTCACGCGACACGATCCCGCACTCACCATGCAGACAATCGACGGTCTGATCAGTTGCTGACCTATTCTACTTCACGCGATTCCCATGCCTAGTGGACGCTTAGAAAAAGCTTTCGACCGCGTTCGCCTGTGCTTTTACTCTCCCCGGGCACTTCTGCCATAGAAGTTTCGGAACAACCACCGGATTCCCACGGATGTAGGACAAAGTCCTGTCTTCGAGACCACGGGCCGCAGACAATCCAACCGGGAACCGAACGAACGGAAACTGTCCGGCGGAGCTGTTGCAGCAAGACGGCCGTGTTTATCGCGTAATTGAAACGTCCGCGATCAATGCAAATCCGTCGTGTTCCTCGAGCTGCATCGAAATTATTCAGCCGGCGCAACACGATTCTGCACGATATAATAAACACAGCATTTTGCTTAACGATAGTACACCTAAAACGAGACAAAACAACGTAAAACAAAGTAAGAGAGAAGACGAAATAAAGATACTCCCCTGGTGTCTGTAATTGATCACTTAAGCAACTTTAATGGGATAGAATCTATCTCGCTGTGCCAAGAACATTATCGAATAAATAAATTTTCTCATTTAAAGTCAATGAAAAACAGGATTAAAAGGTTCGAGACTAAGTTGATGGGAACTTCAAACGAGTTTGAACGAACAAGTTTCTCCGTTCAGATAAATAATAAAGCACCGAGCCAGCAGAAAATAAGGAACAGAGAATGCAGAGGAAATCAGTACCAGAAAAGCTTCTTCCTACCAGATATTCGCCGACTATGAAATGAGACAGGGACGAAATAAAAGTGTAATTAGCAAAATTCCATCTTTGAAGGCCAGTATCATCCGGTAATGAGTTTCGGTCCGTGGTAATTTTGTCCGGAGGAGCGGAATGCGATAAGACGATCAAAGTCTCGCAGCTTAGTCGATTAGTTCGAAGATCGTCGAGCAGGAATCGCGCCCATTAATAGTTCATTTAGGCCGGCGGGATAGAACCGACGGTGCTTAAGGATCACCGTGAAGCTTCGGCGCTCCATTTAGTATTAACTACTGGCAGCAACTGCTAGCAGCGGGCAGTCTGACGGTCACGGATAATAAATTCATCTTTTCCGGCGAGTTCGAGGCGAGGCGAGGATTATTCAAGTGTGCCGATGTTTGCGCGATGACTGCCGTATGCCAATGGGTTTGATGTCCCCGAGGGAACCCTCCTTCCGAGCGATTCGAGAGTGCCTTGCGGTTTCCGGGTGAGCGCAGTCTCTTTGATGAACCAACGCTGGTTACCGGCGCGGCGCCCGTTTGCCAGGGTTACGATAATCGCGAACAAAGTCCGAACTTCCGCGTTACGTGCTCACGACTCTGTCAATATTTTACCGGACCGATTTAATATCGAACGACATCGTCCCACCCCCCGGCCCTCCAACCTCATCCCGCGTTTTCCGTTCCCTTTCGCCGACTACCCTTCAGCTGCAATTATTGCATCTCGAGGACCGTGTGCTATCGATTCTCGCCGGGGGACTCGGAAAATTGTGAAACTTTGCGTGCAACTAGAGCAATTCGACCGCAATACAAGTGCACTTTTCCAGTCGTGTCGAAATAGGATGTTTGGAGGTGGAAATCACCCACCGGAAATAATACTGAATTTTCTCTATTGGGGGACAGGGTCAGGAATAAAATATACAACGACTGACTGTGCTGTCTGAATTAGGTAGCTCGTAAATTCATAAAATTAGGGTATCTTGCTCGGAAAATTTATGCAAAAATATTCTACGAAAGGCTTCTTCCAAGTTAGTGAAAAATACCATTCTTTTAGGGATGACTTTCTCCACTAGCGCATGAAGTTTCATCATTTCGTGAACTGGCGGTAGTTCAACTTTCTTTGTGAGATTACCAGTAGTCTCCTGCAGTGCTTCATTTTCTAAAATGTACTTTTACCAACTTATGTGCAAATTCGTCTCGGCAGCGTCTTTAGAACTGGGGAAAAATTAGACTGCATTGCGGACTGCGTTTTCTGAACTGTTGATTCTGTATATTGGCTTCGGTGAGATTAGTACACAAAATTCCCCACAATCATCAGATAAGAAGGTATTGAAGAATCTTTTTATAATGAATTTGTTCATCAGACGTTCCATAATTTCTCGAACATTCCTCAATTTTATATCTGACATTCTATCAAAGCTTTTTCCCTTAACACGTCTTTTTAGAAATGTTTTCTTTCTAGGATAGATTTCTCTAGCAGCACACGAGCTCCCACAATTTCCCGGACGATCTCTGACATTCTTTTAGAAATTCCCTGGAAGCACCATCCCCTAATATGTCCTAAACTACGTCCGACATCATGGAAATCCTCTGGACATTGGTTCCCGAGCTCGAAGAATCGTTTCCTCGCGGTAACTGAACGAGAAACGCGGAAGTACCGAATATCCCATTCGAAAGTCCTATCTCTCGGTCCATTGTCCGTCTCGGAACTAATCGATCATCGGCTTCGAGTTCGATTCGACCCGGTTCTCTCTCTCTCTCTCTCCCTTTCTCTCTCACGCCGGCAAAAGTGGCATCTCGGAGGAATGGAGGCGGGTGTTCGCATGATCGCGCGGAATCCGGCGCGGATCCATGTTCGATGGACGCCTAAGGCGCGTCGGGGATCAGGCCCATGTATAATTTAAGCTCCGTGTATCAATCGCCGAAGGGCGAGCACGGCTCGAGGAGCAATTCACGGGGGTGGAGAACGGCCGGATAGTCGGAGTTCGAGGCCTAGGGGATGATTTCCCGGTGGAACCAGACTGCGGAGCCTAGACTAGACGCCCGGCGTGCTTAGCTTCCCTTATACAGGGTGTCCCGACGACGGATGCCTCGGATCATCCTGTTTTCCCGTTGATCTACACCGGACTTCAACGCCCGGGAACCGAGCTATGCGGTATATTACGAACTTACGCGCTCTTCCCCCGAATTGAGACGTTTATGCGAATTCCGGGAAGTCGGGGAAGACCTTCTGAAACCCTCCCCGCTTTCGCATTCTCTTCTACTGTTGCAGAAAGCCACAAAATCTGAATTTCAAGCTCACGTGGAACCGAGCCTACTAAACTGTAATGACTTTTACGTGTGACATTCTTTACTATCTGTAGAAGCAGGAGAGCTTTTCCTATTTCACTGTTTTCTGTTTTATTTTATTATAAAGTTCTGTACCAACCCGGTCGTGATAAAAATCCCTAATCTACTCATCAACTACAACCTTCAAGTCCTCTAGCTTCCGTCAGAAATGATAATTAATTACGAATCAAAGTGCAACATGAATTCTAATAGACTGCACGGAGTTAATTGGATGGGAACGAGAATTGTCAGGAGCTGTTTCTTCTCGGTGCTCGACACGTTTATCGAACGTTATTAAGCCGAGCGGCGATCATTACTCTAACAGGGTCCATTACGGTGCCGCGTAGGACGCGCATTTCTGTCAATGTTAGCCACTTGCAGCGAGTGTTGATCACACCTCGTTTGCATACGGTCACCGGTCCGCGGATCAAGCCCCGTTGCGAATCGGCCAACCGTCGATGCAGATTTTTGATAAATCGTCGATCGACCCGGTCCGAAAGGTAATCTCGTTGCAAGACTAACCGTGTAATATGTAGTTTCACGCGTTCCCCGCACAGCCGTGGCTGGCGGAGGCTAGTTTCGAACCCCCTCGAAATTGTTCATAGCTATTGCAAATCTCCGATTGGATATAGGCAAACGTATCGATCGCGTCTGCAGCACGAGCGGCAGCCTACAACGAGCCTAGAGCCGTGATACGCGTTGCGTTCGACCAATTTGTGGTCTCGCCTCTTTTCATGGCCGAATACCTTTAATGGTTTGCACGAGGTTTGCCTCCGATTGACCGTTCTCGGTCCCCGTGTCCAGTGTTGTCGTGTCCACGGCGATACCGTATTATTTAAGCGGACAGAATCCCCGTGTCGAGCCTGGGTAAATGGCGCTAGAGAATCCACTCGATCACCATCGAATATGCGATTAATCGGGGGACTGCGAAATCTTAGGAATTTACGCGACCTGCTCGCCGCTACCATTGAAAACTCTAAGGGCGATTAATTGCGAAAAATTGATTAAGAGAATTTCCAGAATCACGTTTCTCGAGCGCACCAAGAAAGAACCAACCAATCGGACCACCAAACCCCAAAAAATCGAACTTCGCAGCCGTCCAACTTCCCCGCGAAGTCCCCTTTCAAACCCAGCCAGTTCTACTAACATCTTCGCGTCAAAGTAATTCACTTCTCCATCGAGTACTTCCATCTTTAATCCCCAATTCCCTTAATGGAAGTCTCGCACCGAGGTAAGTTCAAAGAAGTCGGAGTCCGGGAAAACCGATCAAACATCGAGGTTCGTCAAACTAATCACGCCGGCGTGGCCGGCGATCGCGGTCGTTGAAAAAAGGATCGGTCTCACGGGCCGCGCTAATTACCCAAGGGCCAAGGTAAACACCGTGGCTCCCGGACCGTGTCGGCAACCCGGTTTTCTCTCGGAGGCAAACATCGGCAGGGATCGAGCTGTTTGCTCGTAGGTGTTCCGAGCGGCCGAGAAGGGATGCGCCGGTGCTCTCGGTGGCAATTGGGCAATCGGCTTTATTAAGTTTCGACGCGTCGAATATGCCGGCAAAGGTAACTCGATCCGAGGCCTACGCCTCGATCCTCTCGTCTGATCCTGCTCTATCTTCCGGGCATTACCCGCCACGCTTCTCTTCTCGACAGGGGGAGGGGGGAACTGATTACGGCTCGATCAACTCCCTTATGAATAACATTAGGCGGCGTCATTATAAACGGATATAGCGCGCGGATCCCGCGAATTTCAGGGAAATAGAGTTTTCCACCGAGGCGAGATTGCCTCGAATTGCCCGTGGATCTTGACGGGCCGCGATTCCGGCCGCAGACGGAACGAGTTTATTGGCCCCCTGTCTTCCGACAGGATTGCCGCAGCGCCGCGCAAAATGCTCGGTCCTCCCCTCCCGGAAAAAAAGGTAATACAGGTTATCCCATCCAACTTGAGCGTCTTAAATCTTCTATCTCTGGCGGCGCGAAAAAGTGTCGGGGAAAAACGTTATTCCGAGGCGGAGCCTGCGAGCGGCGAGAAATTTTCTCAAGGTCATTATTTTCTATGCTGCGAGGATGTGGGTGGATTTTTAAATGGCTCAGATCAATACTTCTCACCTGACTTTGGAATCACAACTTTTATTCGACGCTGATCTTTCAGGGAATCTAATAATTCCTGTATGTTGATTTTTAGTTGGCTTTGAATGCCAGATGTTCAAAATGAATTTAGAACGGCGAATACATTTATTTAATGTATTCGCTGTACAATATATAATTTATTTAAATGCACTTCATTATTTTATGAATACGTAAACACTATGAGGCGAGCAAGTGAAATTTGTGTGAAATATGTTGACACTGCGATGCGTCTTGTCACTTCTGGTTAATTCTACTTGGGTTAATATGTGTACAAGTTGACGCGCATTGTACAGTATAAATGGTACAATATATTTCACGCGATAACGCGATATAAATCAGTAGATAGATGACAGTAATACCGCTCTGCAATACTGTAATACCGTTTCATTGTCCACTGCGAGTAGAACTAGACAGATATAGTCAGACACGCTTAACGGTGCCGTGCTTGAACACGCTCTGAAAATTTATAGATATAATTTATAGATTTATATTTGATTTATGTTATTTTCTCATAACGAACTCGGTAAAATCGTAATAAAAAGAATCGAGATAGGTGGGTCTTAACGCGGCTGCGCTGACCTAATTTTTTAGTAATTTCACACGAATTCGCGGCAGATGATCGAGAACGACCCAAATTAGTCCCCACGAGCATGTGTGTCAGGAAAATACACTAAACGCTTGGTCTGCTGCCGTGGCCCGTCCGTGGTCGAACGCATGAAATCCTCTCGCAGTTCAATAATGGCTCGCCAAGACGAAAGCTGGTCGAAGTTTCTTCCGCTAGGGGCCAGAACGAACAATTACCTGTCAACGAACGCTGCCGTCAGATCGACCGGAAGAGGCGGCGACGACAGCGACCGTGGGACTAGACGAAGGAAGACGAAGGCAGTCAATAAAGCCGAGCTAGTAGCGGAACTCGACGATCGGGCAGCCAAGCGAGAGAGACTTCGTTCTGGCTTGGAAATCGCATCCGAGCCGGCTCCTACGAGACCCGGTCCGATTTGAGCGTGAGGAATCGCAAGGAATCAGTGGGGAGAGAGAGAGAGAGAGAGAGAAAGAAAGAGAGTGGGGGAAGGGATCGGGATCAGGATCCGACCGCGTTACTATGACCCACTTGCGAAACTGCTGGCCCAGACCGATCACAACCGGTTTCAGGACAAACACGCAGAGGGAAGCGGCCAGAGATAGAAGGATAGAGACAGCGACTAGACGACGCGACTGAAGCAAACTCTCGCCGGATTAATATTGGCACAGCCCTTGTTTTCGCGCATCCCGCGATAAATCAAACAATCCGCCGACCAGACCGATTTCCGCCCGAAATTTCCTTCGTTCCTGCGGACCCAAGCCCTTCCTTCCTTCCTTCCTGCCTGGCAAACAATCGGCGAGCCCATCGCTCTAGCCATCTGGCTTCCCTTGTTTGCCATTCTTCGCGACAACGACTCCTACTTTCCGATCGCTGCGATCGGGGGGATGCGAGGACCTAATTCTGACAAAAACGTCATCCTTGTTCGCGAAATGACAGAAATTGGGACCGTTCAAATAACTGCTTAACCCTTACAACAATAATCGGATTCATGACCACGTGCTAAGGGTTAACTAGATTTTTATGATCTACTCTGTGAAGTGCAACATCATCGACATCATTCTTGACGTCAGGGTTAAATAGAAACTGGAAAACCTTGTTCAAATTTTGTGTAAGGTTCTTTCGAACCCCCAAAAGAAGGAAGCTGAAATTCTGTGTGTACAAGACTAATTTAAGTGAATTGAAGTAATTCACGATCGCTTCTCCCAACTCGACACCTCCTTTTTACACAAATAATCGTGTTTGACAACGCGGGTATCAGCGGGACAAGAGTTTCAAGAACCGAAATGATACTCGCAGCCGAGTATTTTAGTCAGAGAGAAGATCCCCGAGGGTCCACGAGTTTTCCCGCAGAAAGCAGAAAGAAAAGGGATGCGTCTGCCGCTGACGATGCTCTGTGACGAACGATCATCGCCAACATTTTTTCGGGAAGGGACTGGGCCACTTCAAAGAGACGCCGGCGACAGTTCCCTCTGTCAAGGGCTCTCGATATCTTCCGGATGTATAGTCTCCCGAGAACATTATCCTTGGTCCGGAGTCGAGAAATCGATCTGCGACTGTCGTCGTTTTCAGAGATAGGATCTTTAAGCCAGGACAATTTCACCGCAATCAATGTAAACGGTCACAATAAATTCGTTGAACCAAGGAGAACAAAGTTTCCGGGGAGTGATAGCGAACACTGACTGATTTGCGGACGTGGCCAGCGGCTAACAAGCATCCTCCCGCATCGGAACGAGCTCTGTTCCGCGTTCAGATTAGCTCTCAGTAGTCTACAAGACCAGAAACGCCAACATTTCGCGGTCGGTGTAAACAGCGGCCGATCCATCTGCCTGGATTTGCCGAAGAGCATGAGGAACGAACCTTGTTCGTGCGAGCAGATCGCTAAAGAATTCGATTCTGAAATTCGGAAATGTTTCAGCACTTGTAACTCAATAAATAAGCATTAATTTCGATCGAATGTACAGCGGTACAATACGAGGACAATAAAGTGAGAAGAACTCGCAGAGATCAGAAACAGGCTTTCGGACACATGCACCGAAAAGTTCCTCGTAATATAATTTGCAAGGAATTTAAGCAGACGGGAGACTAATTAACGACACGTCTTTCTCCGGTGTCGGACCTGACGAGACTGCTCGTCCTTTCATCGTCTTGTTTCGACATATGTTTTATCAATAACATATATACAGAATAATAATACATGAAGTGATATATACAGTGGCGGATTAAATCGTAGCTTACAAAATGGGGGAGAATAATTGTGTCACGCGATTATGAGAATCGTGAGAACGTGATCTCCTGCAATAGGAAAGTAAAAGCAGCGAATAGAAGGAGCAGATACGGATCTCGAAGGCCGCGAGACGGAAAACTCCTCGAGGCGGATCCTCGCCGGAAAAATGACGTAATTTCTTTGGACATTCATCCGGACGTTTCCTCGCCGTGGTGTGCGTCGAGCGAGATGTTTGAGCGGAGTTATCAAAGCGGTTTCCCGGGGCGAGGGAAGGCCTTGAAGCCCTCATCCGGGGTCTGCGCGCCGCCGCGCAGCGGTTCGGGTCCGTGCCGGGCTTTTTGAAAACGTCCTCGCGCTCTAACTATCCGCGAGCAAACAGTATCGTATCGTTCCTGTGGCACTCGTGCCGGCACTTGAGCTCTTCAGCCGTGCCGAGGCGTGGGCTTAAAGCACCATCCAAAGAAAATATTAGGGTCGTCTGTCACCCCCGTATAAGCTCTCGACTCGGTCCCCAGCGTCAGAGCTCGCTGGCTCGTGCTCGCCTTGAGCATCGGTGTCGCGAGCATTTACATGCCCAACAGCCGCCGCCCTCCAACCGGCGGTTCTGTCTTTTAAAGCTGACGGAGGATCGGCTTGTTGCCGACTGGAGGAACTCGAGTGATAAATTGTAATTGAAAAGCCGGAGGGCCACCGAGACATTCTCGACGGCGCGGCCGCGCTGCTTTCGACGGCTGCGGAACGCTTCGTTCTTGCGGACACAACTCGGCAGCTAGATCACGGTTTAAGCTCCGTGTTCTCGGTGGAAAATCCAAATTTGCTGACTGAGATTCTGCCCGAGAAGCTCGGAAATTCCTGCGAGAAATATGACATACGACATGAGCACGTTGTACTTATTACGCGTTACGTTTCAGCAGCACGAACGAATAGGGTAAAAAATATTTCAGCATCACGCCCACGAATCAGGTTCTTCGATTTGTGTTCCGCGATGGTTCCTGCGTCCCGCAGCGAGCCGATGAAATATCAGTGTTCGATCGTTCACCTGTCCCGTCTGGCCCCGAATTTCCCATTTCCCGAGGTGGCCCGGGGCCACGCGTATAAAACGTCAGCCGGTACAAAGGTCTTTTTAAAGAGAGACGGACAAAAAATCGGTTCCACCAGCGAAAGCGACCCACCCCCGACGCGATATTTTCGAAGGCGTTTCCGACCCGATCCCTCGACAAGGTATAATGGGTTAAAAGGGTACACGGCCGACGAAAACGGACCGTTCACCGGCGGAAGCATCGTTCCCGGCGTGCCTAGAAGCGAGCCAGCCCGGTACAGGCATTCAGGCATCGAGCTGGAAACGCATCATCGGCCGGTATTTCACGCGGATCGTTCCTGTTCCAGAGAAACGGACGATCCGTCGCGACGCCGCCTCCATTTCCCGCGCCGATGGCCCACGAAAATTCGTGTCGGCTGCACTCCCGGCATACTTTTTCAGTGACAAACACCAGTCCGGAATTTCTGCCCTTTCTACACCGGGACAAAATCGTTTCATAGATATCCGCATTATGATATGTGGGAATTCTGGGGGAACGCTTTCATTTGAAAGAATGCATTTGGCAATGGTTGGTGGAGATAGTGCTTCTCTTTGACAACACAGTTTTTTTTCACCCATTTTTCTCTCTCGACACCGATTGGAATGTATTGATGCGACGGGACGGTGTCGAATGATTCTATCATAAAGTACGAATTTTGAGCTTTCGTTTGAACTCTCAAAAGTTACAAACTCGACTCCAAGTATTCCCTTAAAGTTCAGTCATTTTTCCCTGAGTTACGGGATTAATAAATTTTTCGACATCATATGAACCTAAATTGATCTATCGTAAAGTGCAACCGTTCAGCTTTCGTTTGAGCCCTCAAAAGTTGAAGAATCTCGATAGGAAGAATTTCAAAATGGATGCCAAGGAACCTGGTGAGAACGTGCATCATTGCAGTGCCAGGGTATAGGACATTTTTAGCTAGTGCGGGAACAAATGCTTTGGTGATTCAAATTTTGCACCGCGGTTTCCCAAGTGCCCATAAAACCGGCTGTACATGACACGTCGCGTGTTGGAAAGCCGGCCATTTTTCGCCAACCTCCTCGAAGGGTCCGATAAATTTCTGGCGAGCAGAAAGCCGGTCTGACAGAGAAGCACCCCGCAACCCCTCGGCCCAGCTGGTCCAATAGTCCCTTGGATTTTGCGGAGGACACAAGTGCGGGGGTCGTTGAGAGAGAGAGAGAGAGAGAGAGAGAAAGCCATAGAGAGAATCAGAGAGAGACAGAGCATGGGGAGAGAAGCGCGATTGGTCGACAACGACCGCAACGCGACCGCCATCACCGCGATCATCGCCATCCTCTCCGAGTTCCAGCACGTTAATGGGTATTGCGATTGGTCCGGAAGATTCGGTCCTGATTTACCCGGGGCCCACCGCCGAGCCGAATTGATCGTCGGCAATAATAATACCTCGGCTTCGAAGCCGAGTACTCGAAAGTCCTTACCCCTAATGCTTCGTTGGCTCCGGTATAAACACGATGGCGAAAATTAGAAATTCCCATAGATCCGTCTGTTAACCACATTCCATTCTACTTGATGCCTCTAAATCGCTATTCGATCACGAGAATTTATGCGCTTCTTGATTTTCACGGAACAATTTAATTCCTTGATTCACAATCCTCTCATAACAATGTTTATTGCATGACCACGTGTAGTCTAGTGTATTTCTTTTTTTAGAAGGCATAGATCTACCAGAGTGCACCGATCTCTCAGTGTTATCCCGATGTGAGAAAATTTTTTCTGATTCTCTGCGGACGAGCCCAAAAATTAAGGGTACGGGGGAGGAGAAAATCAATTCGCCTCGAAGCCGGATGAAGTCGCCGCGATTTGTCGCCGAAGCCGGTAGAAAGTCGAATCAATCGGTCCATTAATCAGCCCCGAGCCTCGGCCGGGTTATCGATTCGCCGGCGCGCACGGCGTAAGCCTCGCCAGCAGATTTCCCGGATTTCCCCGCGATTTTCTTCGCCGGTTCACCTCGGCGCACAATTCGCGACCCACCGGGTCGGGTGTTCCTCCTCGGCGGAGTGCCTACAACTGTGTCAACGGTGGTTTCGATCTATCCGCGCGATTTTCAGCTGATCTCACGCGTGAATACCTGCGATACCAGGGTTCGACAGCTCGCGGCCCATTCATTGGCTGCGTCGAATATATCGTCGAATGCCTACGGGATTCCGCGGATTCTTTGTCGCCCCGTCCCGCTCCGCGCCGTTTAAATTCCGCCGTGCGATTCAACGATCCTCTGTCCCGATTCGACGCAATCGGCTCCTCTCAGCTATTCAACGGAGCTCGGCTCTTTCATCTTCTTACTCGGAAAATAGTTGCGCCGAATTCTAAACGTGTCTCGACGGTCGCAATTGCACGAATTCGAGAGAACGGAAAAGAGTAGCGCGCCGTTTCTCTTCGCGACTGCTAATTCACTGTTTTCGGTTGACGAAACGCTTTATTCTCGCATTGTTCTCGAGGCTTGAATTAGTCAACACGTTCACCGCCACCGTCTCGTGTTTTATACAAAACTAGTCAAATGCATTTCGTTTAAAACGTTTAAGGGTGTATTCTCCTTTTCGAAGCGGTTTTTCTGCGAATTTTTAGGAATTGTTTTCAGAAAAATATTTGACTTTTTACAGTAAAATTTTGCACACGTATTTATCGGTATTTCCTTTTCCTAAATTGTCTGACTACTTCATAAAAGAACCCGTCAAGGGAGGCGTCTCATGAACAATTCAGCGAATGTCCGATTCACTTCTGTGCTTCTTGTCAATTCGTAGAGACAAGTGTGGAATGAAGCCGTGTTTCTTCCGTTAACTATTTCATTGGTTCGAAAATAACCTGACAGTGTCCCGTCGTGTCTTCCCACGTTTGTCCCATCGTCCGTTCGTTTTTCTCGTAAATGCAGAAAATCCAGCTGTATTTATACCCGGGCGAGAGCGGTTCACCGACCCAGAAACGAAACGGCTTCCGAAAGTCATAAATCCATCGAGACTGCACGGATCCCTGAGTCAATTACCAAGTTCATCACGGTCTCGAACTTAAACTGGGCTCCCGGCCTGTTCGCAGTTTCAATCAGCGTCCATCAGTCAAGAGCGACGACAGCGGTCGAAAAATATGAAACGGAAGACTGCTCGCGACTGCGCGAACGATCAATTTCAGTAGGAATCCGCCGACAATCGAGCGCCAATTTAGCAAAGTACCCAAGTTCCAGCGACATCGATTCCGCGCGCTACTTTGAGGTATATCGTCGCCGCGACGGCAATCGACGGAGAGAGAAGAACAAGAAGAGAGTGGGAGAGAGAGAGAGAGAGAGATTTAAAGTGTTACGAACCGGGGCCAGAGATCGCCGGCTTCTCGATAACGTGGCTCGATCCCCCGCAGGAAGCCCCGAGAATTTCTCCGGGAACTTCGCCGGCTGAAACGACCGCGATTTCTGCTCGGTACGTTTGACAGCGTAACGACCGTTCCCCGGTATATCCTGCGAGGCAATATTGCTGGGAGCACTTTCCGATATCGATTAATGGTTTAATTCAGCTACACCGGCGGCCGAAGGCGGCGCGTCGGACTCTACGGGGATCGAAAAGGCACGCCGAGACTGCAGTTTGAATAAACAATTAACGGATCGTACAACTTCGACGACAACCTCTGGAAAATCCTCCGGACCTTCTTCAAGATTTCCGACTCCAGGCTGCGCACTTCGCACTCGCAAAGTTGTCTCAGATCTCGGATTTCGAACCTTTTTCACTAGGTTCCTCTCCCGATTCAACTTTCTCTTGGATTTTGTGCTTCGCTTGGTTCGGAGATTATGTTAAAATAATTTGGACAGTCGTTTCGAAGACTGTCCAAATGTTATTCTCCGAAGAAAGAGAAAACAATGTTTCCATCGATTGCAAGATGCAAGAACCAAATAAATATTTCTGGAGTCTTTTAATTATTTTATAAGCTGAGACTAATGCATCAATTTCCTTGTATGCACCCATTTTTGCCACAAATGCGAAAACACCGAAGTCTAATTATAGACCGCACGATCGATTAAAGGTTAATAAGCTTGCGATCAGTGCAGCGTTAACCTTTCAACCAGGAACAACAAGTAAACCTGTCAATCGTGCTCGCTATCGCTGGACTACGGTTTCTATGCCAATTTATAACAAGAACAAATAGATCGAATACAAAATCCTGAACAAACTCAAAGAATTGAAAAATACTAAATAGAATATTCACAATAGAACGGTCATTCGGTTAAGGGATGAGAAAGTTGGATTAAAAATAAACTTTTGGATAAAATACTCGGAAAGCAGAAACTCCAGATCTTGCGTTTTCTCGAACGAGAAGTTCTCTTCCCTTTAGCGAGAGAAAAGATGGCCGTGGAGAAGGTTTGCGGGGTGCTAAGCTCGTGGAAGAATCAAGCTTTCTTGCCGGGCCGTTTAGGTGTAATTTAATCCAATCCTGGGTCGGGAATAAATAGGAAAAGTTCTCGGGCGGCGGCCGGTGAAGCAGCGTTAGGCGACCGCGGGACGATAATTTCCTGTTAGCAGGGACACGCGACGCTTCGTATCCCGGTTCAATTAGCGAGGGGAGGGAGTACGTTCGCGGAGGGGACACCTGGGGAGAGAAACAGAGAAAAGTAACGAGAGTAAGAGAGAGGGAGAGAGAGAGAGTCAGGTTCGTAAAGTTTCGGCCGCGGTCACGGAATCGCAGCCAATTTTCCGGCAAGACTATTTCTCCCTTGGCTGACCTTAGCCCGACCGTTTCTACTCGGCCGTTGGCCCGGTAATTGCCGACGGGGCCCCGCGTCCCATTTCCCTCGTGTTATTAGACGCTGGAGGGGGCAATTGATCGGTTCCGAAACGCACAGACTCTCATTCTCGAACGAGAGTTCTCCCCCCACTCCCCCGTCTCTCTCGAATCGTTCGATTGTTCGCGATCGAACTTTCCCCACAGGTCCACGGTTCGCCCGGTTCGAGGATCTCCGATTATTGTAACCGACGACTGCTTTTACGTTCCACGCGAAGGTCGGTTGCATCGATATTTCTATCGACGCGTCTCGATTGTAACTGGCCCTTACACAGAGAGACGCATAACTTCGGAAGATGCCCGTTCGATAGCCCGCGACATCAATTAGTTCTAATCCTATTACGGTGAAACTTGCCGGAAATTCCAGGGCAACCTGTTCCTCCGACGGGAACAAGACGATTACCATCCGGCCGGAGCTTTCGGTTTCCATTGAAAACCGCTCCGAGCGAGATTCATACTACTGACACTAATCAGCTGCGATTGATCTGACCGAGATGCGGGCCGACAGCGCAATCTGCCTGCTCTGCGCGAACTTCAATTAATCCCTAGCCCGGCTCGTCGAAATCGTTTGCATCAATTTGAAATAAGTTTTAATGTTTCAATATAGCGAAACATTATCGGTTCTAGGTTGATCTAGGTCAAATATGTACAGAACTCTACTCGAGTCTGAATTAGCCATCTTTATCAGTCACACCGAACGACTTAATTAAAATAATGCATCTCCTCCGAAAGGAGGAAAACTTCTTGAAGTTGGCGTTTCGTTGATTTCTAGCGGATCCGTCGGTTCGCCGGAACAGCCGACGCTCATGAAACATTTCTATCAAGTCCTGTTCGTCACGGTTTACTGTCTCGGCTTCAATAAACGCGTAGACACCGTCCCGTCGGCCCTTTAGGGTCGCTCGTAAAACCGTGCCGCATTAGTTACACCGCGGCGAGCATAAAAAATGCACGGAGGCACCATTGTCCTCCGCCCTTGGCTCGTCGCGGCTTTATTGCGCGGCTTCCTGCGTGGCGTGGAGGCCACCGCCGCAAGATAAACGGGACGGAAGAATAGAGATCCCGAGATTTCGAGGTACGACGCGAGACCGCCGAGAGAACCCGGCCACTCTCGTCGCAATTCGAGTTTTTGCTTATCAGCCGTTCAATTCTTTCTTGCAGCTGGGTGCCCTTCTCCCGGAGATTCGGGCCCGGGCAAGAAAACGTATCTTGGATCGTACGTGTGGCCCGGAACGAGCGTGCTCCGGGCGAGACTAAAGCTTTTCAGACTTATGGCGAAGCGTGCTGCAGCGTGTTATGCTGCTTGTTCGCGAGACAGTCGTTGTCCCGAACGTTTCGTCCTTTTCCTCTGGATAATTGATTTTTGTGGAGTTGGGTGACCTGAGGACGGATGCAATTTCGCGTAGCATCACTGTTGAACCGTTTGTGTGCCGGAAGAGAGTGTTCAGACAGCAAATCTTTTAATAGAGATGTTACATTAGGCTGCCGATGGTTTGTCCCCCGTTCAATATTGTAATTCGTGTACCATCGATATAGAAATAAATTGTTTCAAGTTGAGAATAATAAACTTCAAATTTTCTCACTGACCATTTCAGTTCAAGTGTCATAAGAGGAGAGCTCTAAATCTCCAATAAAACTGTTCTCAGACCAAACAGCAATTGACTCGTTCCGGGCGCAGGTATCATACCATCCTGGTGAACCGCGCGCCGTTCCCTCAACGCATCAAGCTCGCTTCGGCAGAAATATACGAATTCCTAGCAGCCATCGCGCACTATGACACGCTGCTAGGTTCGCGGAGAGCTCGCAGACACGAAATAAGCGGCGTCGCTGGAGAGGCGGGGCTGGAGCTAGAGCATTTCTCAAGAAATCCAGCTACCGAATGGCATTCGGTCCCGTCGCAGGGTATTCCGGCAGCTCAACGAGCACCGTGTTGCATTCCGGGCACACGTAGACGCGTATCAAATGGGAGGAAGGGACATCTCGGTATGCAGGTGGGCCGTTTAATTTAATTGCCGCCGGAAATTCCAACGAGGTCAGAAATTAGCCTGGTCTGTCGCAGCGCGGCCCGGCTTCCTCCAGCAGCGTCCTGATCTCCGGGAAAGTTTCCACGCTGGATGCAACCCGCTGCAGCTGCGATCGCGACCCGGAAAACTTTCCGCTCTCCCGAAAAGCTCCCCGTGCAAAACGATCTCGCGGGAGAACTTCTGGAATTCTCTGCTTCGAGACGAGACTTTCCGCGATCCCCCGCGTTCGCCCCCGGCGATAGCGACATCGACGACGTCGCGCGATATCCGAGGACAAATAAGCAGGGAAAACGTCGACGTCATTCTCTCCTCTTAACGCTCCCGACGCCCCTCCCGTCCGGGAGTTGTAAATGGAATGGTCGCGATAATAGCGACCATGTGACCGTGTGACGACCAGTGCTTCGCTCTGGTTTCAACAGCTTTGTCATCGCGAAGAGTTAGTTTATCATTTTTTATAGTGTATAGGGGAAGGAGGGAATTCAATAGTCAGGATAATCTCCAACTCCTATAAACTATATTTATTTGATTGTATAAGAAGATTCAGGCGCGTGTGCGGATACCGTGTGTCTGGGTCGCCGGTTCACTGGTAACTGACTGACGCGATTCGTTTCTTTATAAAACAATCTCCTGGTAACGACAAAAGACGCGCGTCTTCCTGCCAACGACAAAACACGCGCGTCTCCTCAGTGTGCTTTTGTCACCGCGCTGTTCCAATGTTTTCCGCGACGCGCGAGCACACACATACACACATACATACTGAATGCAAGCGCGCTCGCAGTCATTCCAAACTATCTTATTACCATTAATTTCCTACAAGTGTAAAACTAGTTCTTTAATCAAATGGTAATTTATTGTTGTAAAGTGATCGAACAAGTTCAGCACGTTCCCATGCAGGTGAGGTAAGAATGTGAAACTCAAGAAGACAAATGTAAAATCAGTAAAGCGATGACTTAAACCCCTCCTATAAACTTCCTTTCTAACGAAATTCTGATCGCAAGCCAGAAAACGATTAATCTCTGATCCGTTAAAATCTACCTCATTTTTCGGGCACTACATGATGCATTTTTCACAGGATTTTCGTGTGTAATAGGATAAAGTTAACAATTCAGACAGATGTCTTCTCAAAGTCAGCTTTGGAGAGGTTCTTTGATAGAGAAGATGCGTTCAGGGTTGCTGTCCTTTCGTGGGCCGGCACTTTCGATGGTCCTTCGCGGATCTCATTATCAGCGTCTCGGTCGCCATAGATTCCACGCAGATTCCACGGTGCCCGACCGACGTTCCCAATTACGAGCTCCTCCCCAGGCTGAAAACGGTCTCGCGGTAGGCTTCCCCGCGGCGTTCTAGCCCGCTTCGGGGACATTACTGGAATTGGTAGCGGTAATTGCGACTTGGTCCGGGGATCGGGAATAATTGGATTCACTTTATTTCCCAGGTAGGGGAGTCGGCCGCTGGCAAAAAGCGACAGGAATTTTTGTCGTTCGCGGGCCGAACGCCGAGAAGGGAAAACCACGAGAGGAGCTTGATTCGTCGGCTTCCGCGGCTGTTACAGTGCTTCGGGGAGGGAATGCCGGCTGCGGTAAGATCTAATTTAGCCGGAGTTAAATAATTTAACAGCTCGTTTGCCCGCGGTCCCTCCGCGCGGCTCGTCTTTTGTTTGTAGGTCAGCATCGCGGCCGAGAGAGAGAGAGAGAGAGAGAGAGAGAGACCCGGAGAAGCTGGAGGAAAAATTTTGACGCGTTCGCCCTCTCAAACCTCGGCAAATCTCCTATTTTCATTTCGCGGCGGACGGCGCGGAAAGAATGGAGCAAGCTGGAAGAAAAAGGAGCGCGCGATCGTTAATTTTAAAGCCGAGCTTTGGACCGGTTTTACGCTCCGCCAAAGGTACAAACCCCGGCCGACGTTTCCCTCGTGCTTTCATCCGCGTTCCCGCACTGTTCCGCGATTCTTCTCGCCTTCGAATTACTGCCGTTTAGCGCGCACGTTTATGCTGCAATATTTCCAATTCGACTATTTTTCCTATAGCTGCTGCTCTCTTAACATGTCCAATGATTTAGAATATCCTCGAATTGCATTAGGGCTTCCTCGAATTCTTCTGACATTTCCACTGTTCGGATATCGATATCGGACTTTCATCTCTTTACAATTTTTAAGGGAAGAAAAATTCGCATTTCATCTGTACCTCATCCACACCAGGATGAACCTCATAAATTCTGCTTTTACTGTCATTAACAATTAATTTGGGAGGAGGCAGACGAGAATCTGGAGGCTCCAGGCCGTTGCATATTTTCCGGACAAACGGTACCCGGTATCCGTGCTGCTTTTTCCCGATATCCTCGGCCATCGGTCGAACAAATTGCCCCGTTCCCTGCAGCTCGTCCACGCCAGTTGCAGCGCCGCGACAGGGGTTGGGCCACCATATCTCTCTTACACTCGAACGCGAGCGAATCCCCACAAATTTATACGAACAGTTAGTTCCGGGGTAGTTTCGGCGACGCCAGCGTCAGCCCTGCCCGCTCCCCGCGACTCGAGGTCGCCTCTGCAGGTGCACCTCTTATCCAGCATCGTGACTCGAGCCGGGAGTCCGTGCCTCGGAAGGTTGAGCTAGGTCGGTCGTAGGTTAAGCCGGGATAAATACAGCCTCATAACTTGCTCGCTCGCTCCTCCGCCCTTCTGGCCGCCTGTTCTCCTCGTTCTTTCCGCGCCGGATCCTCTAGACCGTCTTCTTTTAGCTCCCCGGATCATCCTCCAGCCGAGATTTCGATCGCTCCTCCGGGTCCCGCGACTTAAACCGTCCCGTGTCCCGGCTTCTCCAGATTCTCGGACCCCGAACGCTTCTCAGATCTCCTCGCGCTGATTCGTCCCTCATTTGCCCCGGACTTCCTTCTAGATCCTGGATCTTGCCCGAGTCCCTGCCCGATTCCCACCAGGCTGATCCTATCGCTTGTCTTCTGGGCTTCCTGGGATCGACGAGACTCTCCAGCAACTTCCTCCGAGAAGAACTTGCCGTCCCGCTGTCCTTGCGCTCGGAACTTCGCAAACTTATGTGGGACCGTTCATCCGTTTTGCTAACGGGGTACCGAGCATGCTATAGAGTATACTGTTTAAATGCATTTCAATTTCAGTTCTACCGCAAACGATGTCTCACCGAGCGAAAGGAATTTCCCCCCTGAATCTTTTGCTAGAGCCAGTTAAAATTTTGATAGCAATACTCGAAGATTCAGACTACTTTCCTTGATTCATCCAGAAGAGATTTCCCCATAGAAATTCATTTAATTCCCGGGCAGTCTCCAAGCACTATCCAAAACGAACGAAACAATAAAACGCGAGGCCCGCTGGCGCAGCAGCTAAACAAACTGGCATTGAACGGGGCAGGGGCTGTTTCCCATTAATTCGCCGATTAAATTAAGAGCACAATTCCGTTGCCTCGGCCAGCGCCAGTTCAAACGCAACGGTATTTGGCCGGGCGGAGGTCGGCCGAGTAATCGAGAAGGCTCGTTATAAAATAAACGCCGGGGCGCGCGCAGGCGAGCTTTAATCACCGGCCCGTGTTCCCAAAGCAAACGCGTTGCGGGGCGAAGTCGTTGAGAAGGAATCCGAAGAAAATCCTGCATAATTCACGGTCGAGTTGGCCGAGGCGGCCTCTTTGACGTCGCCGGATCCCGGGTCTCGCTTTCCGGACGGGCCTTAATTTCTCCTGCGGAGCATTGCGCTCCTCAAACGCCACTTTTCCGCTCGAGCGATACGCTTCGAGGCGACCCAAACGCGTCCGAGCGAAATTCGAGCTCGTTCGACGGTCGACCGAGCTACGACCAGCTTCTCCAGCCCGAAAATGCGACTGTGGCCAGAGACTATCACGCGCGTGTCAAAATATGATAAGTCTTCCACAACGATTTGTCATTTTATACTTCTGCTGTGCTAGATTCTCTTCAAGATGTCGTTAATTGTAATTAGACTACGAATTCTAGACTTTAAATATGTGCAACTTCAATCTGAGATTCTTCAACAGATGCACACAATTTTTATTTTGCACAAAGATGCACACAATTTTTATTTTGCACAAAGATGCACACAATTTTTATTTTGCACAAAGATCCACAGTCTACTAACCGAATGAGCAAAGGCGAGCAATTATCAGCGATCCACGGTCAACCATCGATCGTACAGCTCCCGTTACAGCTTCATTACCGGGCATACCAAATTGCACGACACTAATCTCCCAGATTTAAGAGCCCCGGAACACAGTCCGCGATTCCAGCAGCTGGAATCGCAACTTTCCAGCGTCTCGCGGATCCGGAACAGGTCAATGGTTATTGGGGATCAGGAGCTAAGACCGCGAGAGCGTGCAGCGAACGACCGAGCTAACGGGAACCGGTGAAAAACCGTCCTAGAAAACAACCTGTTCCGTGATCTACGGCGTCCGACGTAAGTTCCAAGCCGTGTTCGAAAGTGTGTACACGTTCCCGATATTAAACGGTTTGCAGTTTAGAGTCGTGGCTCTCGCGGATCGATCGCAATTATCAAGCGTCATAATTTCGCGGAAGCTGTGGAGCCTCGACCCCCGATAATACCCGGTCCACGAGATTATGAGGACTCGAATAGCTCAGCATTCTAGTAATCCAGTTAGCGGGGAACGCAGCGATCGCTAACGATCCAACTGAATCGCCTTCGCGCGATCCTTCCCCCTTAATTCCTCGATTATTGAGGGGGGCAGAGGCCTCAACAATCAGGATTCGGCAGCTCAACGCGGTTTTTGAACCCGTGGATGAGCTGCAGTGCTGGAAAAGACGTGCAATGTTGTCCGAAAAAATTCTTTTATTCATTCGATCATGTATTATGCATGCAATTTTGATTCGAAGTTTCTTTTTCATTCGAAAAGTACCTGGAAGACATCTACATCTATAATACGCAGTCTACTGTACCAGATTCTACGATACGCAACACGTAAATCAGTATACTAGTTTTTCATTTAGAAAAACCAGTTCCTCAAGACCGAACAATTGCGTAAACAGTTGCGATTCATGAATACACTTCGCGCGGCCTCGCCGTGAGTTCACATTCTCGCAGTCTAATCTACAAAAATGAGAACGAAACAGAGACATGCTGTGCATGAATGGCAACAACAACACTCAGTTCATTTCCAATTCGAATGAAGGATCGTCAGAAGGAAATTCTTAGAAAATCATCACACTGCGAGGGTCAATAGACTCTTTATGGAAAAATAAAAATTATCTGTATCAATCGTGAGAGATGGGAGCCAGATATACATGTAATTTTTTTCTACGAATGAGATCCGCAGTTTAATAACCGCAATGGATAACACTGAAACATCAAACGAATCTTTGCACATCTGTCTGGACTCGGTTCGAATGCAAGCAGCGCATCAACAAGCGCAGTGAACGCGGCGGGCCCGCAGCGAGGCCGCGGGCAAACAGAATTACTTCGGCAGGGCTGGCATAAACGCTAGAAAAGAGGGTGTTTCGACAATGAATGTCTCCTAACGCCTGTGTGCACAATATTTCCAGCGATTCCCTTGTTGAATGGGCGCGATCGCGTCGGCAATTTCGCTAATTTCGCGGAATTACGCGTGGACAGAGTGCGACGGGGATGCGGGGGGGGGGGGGGTGGCGTGGTGCGTGCATGCGTGAGCGCGAGGTCGTCTGGTTGTTCGGCCACTCGATAACGATATCGATATGGACGCGATAACGCAGTCGTATTCGATCGGCCGGTACCGACTGCTTTTGTAGTCGGCTATCGCGGGGGTGAGACACCCGGCAAAGGGAGACCTTTCGCGTTCGACGCGATAGAATTAACAACCGAAGGGTTAACAGCTGAAAGGGCTGCGCGGCCCTTCCATTCCCATCCCTGCCCTCTCGACAAACCCCATCGAAAAGCCCTGCCCCTCTCCTTTTCCCTTCGCCGACCAATTCCGTTGCACCGATTGAACAAATGGCCAACACGTTTACCGGCCCGGAGGACTCTCCATAGCGCCGCTTCTGTTTTCGATGGCGAGCTATTACCGGACAATAACGCCTAATTATATCAATGTGTCCAGAGCGCGGCGGCCGCCGAGAGCGAATTATTTAAGCGGGTTTCTATCGGGGACCGTTTACGCCTGTTGCCGATTCGTTTACCGTCCCGTGTCCCGTTTCATTCCGACGGGCGACAAAGCTTGGAAAACAAGCACGAAATTTGCCAAACGAGAATTCTGAGCTCGCGTGGTACTCCGAAATCGGCCGGGTAAATGTTTCTCGTGTAAACGGGGATGTATGAATTTCGAAAAATTCTATGGTGCAGATGAACCAACACACTATTGACTGTGGAATGGAATTTTTTTGTTGCAGCGAGTGCTCATTTAACGGTGGTGCAGCTGATCTTGCGAGCCACTGTATCTGACCATGTAAGTAGAATAGCGCTTAGAATATGACTGTCGCCGCAAGATGGGAATCGAAAATAAAACAGCGTTTTCGAAACGCAAACAACGCAAACGTCTTTGAACTGCAAACAAGTTCCTAATGTTTCCAGAAGTCGCTATGAAAATATGAACACTTCGGTTAAAAATACGCAACGGTCATCGAACGACATCGCGAACAGAATTAGCGGGTAATTTGTAGCTGGAACTGTGAGTATTTATAATATCGTGCCCACGGACACGAGCTCATCCTTCAAGCTGAATTAATGAGCGAGGATTATGCTTGTCGAGTTATTTTTATTTGCGACTCGGTTCCTATTTGCGATTCGAGTAGAAAATTCACGACGCGAACTCGAGAAAAGAACGATGGTCTGAAAAAGTCTGTATCGTCACAGTGTCTGACACTGGCAGGCAGTTTCTACTAGCACCTCAACAGGCCGACTACCAACAGAATTATTCCATTGGTCTTTTTTTGCTCTCTCCTCCCTGTGACTTTTATATTCGTCAGGGAATCCAGAATCGATCCAGGGGATCGTTCTCTGAAATTGAGAGGAAACGAATGGATCGACGAGCACTGTGTTGTACTACTTTCGTAGGAGAGAGAGAGAGAGAGAGAGAGAGAATGCAACGAGCTCTTGATTCTCTCTTGACCTTTCCTGTGCCCGGAATCGATGTTCGATTCTTCTTGAATAAGTTACGAAGAGAAATTGGACTGGATGAATTATCCGGGAAAGGTCGTTCCACTACGGCGGATTTCGCCATGGGAACTTGCGAACAGTAGCCTTTCCGACGACCATAATGTCGAGTGTGGTCGTCAATAACTTTCGGTTCTTGCGAGTTGCCTGGCGAAGATGAATTCGGGGAACATGTTCGACTCGTGGAGCAACACTTGTTCTTCCTCGATCCTTCGGTAGAATGGTATGGTGTGCGCAAATTAAAAGCACGTATCGTATAGTGCGCATAAAATTGGGGGCAGTTTAAGTCATCGCTTTGCTGATTTCGAATTTGTGTGTAAAACAGAGATCTTCGATCATCGCAATATCTGCTCCGTCTTCGTTAAAACCTGCCATGCTTATGACATTTTTCTCTCAGAAACTACTTGTTGGATTTAGTTGAAACTCTTTCACAGGAATCTAGAACGTTCGTTACCGTTGCACCAATTTTTGTGCGGTTGAAACGTTAATTTTGCAGTGTAGAAAATTATAATTACATTTTCATTTCCGAGTACAGCTTTTCTGTAGCCGCATGTCCTTGCTCAACAGTTCGATCACTTCAAATCGATGGCGTTCCAAATTGACCAGAGGGATTTTGTTAGAAGCAAAGCATGTACCGTGCAGTAGGCATAAGATTGAAGGGAGTTTAAGTGATGACTTCACCATACTCGAGTCCGTTCACGAGGCAACATATTAATGAGGACAAGGGCATTAAAATTGAGCTAACGAGTTTGTCCTGGGGGAACCGCTGGTCCAAGGGCTCGCTGCAGGTTCCCTCGCCCTTCCCGGGACCACAATTGATATCCTAGAAAAAGGAGGCCAAGGATTGCATAGAATACGTTGTTTGCGGGCGAACTATATCGCGGGAATGTCGCTCGGGGCACCGTGCGAGCAACCGGAAAGAAGAAAAGGGCGCTTTACGTGGCCGCAGGCTTTGAGCCAGATAAAATGGGAACACCGTTAGCTCGTGGCCGTTCTTTTTCTCTCTGACCGGCGGTTCCCTCCTCCAATCTGCCGCGGGAGAAGCCACAAAGGAAACTGGGACGTTAATCAATTATCAGGCCGGGCGCGTATCCTTTTCCGTCTCCGAGCCCTCTTGTTCCTAAAGCAATCGTTGAACCGCTTCGGTTTCCTGTGTACCCCGTAGCACGCGACTAAGCTGATCCTCGGGACCTTTCCAATTATCAAAAGTGTTCCCGTGATCGATCCCCAGCGATCACCCATCGGGAACCTCTCGCAAGCTCGAAGGTCAACGATCTTGCTCCTCTCCGGAAAGAACTGCAGGTGAACGTCGCAGCTTTTTCTCGGCTAGACAACGTCCCGATGGACGTCCCAACAAACGGCCGCCACTTAATCGCGGTGGAGACTCTCCACGCGGCATCTTTTTTCATCCGGTCCAATTACCGGCTCCCCTCTTCGAAGCTGTAATTGCACGCGTCCAAACTCCCGGAAATTCCGACTCGTATCTCCACGTCGGAGGGTCCAGGGGACTCTTGAATCCTTCGGGATGGCCCTTCGAAATCCTTTGACAAACATCTACCTCGAAAACTGTGAAAAATTAGCCGAAGATATCGTCCGTGGAGGAACTTCTGTTCCAACACACCAGCAGTTTAACCCCGGTACTCGGGGTTGGTATTGTTGTAGTCCTTTGGAAGAGGTGCATTCAAAGTTATTTTTTACATTTTTCTAAAATATGATGGTGATGCGAATCGAACAGACGGGGAAATGTTTCGCAGGGAAATAAGAAGGGGATCGGGTTAATCGATCACTTTCCATCCTAGCCAAACGAGACTCTCGCCAGCCGATTAATCGAGGTCCACGGGTACTCGTCTTCGCGGTAACTTGGACCGGAGAAAAGTTCCCAGACAAGACCGAGACGAGTCCCGGGAGGCTCGTACATCCATGCATCGGTTTTCCAGAGCGGGATCCGGCTGGGAGGTCAATCAACGAAGACGAGGGTAGCCGGTGGCAACGGGGCTGGTTCCTCCAATTTCGAGCATTCGCCGAAACAAATGGGCTGTTCTTTTTCTTTTTTTTCTCTCTCTCTCTCTCTCTCTCCGCCCTTCTCGGTGTTCCTACTCTCTCTCTCTCTCTCCTCTTCTCTGATGGAGTCTCGCCGTCTCGCGGCGATGAATAATTCATTTCATTCACCAGGATTGCACCGCGCAGAAGCTGGGAACGAGCGTCGTAGACGGTGGCGCTGGGAGAATCGCGAGTTCCCACTGTGCCGGGAATACGCTTCTAATTGCCGTTTCGGGAGTTTTCACGGCCGCGTAAACAACGAGTTCGCGTGAGATTCTGTCGAGACCAATTACCAGATAATCGCGGTGATTGCCGGGTCCGGGAACGGCTGACGAACGTAAGAACCTAACTCGACGATTCTGATTTTAATCATTGCCTTTCGACGACGATGGGCCCCACGAGTTCCTAACGATGCATGTGAAATGTTGTCCGCACTTGCTTCATAGATTTTTTTTTTCATCAAGGTTTTACGTCGCATCAACTGCATGGTTATTAGCGACGAACAGGTGTATCATTATAGTATAACTTCCTGGATTTTCGATTCCTTAATAAATTCTAGTAGATCTTTTATTTTATCTTCGTCAAGATTCTCTTTCAGTGTTCTTCATATTTTGAATCTTTCTCGTAGTGTATTGTATTTTGGGCAAGATAATATCAGGTGGTTAATTGATGTCGGTATGCTGCATGTTTCACATATTGGTATTGGACCCTTTGTTATCAGGAACGAGTGTGTTCCCTTAGTGTGGCCTATTTTAATTCTGGATAGGGTAACTTGCTCCCTCCGTTGCAGGACTTGCCTTACTTCTTTATCTACAAAAAAGGAGTCATAGATATTTTTGGAGTGTGCAGAAGCTAGTCGTTTCCATTCCAGATCCCATTGGTGCATCAGATTTCTTTTAGCTTCTTTAATCAGGTCTTCCACGGAGGTATCGATGGGTTGACTGTCCATGGTTGGAGAATTAACCGCTTGCTTCATAGATTGATTGATGAATTTTATGTATTTATTCACTTACGAATTTCGCCTATTAATTTTGAACATAAAATCCGCGGTCTAGACAATCTCATTAGCAAGAAGAAGCAGATGAAGTGGAGTTTACATCAGTCTACGGAAGAATATACAAATTTATATTCTAATAAATTAACGTCGCCACACAGGTGTTGCACTACTTAAGAGCGAAAATTTGAAATGGCCTGAACGAAAAGTTTAAAACGTATACGAACCGGGGCAGCGTGGAAGATACCGACAGCTAAAGTTATAAACCTCTTAGTGTGCTATGAGCATAAGTGGCCGCTTATAATTTCCCAAAAAACACTTTAACGACACCTCTGGCGTTCTCGTTTCATAGGTGGAAGAGGTGAAACAGCGACAGAGAGGTGTAAAGGAAGGGCATGAAGGGAGAGAGAGCTCTAGGTGCAATTGGTTCGAGAGGCTCTCCAGGAAAGTGCAGAAATCAATAGTCGCTCGCGCGCGGGCCACCCCAGCACGCGCCGAATTGTACACGAATTCGGAACAATGGGTATTGATTGCCCGGAAGAAATTGCCGAGTGTCGAATATGCCGCCGAGAAACACGCTGTAATTGGGCACCGGGATGAATGCGGCTGATTCCACCGGTGCCGGAAGTCTTCTGTCGATCGCGGTCGATCATGCGGTGACTATAACGGGGAAGACTGACCCAAAAAGCAGAGACCGTACATGCACACCGAATTTGATTTAATTGTAACCCTCTTTACCCTATGAATTATTTTCAATTCTATTTCCAACAGATCCCCATCGTTATAAATGTTTTATTTAATATGTACTCCCGAAAGCAGTTCTCAACGAAACAGTTAGAATATTGAATACAACTGTTGTGAGACGTTGAAAGTAGCAAAATACATGTATATTGCTAAGTGAGGTAAAAAATAAATGTTGTAAAATATAATGCATATTTAAACTGAAAATTTACAAATGTGTCACGTTCGACGTACGAGTACAAAGGGTGAACATGCTAATGAACAACTAATGAAGTTTGTCGGAGTTGAAGCTTCCTCAAGCTTCTATTGTCTACGCTGCGAGCCTGTCTGAAAATTAAATTCCAAATGTGCTTGCACAGCCCAACCGAACCGAATGCACAGTGAACGTTCCAAGCGCTATATCGAATAATAAACCCAAAAATCGCCCGGGACAAAACTAATTTTTGAAATATATCGTGTACTTGGACGTACGAAACAGCTTTCGCCGAATCCTCGGTAAATTATAATCGCATCTACGCTCCTTATGTTCCAGTTTCGCGAGCGGTGGCTACATTTACTTTCTTTCTGGCACTTGCCGAGAAGTTCAGCTCGTCGAACTCAATCTCCAGCAGCCGGCTCCGAGTTTCAGACCCCGAATATTGATCGGAACTAGTTCGGAACCCGCTTCAAAGAAATCCTCGCGAAACTCCGAGGGTACCTTCCATCGGAATCCTTTGTTCCGCCAAAAAATTTAGCCCGTCGATCCTCTCTCGAGGGGCTGGAGGTTATTTCCCCGTTGTTGCTGCCTTCTATCGATCTTGTTTCGCTAGCCCGTCGACGACGATGCTAACGAACCGGCCGCCTGACAATTACATTACAAAAGATGATGGATACCGCCTCCCTCTCTCTCTCTCTCTCTCTCTCTCTCTCTCTCTCTCTCTCTCTGCTGCCGGCGCGGTCCATTTCGGTCGCATCAATCCGAGTCACGGCTTCGAATTTCACCCGGGGAATGGCTGTTTTTAAAAAGTTCGCGCTGCGCAGATCGTAAAACACGATGGGGAAAGTTCGCGGATCGATCCGGGACTAGTTTGGAAGCTGAAAGATGTCCCAGCGGTCTCTTCGAGACCATTCCCCGCTGATAATAGTCCAGCATTTCACTGGCAGTTTGACGCGCTAAAAGCGAGATGTGGCTTTCGTGAAACGTCATAGAAATTTAATTGGCTAATTCTGATTCCCAAGTGATTCTGAAGTTGAGGTTTAAGAGAGTCTAGAGATAAGTTTCGCGTTCGATTTGAAATTCATTTTTCAGATTCATCGCTGGGCTGCGAGTTTTGGGCATTCATTAATCTGAAATAAGATTAAATAAGAAATCCTTTCCCAACGTGCAATAATTCGAATTGACGCAATTATAATGCCGTTACGGCTCTTCCAAATTTGGCGAAGATCAAGATAGAACAGAACTTGAGGTTGCTAAGATCGATTCTTTCGAGCCGATGCCGGAAGAAATGGCAGCCTTTTTCCTCGGGACCAGAAAAATGGTCCCCTAATGAAGGCAGGCAGTGAGCTGGCGGTCTCCGGGATAAGTATAGTCGATATTATCGAGGCAGACCGCGCCGCAGACACGAGTCAAATCACAAGGCTCTCCTACGGTTTCCGGTCATGTTTCCCAGTCCGGGAAAGAAGCGACGCGTTTCCGTCGTTCGCGTTTCCCCCCTTCACGAATTCCACCAGCGGGAACAGGCCACGCGTCCCCGGAGGACTTTCGGTTCCGCGAGCCTCTCTCCCCTTATTCGTTCTCTTATTCCACCTGGCGAAGTTTTCAAGTCGAACATCGCGAGATTCCGTGTCCAGAATCCGAGATCCCCGACAGCCCCGACGAATTCCGGCGGAGTTTACGCGAAAATAATGGTCCGCCGGGGCAACTTGGACGCCGCCGTCTGTTCTCGCTCGTTCAACACCCACGCTTTTCATTTTCTCTTCTTTCTGAACCCTTCCTTGGTCTGTTGGTACATTCTATCAGGAATTCCTTCGTTTTATAATTGCAAGGCGCGGTGTATTTTTCATTTTCTTTTGCCCCGTATAAAAATGTGGAACTCTTACTTGGAAAGTTTCCCTGGAACTTTGCGAGCGTCGAAAGTTACAATAATCTGAATTGTTCGCGGCAACAGTGATGTTTGACGCGCTTACGCCAACGGCAGATGCGCTATCAGCATTCCGGACTGAAGTTCTGAAAAATTCTCCCAGCGAAAGTTACACTGCTTTTTCGGGTCCGTGCCAATGCATAAAAATTTTTTCTGGAATTCGTTTGAAAATGCCCTGCGCCCGCGTTTAGAACGACACTGAATCCTCCGTTCAAAATGAATTTCTGGGTTTCTGAACACAGAATGTCTCTCAATTTACTTGGAGAGAGTCAAATTAATTTTGAGGAAAATTTTGCACCGACCTAACTCCTGCCGAACGAAACGCAGTAAATGCAGAAAAATCCGCAGCCGGTTGATCAAACGCTCGCAATTTCGCCGTAGTAAGGCTGGATGTAGCATCAAGATAACATGGATCAATGATGCAGGATAATCCAGCGGCCGATTGCCACCCGGGACGCTGTCGAGGACGGCCATTTGTTAATTGCGATACAGGTCTGGTTGTTTGCCGAACAGTTTATCCGGGAGACGGCGGGCCGCGACTTGCCGCGGGAATTTCATTTCCGTGTATTTCGTCGGTCCTCGATGATTTCGCGTTATACGCGCTATCTGTCTGCACCCCCCCCCCCCCGCACGTACGTCCTCGGATCAGCTTAATGAAAATCGCTCGGTCGTTCGTATTAATAAGGTTACAAGCGATACAGGCGACCAGCTCTGTTTGAATTCTCCATTTTAAATCATCGAACCGACCACCCCCAGCCCCGCTTCAGATAATTACAACGATCAAATTGAAGCGGGCGAACAAAGGGACGGGAACAGCCTAAAAGCAACCGATCGTCCGCGCATATTCCGCCGAGGAAAAAGTGTATCGCTGTTGTTTGCTCGCGACCCGCGCGCCGATCGTTCATTTGCACAGTTACTCAAAAATTTCCCGCCCCTCGCTCGGATTTTCATTCTTTTTTTTACACCGTGACTCTGGAAAATCGATACCGGTGTAATTTTAACCGGACCTCCGCGTATTCGCGTTTTTACGCGGAGTTTCGCTCCCTGTGTAACAGGAAATATAAATAACATTAATTAATCCGAAACAGCAGACGGTAGGTAGTTTTATTATAACCTTGTTAGGTCGGTCAAATCTTCGCCGTTCTATTTACTTAAAAATGCAGTCTGTAGCGTTTGCGGACTGGAATTTAATACTCCCAGCAGATATATCTCTCCCAGGAGCTGCACATAAACAGAAAATTATAATTTCATTTCACGGACATAAATTGAAAATTTAAATTCAAGCTAAGCCCGAAATTTTCATATCAGCAGCGAACCTCTCAGTCAATTTTAATCACACTACAAATTCTATTAGCGAGAAACGCGGTCGACTTACTGCTATTTTAACAAATTCCGTGGAACCGTCAATGCTTTAACTCAGTATGTGGGGGTCAAACAAATTTTTGGAAGCAGTACGGTTTAACGGACGAGCCGATAAAACGCACCGGCGTGATCGTCAGGCCTTCCCTTATTTTTGGAGAGGCGAGTGCGCTATCGAAAACGGATCGATGCGGCATGACAAGTGTTTTTTATTGGCCGACGGACTCGTCCGCACGCAGTCGAACGAAGCTCGGCCACCCCCGCGTCAGGCCGGTGCTATTTGCTTCTTTTCAAGTTTCAAGGATCTTCCTTGGCCGGCGCCGGAGGCTCGTAAATAAAAGAAATGCGAGCGATCGGCTCGGATCCCGGCCCTCTTTATTGTACGATCTTCAATTAAAGAAGCCCGAGAGGCCGGCCCTCCAGCCGGGGCGAAATTTATTTGCCAGTTAAAAGCACCGGAACGGTCCAATTACCGCGGGAACACGTCGATTGGCTTACCTACTGATCGCCCCGGCGAAAATATCGTCGGACCGACGTTTGCCCGGGGAGGCAAACATCGCTACACCCTGAACCTATAGACAGTCGACATCCCCCTGCAACCCCAATTTACCAGACGCTCATTGTAACCGATGAATCTTTCGAATTCCGCCTCCCCTTGCCCCATAACCATTTTTCTAAAAATGTTCCACCCACTTAAATCGGTAAAATGCTATTTCATGAAGTACAACTATTTTATTTGAAATCGTGTACACAATTTTGAGATAAAATATTTTACGCCGTGTAAAAGAATTTTAAAAGGTTTAATGCCAGGAATTAATTATAAATAAATATAGAGAATTAATTAATTTCCAGAATGGATAACATACGTTCTCGAGTAATCCACATAATTTTTAATCGTGAAAAATATTGTAGCAAAATATTCTATTTGATATAAGAGGATTTTAAAGTAATGTTTTAAGTTAAGAATGCTGAAAATGCGCTTTACTTTGTAAATGTACTATTCAGTATTTCTGGTGTAACCCAGTATTTTTGTGCCAAATTATTATTTCTAACTAGTTTTATTTGAAAAGGTGCATACAGTTAAAAAATTAAATGTTTTTATTTAATGCAGGTGATTTTTAAATATTTCAAGTAGTAAATGCTAAAAATAGGCTTTACTTTATAAATATATTTTTATTGGAAAATACATTAATCATTCAGCTGGATTAATGGCTTAAACGGCTTCAATTAGAAATAAATCCCTTTCCTCAATTTAATTCTATTGCCGAGAAATACTTCACGTAGACGCTTGAAACGCGAGATTAATATAAAAATATTCCACATCGTGCGCGTCACATTATTGAAGCAAAAATATCTAGTTTCATGCAATTAAATACTTTAATCTCAACAAATAAAATCATTTTATTCCATCTCTGTATGCTGGCCTGCGATTGCCCAACTGACGGATCGCATTTATTTGTATGAAATCAAATTACACACTCCCTTTTCTAAATCGCTAAATATCTCATTACAAATCGGACAACAACGTTGAAGGTTTACTATGCGAATGACGCGATC
Organism: Halictus ligatus; assembly: GCA_028454255.1. Lineage (NCBI taxonomy): Eukaryota > Metazoa > Arthropoda > Insecta > Hymenoptera > Halictidae > Halictus > Halictus ligatus. The sequence continues at coordinate 5,938,725 of CM052143.1, forward strand.
AAATTTCCAGAAAGAGGACCTCCATTTGTACGCAGAAAATTGCGGAAATTTCTAGGCAAGGTAAAATTCTATTTCTTTCATAAACAGTTTCAGTGCGGAGAGACAAACTGCATAAGGCATTATTAAACTTTGTGTATCACTCCGCAAAGCTCTTTTCGAAATTTTCTCGGTCCTGTTGCGAGCGGGTTGTTATTAAAAATCTAGGCTTGGTAAAGGCTTTTAAGTGGGCATCGATTAAACGCAATTTCTCAACATGTTGAATAACGTGTGCCTCGATGAAGAAATTCGTCGAGAAAATACATGCGGGGGAACGTTTGCAGTTCCACTGATCTCAAGAGAGGAATCAATTTAATTTGTTCGGCGGTTTTAGCGTTAAGATCGAAGGAAATCAGTGTCGACGGTAACTTCGACTTGCCGGCGTCTTCATCGCCATTTACGCGAACCCGCCGCGACGGGATGGTAAATTCGCCGGGTTCGGTGATTAATTGAATCTCGAAAGTAACGTCTGATACCGCTGGAAGGAGCACTTAACGATCTCCCGGACCCGAGGGCTGAATATTCCGAGGTTTCATTAATTGACCGAGATCTGCGTGTAGATTAAATTGGCTCGTGCCGTGTACCCCGCGAGAAAGTGAATTGCAAATCTCATAAACCCCTCTCGGCCGACGAAAGAGAGAGGGGGAGGGGACAGGAGCCCGAGGGACTGAAGTTATCTTTCTTCCGGGACGACACGGATTTTCCCTTATCTGAAAAAATTGCCAAAACGCTGCACCGTTTCTGAGAAGCTCCTTTTACGTTTCAGCGAGATAAAAGCAGCCGAAAGATAGCCCACTAATTTTATAAAACATTTCCACTGCGTAAAATGCTTTTTAAAACAAGGGAAATACAGTAAAGATTTTTTTCTGTGAGGATGATATACATTTTCCTGTACTCACAAAAATTTCTAAAACGCTCCCCCGATTCGAAAAAGTTTATCACAGGTTCCAAGATACTAAACAACGCTATAACACACCTTTCTAATTTTCTAAAGCATTTACAGTGCATCATCAACGCCATTTCTTCCTGGATAACACAGATATTCTCCTACCTATAAAAATTCACGGTTTAGTATCACTTATAAACTGAATGTCCTATCTCCTGAGGTCCATAAAGACAGGAAAATATAAAATGACGAAGAAAGCTGTTCAGTAATCTTCTAAATGCAACCGCATTACAAACGCTATTTGTTAGTGCAGACAATAAATGGCGAATCGTTAGACCCATCGAGGGAATGCGATCGAACACGTTGGTGAATAATAAACGGCTTCAGTTATGTATAGCATGCGCGAGCGCTTTAAAACCGACATAGTGAAATACTCGATCGAGCTTAATGAACTCTGCATTCACTCTAGAGAATTTATTTCGAATCGTCTCGTACTAAATCGAACTATTTTCGCGGAAATGTTTTAAAGAATGAAAACCCAATGAATAATATCTCGCAACGGTTAATTTCAGTAGAACAGAAACCTACATGGGCTGATATTTTTACTTCGTTCATGAATTAATCAATTTTTTCAATATCAATATAATCAATATAATGAACAACGCTTTAAATAACGTAAATATTTCAGGATGAATGCGCACGTTGCGAATTTCAGATTTTAATAATTTCTGATGCATTCCCAGCCGACAGACTGGCATAAAATAAGCGTTCCCGATCCCGTGAAAATAGAGTCGTCGGGACGAAATTTCAGGTAGATCGAGAATCGGTTTCCAATTCTGAATCCCGAGGGAAAAGTATTGTTTCATTAACCGAGCCTCTTACAAAGTGGCCTAGTAAGTTATGGCGCCGGCGAAATGAGAGTTTCACGGCCCAAGGAAGCGTCAAGTGTCTGTCCTCCTCCGATTCGTCAGCACCCGGATCGATCGTAAATTCATTGGAAGGGATTAGGGACGCGCGGCATCTCGACGCGTCTGCCGGGCCGAAGTGCGACCGGCCAATGTTCTGCAACACTTGACACCGTCAATTATGCGCGTCCGCGATCGTAACGAACGCAAAACACCCGGGCCTGCACATTCGAGGGAAGCGCGAAACGCCGCGGGATCTCCTCTCCACGACGAGAGTTTCCAAAAACAGGATCCCGAAGGAACTTCCACTTCGTTTTTGAACTTTCGCGGAATTGTACTTCTACTTCGCGCCGTTCAGTCTGAAGTTTTAGCGGCGTTGTTTGTTTCAAAAGAAACTCGAGGAAGCGCGTCGGAGCTGTTTAAACCGACGGATGTATTTACGGTGACCCGCACGTTCTCTCGCTGCATTCGCCGGATGAACTCGCGAACACATGTGAACGGTACGTGATACATGGGGACGCAGCTTGTACTCGAGTTGGACAGAATTTTTTTATTGGATTAGAGCCTCCGCTAATTCTTCAGACCGCTCATCCTTAAATCCACTCGACACCGTCTTCACTCAAGAATTGGAAATTATTAAGTACGAAAACATTTAGCCGTGTAGGGACTGTTTCGATTTACAGTGTAACAGCTTGAAGGCTTCGGAACACTGAAAGTTCTGTAGACACATAAAATTGAAAATTTATGTGCTAGTTTGTCCGTTCACAATTTGATTTGATGTCTTCTTGGATCTCTTCTCAATCTCTTTACTATGAATATTAATGGTATAACTTTCTTTGAAGATTGTGCAAGTATACATTATTTTTCTTCTTTAAGAGAATACGCAACTTCACAGATTGGTTCGAGAAAATAGCCACCGAGGTACAAGAAGCACGGAGGAAGTTCAGTCTCCCATGAATAATTATCTCGAAGCAAATGTACATAAAAAGGAAATATCATTAAAATCGAATCGTATCCGCGCTTTGGCGTTCTTTGATCAGCTCCTATAAATTAGGAGCGCCTAACGCAGCTTCTATTTAGAAAGAGATACGTTGCACGACGTATTTAAAATTTATTGCGCCTCGGGTAATTGCTATGAAGGCGCAGAGGAAGGCTGAGGAAGCTTAGTTTCTCAAATGTCTCGAACGACGTAGAACTAATTTCAAGCATAAAAGCGTTCTGCGTTTTTTTCAACCGTTGCAACGCTTTATTCGAGCGCGAAAGAGTTAATTCGATTACAAGTTACACTCTTGCAACAATGGAGTCTGCCTGGGAAAGTTGTTCATCGGGGGGGGGGGGGGAGAAAAAAAATAAGAAGAGAGAGAGAGAGAGAGAGAGAGAGAGAGGAAAGAAACGTCTGGGAATGAGAATCGGAGCTCTGAATGTGCATTAAGAATCTCGAAAGAAACGAGATAAGTTATTACGAATTCCGCTGGCATTATAGTCTCGGTTTGTATTTCCTGCGAGAGGACGTCTTGTCCAAAGTGAAAATGAATTTGAAGCTTCCAAATTGAGACAGTACCAATTATTAGACTCGTAGAGATCCCAATAAGCAAATTCAATTACCTCGTTAAATCTAACCGGCGAAGGCAGAAATTTCGACGGGGGAATAGCAAAAAATTCAGCTCTTCCGATTCATTTAATACTATAGAATCACCTCCTGCACGGCGCATTCTTCAAGTTCGACGCGAACGAAGCAATGGCGTCGAAAAGACAAAGAAGACCGCACGAGGCGCGCGATCGCAGGTTGGAAAAAAGGTGGTGCAGGAAGCGCGGCGTTTCCTGATTACCGTCCAGCCGTAGCCGAGGCTCGTGTCATTGGAAAGCAATAACAATCGGAGCAAACGGAAGCGGACGTGACGTCAACAAGCGCGCAATTTGGTCGACGATGTGGAATTGGTTCGATGCGCGCGTGGAACACCGCTCGGCGTCCTCCAGCGGCGCATTCATCCTCGCCTCCGCGGCGGTTTCGAATTCTCGAATTAACTCCTATTCGATCGCGATCGGCCCCCGGCAGCCGATGTAGACCTCCTCCCCCCCCCCCCCCCCCCCCCCCCCCCCGGAGACGCCCCCCCCCCCCCCCCCCCCACGCGCCACCTCGTTCGAAACGGCACCGCAACCCCTCGACCCGCTGGGGGTTCCCCTGCCAAATTTATGCGACGATATTGCGTGTCGCGCTCGCTCGCCGGCCCTTCATTTAGGGCATCGCACCGCGGAGATTTTGCTGCCGGTGAATAATTCATCCCCGAAAGCCGCGCCCCCTGTTGATACACTCGTCCGCGCCATTGCTACTCGTCTACGTTCGCGAATATCTGCCCTCCGAAGCCCTCCGCGCAATTTGGTCACCGCGACGCAACGTTCCTTCGATCCTTCGCGCTGACCTAATATAGTAATAAAACTGCAGTTGTGCCGAAACCACGATTAACGCACACCAAGCAAACTGAACCTAGTCTATTAAATATGTAAACCGCGTGCCCATGGAAAAGGCAGCTTAGGCAGTAATAAAATGTAACAAATAATCACAAACCCATACAAAGTCCACTTTCCTTGATATGTTCTACTGACTCGTTAAACGAACGTCCCCAAAAATTACCTATTGGAAGTGTGGGTATTACAGAAAACCACACTATTATAAAATACGAAATAAGATTTATATCAGAATAGTAACTCTAAGAGCACGTTGTGAGACACGTCTTTAACCAGCGAAAGAAACGTTACGAATGAAACGCAAGAGATCGAAACGGAGGAGCAACAGTCCAATATTAACAATTGAAGAGCGAGGGTCCCATGCCGGGGACAACATATAATGTATATTAACCGAAGATAGAATGTATGCATATACAGAGCAATAGCCGGTTCAATCGATCCTACCTTTTAAAGAAATAATAGATTGATTTTGTTCTACATTTATGGAATAAATTCCGACATTACCTATTTCAGAAATAAATAAAATTCACTTTAAACGTTTTTCTACTGACAAAAATACTGAAACCAGAGGCATATGAATATCTTGTTCTGCATGACACGCGATATTCGCCAGAACCTCAGCCGCGATGACAACGATTAACACAAAGTGAGAGGAGTCTTGCTAACGACGACCATGGTTCACACCTTGTCCGTCGTGTCTCCGAAAAGGCGATCTCATTTTCTGGGAACGTCGGTTCCGGCGTTGATAATGAGGCAGACACCGGGTCGGGGCGTCATAAATCGCAGTGGACACGTACAGCGTTCCTGCGGACCAATGGCGATTCCAGGGATCCCGTTGCGAGCGGTTCGGTTCACGGGCGAGCGTGATTTCCCCGGAAATCCACATATTCGGTCCAGGGGGCCGTGGTGAATAAACTCGAACCGAACGAGAACCGGTAGCGGGATTTGCGCGCACACTCGCCCTCTTGACAAATCTCGCGCGCGGAAACCGAACCGCGATTGCGGTGCCCGAGTAATCCTGCTGTGTAAGCCCCGCGATTAAATTTGTTTGCCGCGCGGCCCCGTCGCTTCGTCGGCCGAATTCTGTTCGCGCCGAATAGAAAGTAGAGAAAGGGGCCGCGCGCCATGCCTGCAAACTTCCATGCGCGCTCGCTTTCAAAAACCGGACAAAAACTGGAAACGGGGAAATCCGAGGTGAAATTGCTCGGTCACTTTACACGAATCTTTCCCCGTTTTCCTGGGTGACGGGAAATAGCGTAGCCCAATTGTAAACAGAAATTTCGAGCATGTTTGGATACGTTAATTGCTTGAAATAATAGCGAGCGATTAACCACCGCGGAATCGTCGAAAGATAATAATGCTCGTTCGGATATAATGCAGTAGTAATCTATTTTCGACGCTCAATTTCCGAAAGGAACAACACTTTCCCCGGGAGTTCCATTTCGATTCACCCGTTTCCCGTTCAGTTTCCATGCATTCTCCGGGATCCATTTTCGAAATTGAATCCCATCGTTCAACCCGCCATTATTATGCTTTTCGATTTCAGCTCGAACCTCCATTCAGACTCCGGCATACTTTTGTGTGCTTCCACGGTGCTTTTCTCGTGCGGTATCCAGATGCTGCCGCCGCCGCCGCCGAGCACACGCGGAATACTCTTTCACGTTTTTCGGCTTGCGGAACGAGGAGGAGCAGAACCAGAGCGGGCGCGACACGTATCGGAGAATTTCAATTTATCTCTTGGTTTTTAAGTCACGCCTCGCCGTTGCTCGTACGCGACCCCCGCGGTTACTCGGGTGCTCGGAATTTTACGGGCCCGACTGTGTATCGATTCGCTGTTGCCCCGGAGGGCAAAGGGGCGGAGCGAGCATTCTATCTTCCCGGAATCGCGGGATATTTAAATTGCCGTGAATCTTGCAACGGAGCGGCGCTCGATCTTTCTTCGACAGAGCTGAAAGAATCTGTAGCCAAAAATACTTTGCGGCCATTGTGTACAGTGATGTAACGGTATACGCAAAAAGAATATCAAACACTTAGGATGTTAAGAACTCAAGATCGGCCAGATTAAATTTTATTATAATTAGTACCAAAAAATACTGTTGTATTCCAGCTCGTTGAAATGATCAAGAATAGATACAAACGTCTATGCACTTGTAGCTAGCAATTAATAGAGACAAGTTTTATTTTTCACACAGAAAAGTAAAGGTGATGTTCAATTTTAATGTCTCGCTTGATATAAAATTAAAAAATTTTCCGATTCTGTAGGATGTTCAAGAGTTTTTCTTCTGGACCGACATTGCAGGATTTTCCAGTATTTTCGTAACGCGTTTAACCTGATTTCGTAGGGCGCGTTTGAGCATTTTTATAGCGCGTTGAATCTGATTTTGCAGGGCTCTCGAGCATCTTTATAGCGTGTTGAAGCCATCGTGCGCGACACGGTGCATCCCGGTACAGCATGCAACGGCGGAACACAGTCGCGAGGGATCCGGCGGATCTTCGGAAAATTGCAACCCGTCAGATTATACGGAGTCCGAGATAAGGAAGTGAAATTAAACGGTAGACGGTGGTGTCTGGTTCCCGCGGGATTTCGAGACGCACACCGCAGGGCCTTGGTCTGATCTCATTTCGCAACCCCCCTCGTCGCACACACCCCGCTATATCCACTCACCCCCGGCCGCGTTTTCTTTCCAACGTTTCCGTCCGCGAATCCCCGGCAGTCTCTTCGCTACGGCGAAGTTGTCTCGAGCTGGTAATAAGAGGCTGCCGGCTCGTTTGCCTTTTCTTGCCTGCTTTTTATTTGAACTTCTCCCCAGGCTGGCTGGATGCAGTGACGCTGCTCGGAATTGCAACGGGAACAGCGGGGAACGGTCTCGTGGTTATCGAGGCTTCCGGTTTCAAGGCTCCCCGAGTGTCGTTCGACGATCCCCGCGGATCAACCGGAGGCCCAATTTCACGAGCTGAGAATTACTGTAATCGTGCTGCGAGAGGACACCGTTCTCCATTTCCGTCGTGCTAGATAAGCATTTTTTCTGTTCTCTCAGACGACCTCACCTCCCGTGATCGCAATGGCTCTGCGAATTTTTATGCTTCAGCAGTTTTACCGTGATCATCGTCGAATAGTTACGTAGTCACACAAAATGGATTCCCAGTATTTTCTACCGTCGAAACTGAATTCTATTTTATTTCGAATTCGCGACATCTGAATTTTAATAATAGTAGTCAATATTACGCGAAGAATGGACCAAATACTGCTAGGATAACTACGAAGATTTAATGTTACAATATGCAGTAAGCACTCGCTACGTTTCGAATTCGAAAATACGGCTCCAGAAGCATTATGCGCAAAAAACAGGTAACAAGAAGATATCACGATTATTCTATGTGAACAACTACGTCAAAAACGTCGAATACTATTTTTCCGTACGAGTCTCCGTTTCCGAGATAATCGACTTCGGAAGTTCGCCTGACGGCACCGATGCTCCGCGCGCAGTGGAACAGGTCAGCCAATGGTCAGACGCGCCAGCTTATCTTCAAACTCGATTGTCTTTGAAACGAAGCCCCGTATCAGGAAACTGCTTTTTACCTTTCTGATTGAGTTTCTCATGCAGATTCGACTGGTATCGTCGATGAACTCGTAACACCATTTCTTAAACGTTTTAATTGTAATCTGTTCAGCAAAGTAAACGGTTTCCGACTGAAATTTCAGTATGCTCGACGATTGCAACGATTCGGAAGTGAAATTTCCGCGAAAATAGTAGAGATCGGTGGACAATGGAACGGAAAGCTCGCCGGGGATCCTAGGGTCGGGCTCTCAAAGGGCGCCGCGGGCCAATTAAGGCAGGGGCTGTTAAAGCGCCGCGAAAACACCGTTCCATTTTCAAACGGTGATCCAATCAGCCTGGTGAAATGAAATTCCCCGTTGGCCTGGACGCGATATAATCAAGGTATCCGTTACAATAACGGCGGGGAAGCGGCGTGCAAGGTCGAGGACCGTCGGAGAAGGGAAACGAAGGAGAGGGAGAAGGAAATATTCCGTCGGTGGGGCGGCGCGGCGTCGCGCGGAAATATTTCCGCAATGGTCTTCGAGGAGAACGAGCCCGAGCCCGCCGGAGTGAAAAGTAAAAGGGAGAAAGCCAGTCGCCCTGGTCCCGGCCAATCAGTGTCGGCTCAAACCTTTCCGCCCAGATGGACGCGCCCGGACGACCGTGGAAATAACATAATAAGGAATAATTTTATTTCCGTCTATATATCGTTACAACCGAATGCCGACGTCCACGGACGTGTTTAATTTTATTTCGAGCAACAGGATTTCGCTGATAGACTGCGCTCCGCACGTGTTTCACGATACACGACCGCTGCACTGGTTCTTTATTAATGCCATCTCGTTTTGATACACGAATTCCCTCGGGAGAGCTCGGAATGCATATTTTGACAGCGATGTACATCGGTCCGGTTTATGAGTGAGAAACTGCGGTGGGAAGTTGAGGTCAAAATTTTTTTATCCTGTTAAAAGGTACATTTATACCGTACGAACAGTTTCAATTGGCTACGTTTCGTATTCAGTTGGTAATCAAATTTTAACGAGTAGAGGCGATGATAGAACTAGGACACAATATTGACATTTTTTTAAATTGGTTCTACGTCGCAATAATGAAAATTCTAGTGGAACTTCGCGCAGGGAAGCGTGTGTGCGAATACGAGACGAGACAACAGGCCGCAACAGGATGAGCCGTTGAAGAATGGAAGACGCCGAGGAAATAATGCGACACTCGCAAGAACAAGCTCGCTATTTCCGCTCGGTGCGTCCATTAACACCCGTCCTGCGACGCCGGTGGTAGGGAACGAGTGCCGGAAAGACGGTAAAAGCGACGAAATGCGAAATTAACTGCGAACTCTTCGTTCTCGCCGTCTCGTAAGGCGAAAGTAAGAGTCGGGGCGAAGGGGGAGGGGGTCATAGCCGACGGCTCGCCGTGGCCGGGAGGAAAAAAGTCACTCTGAAAGTCAAATAAAGTTTTAAATTCTTAAACACTTTATTGCGCCGGGCATTTAAATTTGAATATCATTCGATTACCGCGCCACCTCGCCGGGCCAGCCAAGACCGCATTCAAATTTATTCTCTCGGCGTCCGACTTTGCTTCGACCGATCCGCGAACCCCCTCTCTCTCTCTCTCTTCTTCTTCTTCTTCTTCTTCTTCTTCGGGGTCTCTTGATCCTTTTAGCTCGACAGGAACGCGAAATTCGGGCCATCTCGTGATTGCAGATCCTTACCCCCGTGAAAGACGATTATTAAATCGAACGTAAGACCCTGGGAACGGACTGCACTCGCTGAGGATGTCGGCGAAATGCAACACGCCGATTTTTATCGAAATTATCAGCGACGTGGCTTTCGGAAGAATATTTAATTTTTATTTGCTCGCGACTAAGGAATAAAAAATATTTTCTCCCCTTGTTGAAAGTCTTCTCAGTGCACTGTAAATATATTGGATTGTTTTAGCATGATTTTCAATTCCCGATTTGTTTGAGGAGAACGAGAAATGTTTTCCCTTCGCGTTCTCTATGATTCGACTACAGTCTGTTATTTTACAATATATTGGGAATATTGATTAATCCTCGAGCAGGCGAACTGTTGTGAAATTTAATTAAAATCAATTTCGTGAAATTCAAGTAAATTTTCATCGTGGTTTTCTGGGGACATTGACGATGTAACCTGTTTTTGTTTCTCGACGTGCGTTCTAACACTCGACGTATACATTCCTCGCTAATGAAGATCGGAATTGTTTCAACAATCGTTCCCGGAGACTGGCATTTTCCTCCAATTTTGCCGAGTACATATTTACCAAGTATTTCATCTGCAAGTCAACAGCCAGAATGAAACTTCCCCGAGGAACGAAAGAAAATAATTTCCAGCAGATTACATATCAGTTACTTCGTGGCAAACAGAGAATATTCGCGAGCGAGAACAGAGGATCGCTTATTGGTAGGACCAACATTGTAACTTGCGTTGGTACCTCGGACTGTCTGTTAACAGAAGAAACGACGTGGAAATAAAATGGCGCGCGAGTGTTCGAACACACCGGGACGATTTTATTTCGCGGCGAATTTATTTCCGGCAGGGGAGGATTTTCGCTGATTTTTCGTTTAAATCTCGATTGGAACGTCCGGGAAGATCCGGCCGTTTTTCACTGGGTCGTGTGTGCAACTCGTCCACGGGAAAAAAGTTGCACCGTTTGCGGGGCCGGCACATCCTATTTTTTCCAAATTTTCGTATCGCGGTTGAAAATATTCCGCTCCGCGGAACGTAAGTCTCCGTAACGGAGCGGCGGCGGGCAAAAAACGCTCCGCGGATTATAAACGGTCCGAGGCAACGCTTTTTGGTCATTTCTGTTCGGCAACTATGCCTCTGACGCTCGCCTCATTTTACCATCGTTCTTTCCGTTCTCCCCTTTTCCTCGATTTCGCGGTTTCGTCGCATCACGACGATCCTATTAAAAACTTGGCGCGTCTCCTCGGACGATCGAACATTTGAAATGCAAATACGGGAATGTAGCGCGGCTAGCGGTTATGTATTTTCCGATCTTCGCCGAGGATATTAGACCCCTAGAACTACCATTCTCGAGCTTATAAGGAGTTACAATCCCTACAAGGAGTAACACGGTACTCCTGGGTTCATTGCGCGGAAGATACGGTCGCGGTTTAGTCCCGGATGCGGTTACACGACTCCTGGACCCCTCGAACTACTGGCGATTCGGTTCGGGAGAATTTGCTCTGCAACTGCAGTTGCATTTGATACGGGAATTGCCTCTACAATATTCTAATTCATTCTTAGACCATGGCTCTTTATGTACATTAAACTGTGCTTGATTTTCCCCTCTCAAACTCCTTGTATACTACTTTGATTCTTGGAATTCTTGCGATGAAAAATATTAGGTTCTACAACAACGTGCTTGTTCGGTTAGTAATGTTTCGTTCTTTCCTAATATTTCTTTTGCTTGACCGTGCCATTCGTTTTCTTGAAAACTCTTCTGAATTTGCATTGCGTGCATTTACTACAACAAAGATGCAACAAGAAACGATGTAGATATGTCTTCCTCAATTTTACACACACAGAAAGCGACAGAAACTTTTTGATCTACCCTACAATAAACTACATGGACTTTTATCTTCCAGTTTCCTGTACACCGTGAAATTCTTAAGCGATAAAATATTTTCAACACCTGGGTCTACGAACACGTCGCTCCCTTCTAGGTACATCAAACACTGCTTATAAAAATCCTTGAGAAAATTCTCAAGAGCTTTATTCTCTAGTGTCTTCCAGGCCAAACAGCATTTAAGCGATCATTAGACCATTTTTATGCAAAATAAAAATTGTGTCTATCAATTGCAAAAATGCGGAAGTCAAATAGAAATTTCCTTCCTTCTTTAAATACTATAAAAAGTTGCATATCGATATCCTCTGATTCTTCTGATCCGTCTACCGTTTAAAATGATTAATAATCAGATGCTTTGGACACTAAGCGAACTTGTCTTTGATTTTCCTCGGGATACATCAAGGATAATGTGTAAAAATCTTGGAGAAAATTCTGCGGAATAAAACCTTGAAGGTTCACAGCTGCCTAAGATGGCAACCTTTACGTCCCAGGCCCGTAACCCGGACGTAAGTCCTCCTCGTCAATTTCGGCATAGCAGAGAATGTTCGAGAGGTTAGGCGAAGCTGTGCAAAGGGGAGAAGCGCGAAATGTTTCGCCTAACAAGGTCGTAAGCGGACGGTGTCCTGGCGGTGAACAGAGGGTAGGAAACAGTCGGTGACCATTTTTCGGAGAAAGCAATTTGGTGGGTCGGAAGCGAGTCGTTCTGCATAATTTATGGACACGAAAAAGAGTGCCGTGTAGAACGGGTACCAACCGAGAGGTCTGAGATGAGTCGGGGCTGGTTGAGGAACAGAAAGAAAAGGGAAACACGGAAGAAGGGAAAAAAGACAGGAGAAAAGAAAGAGAGAGAGGCCGGAGCAGAGGTGGTCGCGCGAAATAGAATAAAATCAGAACCTGCGGGGGGCCTCTTCAAACGCGTAATTGAAAATTTCGTTATGGAACGGGCCGCTCTGTTTATATAGCGTTCCGGCGGTTATTTTCGCTGAATCCCGGCGGCCGCGTTTTCCCCGAGACACCTTACGTAACGACGAGAATTGCATTACTCAAAACCCGTTTGCATTTCGTCGGGATTGGCCGGGACATCTGCTCGGAACAACGAGATTTCCGGGAATTTTTCCTCGACGTCACGCTCCCCTACGAAAAGATCGCTAACCGATGGAAGTCGGATGCACTCGCGGCTCTCTGCACCTGTCTCGGCCACCGAGCAATTGCTCCGGCACAAACAAACAGAACCTCTAATTCCTCCGTGTCCGTTGAGAAAATGAAGCAAAGAAACTCCTCGAGGTCTTCGGATGGAAGAAAAAACTGGGGGAGCCTCGTAAAATAAACCCTGGAGCTGTAGGACAAAGGAGACGTCGCTGAGGACTCTCGGGAGGTTCGTCAAACCGGGAATAACGGAAACTCAATAAAAATAAAAAAAGAGAAAGGAGCGAAGAGGGCACTGGAAGACGAAACCCACCGTGTGGCAGCGAGTGGTAACAAAGTTGGCTTGGCTTCGTTTGTTCCCGACGTCCTCGATCTTACTATTTCGGGTCAGAAAACGTCCCAGGGTGATCGGTCTACCTTTCTCGAAGAGTTGCGGTAGCGGAGCCGTAGGGTTGACGCAATTCCTGCACGATAACCGAAGAAAGAACCGAGCGAGAAAGTTAGAAAAGGGTTGGGTGACCAGCGAAAGGAAACGAAGTGGATCGGTGACCGAAGGACAGGTGAGAAGGTGAAAGGGGAACATGTGCAGGTGCTCGGCGGGTGCCCCGACCCTGGCCACGGTTGATTAAGTCGAAATACCCGACGCCGAATGCGGAGAGTGCACCGGATGAACCTGCGAAGGGGTGGAACTGCTCGGAGTGCACCCTTGCTGCTGGCCGGAAGGGAAGTAGCAGTTTCTTGGACGGAGACACCAGGAGGGGAGACGTTCCCGCTGTTTACTTGTCTCTTCGCCCCTTATTCCACCCCTTCTCAGCATCCCCCAACGTCGTTCAATGTCGTAATGGAACCCGCGACTTTGCAAAGGGACGCGCAAGAACACGCGAGGACAACCTTCGACCGTATCGGGAACCCTTGAAGACGTGCCCAGAAACCCCACGCAACCTGCGGGTGCAGGGGTGGATAGGGTAAATAGGGGATACAAGCAACCCAATGGCGGCGGCGATTTCTTCCGCTAGCTTTGCTCGACGACGATCGCTGGGGAGGATTCGAGGTACTTTGGATGGTTTTAGCGGAGGGAGAGAGGATTGATGGCTGATGGTGGTTCGATGATCATTTTTGGACGCTGTGGGGAACAGATAGGCGTTAGGTTGGGGTATTTCATTATTGAGGTGGTTGGGAAGCGTTGGGTTCATTAACCAAGCTGATTAGGAAAGCCATTCATCACTTTAACGCTGTGTATCTTTTCTTGTGGTGTAACGAGACGATTTTCTTCGATTCATTCTACTCGCAGTACTTGATATTAAGCACAGACGCTGTTGTCTAATTTGGAATTTATGAAAAAAAAAACAAATCCACTTATTTGAGTGGAGAATACCATTAGACAGTACAGCAATTTTCACGATTAAATTGGAGTCTATTTTCATTATATTCAACAACTTAACTGTCGATTCTTTCGAAAGAAGCACAAAGACTCTTTTAGCATTGATTTATCTATTCCCCATATCATACTACAAAATTAACCAATTTACAAAATTCAACGACGGTGTCCATCTCGGAGAACTTTGAAGATTACAGGTTCCTCGATGATTGACCAGCAACAATTTAGGCTACGAGATTAGATCGACCCATATCCCGTGTCCCGAATCCGGGCTCCAGCGAATTTTTTTCCGGGGGACGATCGCCGCAAGCGTAAAATAAAACGCTCGAGCGTGTGTATCCGAGCATGTTGTCCGGGGCCCCGATTCCGGTGCGCTGAATTCTTTTTTCATCGCGGTCTGGGCAACGTAATCCCGCATTCTCACTCGGCAAAAGCTCGTTCACGGCTGTTCCAGTTGGAGCGTCCATTACGACCCGAGGTCGGCCCAAATAAGGCGGAGCGGGGAAACCGCGGCAGGAAGAAACGAGTGCACACGAGAGAGGTTGCACCGGAGGATATGCATACGTTCCCGCGATTGCGAGGCTCGAGGACGTGTCTTCGCCGGTTGGATAATGTTTGAGTCTAACTGTTGGTTTTCCAGGTTCGAAAACTCCGATAATTCTCGCTCCTTCATCCCCGAAACAAAGAGAGATTTTTCCAGAAAGCGTAGAAATTCAAGATCATAAATACACGGCGGATTTCATGCATTCACGACGAAAATATGGGGGAGCAATTTAAAGGAGTGGACAGATTAAAAAAATTTAAGAGCATCAATGTACTCCGCGTTATGAACATTACGAAAGGATCGTAAAAAGTTTTGTTTGGCTCTCGCAAGATAAGAGGAGTATGAATTATAGGAGACGTAGAATGTGTGAAACATAGGATACAAACTACAGAAAGCATGAAGCTGTATGTTGAGGATACAGAAACCACAGAAAATAGATTGAAAATCGTGGAATGCAAACTAAAGAAACGATCCACCCCGCCCACGACCCTGGGCTGTCTGCCCAGACAGCTTTTTCCGTCGCAAGGTTCAATCTTCGAGAGCCCCCATTCGAAAGCACCCCATGTCGCGTTAGCACGCCATTTAGATCCGTTTGACCATTACGCGCCACCCTCGCTTCCTATCCACGAGCGTCAAACAGCCGTAACACTGTTTATAGCCAGATAGAGAACGGTGGGATAATTCATACAAACAAACAAACATTCACATAAACTCGGGTGGCTGGCGAAACAGCGGGCAACAGGCAGTGCAATTTCGAAAAAATTCAATTCTCCGGGGACCGGTCCTCGACGCGGAAAAATGACGTTCCGCGCTGTTAACCAATTTTCACGGACACTGCCGTTGCGATTGGACCATTCATTACTGGCCGGGGGCTGATATTTATAAACGGGGGAGAGTCCTCGGCTCTCGTTCGCTAAAAAATTGTGTATAAGAGCTCTCTCTCTCTCTCATCCCCCTCGGTTTCCGTGTATCAATCAAAATAATGTCGGGAAGGCGTCGATTTTCCGGATCAGCAGCGGAACTCGTTACACCGGAAATCGATATGGGGGTGAAGACGGAAGCTGGATCGTCCGCCATGAAACATGCGAACAACAGTCGGAAACCAGATGGAGAGCCGGAAACGAGCAGGGTCGCCGGGAACGCCGCTGCTTTTATTAGCAATATCGCCGGGATCGATAAGCATAAAATTCATAACGCCGTTTCCTACGGAACACCGGCACCGCAGCGTCATTCCGCGTCCCGCGCCCGAGCTTTATACTCTTCTTGATCCGTTTTATTTTGTTCGTGTTTACGCGACAGAGCCGCGGAACGTCGGCCGGCACGAACTCTCTCTCTCTCTCTGTCACCGGTCGTTTGATCCCGAATTATTTCATGGAGACGCGAATCCGGAGTGTACCAACCAATTCTCACTGCCAGGTTTTTACAAGGCTGTAACCTCCTCGCCGGCGAGTTTCACGCTTTCCATTATATTTTTTCACGGTGGAACGTGCGGTGTAATTCCGATCGATTCCATGAGAGTCCGCGCGACCGAGCGCGGAAAATGTTTAGCGTGGAATCGCAGGAATGCGGAACATGTGCGCGGAAAAGTTGCTCGATCGATGAAACCGATAGTCTAGATTTATTGCCATTCGTGTCGGTATTCAGGAAAATTGTCGTACACGAAGCAAATACTAATACGTAGAATGTAGAAACTATAAAATGCAGATGGCCGATCGAAACAATTTCGCGCACAGCAGAGTGGATCGGAATAACGAGCCGACTTGATAGAATTGACAAACGATAAAGCAGCTAATGCCGCTCGTAATAGGTAAGAGGATCGACTGGATCATGCACCAGAGTTACAGAAAGACGCGCGGCGGTAACGAGGGCTCGGCTCGGTTTTCATTACGTAACACTGTTCCCGAGATCTGCCGGCTAACGGGTTTAATCCTACTATTAATGTTCATCCGATAAAGCCGTCGTCGAGCACCCATTCCGGGCGCAAAGTGTCAGAAGCGATCGTGTGGGGCGTACAAGACTTTTCGAAACCCCGTACACAAAGCACCCCAAGGAAGCCCTGTAACCGAAAATTCACCGGATTTGATCCCCGACCGCCGTTCATCTTCGTTCGCAACGAACGCTGCCTAACGGTGTCTGGAAAGGGCGGCAAACACGAGAAAGGTTTCGAGTTGATGGGGTTACACGGGTTTTTTTCTCGGGAACGACGCGTGCTACGGGAACCGCCGTTGACTTTTCAACAAATCCTTCTGTCGATGTCTCGCCGGAGAAACACGGAAGAATAAATGAAAATATCGCGAAGGGGGATGAAAGGCTCAGAGAGACCCTTCTGGCGATAGGGGGATCTCGAAATCCCGTCGATCGCTGTTTGAAAGCATTCCCGGCGATCCCTCTGAAGAGTAAGAGCCCCTCGTTATTAATATTCGATGGAGAAGTAGGTTACCTGTTGTTTTTATTTATTCGAAGTAGCTCGCCCCGAAGACGATGTTTCATCGATCTGAATGGACTCGCTTGGAAAACTTTGGGCTGTGGCAGTGTTTCAAAATTTTGTTACCGATGTCGACTTCAATTTTGGATTAGTAAAATTAGTTACGAAGAGAATTCTGTGGTAAGAGAGAAAATAAATTGATATATTAGTTGGACTTAATAGGTACGTAAAAACGAAACGTCGAAGCGGTCCCCTTTCGCAATAAATTCCTGAAGCGTGGTGCAATCAACGCCGCCAATTAAAAGACATCATGAAGTATCATAGTAAACGAGCACTTACAATCGCGATCGTATGCAAATCAGTCGATTAATCATGGCCGGAGTAAAAAGCGAGAGCCAGAAAGAGAACGAGAGAGAGAGAGGAACGGTAACCTTGACATCGCGGGGCTGGGAGTTAATAATTCAAGGGTGAGATCCGGGGTAGAAGAAGGTCGTGGAGAGGATCGCGGGGGCGAGTCGGAGGGTAATCGAACGCGGTAAAAAATAAATGAGCTCCTTGAACGCGTCGGCTGAGTTATGAAGCTCGGATAAAGAGAAAGAGGAATTAGAGGACGGCGGAGGGGGAGAGAGAGTGTTCTGCCGGGTTACCGCGACGGAATCCCCGGGATCCCTAAAAGAAACACGCGTTCCAGGATCGTTAAAGGGACGCGGAATTTCCGGGGAAATTCGTTTTTCCGCGGGCGACGTCGAATCGAGCTGCCGCCGCCGCCGAGCAGAATTCAAATCCTCTGAAGCGGACGGTTTTTCCCAGCCCGGGGTTCGCGACGCCGGAATTCTAATCCCGGGAATGGTCGGTTTTTCTTCGGGCCAGCATCGGGAGCAGAATTTAAATCCTCCGGTCTTTCGGGGCGACCATAAACGCTGCCGGCCACAATTCGAATCCCCGGGAGGTTCGACGCCGCGCACTGCGCCACCCTGCGTTTTCTCGCTGGTGATCCTCGCGCAGGCACAAACCGTATTCAAATCCTCTTGCGCTGGGCTGGGGGTGGGGGTGTGGAGAAGGAGAGAAAAAACGGAGATTATTGGACTGGAAAGCTTGGCCCCGATATCCCCTTGGCCAGGCGAATCGAACGTCAAAGTCGTCGAATTCGTCGATCTCTCACCCTTTGCGACCAACGACAGACTACTCTAACGCTCTTATTCGCGCGATTTCGTTGCTCCGACCACCCTGTGGTCCGATTACGTCAAATGCTTCAAGCCTGACGTACAATGGACTCTATACATAAGATTATATATTACATATGTATGTAATATTTGAATCTACCCCGGCAGTAATTCACTAGTACGTTTTTCATGCGTCACCAAGTGCTTGCAAGGCTCCAGAGTAATTTTCGCAATTTTGCGCAGGTACCGACAAGCAGTTCCGCCAATTGTCCAGAAGCACAGTGTCAGATTAGTATCCGGAATCTGTGGAGAGCGGCAATGCTCGTCGCGACAACCTAAGTCAGAGTTTACGCGGTCGAGGATCCGGCGAAACAGGTGTGGCCGCACGCGTCGCCGCGCCGCTCGGCCCTGTCACCCGAAGCTAAAATTATTCGTCGGGAGTGCTCGTGCTTATGGTCTATTCGGTAAAGGGCCACTCCACCGGGATCTCTCGACGAGGCTTTCCTCGCTTCTCGTTCCTGGCCGGGTTCCGGGCAAGAGAAAGAGGAGAATAAGAAGAAGGGCGGAGGAGAGGAGGATGGGTCGAGTTGTACTTAACCGGAGGGCAGAAGAGACGCGGATACCTAACCCGAGCTTATTATACATAAACGAGGCCCTCTTAACCGTGTACTCGACCCAGTGAGCGTCCACGTCGTCGTCGTCCGACGACGAGTCGTTCCACGGCTCGCGAAAAGCAGGATCGGAGTGCGAACGTATCCGGCGCGACACAAACCGAGGAGCACAGGACATAGCCCGAGCCGCTCTGCGAATCCTGTCTGTTTCGTCGGTGTCTCCTTTACGAGATCGTAAACTCGCTAGAACCCCGCTATGGTGTACAGGTCGTCATAAACGCGCGCCTGCACTTCGTGCGCGTTATCGATCCTCCGTGAACGCTACAAACGATTCCCGCAGGAAGAGAAACTGCGAGGGGAATCCAGAGGAGTCGGGCTTCGTGAACGATATGCTCCCGTTTCGTTGGAATAAGCGAACCAAGCGTAGGTCCAAATTCCGCGTAGATCAAGCAGAAGCGTCTAGATCAGCGCAGCCCAGCGAACGTTTCTAAAACTCGTCGGTATCGAATCGCTCTCGTATCTACACTCCGTCGACCACAGGCCGAAGAAGTAGTACCTGTCGAATCCCCGCCCGCTGCCGGGTCTCGGTATCCCGGCACATCAAGAGCACTCGTGCCCAAGTAAACAGACTACCATCAAGCTGGTCTCCGTGTCAATGCTGACTCGGCACGCGAAGACGAAAGTGTACATTCTCGTGGAGAGAAACGGTTGCGGGTGCGGCGATTACGCCAAGAATTAAAGGACTCTCAGGGCAACGCGTCTCCGGCACGAGAGATCCGTTGAAAGGCAGCGACCGAGGCTGATAGCTCGCCGTTGTCTACTCGGGCCGGTCCTGGTCGTTTCTCCTCGCTCGAAGGACCAGAAATCTGTCCGAGACCGTCTCGTGGGACGTCTAGGTTTCCGGAGGATACACACAGAGAGAGAGAGAGAGAGGGAGAGAGAGGGAGAGAGAGAGAGAGACTCGCCGACTAACGAGAAACGTGGCTGGTTTCCGGCGCGACGGCTCGCCGTTCTAGTTAAGAGATAATGCTTAATCGATACTGCGAAAGGAGAGGCTGCGGCGGCATTATCGCCGTACCCGCGGACGGAAGACGGCCCGAGTCCCGTCCCGACCCGGCCCGCTGCATCCCCCTGATGCACATAACCAATTTCGAACCGCACGCGCCATAACCGTATCTGCACGCAGCCGGCTATGTACGCCCGAGCACCGCGTGCCATGTATTAATCCTGCAAGCCCGTACCTCGGTTGCTATACCTTGGCTGCTACTGCTGCTGTTACACAGCCACTCGTAGCCGCGTCGTAACTTTACATCAACAAGCCAGCACCGCTCTGCGGCCACCGCGGACCAACGTTTGCCGAGCCAGCTACACGTTCGTTCTTTCCCCGAGATCTTGCGGCCGACAACAGCTACTCTAAATATCGCCAGTCATGGTCTGCGTTCATTTATCCCTCATCCTGTGCGCACACCCTATACAGCCGGAGAGATTGACCATGCTTGCTGCCGAGTTTCTCGGACGCTCATCACAGAATTAATGTAACAAACAATTTTTGTTCCAAAGGGAACCTATCAATGTTTACATGCATAACAAATTTTTTCGATGAGGTTCTTTAATTCAGGGGTGCGAAGATGAGCCCAGTTACATGACCATACGATTTTTTTTTACGAAATAGTTACAGGTCCAACGTACGCAATTTTTCACCGAAGCGCCACTTACATTGTTATGCAGTGCAACCACCATTTGGCGTTCCAGTTTCTGGAAACAGCAAATCCAAGACCCACCTAGGAATTGATAATCAAACTTCGCACCTCGGCTCAATAGATAACACCGTCCGGATTCCTCAAGGCCCTCGTAACCCATGATTACAGTGTCTCGAATTATTCGGAATTGCGAGCAGAGAACCTGGGTCAGTCGGAGGCCGTTCGAGTCAGCTGCAGAATTTACACAAATGCAGTTGTCCCGGGGGTTGTTTGGATGCGGGGGACGGTGTAAAGGGGCGGATGGTTAGGTCGGTGACGCGGACACCGTGGCTGGGCAGGCAGCGGAGCCGAATGCGGCCGAATGCGGCAAGTTCGCAAGTACCTCGTAACCGCGGGAGTAACGCGTCGTTACACGACGCGGAAAGGTTGTGGAACGCGCGCTCGAGGATGGCAGAGAGTGGATCCTACCCTAACCCAGCCCGGCACCGGCGAGACCATTTGTTTATAATTCCTCGGGGGGGGGGGGGGGGTGGAGCAGCCGGTCCGCTCCGTTTCCGCGTTCGCGTGCCCTCTCCTCTGTCTTATCCGAAAATTCCGTTGCCTAACCTAACTCGAGCACGCCTCGCCTCGTTATTCTTTCGCTTCTTTGTCTATTTTGTCTCCCTCGCACCTAACCACTCTCCCCTTCCCTGCTTCTCTTTGACGGTTTCTCGTCCGACAGAACCGAATTTAAATTTCCGGGAGTCTGTTCTCCAGCTACTCCCCTCTAACGACTTTCTTAACAACCCTCCGAGGTACCCTCATCCCCTAACTTCGCGTCCTTGTTCTAGGATTGCCCCTCCTTGTCTACGTTCGCCCTTCAGCAGCGATGGTTCGCGGCCCAGGCCTTATTCCACTGCTAGTCGCTTCTCTATGCTAACTAGACGACTACCGCAGATGATAACTTTGAATTAACACTTGATTACGGGGATCCACAATCTCGTGTATTATCTGCGCCGGCGCAAATCACCGGCGGGTATGATTTCGGTTTGGTCTATCCAAATTTTTAGCCATTTTTCAGAAGTAAATTTGTTGAATAATTCCTCGTAAAGATACTACGTGAACCTAGTGTTAGTAGCACATTACTGGGAAATATTGTAACTGTTCAGAAAATGAGATCGTCCGTCACCCTCGATCGAATTACGACTTGAAACAAAACCACAGTTTTGCACGGGCCATAGAGGCATCCGAAGAATCCCAGGCATCCTCGCAAAGAGTGATGCACCCGGTAAAATATTCATTCGCGAACAATGAATTCCTCCGGGGTATGATCTACGTCCGAGCATCCATCCCCGACCATCCGGTTTCAATCTTTCGAAAAACTCGCTGGAGACGGAGATCGGGAAGTGCTCTTCCGCATGCGGGCAATGGACATGTTCGATCGTCGGATCGACGTGGAATCGCGAAAAAATTCTGCAGAATCGCGCCGGCATAAGCCGTGCTCGCGGCAACGTGACTGGAATTCCGAGCGGGTCGACGCTCGCTACGCGCGTTTTCGCTTCCGTTGGCGGTTTCATTGCGTAAGTTTCCCCAGAAACGGCGGTTCGCTCGTTTTCGGGCCGGATATTTAGTATGACTCGAGCGAGTATCCCGTAGAGCGCTCGAGGGTGCAACGGAGCGCTAGTCGCGGGGCTAGAGCGCGGGACGAGTGCTCGCGAGAGATGAAAACCCCCGTAGACCCGACTAATTTTTCCTTTTCGAGAGCGAAATTCTGCCAGAACCTGTTGTTCATGGTACGCGTGGCTAACAAGGAAAATAGATCAAATTAGATCCCGAGCCGTTCCCCCTCCATCGCGTTCCCCTCCCAAAATCCCTTTCAATTTCGCTCGTGATTCGATATCGCCCCGCCGATCGGTCCAATCAGAGTTCATAGACTCGGAAGATTGACCTGGTTCCCCTAATTCTTGCCGTCGACGCTGTTCTCGCGATTAAAGTGCCGAGCCAATCCTCCAGATCAACATGTTTTTGTTGCGACTGAGAGCAAGCCAATGTGGAACGAATCGATGTGCATGGAGAACGTGTTCCGTGCTCAATATCGACGCTAAACATCGATCGCTGATGGCAAATGGTACATTTATCTATTTCCTTATTGACCTCCTATTTCTGTTTTGAAATGAGAATTAATTACTATAGTTCGGAGATACGGATAGCAGGTGACAGAACCCAGAGAATCATCGCCAATAGGCTGCTGTATTTTTAATAGAAATATTTAGGAAGACTTCGAAATTAATCGCAGTAGCTGATGTAAGTAGAACCAGTCAACCATAAACAGACAAACATTCAAGCTATCCCAGGATTAGAGGGTCCTACGAAAAAAATTCATTGTATGTTTTCAATGCCTCTTCCCACGTACTATATTATGCCCTACACTTTACACCCTTAAGCAAACTACAAACCTTAATAAATAAACGAATATCAACAAAATCGAGTGGAACGACTATCTCGAAATGAGAATTAATTAATATAGTTCGGAGATATGGATAGCAAGAGACAGGACCCATAGAAGTATCGCCAATAGGCTGTTGTATTTTTAATAGAAATATTTAGGAAGACTTCCAAATTAATCGCAGGAGCTGATGTAAGTAGAACCAGTCAACCATAAACAGACAAACATTCAAACTGTCCCAGGATTAGACGGTCCTACGAAAAAAATTCATTCTATGTTTTCAATGCCTCTTCCCACGTACTATATTATGCCCTACACTTTACACCCTTAAGCAAACTACAAACCCTAATGAATAAACGAATATCAACAAACTCGAGTGGAACGACTATCAATGTCGAAGCGTGATAGAAAAATCGTCTAGACGAAATTTTGCCTAAACGAGAGGTGCGACGATCGCGACGGGGAATTCCAGGAGTCGGTATCCTCGGCGAAGCAAGTGGAAACGCAGCTCGCCTAAGTATCGTCTCTGATTTACGCGAGCAAATCGGCTTAGTCGACGCTCGTCCCCGGGCCCGTAGCTCACCTTCGTCTCGATGGATAATGCGAACGGTACACAACGTCACCGAGATGAGTGGCAAAGGCAGTTAATGCACTGGTAACCCTTTCAGGGTTCCACTGGCCCTTTTCCCGGACGCCTGTTTCCCTCTCGCGCGAGCAGACGAGCGAGCGTCTTCTTCGTGCAAGCCTCTGCCTCACTAAAACGCAAGACCTTCGACGGAGCTCTCGTCCAATTATGGATACACCGTCGTCCCGACGCTCGTCTTTGACGCTCTCGTCCCAGTTTGCCAATTAAACGTTGCAACGAGGCAGGCCGCCTCACCCTTTCCTCGCCTCTTCACGTATTTTTAGGGTCTCGCGGCCATGTGCTTCTTTCTTTAATCAGTGGAACGTGAATCTTTCCGAATTCCCTTTTCCAGGCACCGTCTTGCAGAATTTTATTTCTGCCGAAGTATTTCTTGTAATGAGAACGGGAACGAAATTTCCTTAAAAAATCGGGCCACCTTAATGTTCGACCTAATTGTATTTGTAGAAAGCAGTAGCGGCAATTTGGGACAGACGATCCACCAAAAACTTTCATTTGCATTCGGCAGAAAATTTAAATGTTCGCCATTTTTACGAAAGTTTAGTCGTACAGGGTTGAATAGAATTGTTTTGGTGCACCTTATAAATTTTTCTACGTTTTCTCAAGGTTCTGTTCTTCGAGACCCCAGATATTCCGAACCGCTTAAGCGTTCTAAAGACTACGGTGGTTATTTTCTAAGCGGTCTCGCGGCATTATTCAAGAATCTGCCAGGCGTAAGGCGGTCAAGGAGCCAATTTAAACCGATTAAAAGTCGAAAACGCGGTGCGCTTCAACGGCATGAAAGTACGCCGAAGTTCGGAGC
The DNA here is from genome assembly GCA_028454255.1 of Halictus ligatus. Classification (NCBI taxonomy): domain Eukaryota; kingdom Metazoa; phylum Arthropoda; class Insecta; order Hymenoptera; family Halictidae; genus Halictus; species Halictus ligatus. Next base: position 5,963,000 of record CM052143.1, read on the forward strand.
AACTTCCTGCAAACTTGCCCGGTTTTTTGCGAGTTCCTCGGGCTCTGTATCGGAATATTTAGCATAAATTTCGTTCGCATGCGGCGATCGATCGTTGCGCCATTTACCGGAGACGTTCAATCTGTCTCCGGGAATATCGTGGATCGCGTCGAGAGTCGTTTCTTGTCCCGTGGAACCGGAAGAATGTAATATGAAAATTTCAGGAGGAATCGAGAGGGAGAACGAGAGGCTCGGAGCCGGGATAGACGGCGGCAATTAAAAAGGGTTCGGAGGCGAAAGTTTCGACAGCGAAGCAACAGGTTCGCTGCCGGTCAAAAAATCGGAAACGCCGCAGAAAAGAGAGAGAGAGAGAGAGAGAGAGAGAGTGCATCCTGCAGATCTCGAATGTACGGTGCGAAGACCGTCCGATCCCCTGCGAAACTCGCGGCAATGTTCGCGCGTGCGTTTCGCCGCTTGCAAATCGAGCGGATCTAAGGTCGAGTACGAGGCTCGTACGACGCAAACTTCCTGCATCCCCCGGCTGACTTGGAACGCCTAACCGCACATTATAATTCTGCTCGCGAGGGTAATCTCGGCGACGACGACGCCGCGAAGAATAACGAAGGCAATCTTACGTACCTTCGCGACGAGCGTGCGAGCTAGTTGGCTCGTTAGAATAGATGCACACTGTTCCAGGCTTAATAAATGTCGAAATGCTACAGTTGGAACACGGAAATTTATGGATATTTATGGATTCTCTTTCAGGATATTTCTCTCAATTATTATCAGGCTTAATCATTACTTGCGGATCTTCATGCAGAATAAAATTTGTGAGCATCAATTTCAAGCTACAGAATTTGATTTATTTTTGTCGTATATATGCATAAAATCCGCAATCTAGTAATTACAATTCTGCATATATAATTTTATCAGTACTAGAAGTTTGAATTTCTCACTGTCAGGATTCAGTGAATATCTCTGTCAAAATTCTGCAGCGTTTAGTTTAGCTGTAAGGGTCTTAACAGATAATTCTACATGCCTGAAATCGTGCAAACTGTAATAGCTTTGTTTGATGGTTATAATCCGATGACTGGAATATATGTGCTATAGTAAACAGTTTGTACTGAGTAAATTATTCCCGCCGACATCGAGTGAAAATGAACAGCAATAATCAGACACCAGTTTGATTTCGATTCCATAGAAAAATTGTCGAAATCCACTTCTAACGAAGTTCATTTTCGCTCGGTCATTTGTCTGGCCATTATCGGACGCTTCTACTTCCTGTCAAATATTTCCAGTTTCAGGATAACATCGACGTTTACGATCTAACGGTCGATTGATCTCGAGGTGAGCACCAGTGGTCGGTATTAAGTAATTAGCGTTCGGCGCGAGTGGAAATGGCCGGGCACGATCGGCGAGTTAGCATTGTATCATTATAGGGGATCGAGCGGCTCAAAATACGCAACGAAATTCTATCGAATGGCGTTCAATGGCCGAGAAAATCGGGATTGAAAACTTGTTCGGGACACAAACGCTCGAGCATCGTTTGACCCATTTGTCCGACCATTAACAGGTGCTTCTCGCGCGAAGTGTGTAAACTTGGCGAGTTATGTTATACGCTTATAAACTGATAGTTACCGGGACATTGAGACCGATAACAAGTGGTTAATACCGAGTAACTATCGGCGTTAATTGCAAGTGAAAACGGCCGGTAATAATCAGACACAGACGCGGCCCTGTTCCGTCGTTATCGCTTTATGTATTCATGCCGATTTATGGTGTTGCTCGACTACGGAGTTAATGATCGGACACTGTAGAATCCTTTTATCCGAGGATCCGCTGTTTACACGGGCGTAAACCATGAGCGGTGCCGGGGCCCCGGGAGCTAACGAGGAGAGATAATATTATTCGATAAAGTTTTAATGAAAGCCGCATACCAAAATGGAGCACAAATAATTCATACAACACCGCGAGTTTTATTATGTCGTTATAAAAGGCGAGACTGGTCGAGAAGTCATTTCGGACGTGCACCCCCCCTACCCCCCGGAAATGTTTCCCATATTTCTACTAACATAATGGCGAAAACGGACGATAGTGTAGCGTGCACTGCGGTTTAATTCCGATCCGAGACCTGATCCCCGTGGCAACCATGAGAGGGAACACGTATTTTTGCAAGGGAAAGTTTCACCGGCGAATAAAAAATGAGGAAAATGGAGGGAATACCTTCGGGGAGTTGTTATCGAGATTATTATATCGAATTCCGGTCCGTGTCTGCTCTCTCCTCCTCTATTTGCCTTGCTCCCGACTCGCCTAGCGGGCGCACGATACAGAGCGTCCTGCTCGGATGCCAGACTCCCCATAGGAATTCTGATACGAAACATGTGCGGCATATTCAGTATTCTCCCCCGGTGAATATTGTTGATACTTCTAATTTCGATGCAATAAAAAACGTGAACCTGTCGTTCCACACCGACAGCGGAAATCAAAGTGGAGTCGCGAGCGGCTGCGGTAGAAGCGTGACAAGCGTCTACTGCATTTATTAAATCTCTCTTACAAAGCGCAAGCAGTGTGCAAGCTGAAACGATAACATCCACCGTCGTTTTTCCATTCAGCATTCCAATTAATTCTATGGTTAGAGATTTTTCAGTTTTAAGAACATTGTCGGTTTGCCTCTGAAAAAGGACAAAATGGAATGTAGTCTATGCCATACCGAGCGAGCGGAGAGCACGAAGAGCTTCCAGTCGAGCCGATTCTCTTGCCCGGAATCAGAGCTGAAGTCGTTGAAACGAGGACCGTTGTCCGCAGCGTTTGGTAAACGAATATTCATGGAGTGACACAGTGATATTCCCCAGGGACCATGAAATCTCCGATTTCTGCCATGAAATGAACCAACGCGACGAGACGGCGCGCTCTCCTTTCCCTCGCAACCCTATCCGGCTAGACGCGGAATCAAAAATGCACCCTCTTTCGAGGGAAAGAGAGAGAGAGAGACGCGCGTCGATAGACACGAGTTTCAGGGATGAATTCGTCGTAACGAGAGCGTCCTCGCTTGCATATTTTAAAGCTGGAGAATGCACGCCCGACCACGTGGCAATATATGGACAGTCTCTCGTGTCTGACCAACGAGAGAGGGATGAGCGAGCGACTCCGGGGGCCGACTGCTGGGCTGCCTCTGTACATAAATACAGAGTAGCGTGATGCCATCAACAATTCATCGCTATTATTACGCCCACCTAACGACACTCTCCGCATAGTGAGCGGGAGAGGGTTGGAGAGGGTTGTCAGAGGAGGGTGGACCACAGCTGTCACCCCTCGAGGACCTACTCGACGCTTCTAATCTGCATCTTTAACGACGCGGTTTAACCTCTTCGAGTTACTGCACAGTGGGTTGCTAATGTTTTCGTGCATGAAATGGGATTCTTTCTACGAGTATTCTGCCCCATTAATTATCTTTCTTTTTGCTTTTGTTTGCACGTGTAATTTCAATTATAATCAAAATTGCACGGAGTCCCTGAAGTACTATTGTTCTCTGTAGTAGACTGTTTCAACTATTAAGAGATCACAGATAGTCATATACCTCCTTTCTAATTGTAGAGTGCTAGTGAAATAAGCCACTTAATTTCTTTCTGTTGTGTGAGAAACCTAGTCTTCAAGGCCCTTTGTACTACACCCGTACAAGGCATCAGGACCTTTGTAATTCTACGATCTCGGAGTACTGTGAATTTTGTTGCCTGCGGTGGAGTCTCCTAATTACTAAGACCACCCATGATTTTTTCAACTTGAAACCCTTTTGAATTGTAGGGTTTAAGCGTACAGAAGGAATACAACCATTTCTGTCAACCATGTATGTCCCTCCATTTTTTTTTTGCAATTTGTTCGAGTACTCTCTCTCTCTCTCTCTCTCCCTCGCTGTGATTTGATTTCCTCGCCCTTTCGCTTTTGCCAACTCTAGTCAAACAAGCCCTTTGTGCAGTTGAAGGGTCGCAAAGTACGTGCCTTGTTGTTTGCTGCGTGCACTTTATTATACGGTTTACACACACACACACACGCACTCACGTTTTTCCGGATCTGTCAGACACTTTCCGATTGAAGGGTTGCATGCACTCAAGGAATTTTTCTAATGCAACGATGCAACGTTTGATGCACCTTGGATGCACTCTCTTCTCTCTCTCTTTCTCCTTGCTTACTTTGACACTTCTATTTGTTGGATTCCTTTGTGTGCTCGCAGGCGTCATGTTTTTCAAGGGAGCTGGCTTTTGCTTTTATTTGTCCTTTGAAGTCGAAGGTTGCAATTTACTAGGACACACCTACGCCCTTTAAGGGATCAAAGTAAAAGGTACGTTACAGGGTGAAAATGTATGCAACAGCTTGCAATTGTATAGGCAAAGGGCTATTTTGCATTTTTTCAATGGACTTCGTTTTTTAATGTCCTTTTTGTCGTTTCAGTCGTAGTTGGTCACATGAGATCCGAAGATCGCTGGTGAAGAGTAACATTTTAATTAGAAGCTTGATTACAAATGGGAGACCGTCTCCGGGATTCGAACAACCTGGTTCATTCTGGCGGAAGTCGTTGATGCTAATCACTTGGCTGTAACGACTCATTCGTGTTCATTTCTAAGTATGTCTACGCTACCAATAATTGGATTTTCTACAGAATGTTCTCTTCCAATATAGTACATCCATTATAATTTTAGGAATTTTGCGATCTGTTAGCCATTTTCAATAAATGTATTAACACGAATATACACAGACGACTTCGGAACGAGGTCAATCCGATCACGAACTCAACGTATTGAATACATAAACTACAATCCATGTGCTCTCCATTAAAAACACGGACTCAATCGCTCCGTTCCTTCAAATCCATTTATCATTTAATCATTCACACCGATTTTATGGAGCGACACAACGATAAAATAAGATTAACGTTACCCGTCGATGATTCGTGCGTAAAGTCTCGTCGCGTCAGGCAAACGACAAACAAATTTAACCCGTCCGAAAATCGTTTATAACTGTAAATATTGACGATAACAAAATCATTTCGACCGGAGGGAGCCCGGGCGATCGATGATCCGCCCGTAATTAACGAGCTTCCGTTTCGACCGGAGATGAAATCGCCGGGATCGACGAGACGGCGGACAAAAAGCCCGAAGGGGGAGCAAAAAAAAACGATCCAGAATTTTTGCGATCAAACACGAACCTCTCGATGCGCGGCTCGTCGCGACGTCGTTCCATTTCCCACCGCTTCAAATCGGCATTAAATTCAACCTCGTGGTTCAGTCAATTTTTTTTAACCCGGTCTGACGACTTAAGGCTCTAGTGCTATCGATAAGTCAATGACGATAAGCCCCGATTGACAAGAGTCCGGCTTTAGGATAGAATATTACGTGGAACAGTTACTCCATCATTTTTTCCAGAGCAGTGAAGACCGGGATTGAATATTTTCGGAAAAACGAGTGGATTAAATCTGGACACCGACGGAAATCCATTCGAGCGACGGCGAAAAGGAAGCTCGTCGGGAAACTCGGTCGTTCTATCGCTGGGGGCCTTGGATACTTTCTGAATAAATTTTCGGGCTGAAATCTTATCGGTACTTTCGAGAACCTGGGCCAGAGCAGCCGGAATTATCACTTAAACTTCCGCAAAGTGGCTGGACAGTGTTCATGATATAACGGAGGTATAATAAGAGTGAACAGTCCGACCCATTCTGCGTGTGTAGTCTGATACTCGGCAGAAAGACGTTCCTGTTGGACTTGAGAACTTTTCTTACATATAAAAAGGATATTTCATGTGTATTTTTCTTCAGAAAATAATCTTCCAATCTGGGATTGGGACTTTTCTTACGTACATTTGGAAAGCGAATTACCAAGATATAATTTGCCCAGCTAAACAAATTTTTAAAAAATTCCTTCCCTCAAGAAATGCATCGAAGAGCATGCTCTACGTAGAAACCTAATTCTGAGATTCATTACGTGCAAGTTTGGCAAGAACAGGGACACCGGAGCGACATTCGAAAGTTTTCTTTCGGAAACGCCGCGATAACACCTCGAAGAGTTGGCTACCCCGGAATGAATATCGATTCTAAGCGTAACGGCTGGTGATTTAATGGGAGAGGGTCCCAAAGAATCGGAACTTTAATGCGGCACGGTGTCCTTTGGCCGGAAGTGAAACAAAGATTGCTGTCAGATGGGATCGGGCCCGGTATTTGCATAAGAATTGAAAGCTCGCGGTGCACACTGCCATGCGAGATACTTTTCCACACGGCTGCGCGCCGCGAGGCTATCGGGCTAAACCGAATAGCAAACTTTTCTGGTGCTTCGACCCACTTGATAACACGACTACCGCGATTAATAAGCGATCGCGCGTCGAAAATTGATTACGAAACTCGTTACCGGCTTCGAGAACCCGTGACTCGCCAGATTTTTAAGTGGGACACGCTGATGAATTGCTGTTCGATTTTATAAGCTCGTTTGGATCCAGTTTAAGGAGAGGAGAAGAAGCGTTTAGCAACTTTCTGCGAATTTCACGCTTCGCTTCCGGTTTAATGTGTGGTCCAATTAGCGGTGCATAGTCCTGGTTGATTGTTCTTTGACACGTAGAGGAATCTCTGGATGCGGGTTAGTGAATCAGTGAACTTCTCTGGCAATTATACGGCGATTGGAAAGCGTCCATCAATTTTGTCTTTTAATACTTAATCGTTAAAGGTAACCGTTAAGTTGCGAGATAGATACTCTGACGAAACTGTGGCTATATTTATTATCAGCACAATTTTAATGGCCTTGCGGGATTCATTATGCTTAACATACTGGCGTCGATGCTTCGCTCCGGAGAGAATGTTGAAATGTTATTATGTGAAGACTAAAATTGAACGGCGCGACTTATGAAAAACAGTTGGAAATTAACGCCAACCACTTATATTTTTCTCGCATGAAGAACCATCGTTGAAAAAGTAAAAACAAGACTATAAAATGTACAATCGAGACGAAATTAAAGAAATAAAATCGTGACAAAGTAAATTTTAGCCTCGTTCCAATTTTTACGGAATAGTCCATGAAAATAAAAATGCGGATAAAAATCCGCGGTTCACTAATTGACGGACACACTATCCGGCGAAGCGCAATAGAATAACCCTCGGGCACATCATGAATTCCATCGAAATTTGATCGAAGGGAGACAATGAAGAGGGAGAACAAATTTGATTAAAAACCCTCGAGCAATTTTTTTTATGCAGATTCATCGCTTTTAGCGTTACAGAATCAGCTGGAATACACCCTGTATATCGAATTCGCCCGTTCAGAGGATCATCTCCCGCTCGAAAGCCAAGGATGATCCCCCGGGCGAAAGGAACGCGCAAGAAGGGTGCGAGAGAAAGAGAGGGGAGATAGGGAGGGCGGAGAAATTCTCGCACGAGCCGCGAAAACCGGGCCGCTTTATAACGCTACATTAACCGGCAATCTTCTCGCCTGGTGCACCAGGGGATGGCATTCGTCTTGCCAGCGAAACGATGGGGTACGTCGATAAAACTTTTAATTGCTCTCGCGGCAGCGAGAGAAAAAGGGAGAGAGAGAGAGAGAGGGAGAGAGGGTACTGTGTACGCACGTGCGAGAGAAGTAGAGAATGAAAGAGAGAGAAAGAGAAAGCCGAGAGAGCTTTATCGAGCGCCGTGTCCGATGCTTTCGAAAACTTGTCCCCGATCTGGAAGACGCGGTTCTACGAGCGCAGGTCGTTGCACCGAGCTGCATCTGGCCGATGGCAACAGTATTTTGAAAAAGTCGATGACAAATGGCGGATGAAATTCTTCTGACAGGCGTCGAGCAGTGCCCCGAGGACACTAACTTTATTTCTTCGCTTCGGAAACTACGGTTCCCATACTTTTGTTTATCTCGTCCGCGTTCCGGGAATTAGACCGGTGCTAAATGTTTCACGTCCGTCCACACGCGTTTGTTGAACATTCTATTGGCTCTGCCGCTGAGTGATTAGCCACTGTTCCACAAATATTCAACATTCGTTTCATTTCGTTAAGCCTTAAATCTTCGTGACAAAGATTTTAAGCCTAGTCTATTTAAATATTTTAATATTTTACTTTTGTGGCCAATATTTAAGCACTGAAGTGCAGATATGCATAGAATATAACACTATATATTCTCTTTTTGTTGGACGAAATTATTAAGGAAACAAGAGGTCCCGATTAGTGTGGCTCTAAAAAGGGTCGCCTAATTATAGCGGAACTACTGCAGGTATGAATTTCATTACAATTATAGTATCCAATGTGGTACTGTTACTACATACTTGTAAAACTAAATTAGATCCGTAGGTTTTAGAAGCTTGTTTTTTTGGTAAAAAATTTTTTCTAAAAAACATCGGTGGCACATTTTAATTTCGCCAGAAGCCAGGAACAAAAGTATTCCTGGTATTCCGGCAGGGAAAATCGCGGAGGAAGAGGATCGTGGGATGGGCATCGATCAATGCGATCGACGTCGGGTAATCGACGCGATTAAAAGCGCGTTTTATGGCCGATAATCCGGGGCACGGGAATATCGGCGAAGTTGCAGTTTGAAATTGCTTGCCGCGGCGGCGATTTTATCGGTCACGGAGCAGCGGAAGCAGAGGCGGCAACCAGGGGGTGGTTCCCAACGACGGAAACTTTATTCTGCGTATAACGCGGAACGATTTAAATTCGCATTAACGCTGTTTCGCGACGCACGCCCGCTCTCCGCGCACTTAATGCGAAGAAAAACGCGGTGCTCGCGAAAACGGCGAACGCGTCCCCGTCTCGCTATTTGGCAACGGGGTGGCCACGAGTATTCGAAATTAAACGCCGCAGGGCAGGTTTAATTCCGCGGGAAAGCCGGCATAGTTTCACGGGGGAATATTGTAAAAAGACCGGCGCTGGTCAGGAAGAAAAATATCGGACGAGCTGGTGAGGAATTTATTTAATTTCGCCCTGGAATTAATCTCGAATCTGATTGGCCAGGTAGCTGCGACGCCGCCCCCGTCGACGCCGTGGGAAATTCCATCAGAAAATCGCTATTTTATTCATTATCTCCTTTTATTCGTTATCAGCGTATAACTGAAAACTGCTGGTAGGACGCTGGAAACGCGAACGGAATTTTCAAAGACACTCTCGCAGAGAGAAACGGAGCGGCAAATGCCGGGCGTGAAAGGGTAAACGTGTCCTTTAATTTTTCCCAATTTTCAGGCTGCTTAACCGTGCCTTTGTATTTAACCCCGACGCCGTCTAAACTCCGCCGGAACGACGTTAAAAAAGTACCATCTGTTCCTGCGCCTTTTGTCGCGCTCGTTCGCTCCACTCTCTCCCTCTCTTTCACTCTCTCTCTCTCTCGCATTTTTCTCTTTCTCTCTTTCGCCCACTGTTTCTTATTACTCTGCCTGCAATCCGTCTCGAGACGGTCGTCTTGGCCGGCTTTTGAAACAAACGAGGGTTGCTCGTGCAACTCCGCAGTCCGCCCGCGAGAAGTGGATGCGGAGAAGAAAGAAGGAACAGAGAAAGAAGAGAGGGAGAACGTGGAGGCAAGAGGAAGCCGGCTCTACAAGTTTTAAAAGAAATATTAAGTGGAGACTGCGCTAGTCCCGAGTCGAAGGAATGGAAGTTGAGTTATCAGGGCACTTTGCATAATTTAACCCTAACCCCGCTTCCAACTTCCCTATTCCTCCTTCAACATTCTCTCTCTCTCTCTCTCTCCCTCTCTCTCTATACGAACCGCCATCCGTATCGCGGTTTCTACGTTTTCAAGGCGTTATTGGTTAACAAGGAAACTCGCTCCGCCCGCCTGCGGATTGTTTTCTGATGTTACCAGTTTGTTTGCCAACGCCCGACTTCGCTGCTTCGTCGCCGCCCCTCGCGATTTATTCATGGAATCTGCCTGGCACACCGTGGAAACGTAAATCTGCACCGGACCTGTAGAACTCCGGCTTCTTAGATCGGCACGGTTAACGAGAAAGTCGAGATTGGTATGTATTTTTCAGAATGATTTTTAGCTAACGATTTTTGGGGAACATTCGATCTGGTGTCGCCCTGAATTTTCGACTTTGTGAGTCGCGCGAGGAATTAAACGTTTTAGAGGGGTTGTTCTTACAATTTCCCGGTTCGGTACCAAATATTTCCAAATATCTGAGGCTTAGACAAGATTATGAAGTCTAGAAAATTTGTAAGAGCTAGGACAATAATGTTAAGCCTAGGAAAAACTGTAGGGCTAATAATAGGGATAGTAGTAGAGCTTGGGCAGGTGTAGGACACCAGAAGATTTCTTGAGAAAGAAAATTCCCGTTTTGCCGCTAAAGATCACCAAGGCGAGATAGCTCTCGTTCCGGGTATCAGACACGTCCGCGAAGGAATCGAAGAACACAGCGACGTCGACAATCAAGTCGGATGAACGTCGGTCAATGAAGCAGCGAAAAAATAGCGAGTCGATGCCCGCGCCCCGTCCCATGGGGTGTTTCCGACCCCCGTCGACGATCGGACGGGCTTTCACGCCTTCTTCCGTAAAGTGTTTACGGCGCACAGAGGGAGTGACGGCTTTTGATCGTGGTACAGGGGAAAAGCGCGCACACTTGTACACGTACGAGCTAGTTGCCCGGGGAGAAGGCGAGAAAGAAAAAGAGAGAGAGAGAGAGACAGAGAGCCATGGGACTCTCAAAGCATGTTAACGACCTCGTCTAAGCTTGCTTTCGTGCCTCCAAAGATCTATAAGAAGTTTTTAATCAAGAATTTTCCGAGACGCCATGCGGGATCGCTCGCCGATGACATTCCCGGCCGGTGTAATTAAGACTTCGAGTTTCACTTGGAATCGCCGGGGAAACGGGAATAATTTCGGAGGAAAATAATGGCGCATGCCGCGCGTTCCGGTTTCCCTACCTCTTCTGACAAGGTTCGGAACTTTTGCCGAGATTCGAACGAGGACAGGAAACGCGACATTTAGAGTCACGTTGGAGGAAAGGGAGAAATGCAATGTGTCGGACGGGTTCTAGGATTACAGTGGTACTCTAATGTTCTGCGCGAGACGTAATAAAACGGCAGTCGAATGCGCCGAGATGGAGAAGAGGGCCGCAGCATCCGTTGTTTTACGACTCGTTTACGAGCCGAGGTTACGAAGGAAACAATCAACGCGGCATTGAACGCTCGGACTAGTTGTTTCGCCCGTGTTTATATCGATTATACTCAAAGGCGAGGGTGCTTAACTTGGCGAATAAATTCTGAGATGTTTCGGGCGTGTGCTTTCGCGCGCCGATGCGGCGCGGAGCTGCGAAAACACTTCCAGCAAATGGAGCAGCAGGTCCACCTTTATTCTTGTTAGCGAGATGCCGGCGAAGATCCTGGACGACTATTCCGTGTCGTCGGGCAACTTGTGCTCGGCTCGTTTGTCCTCATGACCCGGGCGTGACCCTTTCGGGTTACTGGTTATTTCCTGGGAACCGTGTCACGAGTATCCCTCTCGCTCTCTCGTTTTTGTAATGCTGTTTTAATGATTCATTTCGGTGGAGGACAGTGAAGAGTCTCGAGAACGAACAAATCTCGGTCTCCACTTATACTTTTTTAATGTAGCCGTCGACATCCGGAGCACTTGTCATTTCTCCGCGTTCTCCTGCGAGACGGGTTCACACCTACCCAAGAACATTCGTTTCCCTCTCTTAGGACAGGTGGTGCACGAAGAGATCCGAGGCATGCCCTTTGCTGAGTAATATTATTTACTTCCCGACTCTTCAGGGCCACCGTGCTTCGAACCCTTATCTCGAAAGGGTTACTTCTTCTTTGTGAGCACTCTTCGTTAGAAAATATTTCAGACCACACTGCCCTTAGACTCGAAAGGGCCTCGTTTCCTCACTCCCTCACTCGTACGAAGGGTTCAAACACTTTTTCAAAACATGTTCTTTGTAGCCCTCTCACTTTTCAAGGACGCCGGAAGACGAAACCCTTTTCTTGGAAGAGCGTCACGCATTGTGCATCTCTCCGTCTCTCTCTTAAAGGGCCCAAGAAGGCCCTTATATTGGAGACCACTCCACTGAAACACAATATTTCTAGGAAAATCTGCGGTACACTTGCACTTTATTTCCGGTATAACTACGATACTCTAATTTGCATTTCTTCACTATCATCAAATCTTCTGGTCTATCTTTTGACAATCCGTTAACGTAAATTCGTCATAATTCCCGTGGTGCCGTCTAAAAGTTAATAAAACTGAATTCTTATCTCAATTACCTCGATCATTCCCGTCTCTCATCGAGCACGCCGAAACCAAAACTATTTATGCAGACCGTCGTGCACACGGTCACAATCGAATATAAAACGTACGGACATCGTGCGCCACAATTTGTCGCTCGATAAACAGCTTTCCAATTTACAGAGATTGCCGAGCGACTCGCGCCGGAGCAAATTGCAATAATTGGCAACGTCACGCGAACATTGAAACGTACTTTTTATTCCTCTCTCGCAAATTACTTTCTGTTCGGGGTGGTGCGCGTGTGCGCCGCCCGGCCCGGGAGCACAGAGAGAAAAATTTTTAACGGGGCGCCCCCCCCCCCCCCCCCACGATACGAGCGAATCAAACGCCAATACCGATCCGACCGGACGACAGATAACCCAGCTAATCGACGGCACGGAATTCCATCTACGTCGCGTTAAATCGTCGTTTGCGGCGTGACTTTCGTTACAAGCGGCCCGCCACCGTGTTCAATCTTCTGTAGAGCAAACAAATCGCGAACGTTTTCATTCCCTTTCCCCCACTCCCCCCATCGAAAGGCACTTTAATGGAAAGTAATAGCAGAAAGAGAGACAAAGGAGGCGACTAGCGCTGCAAACAAAGAAGGAGAGAGAGAGAGAGAGAGAGGGACAAAGAGCAGCGTCAAATGATCGGCCTGAGAAAGATATTTGAATAATTTCACAGGAAATTAGCACTTGACACCGGTTGCTCCGGTACCTTTGAACTTCGAGGGCGGCGCACGCGGAAATTCGCAAACTGATTCAGATTTTCCACCGTGTAGAAAGAGAGGAAGAAGGGAGGGAGACAGCGTTAAGGAATCTGCAAAATTACGAATTCCTTGAAACACCGACAGGAAAACTCGAATGCTCCTTCCACCGGTTTCTTCGCTGTCTCCTCGGGGACGTGTTGATTCGAGCTCGGCTTCTTTCCAACTTAATTACGTATTTCTCTTAGCGTCGCCTCCTGATCGTTTCTAATTACATTCACCGTCTCCATCCGAAGAGAACTCGATCCATTAAATGATATCGAATAGACGCACGATACGTTACTTGTGCGCGTGTATGAACGAGCCTCGATCGTTTCTTCTCACCAATTTCGATGAAACTAAGTTAAGTGTATCTTCGATTCTCCGTGAATTGCATCGAGTCCTCGGACCGGCTGAAACACGTTTTCAGAGCCGGTTTCATCGGATCCTGGGCTGATCAACGTTCGCGGACAATTAAACCGGGACCGAGAGGAACCGCGGGACACGCGCGAAAGTGGAAACGAAATTCAGGAGAGGATCAGGGAGGGGCGAGGGGCGGAGAGCCGGCCGCAAACAGAGACAACGAAAAAAAGCAATATGGACGAGAGGGCGGAGCGGAGTAAATAAATTGGACGGAAAAGGAAAGCGAGACGGCGGTCGAAAGAAAGAGGGTAAACACGGCCACGGAGTACGCGGGGGTGGACGAAGAAAGGGATGAAACGGGTCGGGAACGACAATGCGTAGTCGAGGCGGTGAATTTGAGGGCTTGCGTTTATTAAATCAACAAAAGCCCCGACGCAAGGCGGGGGTCGGATGGTTTTCAGACGCGAGCAGTACATCTGCTACAGAAAGCTTTTCGTCGTATTCTTCCTCCTCGCCACCATGGTGCTTCTATTTATTTGTCCTGGCCCCTGTCTCTCTCTCCCTCTCTCTCTCTCTCTCTCTTTCTCTCCCCGAAGCTCTGTTTGCGGCTTATCTCGACGAGCTTCCTGCTCGCGATAATGACAGAGAGCGCTTTTTGTTTCGCTCGCGAGAAAGGTGTCGCCACTGTGGGACGCGCTGCTAATTTTAGAACAAACGAGAATCGCCGGGAAATTTGACGACCGCGTCGATCGTCGGTTGCCCTGACCTGCGATCTAGACCCGTCTCTTTCTGACCGAGGAAACTGGGATCACAGGGGTCGGAAGCTTTTGTAAATGCGAGACGGGACGATCTTCGTGTGGGGATTCGTGTCCAACAGAAAGGATAGTTAGTACACGCGAGCTCGAGCAAGTAGATACTGCCGCCATGGACAGACGCGACCGACTGCGGTGTTTGGAAACGATACGGAAGATAATTCTCTGCGATCCGGTGATATAACAGAAAAATGTATTGACAAATCCAGGATACCAGGCATTACCGACTGCTATTGTATTACCATTTATAGCAGCGGACGGTATTCAAATTGGAAACGATTTTTCAGTGTCCATTCTGAAGGTATAAGAGAAGAGAAACAATTTTACGAGAAAACTGAAACTCAATTGTGAACTACAGACAGCATTTGAGAGCATTTTCAAGCAAAAGAGAAATAAATGGAACAAATACAAATTTTTGAATGTGCTTGAAAAACCTGTACACAGCGCAATCGATTTCACCGTGGGTACTCGGAAAATCGGGGTAAGAGGTTAAGAGCCTTACACGAACTTCCGTGAGCAATGAAAGCAATGCCATTATTATTTGCAACGGCCCAGCGCTGCGTAAAAACGGGACCTAATAAAACCAGCTGGAAAAACCGTTCATGAAACAGCGCGTAATCTATTGAAAAGGCTCGATCGATCGAGCTGCGTGTACACAGAGAGAGAGAGAAAGAGAGAGAGAGAGAGAGAGAGAGAGAGAGAGAGGGAGGCGAGTCGTCGAAAAGAACGTGGAAACGCAAAATCAAGAGGATACATGATAAACACTTTACCGGTGGCCGACAACACCATGCCCGCGGACCGTTGAGTATACCTATTTTGGATCCCTCGCTATTTATTCTCTAAACAGAAGCGAACAATTTTTTTTCTCCTCGACTCGCATCGGTCCGCAGTGCCACTAGAAAAATAACTGTGTGCCAGTTCGGAATCGTTTCCGGCGACCTGGCCATTCCCCGCCATCGCGAAATTGTTCGTGGTTCTCATCAGTATATTGTGCCGGATACGTTCGCTGACTGTCAAACCGAATCGATACCGGTTCCGTTGCGCTACGCTGCCGTGTAAACAAGCTTCCGCTTCCATTTGCACGACACGCGTTCTTAGGAAAAGATGGAATGGCCCCGCGATGGAAAACAACGTGCCGGAATCGAGGATCTAGAGGTTGGACTGATTGGGGTCAGAAGACCTGATTTATGGAACAGACGGGTCAGAGGAGTACTAGAAAATTGAGTAACCGTAGCAGGGCCTAGGAAAAATAACAAGATCTACTAAATATTTGTAGGAGCCATTAAAAGCGCATAGGGAATCGCTGTGGTACTAAAACCATGATTCTGTAGTATGAGAAAAAAAATTACTCAGCCCAAAAAAAACTTTTAGGGCCTAGAAAACAAATTGCATAGCCCTGGAAAAAATTGTAGGGCCTCGGAAGAAATGGTATAGCTCTAGAAAGAAATTGTAGGAAGTAGGAAAAATTCTAGTGTTCTGGAAAATTCCACGAGCTAAAAATGAAATTGGAATTGTATTAAATTTAAACGGATTGCGGACCGACGATAGATTCCCGGAATTCCGGCGCCGAGAGTCGCGCAATTTCCGAGGGTTAAATAAACACGAAGCATTCGGCCTCGTTATCATTTCCGTGACGAGCGCAGGAACGGGAAATGGTACATCGCGATCGGAAAAACGGCCATGACGCAAATGACGTGGATCGAGAGATGCTCTGGAAAGATGAATCGCGCGGCGATCGCAAGAAAAGTGGGGCTTAATGCGTCCGACATTCGCGGAGGCTCGTAATGACGGATGGAAGAAACCAGATGGGGCCCTTATTGTCGGGCTAAAAATATTGAAGCGTTTTGCTCGGCCGTTCGTCCCGGTTGTGCGGCATTCTGCGATAATTTAAAATCCTTTCAGAGCGAAACGATTGTACCGAGACAAAAAAAAACGAAGAAGAAAAACCAAGAAAATAAATGCTCCATGAAAATCGGTGACGAAACACTTCGCCCCGGAAAAACTGGCGTCCCGTGTTTTTGGTACTTCTCGTCGGTGACCAGATATTTCAACAAATAAACCTTTATTCTATTGGAAACTTTTGTATGAAATTCTATATTATTGTAGAAGAATGTAACGCAACAAATCCAGACAAAAAATGAGCAGATAGTTGACTGAAAAAAACCATATCGTATTTTATAAAAATTTGCATACGGTCTTCGACGCTGGGATACCGTTAACACAGAGGAGATGGTTCTGTTCGATTAATATTGTCGTGAAACCGAGGACGCAAAGAAGCTCTTTGAACCGAAAATTTCCCGGCAAACTAATATGAGCATTAAAGCGAGCCACGAGAAAATTCACCGAAGATTCCGTTCCATTTTAATCTAGCAGGATCCTCGGCAAAGAAAGCGCATAATCCCCGAAATCCTTTCCCCCTAAATCACTCTGGAAGGTATAAATTTCCCCGAACGTCCGGAATCTTGTAACCCGTTTCGAGATTCTAAGTAAACTCAGCTCGGGTATCGGGCAAGTAAAAAACCGGGCCGTTTCGCCGACAAAATCGATGTTCGTCTGATTGCTCAATTAAAGGAATCATCCTTGTTAGCCGCGCGCGCAATTACGAAACAGCGATATACCGCGCGAAGATGTACCGCTTTGAGAACTGCCGACAACAAACGACGACGACATGGCTACAGAGAGAGGGAGAGAGAGAGAGAAAGAGGACGGGAACGCGCGCTCATATTCCGACTGCTATTCATATTACCTGGAATTTCAATTCCAAGGACTTTCAGCGTCTCGGTTTAATTAACCAGCGGGGCTAATAAACGCGTGCGCGAGCCTCGGCCCTCGGGTGAAAAACCGTCGGGCAACCTTTTTACCCGCGGTGCGACGCACGCACGGCGAATAAGCCGTAATAAGGATACGCGAGGACCGAAAGGAATGAAGAACGAAGAATACACGACGAGAGGCCACCTATTCATCTACACGCCAAGGCTCGAGGCCCTTGGAAATTCCGCGGCGCGCGAGCTACACGCGGAATCACTCCTCTCGCTTTGCTCTGCTCGCGAACGGGACTCGTGAACTGCTGCGCCGTCTTCTAGGACAAGAAAATTAACAGATTCCAGCTCTCCTGTGAGATTTTCTCTTGAATCTTGCAGATAAGTGGAATAATGTTTGCAAATGTGCTTGTGGCCTTTTTTACTACGGGTGAAAATTGCTTGAGAGGATGATTTTGTATGATGAAATAACAAGGATAGATGAAAGGGTGAAATTGTCTTGGAGATTCTATTTTTGAGATAGTAGAAGTTGAAGTTATCCCTGAAGCAGGGCAACCCGCCAGCACCGGTGAATCTGTAGGTCTCTAGGCGCAGAGACAATTCTTAGCACTGGAACTATCGAGGCCGTCAAAATTACGGTTTTAGATCTCTTCCTTTGCAATTCGTGGAGTTATAGAAATATTTTCTTGAGAAATTGTTTAGCGTGATTGTTTATTCAAGTGGATGTAACCATAAAAATCCTATGCAGTTCATGATCGCTATACGAAGATCAGTACGGCTCACGAAAATTATTTGGGCGCCTAGAGACCTACAAATTCACCTATGCTGGCGGGTTGCTCTACTTCGGGGATAAATTCAGCCATCTACTGGACTAGCCAGCAAATAGAGGATTTCGTCGAATTATATCGATCTACAGACAATCTCCTGTAAGATTCGAACTCGAAAAACTTTGTAGAACCCAAGCAAACGACTGTACAATTTTATCACAAAAATACACGACTTCTGTACGCATTTTTCTTCGATTTGCTCGAATCTGTGCCACAATACACAGCATCTTCGCACCCGTTTTCTATTCTAATGGAAGACAAAGACCATCTACTCCCGGTTTACAGACCTCGGATATTAGCCCACTCTGTATGCCGCCACATGTCTGTGGACAATGTGTAAGTATGTACAGCGCTCAGTTCGCCCATAAATCTCCGAAACGCAGTGTCGAATGAGGATCGCGGCAAGATGACTGTCGCCACAGTTGAGCAAACAGGAAGAGCGGTCTGAGGTTTCCTCGACTAAATATTGCTGCGCGTTCTTTTATCGGTCCGCGCCACTTGTCACGCGTTTAGTGCTTCCGGTTCTCCTCTTCGAGTCTCGAAGTCGGTAGAACGGGGTACCAGTCATCGGTAAGACAATCGGGAAAAATAACACGGGAATCTGGGCGGAAGTCTTGCAATCTCGACGACCGTCGTTCGTCGTTCGATACGGGGAAATGAGAAAATCGTCTGGTGGGAATATTTCTTATCGGCGAGGAGGCAGATGCACGATTATGCGGCAGAAATTCAGGTGGCAAAGCGAGTGTGCGTCGGGGCGGCGAAACGCGGAGCAAAGTGCATCATTTTTTCCCGATTCTGTTGCTTTTCATCGTCGATTCGAGCGCAGCTGGTATATACGAGAATGAGAGAGAAACGGGAGCAAAACGAGAAGAGCCCCGACTCTCTCTCGGTTCAAGCTAAAAATACCTCTCCTCTTTACCTACGCCCCCTTCGCTCTCGGGCACACCCCAAGAGTCTCTCTCCGTCTCTCCTTCGTCGTCTCCCACCTCGACCCGTCTCCCTCCCCCCACTATATATATATATATGTATCTCTCTCTCTCGCATTTCTAGTTCGCTCGTTTCTCGCGCAGCCGTGTCTGTCCTTCCGCTTCTCGCAGCTCGAAACCGTCGCACCACGGCTATAAATAAAAAAAATAACGAGAACACCGTGCGCGCTGCGGGTGTCTCGAGAGAAGAATAATTAGAAGCGGCCCTTGGAGCGTCCGCAGAAGAGAAAACTCCCCGGTGCAAAGCGTTCTTCTTCCCTGGCGGAGCCGTCGACGACGAGATCGACGACGACGACGACGACGACGACGACGACGACGCCACCGTCGACCGTCCGTCCGGCTGTCCCTCTTCGTCTTTCCTTACCTCTCTCGCACGTCCGCTTTCAACCTGCTTCGCGCGACCGGGAACGTCTCTCCTCTCGTCTAGCGCACTCTCGCGCGCGGACAAACACATTTCGCCGATCCCGTGCGCCCGTCCGCTCACGCTCGGCTGAATATGCGATGAACCCTTCCTCAACGCTTCGGAAAATAAGCGGGACCACGACGTTCCCGAGGGAAAATGCCGCACGGCATTAGCGAAACGCGTGCTCGATTTTCCGAGATTCTCCTCCTCTGCGGACTTTGAATCGTAAATCACGAAGCTGGCTGGAAAACTACTTTGTCAACAATCAATTGTACGTTGTGATTAGTAGACTCCGGAGATTATGCATGTCTGAGAAAAATGGAGTGGTCGATTGCGAACCTACAAAGACGTCGGATGAATTGAGGAAGTCGTTGGAATATCATTCCCGACTTACTAACATTATTAGAGGAATAAGTGAATAAGCATTTCGACAAAAATTTTAAATAAGTAACACAGTGAAGCGCCTATTAAATTGCTAAACTGTACCTCCGATAAACAAACGACTGAAGAGCTTAGACAAAGAGGTTCACAGAAATTTTGTTGTATTGATCGAAGTTCACGGAGCAAGCAAGATCGCGTCGATCCACGTCCAAATAAAACGCGGATCGCGGACGTTTCATTAATTCCGTGGCGCCATCCGTATTTCTAGCACGGGCCGTTCGAATTCCCGGAACCCCGCGACCGAACGAAATCTCGGTAATGTAAAATCTGCTGGCCTGTATCTCGCTGGTACAATATTGCAGCGGAGGACCGATGGAAAGAGTCGAAGGAAGAATGGAGAGAGAGAGAGAGAGAGAGAGAGAGGAGAGAGGAAACTATGTGAACAGTCTACGTGACCGTCGATACTTCCGGCTGGCTCCCGATGGCATTAGAGGCACGCGCTAACGCTCTTACGTTCACTGGAAACGCGCAGACGAGAGCGTGGAGGCCGTCGGCGAGGTCGAGTGCACGGCCAACGAGAAAAACGCCAAAGAAATAAAAGATAAAAATCGTCGGAAGGACGACGAGATAGGGAGAGAAAGAGAGACAGAGAGCGGCCCCGTGTGGACGTTGGAGAACCCGCTGGAGGGGATTCTGCAGGAGAAACAGTGGTGCGAGGGGGTGAGACTCGATGAAAAGAACAAAAGGGGTCGCGGAGCGAGAAAAAAGAGGGAGGAAGAATCGAATTAAGTCCGGCGGACTTGCCGGGATTGCAGAAGGAAAACAACGCGCGCTCGCTTCGGTGCCGATTTTACGATTCCTCCTCGGCTGAACGGGAAAGGGGTGGAAACGGGTGCAAAAGGGGCGGAGACGAAGGTCGGAAGATGGAACCGACGTTCTGGACGCGAATTCCATTCCATTAGTCGGCCGTTAGCGATCGTACGTGCCCGCTCGCCTGTACACGCAGGATGTATTCCGGGAAACCTTCCTCCTCTCTGTTCGAGAGACCCTGCCGGAATGCGGGCCGTCCCGGAGAAAAAGAGAAAGGCCCTGGAAAAACTAACCCCCTCGATTGCTACACCGAGCCGCGCGACGAATCGCCGTAAAGGATTTTCGATTACGTCTCCCCGCTACCCTCTTTTCGCCTCAGCCCACTAAACTGCCTCGATGTTTATCGCCTGCTACATTGTGCCACCCCCGCTATATCTATATGCTGCCGGATTTTTCCAAGTTCTTCCACTGGGAGATTTTTCTTTGAACTCTTTGTACTACGATTTATTCGACGATTGCAGTGATTAGAACTTCTTCGTAATATTTGAGCATTACTTGCACGAAAAATCATTTCGAAATCAAAGATGTCGAAAGTGGTAATACAGGTTTGTGTTTATATTTTAGTTAGAAATATTTCATGACACCGTAGTAAAGAAAGAAGTTTTACCTCAGAAAACGATACAGAACATTTTCTATCCCCGTTTGCATTCAAGAGAATGCATATTTAGAGGAGTTCCGTATTTTCAGGAAATCTTCTACGGCTTGTTCTACTCGGTAAGTAGACTGTCGTCTATCAGACAACTCTTGCGAGCAGACATTATCTACCTACACCGCTCTACGACCGGAAATTGCTGGCAAACTATTCGTTACGTCGCGGGAATCCTGGAAACCGTGACTAGGAGGGTTCAGTAGATAGGGGAGTTCCTTGTCACACGTCTCAACAAGACGCATGATACATGCAGCTCTGAATCTAGCAACTAATATTTTAATAGAAATGAAAAACTCTTGAAACCATGTGTCTCTATTTCAAGGGTATCTAGAACGCAATATTTTCAATCAGTTTTGGAATTTTTTCACCGCGAATCAACAAAATCCTTTGTCGTCAGATTTCCTCGTACACTTTCGTTAACGTTTCAGCAATCTCCACAATTTTTTATAGGACGAAAAAATAAAAATTGTAGGCTCGATTATTTATTTACTGGGATCGAGATTTGGGCCACTATAAAAAGGATTTTGATTAAGAGCCCGTTCTAGACTAGCTTTGGAATTTTTTTCACCATGAAACTGCAAAACCTTTTGTAATCGGGCTTTGGCATACGTGTTCTTCGATGTTTCACCAGTCTCCACAATTTTTCATACAACGGAAAAATAAAAATTGCGGGCTTGATTCTTTGCTCGGTGGAACGGTGATTCGAGGGAGCGTGAGTCGCGGAAATCTCGCGGCTGGTGGCGGCGGATTGCAGGAAATCGATCGAATTCCTGGAACACGCTTCATTGGCCGTGTTCGCGGCGTCAAACGACGCTCGGGAAATCCGCAGGATTAAAGCTTCCCACGAGGAATCCGCCGCGGCGGCCGCGAGACGACGGGCGACGCGGTAACGATTCACGAATTCAGTCTCGGCACAGCATAAAACAAAATGCCGTCTACGCTGGAAATGCCGCTCTTCCGCATTCCCCGCATTTCCCTCTTTTCTGTTTCCTTCGACCCCTAACCGTGCCCTCTCCACGCCCCTCGATTTTGCTCGGGGAATGCCGAGAGGACGGTCTTTAAACCGAAATTCAATTTCGGCGGGCGCGTGCCTTTCTAATTCGAATTTGACGTTTTCACAGGGAAACACGGGCCAAGGGAAAACTGGTCCCTCCCACGCTCCCCAATCCAGTGTTCGAGACTCTGTCAGACCGGATTTATTCGACTCTCGATTCCCAGACATCGAGAGGCACCAATTCTGGCCACAGGCACGAATCGAGAACGCGAAACTGCGGAGAGTTACGAGCCGCGAGAGAAATTTATAGACCGTCAGGGACCCGCGACACCTGTTCCCCTCGTGCTCCCTACCCCCCTCCATTAACCATCTGAAATATTTCTCTTGTTTATGGACCAGCAGCTCCTGCGGAAAAGTCCCCGTTGCCCTTTCCGGCGCGGATTTCTTTTGAGTTTGATCAAGCTGCTTTTCGAACTGGAACGTCTCCAGACTCCATCGCTACAATTTTTACTCTATAAATGACGAGATTCTCCAAAATGAAACAGAAGAATTTTTGACAAGAGAAAATGTGATTTTACAATGTGGACCAAGCAGGAGTTAAAATATTGTCTCTTATATCTGACGAGAAGTAAAAGGGAACGAACAATTGTGTGACAAGTGTCTCTGATTTTCAGTTTTAGACAGTAAAGTTTATGTAGAATTTATAGGCGAGACTGTTAAACCACACCCATCAATGTCGACAGCTTGCCTATCGAGCGAAACGAATAAAAGCAGCAATATCGGTAACTTTCCTGATTTTTATAACGCGTTACTTCCATTTCCCAACTTTCTCCTCGACGTCGCTAAAACGTTTCTCGCGATAGTAATTTTTACTGCAGACGTTTAGTACTGAAACAATGTATTTTATCTCCAATAAAAGTTCAACGAGACTCGACAGTCCCTTAAAACGTCCCCGCTGATCGTCGGAAATACTTTAGTAAAAGTAAAAGATTCTCCCCGAGACCCGACTTACGTTCAAGAGTATTTGCACACTTACCACAAAAATGGATCGATAAAATTCACAACTGCAAAAATATTCCAACAATTTGAAAATGCTGCTGCATTATTTTTGAATTACTTAAATGATTGAAAAGGTAAATAAATAATCTGCAGTATAGTGATTGAAGCCGAGCAAATGCATCATCCCGAGGAAACCTGACCAACAAATCATTGCGAATAATAAAAGAAGTCATAAGAAGAATTAGATAGAAATGCTAGAAATAATCCTGACAACAATTAAAAAGCAAGTTGCATAGAAATGCCGGACCAAACCGTTCAACCGGCATTAATTTCGAACGAAATCGATTTATATTATTAAAGCAGCAACGTGCAATTAATCTGAATGCGCCAAGTGTCCGGATACTTCTGGACGGCAGGGTACATTAAACTGCAGCGAATCTACGCGGGTTGGGGAATGCAACGGATTGGAGCTTCGAGTCTGCCATTCCTCGCGGCCTTGTTCCTCGAGCGAGTATATCGCACGCTCGCAGCCCGGAAGAGACCTCAATCATCGCAGACACGAGTCGCAACGACACCGTGTTCGCGCCGACGTCCGATAATTTCCAACTTCTCCAATTATCGTTTCTCGCGCGGACTGGGAAAGGAGGTCGAAGAGAACAAACCGAGGAAATGGCGTGTTCCGGTAAGCTGACGCTGCTCGGAGCACGCCCGCGGCGTGGCGGCTCAAGAATAAGCGTCGCTGATCATAGAAATCAGGTTGTTGGAATTTCCCTGGGAATTCCCTGCCCTCGCTTTTCCCTCGGGCTTTCTCGGCTACCGAATCGAATCAACCTCTCACGCTCGTTTTCGAAACTTCTCCTTCGCCCGCTAATTATCTTTCAAAAATTCTAACCATTGCTCGAAAAACCATCTTTTCTGTGAATTTTTTAGCCTCGTTTCCCTCAGCTATCCCTCATTTTTATATCTGACAATTTTGATCAAATATCAACTGTAGCTTCCACCTCGGTTTTCGCATCGTTACTTCGCCTCTCAATTATATTTCAGGGACTATTGCCGTAAGTTAACACCAAGGACCTGTTCCGTATGTACTGAAAATTCAGAGATTAATGGTGAACAAACATTCTAAAGACTCACCGATCAGTTTGCCGAACTGAGCAGGTGGCTTCCATTCCGGGTAGTGCCGTGGAAATCGCGCCCTCGACCAGTAAGTCCTTAAAGTGACTTTATACAGCGCCAGCTTATCCTGTTTGTCCTCTTTTTCCAATCTGTCCTGGGCGAACGATCCACATTGGGCGACCACGAACACCAGCCGCGTTCCAAGCAGTGTCAACAGCAGCGTCGAACACTGCAGCCACGTCCCGCGGAACATCTGCAAGTTAGACGACAGGGACACTTTAAAAACGACTGACCATAAGTCCCTTTCACCGTTGAAACCCTCGCCCTACCACAGAAACTCCATAATTTCCAAATGGGCCATCAAAGCTCATTAATACACGTGCATCATCTCTTGTCACCATTTCGTGGTGCAGAAAATAATGTTAGGCTTTCGAGTCTGGGATTTTAGGTCTAGATTGGGTCTAGACCAGATCCACACTGGAGCCAGATTTGATCGAACCTAGTGTTGGATCTGAATTAATTCGTTGTTAGAGCTCAGCAAAACTTTGATGGAATCCATAATAGGTCCTGATTGAAAATAGCTGCAACTCAAGTCTGAAGTATCTCCTAGCTGTCAGTCTGAAGTAGACTGAAGTTAAACGCAGACTAGGCTTAAATTACGTCCGAATACAAATCCGTGGCAACCCTAGAGCAACCATCGATCATTTTCCTCCAAGATCCAACCCACCAATTTGTTCACAAATGTATCACCTGTCCCAAAAGCCAGCCCTACATCCACTATCAAGCGAACGTCCCCCGAAACAAGGTGATCTAGAAAAATCTGCATCGATCGATAACGAAATGACGAGCGAGCGGCGTATCTTTGGAAACGCCATCGTTCATTTCCCTCGACAGGGGTACAAGGAACAAACCGTGTTCCGCTTGGAAAGTCAATCCATTAGCCATCCTTTCTCCAACCGGCACGCCGCGCCGCCCAGTGAGCATGAACAGGCACGCAACAACGTTTTTAGAATACGAAGTCATGGCACGGTGCTTGCCGCGTCCGTCGCTGATCGATCAGCCTTGTGCACCAGCGAGCGTGTACGCGTTTGCACGTGCGCATCTCCGATGGGCCGCATAAATTTCACTGTGTTTTTAAAGCCCCGTAATCTTTCAATCAGAGGCTCGATCAATCGGCCCCGACTGAATACGAATCGAAATTACGAGCGCTCCGCCAGGGAACGATCGAATTCGACCGTGTCCAGCCAAAGGACTCTTCCGTTATCCTTTCGGATACGATCGATCGATCCCGCGCCACCCAGGATTACGGATTTACGCTTCCTGCTGGTTTGGTCGCTGCTGGCCAAAGGTCCAATAACACTGTTGTCATTAGGCTCCGGGTTTTAGATTTATCAGAAAAATCGGCTGACCAGAAACAAATGATTACGTCAAGTTAAAATGTTCACGAGTTTGGGTAGATGTCTATGTAGCTCGTTCATCTCGCAATTGATGGCGGACTATTTTTATTAAGGACAAAAATCTGCAATCCAATAAGGAAAACGATACTTTAGAACAATTCTTATCTAGAAACAGTATATGGAAATTTCTGTGCATTTTTCAAATCATAAAATGATATTTCCTATCTGCGTGAACAGATTGCGGATTTATATACAAAATAGAAATCGTCAGCATCGATTCCACAATACAGGAGTTTCATGTATATTTATTTCCTAAAGCTCTATCTTACATGGATAAAATCCGCAGGCTGTGTACAAGGTAAAGAAATAATTCAGCATCAACATTATCCAGCAAACTACTATTTCGGTCACGTTTTTGTGTAACTGGGACGGCGTCAAAATTTGATAAACGAAAACGAATGTAGGAGAAACGGCTGTTCGCGGCTCCTCGAAAATCGCAACTGCGGTTCGATAATAAAGAGTTTTTTCCGCGCGGGATTGGCGGAGACACGATGTATAGTTGGCGGGATCGTGCATACAACTGCAGCGATCGTATCTGACGGGCCGGTGCGTTGTGCCGGTCTGTTTGCATATGCAGATCCGTGAGTGTACTCAAAATTCAAATCGCATTCGAATCGCTTCCGATCGGTCGACGCGCACGGCCACCACTCGTCGAAATTTCACGGCAGTGAGCCGGTTCCGCGCGATTTTCCGCCAGGCCGAGCAATCTTGTTACACTTTGACCGTGAACTCGCTCGGTTTTGCATCAATTATCTCAAAACTTGCTCGACCATGTTCTGGATACTCTATGGCTGGGTTCGGGACGGGGCTGATTAGGCGAAATTGAGCCCCGAAGTCACACCTCGCCTCTATTAACACTAACCCTACCGAGCACTACATATGGTCTATCTTGCCTAATATGAATGAAATAATCAAATTTTAATTCAATGATGCAAGAGATTTTGTTAGACAACTAGTTGTGCGGAAAAGAATACATTTTATTTAAACCATTCTATAGCGATTTGCAGTATAGACAATTTATAACGAATTCTAGTTAGCGAAAGGTATTGTAAAATGTTTTTGAGACCCCAAACTCTTTCCAAGAAAAATACCGAAATCCATTCTGCTGCAGCCTTATCGGGTTCTCGCACGCTTTTGATAAGATCCTATTCCAGCCCTGCGTTCTCAGCCTTTGTACGTCGAAAAACACCGTTTCCGTCCCGTTAGTTTATATGAACTTCATGCAAATTCATAAGTAATCACTTCGTGAGTTTGCCTCTCGTCGTAGTACGTCTGACAGTCGGATGGAACCGGATCTATACGACACTTCTGAACCAGAGAGACTACTATTATCTCTTCACCAGAAAACTAATCTACTGCTCTTTGCCTGCTGCTGATGCGTCTCTTGGAAAAAGTTCATCCACGAGTAAAAATTCGTTTACCAAATAAAATATACAGAAAACTGACAATTTCCAGCCTTAAAGCACGTAGAAATTAATTGCTTCGCAAAACGACTTTATGCAATATAAAAGACGCCTGACAGACACCAAATAGAATGTTATTTCTTCTCTGAATAATTTTAACAGGTGAAGAATAATATATTGACAACTTTAAATTATTTATTTTCCCATAATTTAAAATCCAAAAACAGCATCTCCCAAAATTTCGAAGATTCGTTAATTCTAAAGACCTCCCAGAGCCTACCAAGCGCGACGGGCCAGAAAATAATTGTAGCCTGCAACCGGGACGCATTTTCCTCTGATCCACCGCAGCAAAGGACCCCGAAGGGCCTGTAAGAGGTCTTTGAAAAAGTGCGACGGGAAAGCTGGCAACAAGTAACGCGGAAACAAACGGCGCTTTTGTAAGAGGATTCGAGTGTCGCTGTTTTTCGAGTTCCTAGCCCCGGGTATCGCGGGAGGTATTCAACATTGAAAACAAAAAGGAACAAAAAATGCAGAAGATCACTTACCGGGGAACGCGGGGGCTTCACCGAGCGCGTAGAACGATAGGCGGGGAGGTTCCCTTCGTTTAACGGCAACAAAGTAATTCAGTTGTTTCGTCGGGCAAAAACATCGGCGCGCTCGCGAAATTCTTCCGGGTATTCGAATATTCGAGATTTATAACGCCGGAACGAAGTTGCGAACGCGCTTGTGTGCTCCCAGCGTTGCGATTTCGACGCAACCGCCCGGAAAATACGCGCAAAAACGGCGTGGCCTGGTTCGAAAGCGATGTTACAGCGATTACAGATCGTGCAGCTGCGATTTCAGTTTGTTAACTCGATACTGTCGCTTTTCTAACTGTTACTCTTTCCCTGTTCTACTTTTCAAACCGCACCGAATATTTTTGAAACACCGCGTAGTCGCAATTACGAACTCGAGAGCAATCTTATCGCTCGCGCACGATGCCAAAGCGAATCAACGAAATGCCCTATAGTCAATTAACTTCGCGAGATCCACAGTGACGTGACTGTGCGACATTCGACCACGTTCCTCTGCTGTGTTTCAGGTTTGAATTAATAACGGCAAAATCGTCGGATTGCGCAAATCCGTCAACATGATGACGAATCAGTGTGTATTCAGCTGGCTGTCGCGGCCGCGCGGAACACAATTACGAAGTAATGCAATGACTACACTGTGGACGGTTACGCAAATACACAGTTTGGTGTACTAATACCGGGGAACCGGATCCGCACAGAAATATGGTTGCTCCATCGAGCATCGAACGCTTCGCGAAACTTAATCAAGCATTAAACTACGATCAAGAGAGAGAGAGAGAGAGGGAGAGGACCACGCTATGAGTGCGGGAAATCCGCGGCGTCGAAATTTATAAATATTGTAACGTCGATGCTCTGCACAAGCGATAAATGTTCAGCACCGGTGAATAATAAAGCCAAACCGGATAACAAAACGCTCGTCGATATAAACTGATGCGTAAAAGGGTAGATTTCAGGGCTCTCTTCAGGGTTGCAGTGAAAATTTACTCGCCCCTTTATAGTGGCCGGAAAATCATCCAGCGCGATCCTAAAACCAATGTCGCTGCTCCCGACTTGCAGAATATTACTAATATTTTAACATTTTTTTCTCTGAAAAACTGTTAGCCATAAAAGTACATGATTAGTTCTAGTTGCAAGAACACATCCGAGAACTAGGACAAAATTTTGCATCGAGTTGCATAAAATTGTTGTGCGACCATTAACAATAAAGAGGAATCACGAGAATCCTCGTTCAACCTCAGAATTGGGTCCGAGCCGTTTGCAACTGTTGAATCGCGAAGTATACTGGCCGTGCTCGAGGCGATAAAGCAACCCGCCGGTAATCAAAGTGGAAAAACGAGAGACACGATAGCGCGCGGGCTCGCGCGGAATGACAAGCTGCAGAGCACTTTTGCAGCGGTATCCGTTTCGAACAAAATGAAACCGTGCAACGCGAAACTTTTCATCGACGGGGATCGCGCACGGGAAACGGAGGGAGGGGGTGGGGGGCTTGTAAATATCATATCACATTCCATATCATATTTACCACGGTCATTATTCGAGAGGAACGAATCCATGGATCAACAACGCGAAGCCACGGCCAGGTACTATGGGGTTTAATTAATTGACAAATGTGTATCGCTGCGCGGCCATTGTGCCCTATCAAACTCTGTCAATCTGTCTCCATCGGGTATGGAAAATCGACGTCATAATATTCCACGATTCGATATTCAAAGTCGCTGTCGATCGACAATGATATAAAAATTGATACCTCTGAAAAGATAGACGGAACGATTTTGTGTTTCAATGAACCTGCTCTGTCCAAAACTTGAATGAGAAATAGTTAATCTACCATTAAAAAATTAACAATATCATTCAATAAGGCTCGGAAATGTTGTACGCAACACCAGCGATTACAAAATAATCGTGCACACAATTATTAAAATCCTATACGATCAATGTAACTTCAGCCGAAATAAAATTCTCTAAATTCCATAGATGAAATGGTTTTAAAAAAAAAAATGGAGTGAACTAAGTATATTTTTTCAGCTCTCTATCACTCTGGTACGTCCTCGGATAACAGTGCATAAGCCTCGAGTGAATAAATTCAAAGCCCGAAGCCCGACAAAGGGAAAAAACCGTGATGTTTCAGTCGGAAGGACAATTTTGCGATTTTACTTGGCACAGACGAGAAGAAAAACATGAAGGGACGATTTGAAAGCAGACAGGAGGATCGGAAATACCGGGGAATCTTTTTATCGGACAGTCGACAGCGGCCGAAATTCGGAGCGAGTTGGCCAGCGTGTTAATCCGCTCCACAAATACAAATATCCCTGAGTAACCGAGCGCGCGCGGCTCGCGTATTAACGCAACTCGTTAACGAACCGCGTGCGTCCGAAAGTTTCGCGTTTTCTCGTGGCCCCGAGGCTCGTCAAATCAGTGGGAACTCGGTAATTACTTTCCCCAGGGATAAACTAAAATATAACTCGGCGTCTTTGCGATCCGAGCGAGCGCTGTCCGCTCCGGATTCTCAAGTTCGGCGCTTGCACTCGCTCGAGATGATCAACTACTGTCTCATATGCTTGCAAATAAAACAATAATCTCCTGAATAAACCGAGAATCTCAATGTACGTCCCGCAAAAGTCTCGAGAATTCAAAGGATCGTGAAATTATTTTACGTTTGTTCCACAGAAATTGTTAGCCGATGAAAATTAAATTTTGGTGAATTTTATGTACGATTACGCAGTGGTTTGCAAGCACGGAACAGGCCACACGTTTTTGCACGATTCTTCCCTTATCGGAACCGATCGACGAATGTTAATTAACGAATTAATGAGCGAACGAGAACGGTAATGAAACTGCGGGCTGGGTGAAAATTAAATACACCTTTCCGGCGCACGAGATATTAAATCGAACGGATAACATTGTGCGCGCGCCGAAAAATACATTTAAGGGGATTCGGTTTTTATATTTTTCAGGGCGGGGGGGTTGGTTCCTGCCTCGGCGTACGGTTTCTGCGATGGTTCAATTATTTCGGGTGTATTGATTTATCGCATGTATTTATCATGCTTCGGCGTGGAATCGTGTACAGGGGGGGCTGTAATGTGTGGGGTGCGCTTTAAAGATTGATTTAGTGCGATACGTAACGAGTTCAGCGTGCTATGGATTAATATTTGATTGCTAGACAGATGTTTATAACATCGTGAATATTCACGAGGTTGTATTTAATACAATTTTACATTTCTATAGCGTTTATGGCTCGATGAGATTATTTATGGGGCCATTTGTACAGTCAGTCTGAGTGGCTGTACAGTTTTTTTATGATGTTTGATAGTTTATTGATTTCAGTTCAGTATTTTTAGGCGTTACGTGGAATTTGTTGGAATTCGCGTTGAATTCAGTATTGCAGCAGTTCGGTATTTGTTGCGGGCTTACCGGAAGAATTACTGTAGCACATAATAACTGTCTTAATTACTTTCAAACGCTTTGTTGATCCCCGAACTGGGTCACACACATTATGAGACACCCTGTAGTGTAACACGGAAAGCCGGGCCACGTCATAAACAGGATCATTCGATGCAACGGTGTAATTTCCGATTAATAACGGGCATTATCCATTGATCATAGATATGCAGTCCCGTCAGTAAATATTAGGCCACCCATTGTGTACGCGTGCCACACAAAATTTTATCGAAACTGTATAATATTTTACGCCGCTTTTGTTACGCAGGGGTGTAGCATCAACGTGATTTATTAAACTCTCGATAGTCCCCAGAGAGGATATTTATTTATTATCGACAATAATTTCATCGAACTCTCTCGCGACCGTTGAACGCAACTGTAGCTGCTGCAGTCTGCTAAAAATTTAATCAAAAACCTAGCACAGGCTTCGCTAAATTTGTAAACTGTTATTTTGTTTACCAACGAAACACACAAGCAATGAACGACGTGTACATTTTGAGAATCTAAAATGCCGCAAATATTTCTTTGGCAAAAAACTACCTGCTGTGAGAATGGACTAAAAATATTGCAACATTTATTTAATAAACTGCATCCGTTGCATTCTACTAGTGCAAAA
Organism: Halictus ligatus; assembly: GCA_028454255.1. Classification (NCBI taxonomy): domain Eukaryota; kingdom Metazoa; phylum Arthropoda; class Insecta; order Hymenoptera; family Halictidae; genus Halictus; species Halictus ligatus. Next base: position 5,994,587 of record CM052143.1, read on the forward strand.
ACGTACACCATGCAACCATGTACACGCGTGAGGATCTATGTTTGAACTTTTATTATGAACAGACTCTATGATAAAAAGTAAAATGGAAGATAAAACCTATTTGTAGATTAGGAGACACAGTACACACTGTATATCCCTCTTAATATTCTTTTGTCATAATCACACGAGGATACCTAGAGAAGAATTTGTCCCGATCTGACACCTGTACGGATCATGAAGAAGTTGCAATCTGCAAGTCCAATAAAAAACGAAGAAATCGACGAAAAACAGATCCAGAGCCAACGCAGATCGGAACCAATCCGATCGCCGCTAAAAAAAAGTGATAACTATAAACCGGATCAAGAGGGGTGCCATCGAAATCAAACAGGAACGAGAAGCAGTTCGGCATCGATCGCGCCATAAGAATCAAAGCCGTATCAATCCGAGATCTTATGGTATCGGGGGGAAGCACAGAGGGTGCTGGGGATCCACGGGGCGAGTGGCTGCATTATTCGCAGACCGGGGAAATATTTTCGCGCGAAAATAGCCGGGGACGGGGACGTTATTTCACCAGCAAAGTCGTATCTCGTTTACTGTCACCGGTGGGAAAGGTTTCCACGGCTACGGACTCGTGGCAGCGAGCCACCTATGTAACTGAAAACTACCCTCTATCTCTGTCCCTCTCACCCGTTTTCCCGCCACTCCGTCTTTTTTATATTTTTCCTCTCTCTCCCTCCCTCTCTATCTCTCTCTCTGTTTCTCTCTTTCCCTCTTCTGTTACGTACGTTTCATTGCGTTTCATTACCCCGCCTCTCGCTCGGTGGGATATCTCGCGGCGCGAACAACGCAGCACACGAGCCGAGTTTCGCTTACGTGTCGGGATCGTTTGTCTGTCGACGCCGCTGACCCAATTTCAGCCCTTAACTTGCGTGCATTAAGTACAGAGACGGGTCGAAGGGAACAGCCGAAAAAATCCGGGACACGCCTCGAATCCGTCATCCAGTGTCTGTTTACAAATTGTCCGCGAGCTGTTCGTGACTGTGCGAATTTCCCCGATGCGGAATGTCAGCAAGCTCTTTCGCGAACTACAGCACCGCCCAGAATACAGCTCTCGATCATGGTTATATCTTTAAATGATTCTGAAATCGTTATTTCACGATCCGTGTTCGTTCACAATTGCGTTTAAATATTAAAAGAGAGTACGACATCACTGGTGAACCCTCGAATCGTGGAACTTGGGTCGATTTTATCCTACAAACGTCTGAACCATCTAAATTTTAACTTTCTAGTAGCTATCCCACAACGTTGGCTATTTCTATGCACATCGAAACCAGCAGGATCAACGTTGATTTAGAAGAAGTGTGCTCAGAAATGTGTAATATATGATTCGGTGGAAGGGATCGAAACAACCCCGGAGAAAGATCGCGGGTCGTTGGTCGTTTCGTCGGTCCCATAGCTCAACGAAACGTGTTATTCGGTTCTCCCCGGGTAATCGTTTTTGCTCGACAAGCTAAAAGCTAATCCCGGGCCGGTTGTTAATCGGTTGAACGGGGGTTGGAAAAAGCCTCGCGTGCACGCGATCCGCCCCGCAATTATCCGGCGAGGGGCGGAGAGAGGTTCATGGATCGCGGAGGCGAGGGTTGGGGGGGATGATTCTCTTCCGGGTCCTGGCTACTTCAGAATTTTCTAGTAAGCAACAAGTTGTCGCGAGCCGCGATTACTTGTTGGCACGTAAATAACGAAAAGCGACTAGGGAGAGAGCGAGTCCTCGGTGGAAAACGCGTCGACATTTTTACATGAATTTAAGCGACGCTTCTGTTCCCGCCGTGGAAATAAAAAAAAATTCTGGCGCCGTACTGACGACCATAAAACGATCGACGCTATCCAGAACCATGCACGGTAGTAGATGTAATATTTCACGACAATATTTCGTTTCATCAACGATGATTCACAGGCTTCTTTCCGAGATCAGACATTGTGTTAAGAAGACCGGAAGTTGTGCGAAGAACCTAGACCATGGAGATCGTCCATGAAGAGTTTCCGAGTTTCTTATTGGCTTCTTCATTAATGGGACTCGCTATTAATACAACGCTTCAGAACTCGGAACATAATTTTGATGAAATTTAAGACATTCTTGCTTGAAATAGAAACCGTCTTTCTGGTCTAACGACCTGAAGAATTTCAGAAATAAAAATTTCATCAGAAACAAACTGAACTGGCCACAACAAAATGAGTTTATAATTTTATTTCTGGATTCGCTAAATTTCATTAAGTTCGATTTAACGATTTGGTATTTACTTTTATCCACTAAAATATGTTGCGAACCTGCAGAAGACTTCCTGTCCAACACAAATACGTATTTAAATCCAAATCAGAAAAATTTAAAGAGCATCAGTCTACCGCGATCTACCCGACATTCTCCGCTCGGTTTAAAAGTAATTCCAATAGTCTAAAAACAAAATGACAATACTCTAGATACTCCTACGGTCGACATTTTTCAATTCTCCGAAAATTTACCCTCGCAACGCTGTTCCGAAATTGCACGGTGCAGCGATAAATCTGTGTTTTAATCGCACGAATAATCCTGCTAGTACGGACGATCCGAAAGAGGATTCCTGATAGCCAGTCCGATCGATCGTATCCCAGAATGCTCGGAAAAGAGAGAGAGAAAGATGCAGAAGTTTCAAGAGGAAGAAACGTTTCAATATGTTTCGCGATTCCATGGAAGTCGCGACGATACTTCCCGCGCGGCACGGTGCTTTAAATAATGTTTGAATAAAAAGCCCGAAAAAGTTTTTCGGTTAGACCGTGCTCGGAGCCAGGATTTACAACGAGGATAGAATAAGCAGCCCCTCCACCCACTAGCCCCTCTGCGTCCCTAGGCAGCCAAGGTAATAATAAAGTGAGACGAAGCCGGAAGGATGAGGCGGAGCAGCGGAAGCGAGAGACGCTTCCTTCTCTCTTCTGCCTGTTGCTACAACTTCCATCTTTTGCTCTTCCCGTCGCTACGTCCTCCATCTCTCACTCTCTCCAACCCCTATCTCTCTCCATTCTCTACACCCCTTCTATCTTTTCACTCTCTCCAGCCCCTAACTCTTCTATCTTTCACTCTCTACACCCGCTGTATCTCTATCTATTTCCCTTTCCCTCTGCACCTCTTATCTCTCTTTAACCCTCTCTTTCTATTTTTCACTCTCCCCACCCCTTATCTCTTCTATCTTTCACTCTCTGCGCCTCTTATCACTCTCTCTCTCTCTCTCTCTCTCTCTCTCTCTCTCTCTCTCTCTCTCTGTGCCTGCTCGGTCTGTCTCGGTCGATCTCTGTGGATATTCAATTTCAATCGGATTCCTCAAGAGCTTCATCCCCCGGAATCCGTTACAAAAGTTCGGTCGCGACGCGAACCTAGGAACCGGACCGATTTCGACCGCTTCCGGTGGGTGGGGGCGTGTTTTAAAAGTATACGGAGGCACCCGAAACTTCTTCCCCAGCGAGTCGTTAACTTTCCCTCAGAACCGTAACTCCGTCTTCGCTGGCAACCCCTTCTACCGGGGCTGTTTTGCCGGGGAACACGTGTTCCGGAGTGTTTGCGAGGGCGGACTCTCTAACTCCGTTTCTCTGTTGCTCTCTGTATCTCCCTCTCTCGGAATCGCCG